>CM068309.1:30938169-31685053 GCA_034768735.1 Schistosoma mekongi
ATTTCAAGACCATTTGGATGAAAGACACCAGAGACAATATCTTGAAATTTATCAAATTTATGTATGGGTCGAGATGATGTACCAGGATATTGAAGTGAATTGGAGAAATTCGTTGAAAGTAATCCCGTACATCTTAGGTCCCATACAACACCATCATTTAATACTAGGTGGTCAGATGGTGAAAATGTTGCTTTATTCAAAATGTAACCACTTTGTTTTACGGCAGAAAATAAGTCTGCAACACGAGTTCCAGTAGTAAGATCAAATACCTGGAAACGAGGGAGAGAGGGATCATTTTGAACTAATTATTAGAATTACTAACGTAATACATTTTTGAATAATATCCCCTAGATATGTGCGAAATAACTTGTATGGTATAAACAGCATTCGGAGGTGTCAGGTATGATAACACTCGGCATAAAAATTACTAATTCTTAAACCTCAAACGTTTTCAAATGCAGAGGCAAATTAGTCTATCGCTGTATACACCGTCATAAATTAAGCTTCTGTACAATTGCACTAAGATGTAACATTGATCATGTCATCTCTCAAGGTTTAACGAGAAATGGAATATCTAGATATTATATGTGCTTCAAGTACATCTTCACATGAAAGTGCAGGTAAGTGTAATCCTGAGTGCCGATTGAATTAATAATAATCAAGTACGAAATGAGGCCAGTAGCAGGCTAAGTGATACGATGTCATTTGGTTGTATGTTGGACGATTGAATAGATACAGAAGGCCTTGTCGATGAATAATAATCATGGTGACTGTCCAATGTCTCGAGCTATTTAACACTAAACAATCAGTAATCGACAGTGTAGCACAGTGTCCAAGATTGGTTTAATCGTGGAGCATTCACTGTCTTTTCTAGACAACATCAACAGCATAAACTTCAGACAGAAATGCTGATGTTGTCCAAATGTACAGTGGAAACATCACGATTAAATCATCCGGTTCAGCAAACGTAACTCAACTAGAATCATCCTCTTAAGCTACAGATATCCTCCACTATAGTTATAAAAGTTGAACTTCTTTCTTGAGATAGCTGGAAAAGATCGCAAACATAATATCATCACAGTAGTCTTTATAACAAATTTCCGACTAACTACTAAACGGACTGATACACTGACAAAATTCAGGTACATAAATGCATAGGAAGATAGTTAAAAAGGATGTTTTAATTAATACTAGTAAAACAGGCATAACAAATAATTTCATAAAACTTGTAATTTATATCAAGTGTACATATATAAACAAAAAGGTCATTCACGTAAGAGATAACTAAACGTGCCTATGAAACAAGCAACAAGATCAAAAAATCTTTCTGAATAATAAAGTACACACCTTAGCCATTTTACCATATGTTGCTACTAGACGGTCCTGATGGCCCGTATTACTGAATTCTGAATGCCGAGCTTCTGATACACGAAATCTGAAATTTAGATAGAGAACAGACATAATTCATGAGAGACATACAAACAAGTTATTTGGTGTACAGTTAATAAATGGCAAAATAGTCTTGTCTATCAGACGAACTAAGATTTATGGAAATTATATATATATATATATATATATATATATATATATATATATATATATATATATATATATATATATATATATATATATATATATATATATATATATATATATATATATATATATATATATATATATATATATATATATATATATCTTGAATGGATTACTTTTAGTGTCCGTAGTTACAAGACTTAATAAGATTGGGTTGTGGTTAGAAGTGCGATTTATAACATAGGCTTCATCATATTTGAGCGTGCTTATACGTTCCAATATTGATGCCCACACCAAGACTTACATCTACCTTCTATCTAAACGCCAAAATGTTATCTACTGACCTAGTGAGACCAGGTAGCCACTAACTTGTTCAACGGGTATGATGTTATACATAAATGTAAAATTTTAGAATTTACGGTTGTTGATATCAAGAGTCATATTTAACTAATCTCAATTAGCTTGAACGCATTCTCAGGGGATTGGCTAGGCAATAGCTGTAGTTACGTATAACCTGAAGAACTAGAAACCCTAATGGAAAAGAACAGAACATTAGAAGAGTCATTTCCATTAATCAATAATTGGAGATAATGATACGATTTGTAGCACAGAATGGTAACGAAAGCTTCACAACTAAATCATTCAATTATGAGAGCGCAACGACATGAAAATAAACCGATATCGGTGTTCAGGAAATACGAAGTTCAGCATAATATTGTTCGATGAATTTCTGCTTCTCGGGATCACGATTCCGGTATTAAAAGCTAATACACATCGCGTTATGTACTAAGCTACTACACAATAGTGACTGCACATTGAATTTTCCAATTGTAAATAGCTAAATTGATCTTCGTTAACAAACAGCTTATCCACACGGACGTCTCGATAATACTTATTGTATTTGGTAGTGGCTAGTAGCATAATCACGCCAAAAGAGTGGAATACGTAATTCGAATTTAATTTCTAACACGAGCAACATCTACAAATCTTGATCACTTCAGTCGTTATAATGATTTGTAGACATACAGCTGCATTATTATTAAATTATTTACCAGTAGTAGATCCGTGTGCTTGGCTTCAAGCCAATTCTAAGCCTGATACTAATCAGGTTTCTCAAGTCGAAAGGAAATGAGATTTGAGTCTACTACGTATTGGATGGTAGTCGAACAACTTAACGAGTGAGCTACCAAATAGTTGGATCATTAAGCAACAAATAGTCGACACATCAGTCTCCGTCATGATTACTAATATTGCCGAAATCCAGAACATGTGCACTGAACAGATTTGGAGAATCAGTTTACCTAACAACCATAGGAAAAAAACTTTTACATGCAAATAAAGCAATACTAGCATTCATCGAAAAACAAACAGTATGACTATCAATGACATACACAAAATCATCAGAAACAGTTTCCCATGGACTATTTGAATTTGAACTTGAATTTGTAGACGGTTTAAGTCGAGCTACAACTGTAGCTGGTTCATTCCATTCAGAACAAACTAGTAGACGTTCACCATCACGTGTATGAGCCAAACGTCGAATGGATGATGATTGTATATGAAACAATTCTATGGGTAGACCATCTTCTTCAACATTTACCCATGCAATAGCTCCTGAGTTTGAACCTAAAAATAGGCCATCATCTGTTCGCTGAAAAAGAAAAAAAGTATAACAATGAGGATTAGATTATGGTTAAACATATAAATAAAAACTATCCACTGCTCCCTAGTTTTCAATGAGGCCCCAACTGATACCAATTTATGACGAAAATAACGTACACATTAATTTAGTCTCTAAACCCTTACCCTTCAGGGTTATGTAGTGATATTTCAACAATAATAAGACAGTAAAATTGATAAGAATCAGAAGACTAGGAAACGTCTTAAAACCACTAAACTTACAAGTTGCATTGTTTTTATTGTGAAATATTTCTAATTAATACAGTGTTTGTCTATCAGCTGAGAATTTACTTCAAAACCGCAAGATCATTCTAGAACCAATCGTCATTACACTGCATTTTAATCCTTCAATCGGTTTGCGCCACGGCCTCTAGCATAATTAGTTCAGTGTTCAATATTTCATTAGATATTATTGAATTGATTTACAGCTAACTAAAGATATGTATTTACTTGTTTAATTACGTACTTTTACAAAGGTGGTACAAACTTTAGATTGGACGATCGACCAAACTGAATTGAGTGAAGCAGGGTTCGGATATATAACCTACTAATTAAAAGCCGACTCGTCTAACCACTACTACTACTACTACTACATCATCATCAGCTGCAGCAGCAACGTAGAACCAGGCACATACGCTTATAAGTTCAAGTTGCCATACCACACTAGCACTACAAGATTACAGAGGTAACAAAATAACAGATTACAAGAGGGAAGAGTAAAGTCGAGGTGTGCAGAAAATAATAATAGAATTCAAGATCTAGATGAGGTTAAAGAGTGAATACACTTGCGCCACTGTGACCGATTCTGAGCCATGTCGCCCAGTGTCTCCAGCCATTTATTGTGACTACCACGCGGACCCCAACCAAGTAATCTACATTTACCAACATGGCTTAGACCAGTAGTCAAGGACTTCATGAAATGATGCCATGTTTTGGTTTGGCCGCCCCTATTCTTCTTCCATCCTACTTCAGCCCTAGCCAACATCTCGCAACGAGGTAGACGGTGGTCGGGCAAGAGCAATACATGTCCCAGCCATCTCAGTCGATGAAGGTTAATGACCTCTTCGACTGATTTACCGTGTTTCCCAAGAACCTTTTGTCTAACCTCCATATTACTTATTTGACTGTTCCATGATATACACCACTACTACACATGCATATAAACAGAACTACTAGGATAACTAGAAAGGCGATAGTCATTATGAAACTGAAAGTATGCATTAAAATGAACATATTAGACTTGCAGAAAAACAGCACGCTGTTAGCATATCATCATCGGCTTCTCGTATGACTGCAGTTGGTTGAAATCTGCGATGCAAAAAGTGTCGAAGTTCTTTTGTTGAGGGTTTAAGTCTTAATGAACCATATAGATTTTCACGTACAAGTAAGCGTTGACAACAGTTAGTTTGTTTATTTAATCGAGGTTCTGGACAACGATGTGGATAATACAAAGAGAATTTTGGACAAACAGAAACTGGATGAGGACACTGTGAATGTTGATGTAACAGGAATGATTCAACAACTTTAGACAAAGTCATTTCAGAAACAGGCTGGGTTGATATTGGTTTGAGGTAGAGATTTGGTAGACTGGGTCGTTCAAAACGATCACGACACGGCTAACAAGAAGTAGAACATAACATGTTAAAATCAACATTGGTTAAAAGTGTAGTAAAAAATTAGGATTTTCATAAGCATGATTTTTACTATACTTTAAAAACTGTAGTTTACATAAGGGACTGGGTGAAGCTAGACAACCAGTGGAAACCGAAAAACATTGAACAGCTGCTTCGTCTATACTGGTGAACAATTTCGAGAGATGATTCCAACAGTTCTAGTGAGAAGCCATGACAAGTGGATTAAATTATATTGGATATGAGCCAGTTACACAGTGATGGTATCAAATGATGGTCGCACAATATAATGAAGCGACTGAAATTAGAAATATAAACCACAGGATTTTAACTCAATAGTCTGAAAGTTAAGTGCTCGTAGCGATGATCGTGTACGATGGATATAACCCTTAGAGAAGTAGCGTATGTGCACTGATTAGAAGTCACATAGTAGGAAGAAACACCTGTTGATTGCTTTCTGGTTTACAATGGTCATCTGGTCACAATCAATCTGAGAAGCAAATTGAAGAGATCAAGAATTCCCAACAACACCCAGTACTAATAACTAATCAATTCGTTAGTCAATACAAGTGATATAAGCACCAATGTGATTTATTAATGGTGAGTGGATAAAGATATATCAAAGAGCTTATATAACAGCTAAACAAATTAATTTCATATAAATATAACCTATAAAAAAGTTATTATTCTAGTTAAGCTTACGGATAATCATTTTCTTTAATATTCAATATTAAATCATTATAGATTCCAAACTTTTAAATAGTTATTGATTTTTCATAGTCTTATTCTCACAATAAGAACAAATGCAAGTCATTTGTTTAGCGTCAATGTGCGATCCTCCCTCAAATCGGCTTTAGAGTGAGTTACAGGGGCGCTCACTGATTACTTCATGCATTTTTATCATAACTTTTCGGTGTCTAGATTTCCTCACTACCACCTTGTCGTTGTGATATAGTATGACAACTTGGATAAATGCACATTTGTATATGACTATACAGTGATTACGACTGTCTGACTAAGTTAAGTTAGAACAGAAACAACTTTAAATCCACCATGTATTCAGTCAATCGGCCCATCAGTCGTTCTATCTTCTGGAATATATTTGCATAAGATTCTGGGGGCTTAGTTCACTCTCATTTAAATCATTTCAGTAAGCATATCAATCAATTACTTTGTTGTAGCGTCAGTACAACGTTGAGGTTGTGAAAAGTGATAAAGCACTACATTAAACAAACCGTACAAATAAACAGTACTGTATTATGAGATGACTGGAGTCGATAATATAGCGGCCGATAAAATTGACTTATGGCATAAAAACTAGTGAAAGTACCATGAAACTTTAAGGTTCTGAAAATTCGGTTTCATGAAGCAATTCATTGATTATAATGTTAAAGAAGGTCAGAAGGGAGATGAACTGCTACACAGTCCCACTAATTAAACGCTGGATGGAAAGATGAATACTATGTTGCCCAGTACAGCGGCGGCTTAATGACGACGGTAAACAGCTTCCAACCAGTAAGTCGATGGTTCACAACGTGCTTTACTTCTTCTGTATAGGCAAGGAAGTAATATCGATTAGTTAAGCTGGAAACCAGTTATGCGAATATATGCATACAAAATGAAGGAAGTTTAGTAAAGCGGATAGATTCATTTTAAAGAAAAGAACAACTGAAAATGCTTGATATTTTTCAAAGTTTAAGGATCTAAATGTACTGAAATCCAGAAACGTTTTGACAATTAACAGTAACAAGATCTCATAATACAATGAGCTTACTTTCGGTGTTTGACTAGGAGTTGTGTTATGACGAATTTTAGTCAATCTTAGATTAGGCGTTGGAGGAGGTTCACCGTTAATCGTAATGTCACCATTTAGACCAATATTCTCATTAAAAATCATTGAATTCGATTCATTGGCGTCAATATCTCGTTTAGAACAGCTATTATACGAATCACTACTCGCATTTAAATGACCAGACACATGTACAACACCAGATGACGGTTGATATGGAGGTGTTTCACCAGGTGGTCGGCTAAAGTCATCATAAAGCGGAAATTGACTAGGTGCTGCAGGGATAATTTTTAAACGAGCTTCATGTTGAAGTGCTGTAGCGGATTCATACAAACCTATAAAATGGAATACAAATAAAATGTAGAGAATAGTAAAATCTGAACAGATGGATTAGTGACCATACGCTCCAATTGGCTAAAGCTTAAATCTAACAAACAGTTTTCAACTACATGTATCACCTCAAAGGGGAACAAGAAAAAATCAACGTGAATGCTTTAGTTTTATTTAGAGTAAGTTTTATCTTCACGAACTGACTCCTGGAAATCAGGCAGCATTAGACAGTTAAAAATAACATACTGATCGTAATACTTGAAAGTACTATGATTTGATTCCCAAATTAAGATAAAAATGCTTGTTCATTGCTCCATATCTCAAATCTTTACAAGCAAGAATAACTAATTTCACCCCGATTATTAATTAAAACTGAGTCACTAGATAAAAGTAACTTTAATAAATAAATCCCAACTATTCAGTCGGATAAACTCCTGACTAATGAATGTTCAAGTCAGACTCTAATTGAAATATACTATTTAGTTCATTTTCAGACAAAAAGTATTAATCAACGAATCGAGATTATACTAGAAAATTTCCCAAAAATTGTGAGTAATTGTTTAAACTTTATTAATGCATTTTTCATAATCCAGTTCATTGTCCTTTTTTTAATTCTTGTACAAATTTGGGAATGGTCGATTGAAACATAATATCCAAACGATACTAGACATCGAAGAACGTAACAAAGTTGAATAGATTCTGCAACTGTATAGTATGACACTTTGATGCTTTTCATTTCTTAACTGTGGCAATCCCGAAAACAATTAATCAGAAATGTTAAGCATAATAAGCCCGACCGTGCTGCTACCTTGACGTGGTAATCAGGCTTGTCTATCGTGATGACTGAATCGGGCTAGATTGGCTAGTCGATTGAAGAGCGGTAAGAATACAAACAGAAAAACTAAAGTCCGAGGAAGAAGTCGTACTGCTGGCTGTTCAGAGGTGCGAATGTAGTAAGGTGTTTTCTCCAGACAACCAGCATAACAGCGATGCTGCCTTCCTACAAAGGAAGGGTGGGGTCTAGAAAAGGCCGATCCTAGAAATGTACATCTCACCTTACTCCACAGATTTCCATCTACGGTAGTAAGGCACTAATAAGTACAGAGCTACAACAACAAAAACCTCTCTCAAAAAGGCCGTGTGTGACCGGCATCAAGCAGTTGCTCCTTGGACAGTGTGGGCACGCCCCCCCAGTCTTTAAGACCAACCCTAACCCACTTTGCTTTTCAGGTACAACCTTTCCACAATGTGGCGACTGGGAAGAGATAACCACCCTCATACCTCTAATGACACACAAAATCACCCTCATTTAAATCAAACTCATTCTTCTATTCCTAATATTTATCCTGCCCCTACCTTCAAGCCTAAATCCTTATCTTCAACTTTCTCCTGTGTCATTAATGCTAACGATTCCGGCCCACGAAATAACGTCCCGAGCATACTAAGACCACGCTCCAAACTTAACATTGGTGCATTCAATGTACGAACCCTGTGTCAAATAGGGCAACAAGCCTCCCTAGCTAGGACATTAGAATCCCACGCCATTGATGTATGTTATGTCACCGAAACACGCATACAAGATCCTAGCGTGGTCATTCACTTGACCTCATCTAGTCAGTACGAAGCACCTATGCGATTCACTCTTCGTTTATGTAGAGAGACTCAAGAGTAACTTCTCATGGGTTGGCTGGTGTAGGTATTGCGTTAAGTATGAGAGCACAACAGGCACTCCTTGAAGGGATTCCTGTCGACAGTCTCCTATTTGCCATCTGATTGAACAGTTCGTTAAGAACTCGGAAGGATACGGACACGCGCTGTTGTCTTTTCGTTGTCTCTGCCTACGCTCCCACCGACTGCAGCCTGAATGAAGTGAAAGATGAATTTTACAGAAAACTTTCTGAACTACTTCATAGGGCCAAACACTCAGATTTGGTACTCATGGCTGAAAATTTAAACACCCAAATAGGAAGCTTGAATCAGTCGGAAAGACATTTAAGTGGATGCTTCAGAGTTCCAGTTCAGAGAACGGGTAACGGCGACCATCTGCTGAAACCTTGTTCAGACAATCATTTATTTTTAACAAACACGAACTTTAAGCATAAGGGGGGCGACATCGTTTAACATGGAGACCTCCTTGCCCTACTCAACGATGGACTCAAATAGACCATATCGCGATTAGAGGCTCGATACAAGACTGCTGATCTTTCTGGAGTACATGTTTGGATTCCCACCACGCTTTAGTGCGAGCACACATTTGATTGAATTTTACTGGGCGAAGAAAAACTACCACAGAAAAATCCTTTAGAATTCAGTTCAGCAATGAAACAGCCAAGATTAAATTCCAGGAACAACTAAAGAATCACTTAGACAATTATACAGATGCGACCCAAATAGATACTACTTGGCAAGATGTCCAAACAGCTGTAGCATCTACAGTGACATATATCAAGGACTTAAACCCATATGTCAAGAAAAATCAGTGGATCTCGATGGCTTCTGTTGAATTGATAGACTCCCGAAAACCTTTACGTCAAGCTTCGGACACGATGAGGACTGAAGAATGCAAATTGCTGACAAAAGTATGCGAAACGACCGTGAGCAGTGGTGGGTAACGAAAACAAAGGAAATGAAAAAGGCAGCAGCGTTAGGTAACACTAGACAACCGATGCATATATGAGCCAGGTTCTATGTTGGTCATACATAAGCCTACCTAAACGACGAGAAGTAAAATTAAATGAAACTAACTGAAATTGACGTGGTAATTAAGGCACTTGACATTCAGGCACTTTGTTGAATGCTGGAGCGATCGTTTCAGCAGCTTGGAAAATAGTAAGGTAGTATCGTTAGCCCCCGCAGTTCGTGTGCGAATACATTTGCGAACTGGGTAAGAAACACACAATAACTTACTCCAAAAAATATGACGTTAATTCAGAAGACTAATTCCGATTCAATGTAAATTAGTGATAGCCTAACGTATCTCATTATAAATGCTGTGAAACAAAAAAATGTAAACAATAGGAAAATGCGATATAACAAAAGTGTAAATAATATTCTGTCAATTATGCATTGTAGTGTCAATTACCTTTACTTTGTAAATGTCGATAAATCAACTCTAATAATTCTTCTTGATCCCACTGTATTCGAGTTTTTGCGACTATTTCTGCTCGGCGAACGCGTTCCAATGACATGTCACCAGATAAAACACCATCAGATAAAGTTCCAACAACTAAGCGTATAAGCATTGTAGCATAACGGCAAAATTCTGCATGCTCAGTCAATCGATCAGGTAAGACAGGTTCTTTCATAAGTACTAGTTAAATGTAGTTAATTGATATAAATTAAACAAATAGGATATAACAGTAGAAGACACTAACAAGTATGGAATAATCTCACACTATGAAGAAATTTGGTAGTCATAGTAAACGTGTATTTAGCACAATACAAAGTTAACTAATGCCTAAATAATATGCTCAATATCAAGGTATTCATATATTAAGGAAATGAACAAAATATAAGTGCATAACATCACTTGACTTAAAGAAATAGTGCTCGCTTAAAGATGTTTGATATGTATCAAACTAACACCTACTCACTGATGTGTTAATAAGTATCCACCTACTTCACTTTAAGTCTCCACAAAAACAGATCTGTAGAGGTATGCACAAAAGAATAATCGAACTTAAGGTTTATAAAAATATAAAGACTGAATACACTTGCACCACTGTAACCGACTCTAAGCCATATCATCCAGTGTCTCCAGCCATTGATTTTGATTATCATGCGAACCCCAACCAAGCAATTTGCACCTATCCACATGGCTTAGATCAACAGTCAAAAGCTTCATAGACTGATGTCATGCTTTGTTTTGGCCACCAATACCTTTCTTCAATCCTACTCTTACGCCAATCGATACCCAGCGAAGAAGCAGGAGATGGTCAGGTACACATAACACATGTTCCAACTATCTCAGTCGATTAAGGTTTACGACCTCTTCTACTGATTTGTTATGTTTTCCTGATACTCTGTGTCTAACATCAATATTATTTATTTTCTCACTCCATGATATGCAGGCGATATTACGAAGATTTCTGTGATCAAAGACCTGGAGTCTACGCATATCTTCTATTTTCATGGCTGATGTTTCTCGCCCATATGTTAAAACAGAGCGGACTGATGCGCAGCACACTCGACCTTTCGTTGAAAGCTGGATATTTCCTCTATACCACAAGTGATGTAGGTTGGTAAAAGCCGTACAGGACTTCTGAATCCGTGCCAAGATTTATTAAGACACCAACACATCAGGGCAAGTTAGACTTCCAAGATAAGTGAAGTGGTCAACGCTCTCAACTGCTTCACTTCTTATGACTAATATGGTGCTGATGCAGACCAGTTCTGGAGTAACATTTTGCACTGTTGCCTAATGAAACTCTATCGTCTGAATACTCAAAATAGACGATTAGGGATCCTGATAGGGGATCAATTTATGAACGGCTAGATAAATGTGCAACTTTAAGGAGAGCATTTATGATGAAATTAAATAAAAAGGGAGACGAGGGACAACCATGACAAACACTACTTGAAAGTTGACAATTCTCGTGACAGTTTGCCAAAAGCTCTAACTCGTTCAGTAATGTTTGAGTAGAGAGCCTTTATGTAGTTTATGCACAACTAAGGTACACCTTTTAATGGCAAAAACTACAACAGAGCTTATCGACCGAGTCGAAAGCTGCTTTCACGTCAAGGAAAATCACTCATGTCGGACATCGGTATGTCTATGTTCTAGAATCTGGCAGAGTGAATATCTGATTAATGCGCCTCGTCCAAGATTGCAACCAGCCTAGCTTTTCCAAGTTGCCTATGCAGTGAAAGGGTTGTCGAGATACCTGGGAACCAATTTGGGTTTAGGTTGATATTGACGACCTCGGGGTGTGATTACGATGCCCAAAAGACAACTGCCTTAGGTAAGTCAAACAGGACCATTTTAAAAGTGGTTTATAGTGTACTAGTTCCGTATTTACTGAGTTCTTATTATCGGAGACAGAAATCCGTATAGCAAGGTGAGGTGTGCATTTTCAGGAGCACATTTTCCAACCTTATATCTTCTTTGCAGGAAGGCAGAACCACTGTCATGCTAGTTAGTTGAGAGAAATACTTTACTACCGTCACATCTGTGCACAAATGGAAAAACAACTTTACCCTCGGACCTTGGTTTTGCTGTTTATATTCTTACTGCTCTTCAATCGACCTACCTGGTAGGGTAGGACATTAAGGAACGATAGTTACGATCATGATAAGCAGATCGGTTAATCACGATAGACAATCCTGACTCTATCCCAAGGTAGTGGCAGCAGTAAAACATATTGGCATGTTAAGTTAATTATTTAACGATCTGGGTCCCTAAAAGAGACAAGATTGGTCAATTATCAAATTCCAATCGGTCTTAAAAACGGAGCAACCCAGGAGCTTAGGACATTATTAGATATGGCTCAGAATGGAAGCAAGTGGCAATGCTGTTGTAGTTTTCTATTAAAGTCTTCACGAAAGTGTGATAAACTTTTCCATTTAGAAGTTTACGTTTAAATTTATCCGAACGGTATCTTCTACTATATAGTCATGCTATTCTTCCGTTAAATTTTATTCTTGATTTTGATTCCTTTGCTTTTCTTGCTTCTTCAACATATGGCACATATACTTTGGTGCCTATATTTGCCAAAGTTTTATGTTCAAATAAATAAATAAACCTGAGTATTCAAGATGGGAAAGTATTTCTCTCCCGGTTTTCATTTCGCTAACAACAAATATTCATGACTTTCGACATGAAATGTAAATAACAGAATACAAAGCAACTTACATTGCAAAAGAGCTTTAGTAAATAATGGGAGTTTAGCCAGCATACTGCGAACCTCTTCGGATCGTGCAAGTCCTACTAATCCTCGACAGGCTAACGTTCGTACACTATCTGCTTCAGATATTGGTTGTTTAGTTTCTAAATGATAAAGTAACACCATTATACCATGTTGTCGTCGAACAATATTCCACAATTTTGCTTGACGATAAAGAAGTTGAGTTGACTTTTGACGCCCAAATGGTGATGGCATATAAGATTCAGAAAATGGAGCCAAATATGCCCCTATCTGTGAAGAAGGAATGGGTGATGGTTGATTAATTCGAGAACACAAGTTTGATGACGCGGATAACGAAGATTGTGCTGTTACAGTTTCATCATGACGTCGTTTTCGACTAACTGAACCACGAATGTTATTTGTACGCTGTGGAGCCTTAAAAATAAAAGAATTAACGTAAGAGTGAAATTCTAGTTTTTCAAAAAGAAAAATCTCTAATAAAACAAATTACAGAGTACAAGGAAGAGCATATGAATGATGTTAAGTGGTTAGTTGTGGTTGATGTATGTTGAAAAGAAGAAATCAAATGAACTGTTTCCAGGAATTCTACATAACGAGTCACAGACAAAAGAGAAATTTAAAAGTAATGTTTTCCTTATGGTCTTCGCTTTAAACAGGTAACTAAGTCGTAAAGCAAAGTAATGAACAATAAATTAATCGATATCATCGACCAGCATTCTCCAA
Organism: Schistosoma mekongi; assembly: GCA_034768735.1. Lineage (NCBI taxonomy): Eukaryota > Metazoa > Platyhelminthes > Trematoda > Strigeidida > Schistosomatidae > Schistosoma > Schistosoma mekongi. The sequence goes on from CM068309.1 coordinate 30,951,723, forward strand.
CCAACTATGTATTGGGCTTTCTTTCTCACTTCTTCCCAAATGCTATTCATTCTTTTCGTGTTTGCCTTCAATCCCCGCACATATATATTATCCTGTCTTCTTTTCCTTTCACCTTGAAGATTCCAAATTAATGCTTGTAACACATTTTGACGATTTCCTAAATGTGTGTCCTAATTATCTTTAGCGTTTTTTTTTCATAATTTCTCCCTCCGTTGGAAGTTGGTTTATTCTCTGCCATCAGTAGCTTGTTGCTGATGGTGTCCGGCTAATGGATCCGAAGTATCTCGCGAAAACATAATGAACAATGCTGATTATCAAATACTCTTACATACTCAACTAAGTGATCTCGAGAAACATAGTTATATTAATCAACGAGATACAAAATATTTTAATTGCAAACAAAATGTTATCATTTTGAATATCTTTAATCGTAGTGTCCTTAATGTTCATGATCCATCATATTCAGCATTTTTGGTCAATTTTCTGTCTAATTAGTAGACAAGTCTTGAATAATAATATGTAATTTTCACTAAAGATTCTATTTTAAGCGACTGTGGTTATCTCCAAGTGCAGGCAATAACCACGTCCAGTGTAGTACTGCCCAACATTCTGGGTTAATAAAAAAATATTTACAGTGAAAATTACACACTATTGTGCAGTGCACGCTTACTAAATTAGAAGGAAAATGGCTAAAAGTGCTGGGCGTAACACTTGGTGAAAATGGAAAGCGTTGCTGATAACCTCAGCTTACATAATGTCACAAAGCATATTCCAAAAGATTCGTGCATCATAATAAATGGAATAAGTAAGTATAAGTGTACAAAAGATATGCCCATATCGGTAAGATCACCAATCAAGTATTTTGTTTAGATACCTCAAGAAGACGCATCCTTCTACAATATGTAAGACCGAGAGTGACAACCGCACCCATATCTCTAACACCATTCAAGATTATATCATTCGCAATCTAGTATTTTGTATTGATCAATTTTGTTAGACGGTGAATCAACAACACAATACAATATATTTATTACTTTAAAATGATTGAAAGTAAATAACGGGGAGTAAAAGTAGACATTTAAACACTAATATGCATCCTCCACATTAGTAACTGGAGACTTGTTTATACTTTATACTAGTGAATAAAAATATTTAGTAAATCAATTCACACATAAATGAAGTATCGCAAGTTCAAATCAAGATTATTACTCGAATCATGATTGTGTTGTAGTTCAGCAAAAAGTACTAATAAGTTAAAGTAAAAAAACTGGACAAGACAACCTTATCAGGTGAAATGATAAAACTTTCTGTACACAAAAACCAAGTATATCTAATACAGTAAACAAATGCATGAGTACTCTACTTATGATCCAACTGCAATTCAACATGACGCGTAGTCAGTGTCCGGTTAATAATAATATCACCCAACTTACATAAAACTGACCTACATTCAAGAATTCTAACTGAATGCCCCACCACCAACCACCACCTAGTATCCAGAACATGTTGCATACAATGTCGAATCACTTAAATTAGTTGAAATATTGCAACTTGATCAATATAAATCAAACAGCATTAAGGGCTAGACGAGCACGACAGGGTTACCACTCAATGCTCAATAAGTATAAGTATCTTATACTCATATGAAGTCAAAACAGCTTGAATATTTCACTGACAGCATTACTATGACTGCGACACTGAGTTTTGAATCACAAAGGGACTAATAGTTCTCTGAATTTTTCAGATATGCCTTGTTGGCGGGTGTCTAATAATACGAAGTTGAGTTCTAAGGAGTTATAAAGATTTCTCTAAATAATCAAATTACATGTAGATATATCGCATCGAAATTAAGAGTAAGATAGTTTGGTCTTCTACAGCAATAAATGGAGTAGATCCGATAGTTGTCAGCCTAAATCCACAAGTATCATGTCAATATCTCTTTTAAAAAATTACTAGGTTTGCCAGTAGTAGACATCGTGTATTGAGTTATGATTACTTCATGAATCAACAAACATGCTTGACAAAATCCGATAAAATATCCAGTCATCATTTGCAATAATATGAAAATAACAAGATGTGACCGGTGGAGCTCAATAACGTTGGCAGTGATACAATTACCAAATAATGACATAAGATGACGGATGTGCGACTGTAAATCAAGGTATGTCAACTCATTGGGTTAAAAGTTAGGTATTCGCCTGAAGGTAGTGGGGACGAACCCTAGTGAATGAGTATTATTATGGACTCCAATAGTGAAACAAAAAAACTTTCCAGTGATTAACTGATTTCAAATGGAAAACAATCGTTAAAACGTAATAACTACGAAAACTAATTGGTTACCTTGAACGAATTACCACTTGGCGCTGTAACATTTATGGAATTTCGAGGCGGTGGTGATGATGGTGCATTATTATTTCCTATATTAGAATTCGCCACAGAACTGAAGTTCGACAATAAACCAGTAACTGCAATAGGTTGATCTGGATGTTCATGTTCTACAACTGGACGATAAACTAATGTGCATATAAATGCTAAAATAGCTTTATGGACTGATACATCCCAGTTCTCATCTTCACGTGAAAAGCTAAATAACATGCTGGAATACAGAATGAGAATATATATATATATATATATATATATATATATATATATATATATATATATATATATATATATATATATATATATATATATAACAATAGTTTCATTAAAGTTAGCAATACTACCTGGTTGCTAACACCGAAGTAGTTAGAGCCGGGTTCGAACCTGAAGCCTAGAGGATAAAAACAAGAGCACTTTATCTACTAAATTATCACCCTCCCCAAACGTGAGTCATCAACGAAATCCAACAAGTAAGCAAGTAAAGTTTATAGTTTGAAGTAAAAATATTGATGACAGTGATATATTACCAAAAACTTTAGCCCATTTCGTTAATTTACAATCGAAATTCAGTATAAATGTGGAAATGTAAGCTAGCTGAGAAAATAAATCGAGTTTTCCCGTTAGTAGAGAATGTAGTAACCACAAATTTACCATTCGTGAAGGTCCGTAGCATGGGGATAATTTTTATATTCTATCTCATTACTTGAAAGTGATAGGAGAAACTGGAGACCTAAAATACGTAGTGATACCTGTCTCTCTTTGAGGAGAGGGACAAAGACACCTTGTGACAACTACAGAGGCATTAGTTTAACTGACATAATGGCTGAGATATTAGCTTCTTTTTGAAGCCAAGGAACAGTGAGCCTATAATGGTTGTACTTCACTCCATATAAATGCAAAATGTTACTCTAGAACTGGTCTGCATCAGCACCATATTAGTCATAAGAAGTGAAGCAGTTGAGAGCGTTGACCACTTCACTTATCTTGGAAGTCTAACTTGCCCTGATGTGTTGGTGTCTTAATAAATCTTGGCACGGATTCAGAAGTCCTGTACGGCTTTTACCAACCTACATCACTTGTGGTATAGAGGAAATATCCAGCTTTCAACGAAAGGTCGAGTGTGCTGCGCATCAGTCCGCTCTGTTTTAACATATGGGCGAGAAACATCAGCCATGAAAATAGAAGATATGCGTAGACTCCAGGTCTTTGATCACAGAAATCTTCGTAATATCGCCTGCATATCATGGAGTGAGAAAATAAATAATATTGATGTTAGACACAGAGTATCAGGAAAACATAACAAATCAGTAGAAGAGGTCGTAAACCTTAATCGACTGAGATAGTTGGAACATGTGTTATGTGTACCTGACCATCTCCTGCTTCTTCGCTGGGTATCGATTGGCGTAAGAGTAGGATTGAAGAAAGGTATTGGTGGCCAAAACAAAGCATGGCATCAGTCTATGAAGCTTTTGACTGTTGATCTAAGCCATGTGGATAGGTGCAAATTGCTTGGTTGGGGTTCGCATGATAATCAAAATCAATGGCTGGAGACACTGGATGATATGGCTTAGAGTCGGTTACAGTGGTGCAAGTGTATTCAGTCTTTATATTTTTATAGACCTTAAGTTCGATTATTCTTCCATATTCTCGTTTGTTTCATTTCTTCCCATTGAATTATGCTATTTTGTTGATCTTGCGATTTTTATCTTGTTGCGCTAGTGTAGTATGACGCCTAAGACCAACACATACGCATCAGGTTCTACACCGTACACGAATGGATGAAATCAAATGTCTGTCACTGAAAAGTCGATGCTACTGAAGGTACTTAACTTATTTCCTGATTGAGTCACGGCCGAGTAAGTAATGTTAAGTAATCTCATTTCAACTAACTTTGTTATTGATGTGCACTTAGAGGAAGCACAAGCTACAAGTGGTGATAGTCCATTAAATAATTTATTGTTAGTCTGTGTTATGTAAAGAACTCAGCCAGTAGCTCTTCTAGGGTTACTGCCGGTCTCAAGCCCGGGCAAAGGAGGAGGGTTTGGCATGGGGCTAGTATTCCCATCTCGGAAGATACAAACTTGCTAAAAATACGCTAACCAGATTAAACGGACTAATTTATTTAAACTCAGCCCTGAGAGTGGAAGGAATGATTATGACGCTTCATGATGAAAGCCGAGATTCTTCGGAAGTCATGAGGCCGATGCCTCTTCTAACAACCAGAGAAAAAATTTTATAGGTACATGGGATGTTCGGACAATGTGGGAGAGCGGGAAGACAAATCAAATAACTGCAGAAATGATGAGATACAACTTGACAGTGCTCAGAATCAGCGAAAACCATTGAACTCAAGCTGGACAGAAAACATTGGCTTCGGGAGAGATGCTACTATACTCCGGCCACGAAGAAAAAAATGCTCGTCACACCCAAGGAGTTGCTCTGATGCCGTCCAAAAAAGCAAGTAATGCACTTGTGGGATTGGAACCACATGGACCCAGGATCATCAAAGCATCTTTCAAAACAATGAAGAAGGGGATTACAATGCATATTATCCAATTTTATGCACCCACCAACGATGGCAACAACGAGAACAAAGACCAGTTTTACGGTAGGCTTCAATCAATTATAGCAAAGTGTCGAGGAAAGGATCTGACGATCCTTATGAGGGACCTAAACGCCAAAGTCGGAATGGACAACACTGGATATGAAGAAATCATGGGACCACAGGGACTGGAAGAAAGAAATGACAATGGTGAAAGATTTGCAAATCTATGTGCTTTCAACAAAATGGTTATGGGTGGTACAATATTTCCCCACAAACGCATACACAAGGCCACATGGGTCTCACTGGATCATACTACAGAGAATCAAATCGATCATATATGCATCAATGAAAAATTCAGAAGATCAATAAAAGATGTGAGAACAAGGAGAGGAGCTGATATAGCTTCAGAACACCACCTTGTGGTTGCTAAAATGAAACTGAAGCTAAAGAAGCAGTGGACAACTAGAGTAACAGCATTGCAACGGTTCAATACAGCCTTTCTTCGAGATACTGACAAACTCAATAAATTCAAAATAGCTCTCAACAACATGTTCAAAGCCTTACAAGATCTACTGAAAGAAACCACTATGGAGGACAACTAGGAAGGAATTGAAGAAGCACTAACTTCAACGTATCAGAGGGTTCTGGGCTGCAAGAAGCACCATTATAAGGAATGGATCTCCACTAAGACCCTGAGCAAAATTCAGCAAATGAGGAACAAGAAGACAGAAATCAACAACAGCCGAACAAGAGCAGAGAAAATCAAGGCACAAACTGAATACACAGAAGCAAATAAGCAAGTAAATAAGAACATAAGAGCCGACAAACGGAAATACATCGAAGGCCTTGCAACGACAGCGGAAAAAGGTGCAAGAGAAGGAAATATGAAACAGTTCTATAACTCAACAAAGAAACTAGCGGGCAAATATGGCAAACCAGAGAGACCGATAAAGAACAAAGATGGAAGAAAGAAGGATACCTTATCAAGATACCAAAGAAAGGAGATTTGAGCAAATGTGAGAATTACAGAGGGATCACACTATTGTCAGTACCAGGGAAAGTCTTCAAGTGTTGTTGAACAGAATGAAAGATTTAGTGGATGCTTAACTTCGAGACTAGCAGGCTGAATTCCGTAAAGATCGGTAGTGCACAGACAAAATCGCAACACTACAGATCAACGTTGAACAATCAACTGAATGGAACTCGTCAGCGTACATCAACTTCATTGACTATGAGAAGGCGTTTGATAGTGTAGACAGAAGGACACTATGAAAACTTCTTCGACACTACGGCATACCAGAGAAACTCGTCAACATCATCCGGAATTCGTACGACGGAATACAGTGCAAAATCGTGCGTGGAGGACAGCTGACAGATGCATTCCCAGTGAGAGCCTGAGTCAAACAAGGCATCCTACTCCCGCCTTTTCTCTTCCTTCTAGTGGTTAACTGGATCATGAAAACCAACATATCTGAGGGGATGCATGGATAGGAATGGATAAGTAGGATACAACTCGATGATTTGGACTTCGCTCATGATCTAGCACATTTTAGCACATATACACCAACAAATGCAAACGTAGACAAACAATGTAGCAGCAACATCAGCACCAGTAGGCCTGAACATATATAAAGAAAAAAGCAACATCCTCAAATATAACACAGGGAGCACCAACCCAATTGAACTTGATGCAGAAACTCTGGGAGAAGTGGATACTTTCACGTATATGGGAAGTATCATCGATCTCTTGTGCTGTTAGAGGTATGAGGACGGTTTTCACTTCCTGGCTGCCCACATCATGGAAGAATATTACTTCGTGAGGTACCTGAAAATGAAATTGGATTAGTACTGGTCATAGTGACCTGAAAGCGCGATCGCAGAGCCCAAGGGGCAACTGCTTCAGGCCGATCACGCACGATCTTGTTATGGGATGTTTTCGAAGTGTTAGCTCCGTTCTTTAGAGAGCCTTACTGCCGGAGACGGAAATCCGTGGAGTAAGGTGGGGTGTGACATTTTTAGGGTCGACCGTTTCTAACCCCTTCCTTCCTTTATGAGAAGGCAGCATCGCTGCAGATGCTGGTTATCCGAGGGAAACATCTTACTGATGTCATACCCCGCTGCAGCCAGCAGTACGACTTCGCCCTCAGATCTCAGGTTGCTGCCTTTAGTCTTATCGCTCTCCAACAGACCTGCTTGGCATGGTAGGACCTAGAGGAACAAGCGTTCCAGCCAATATAGCTCGGTTGGGTCATCACGATAGGCAAGCCCGACCACCACGTCAAGGTAGCAGCTACGGTCGAGTATCATCGATGAACAAGGAGGGTACGATGCAGATGTAAAGGCAAGGATTGGCAAAGTAAGGGCAGCATTCCTACAGTTGAAAAACATATGGGACTCAAAACAACTGTCAACCAACCTCAAAGTCAGACCCTTCAATTCGAATGTTAAGACAGTTCTGCTGTATAGAGCTGAAACTTGGAGAACTACTGCAAACATCATCAGAAGGGTACAAGTATTTATAAACAACTGCCTATACATGATACTGAATGTCCGTTGGCCGGAAACTATCAGCAACAGTCTACTATGGGAGAGAACATACCAACTTCCAGCCGAAGAGAAAATTAGGGAAAGATGTTGAAAATGGATAGGACATACATTGCGGAAATCACCAGACTGTATCACGAGACAAGCATTAACATGGAATCCTGTTGGCAAACGGAAAAGAGGAAGGCTAAAGAACACACTGTATCGAGAATTGGAAGCAGATATTAAAAGGATGAACAGCGACTGGAAACAGTTGGTAAAGATTGCTCAGGACAGAGTTCAATGGAGAATACTGGTGAACGGCCTATGCTTCTCTGTGTGGGGTAACGGGCGTCAGTAAGTCATATAAAGACATAGATTTCTTAGTTGAAGTACAGGATACAAGTGTAACTGGTAATCATGAGATTTAAATAAAGTGGTTACATTCACTTTCGAACGTGTTAAGTACCATTTTACTCTACATCTTTCCGCAGGCGACTTTAGTTACTTCGGCATTTTTATTATTCACTATTGTTTGCTCTGTTATTTTGAATGTAGGTAAATAAGAAATCGATTAACATTACTAGAGCTGACATAAATAGTATGGCTGAAAACCGAATGTATAAACTTGTACTTAGTAAGTGAGTTACACTACCATTCCACACATTCACTTTTCGCATGCTGATACGGAAGTAATGTCGCCGTACATCTATTGCAAATGATTATAATCAGGTTGGATTCAACTTAAATATAATCTTAGTGTTAAGATTTTCTACAATAAATAAATGAAAATAGAAAAACTACTGTACAATCTAAGAAATGTGCACGACTGATAAATTTTACAAACATTTATGAGAAAGAGACTCACTGTAGACCATTGATACGTTCATCTAGAGTGGAAGAAGCCTCTGGGACATTTTCTTCATTATCGCTTGTACGGTCTTGAGATCTGGCTATCGATTCACTAGCGAAATTTGAACCAGCAACCGGAGAGACATTTGGTCTTTGTTGGTTTTCTGTTGAGACAACTGAATTCGATGTTATTCCATTACTTTGGTTCCCAGTTCTCCTTAATACAGATCGTCGCCTATCTTCCCGACCGATCTCACGCCCGCTTCCACCAATCCCTTCATTACCTACTTGCTCAACTATCTGGAGTAACTGATTAATTAATCCTCTACGATGTGTAGGATTATTTCCACGTGGAGAAGGTAAGTGGACAGTAACATCAGTCGAACCGAACTCTGAAGATGGACTATCTCCTGCAGCTGCTAATGATGAAAGCAATGGAGTTGGACCTAGAAATGTTGCTGAGCTTAGACTAGTAGGAAATGAATAAACATCAGCAGAAACAATTTCGTCGGCTAAGTCATACGTTATAGACATTAAATTGAAAATATCAACAGCCAAACGAGTGCATTCGCTACGACATGGCCAATTGTTATGAGCATATACATTGCGTGCAATAATACGATATAATACATCAATAGCACCACAATCTCTAAGCTGTTGAGTAGGTTGCCAAACTGTATCTGGACGAATGCGAGAAATGATTAGTGACATGAGTCGAGAGAATTGCTCGGCTGTGTATGTTATCGGCTAAACAGATAAATACATAAAATAACGACAAATCTAGATTTATCGATGGATCACAACAAATGGATGAAACCGTTAATGTAACTAAATAACTAAGCAGTAGTCAGTGAAATCAGCTTTTGATAGCTAGTGATGCTACTCGGTTACTTTTAAGGAAGTAGGAGGAGATGAAATTTGAATGTGTAACCTGAAAGATTAAGAATAGTTTTTTTTGGCAGCTAAACAACTACATAGCATAACAGCAGAAACATAATAAAATCATTGTGATTTTTTATACCAACTTGATATCATGAATTACAAAGTGTAGTTAGACCAACCACTTAATTTATAACAGAAGTCTCATCAACGCTAATGGATTGGTATTTAACGAAACCTCAGAAAACTATTTGTTACTCTATATTAACCTGTAGCTGTTAAACAAGGGTTACGAAAGTAGAATAAATGAATACGTTGCAATTCGTTCTGGAGCATTGCTCGACCAAGTGAGAGACGATAGTGTTATATGGAGGATATTAGGCAAACTACTGAATGTGCTGATTAAATTGTGGATATTCATCGACTAAGGTGATTGCGGTTTGTACTACATATACCCAAATAATATATGTACTATGATGCGAGGTGTTGGATGCTGCAGGAAAGCTAGAAGCAGCTAAGCCAAGACGTGGCATCTATCTATTAAGTCACTGATCGATGATCTGATCCATATGTAAAGGTGTAATGCACTTGACCTGCATGATTATCATGGCTGATGATTGCAGATGGTGAGTAACATGGCCGAGAAGCGGTGAAAATAAGCACATTTATCTTTGTCCTAAGTCAGCATCAAACTTGCGTCAATGTATTTCATAGAGATAGAAAATATTAACATGAATCTTAAAATACTCTATTCTTCTTAATATGTACGTAAACTTTAAATAAATCAGAGAAGAATGTCAAATCGATACGCAGTACTGGAAAGCAATCCGCAGCAATAAAAGAATGAACTGTTTCTTATGGCTTGGAGTAAGATAATTGGAATCGTGGGAAAATGTATACGGTTCGAATCTGTCTACTTCTCAAGCATGGCATTAGTTCATGGAGTCTTTGATTGATAGTCTAATCCACGTTGCCAGATACAGATTACTCGGCTGGGTTTGCGCGATAATCAAAATCAGTGGCTGGAGACATTGGGTGGCATGGCCAAGAATTGGTCACTGGTGAATGTGCATCCACTCTCTCTCTTCATCTAGATCCTAAGTTCTACCATTCTCTTATACACACCTTTACTTTATTCTTGCCTATTGTATTCTACTGACGTGTCGTTTTTGTAAATTTGATCTCGTCTTGATAATGTGGTATGGTGACTTGAACTTATACAGATATATGTCACGTTCAACGTTATTAATGACTGGGTGACTGACTACAAACTATGTGTTGGTAAATGGTTATCTAAGGACTTCCATTATTTTGTATTTGTCTCGACGATCAACGAGTACAAATGGTATATAGTGGATAAACGCATACAAAATATTCTAAGTCAACGGAATTCATTATCTACGTCACCATATTGACATAAATTAAATGAAAACCTACAGTTAACTTTGAATAACGTAACGAGAATCCCACAAGACATTCAAAACAAGTCAAAAAAAATCTCCCTATATCTTCAACTGAATGCGATTATACTTCAGAAATGACTAAGAAGTGTATACTGTACAGTAAAACTGATGGTGGATAGATATTTCCTTGAAGCACAATTGACATAAGTTAGAAAAAAGTTGATTGGTCCTACGATATTAGTTTTTAAATATTTTCAAGATATTCGTAAACAAAAGACAGTTATTTTCAGTGAAAGGCTATCTCAATAAATTAACTCACAGTTACTTTTAGTTAAGAATAATTGAGAATCTATAAAGATATATTTAAACAATATTACTCTCATAAATAACTTACACGGTATCCAACAGCAGCTACAGCTCTTGGAGACTCATCAAATAAGCTAGCTAAACTAGGGTCTATCGTATCAATCCACAGCAGAAGACTAATTTCTAAGAAGCGACGAATAGCACACAAACTTGCACGAACAACATGCCATGACGTTGTATCTTTCAATGTAGTCGGATTATCTTCAGTCAAGCGTAATGGTAGGACACATATCTAAAAATGTGGACAATCATGAACAATATTGACACAATAAGAGGGTCTTTTCAATAAATAGGTCCGAATTACATGCAAACGGCAATTATGTAAGAGTTATGTCTATAAACTGAAGTTTGCTAGATATATGACATATTTGAACTGATTAGTTGGCAGAAAAAAAAACATAGGATCTCAATAGACATATTTCCTTCAGTCCCCGCACGAGTATTGATTAAAAATGGAGTGGAAAACTACAGAGTTATTTTTAAATCAAATTTAGATGAACAGATAATATACCTATATTACTTTGATAAACTTTGAACTGTACCGTTGGGTCACCAAATAATAAATGATAATATTCTTGAAATAAATGTGAGTCCCAATCAGTCATTGAGTTACAACGTAGAACATAATACATACCTACGTCAGTTCAAGTTAGCAGATAGAGACGAAATTGTCAGGCCGAATCCCAGAGTAGTGGAGGGAGTAATGGAGAGGATTAGGGATCGAAAATAAGATACGAGAAAATACACATCAGTGAAAAAGGAGAAAAGAGAAGAAAAAAATCATGAGGAATTCGGAAACTTCGAATTTGAGGAGGGCAAAGGATGGATGCACCTGAACCAATGCTAACCATTTCGAGCCTTGTCATTCAAAGTCTTTGACTACTGGTTACGACTGTCGTGCGGACTACAACAAGGTAGACCCAATGATCTTTAGTAATAATTATTTAATTGGAGATCCACTATCAGTGGACATGTCTTGGATCAGTCGATGTTAGTGTGAAAGTGGGAGATTCAGAAAGAGTAATTTTCCCTAATCAGCATCCAAACAACTAAGGTTAACGGTGATAGGGAAAAGCTTTAATATCTTCCTATAAAGTGACGATTGATTGTGAATAATGATGAATTAAATGACATTAAAGACTCGTTTGATGATTCCATAAAGGGCAAAATAGATTGTTACAAAATCGAAATAGGTGGAGCCAAATGAAACTTACAAATTAGGTGAAATGGCATGCAGAAAACCATCAGTGAGCCCACTTGTGCTCCAGTAACTTAAAGGTGGTGTGTGTTACTATATGCCCGTGGCACCGCCTCTGCAAGTTATACTATGATGAATATCTTTCTCATTGTTTATTAACTACATAGTTAATTCCCTGCTGAACGTGTAATTGATGCAATCACAACCGAAACAAACAGATAGAACTTGCTTTAGAAGTACATTTATAAAGAGATCTAGGCTAATACAAACTGGCGACCAGTCAAAGTCTAAACAATTACTTTCAACCGATTGTAAATCTTTCACTGTTTAAACTCAATGATGATTAATGAAAAAAATGAGGTTGGAAGCCTCAAAATAATACGATTTATATCTACATGTTACAGTGAGAGTTGGTAAGATACATATCGTTTCTATAAGGACTGTAAGGATGATCATCATCAACGTTCGATTGATACAAGATTTCAGAAACACACCCGAGATGTTTTTTGTTCGCTGTATACATGATGAACAAATCTGCTGTAATCAATCGTTAATTACACAATATAAACAATTGTTTTTCAGTCAGTCATATGTTGAGTAATAAGAAAAAATGTTAAATGTTAAAATAATAAGCGAACTAATGTTTGATGTTGAATATTGAGCCATTTAGGCTGGAATTCGATAACTGTACGAGATTTATGCTTAAAGCGAATAAAAAAATTTCTGCTTTACATTTACTTACAGCATTGTACAAATATACTAAACCATTTTGCTGTTCAAATCTTCGAAACGTTATACCATAGCATAAGACTAAGTGTAAAAAGAATAACGAATAACAACGAGCCGAAGGATGTGAGCATTCCACTAACCAAAGGGAATATTTAATTAAATCATCAAGTAGATTACTGGATAATTGGCAGACCTAGCAAAAAAAGGAAAGAAGAAATTTAAGTGAACACTAAACAATTGGTGGTAGGGAGGATTTGCAGCCTAGATGAATACTTTTGGTGATAATGTGTTCTTTAAGCTAGATGGGATCAACTATTAGAAAAATTGAAAGTCAATTGACTATGCAGATTTTTTATGATTACGCAAAGAGTAAAGCAGCTAGGCCTCAGCTGTCTTATTCACCAACGTAGCCAACATTAACTTTGAGAAACGAATCACTGTTATCTAGATGTTAAGAGAAAATGCTGTATGCTCCTGAAATATAGTGACATTAGACTAGTGTAGAGATTAAAAACATCATTGTAAAGAATTAAATAAAATAATTCAAAAAGAAACTAATGAAACTGACTGTGGACAACATTTTTAGTAATAACGAAGAGGGTTCAGTTAGTCAAATAAAAACCGAATATGGATTACTTGCTGAATGAAAGTAACCAAATAACATATACATTTCTCATTGAGGAATTACAATAACTAACACATAGTCGGCCGTTTTACCAACTAATTAAGTTATCCGCCTTGTTCACCAAGAGGCAAGCAAAGCATGAGCGGTTTATCTATTTTTTTAACACTTAAATAGTAAATACGATGATTATTCCTTAGATTTTGTAGATGCATACAGAGCATATTGAAGTCCGTCAAACATTTGTGGACCTGAAGATTAACAATTTATAGTTTCCATAATGATATACAGAGATATATAGAAGTGATGAGATATTGAAACTTACGCGTTCCATAGCGTCTTCAAAATAGGCTGTATAATAAAGAACCACACTGACAGCTGTAGCAGCGACTGATGGTCTAGGTACTTTAAGGACAGCTTCTAAACCGTTTTGTTCAACAAATTCTAAATAAACACATCGATGGCATAAAAGATTGGCCAATAAACGTAAAGCTTCGAATGTAAGACGAATATCACGAGAGGCAACTTTTGGCATAAGATAAGTATAGATTAGATCTAAAATCCCTCCGTTATACATGAATGGCATAAGCTAATGAAAAATCAAGTAGGATTTTAAACAGAAAAGACAATTATCACAATGAGTTGCAGACCAATTATCAATAGTAAAATAATACAGCACAAATTACAATCGAGACTGTATTTTCTTTCAACGTAAAGAAGAAGCTATTAGACGAATATCTACGCGCTTAGTTGTTATTTGAATTGTATTTTGAAGGCGGATTAACAATATTTTGTTGCCTTTCACTACAGATTACGTATACGAAAAGTTACATTTCCTTAGCAAACTTTTTGTCGCTGTGGCTAGAGGTAGTCGGCACGAAATCCCTAATGCTGATGTAGTTGTTAGGATTGTGTATCGTGATGAACCAATCTCTTTATCCTGACTGGGACAATCGTCTCTTACCACATCAGGTAGGTTGGTTGGAGGGTGGTATGCTAAAAGTAGTAAACCTGATTCACACAGCTAAAACTATCAATAATTTACAGTCTATAAACATTTCAAGAAGCTAGCTTTTTGTCAATTATACGGTGATATAACTTATTTACAAAGTACAACTTCGTGCACTTGTCATTAAGCCATACGCTGTATGAGAGCTGTTAGTATTACGCAACTGTTCAAATTGAAATAAACAGTAAAACTCAGACCTGAGATTTTGCAGTTGAAAGTCAAACGCCTTAACCATGAAGCTAATTACCAAGTTACCATTACTACTAACCTTATGATGTGATATAGAATGACCATAGTCGCAATTTAACAAGAACGTATAAAAAAAATACAATTAGAAAGAGTAAAAACATACATCCTGGTATTCAGCTAGTGGAATCAAATAAGCAATTGATAGACGGATTTTCATTTCTGTCCTGAGAGGATTTAAGACGAAACTTCCCAATAAATTTGTCATACTCCCTTCATAAGTTGATTGGGTAGCTAAACAACCAAAAGGAAATTGGTACGATGGATATAATAAAGTAGTACTACTCACTTAAAGATAATTCGCTTTTCAATTGAGTTGTGTAATTGAGTAGACGATTTAACACAATTGGAATCTATTATTTAACAGAATTGAAATGCTACAATTAACTAAATTATAATACAAACCAATTGTATATTTTTTTGCCGTGTAATGTAAAGTAATTCTGTATTATCGAGAACGGAACCAAGAAGAAACAGAGCATAGCAATTCGTTGGCTCAATTTCACTTAATGCTAACTTGTAGAGGGTATTGATTGTTACATCCTAGAAAAAAATACATAATTATAAAAGTGTATTTTTTTAATCATACTTCTTCATCCAGAGTAAATGACAGGGTCACACCTAATCTCATCGCACATAATAGCCGTGATGCAGCAATAACCAGTTCATTTGATGGGTCATTCGAGCCCACCAAATAAACGTAAGTTAAACGTTCCAAAAATGAATCATGAGTTGACAAGAGACGTAATATCTGACCTAAATCGCAGCTAGAATCTGTTCGTAGTGGATGACGATCATCAAAAGGATCTGGATCAGTACTAAAAAATAGGTTGATCTGTTCTTCCAGTAACTCTGAAAAGCTAAGTAAATGAAAATAAACACAAGGAACTTTAACACTGCCTACTTATTTAAAAAAGGTACTGGATTAAATGTTTGTGAATTTCGTTCAGATTTCCATCGAGAAATAAGTTCTTCACATCTCTGAATGGCGGTTCTTCCTTCGCTCATTGGAGAAAAATATTAACAAACCTGAAACTGAATAACATATTAAGTGAATGACAAACAATTCGACATTTAAAAATGCATGTAAGGAAATAGAAATTACAAAATTATTTTCGTGCCGTGCATGAATCCAACTCAGCTTTTACTAAAGCATTTGAAAATGTTTGTTCCCAGGTAAAAGAACATAGTAATTAGCTCGGATGCTTTAAGAGGTGTGATTATAAAGTTCGTGTGTGCAACATTTAGTCATAGAGTGATAAAGAGACTCGCAGATATGATATATATATATATATATATATATACTTTATTACTAACATTCACACAGCTATCTAGAAGAGCGAACTTAAAGTTACTCGTGATAGAGATATGTTTCCTCAAGTAACAGATTACATCAACACACGGTTGTTTGTCCTAACTCTATCTGAGTGTTTTGTATAGAGCCTTGAAGATGTTAACCTACTTTTATAGTAGACCCCTTTCCAACAAGGGATTCCAAAGCACAGTTCTATCCGTGTTGACAGTAGTCAGTCATCTACAAGGTAGAACTTAGTACGTGCGTACGTCAGTTCAAGTTGCCACGCCTCGATTAGCAGGTGGAGATGAAACTGTCGAACCAAGTCCCAGTTGTAGAGATAGTAACAGTGTTATTATTAATTGAAAGGATTAGAGATCGAAGATAAATCTTTAAAAAACATAAATCAGTAAAAAGAAAATTACAATGAATTCAGAAGCTTAGAATTTGGAGGAAGACAAGGAATGGATACACCTGTGCCATTGTGGAAGATTTTGGGCAGTAACACCCAGTCTCCAACAATTGATTACGAACATCACGCGGACCCCAACTAAGTAGTCTGTACCTAATAACATGACTCAACCCAACTATCAGTGACTTTATAGACTAGTGCTGTCTTGATTTGCCGCCCCTAACATTTTTCCGGTCTACTCCCATACCATATTGCATTGCTTGCTGAGGTAGGCGGTGGCTGGGCAAACGTAACCTATGTTTTAGTCACCTCAGCTGATGAAGATTCACTACTTTATCGACCGATTTATCATCTTTACCCGATACGTAATTGCTGGAAGGTCAACCCCTGAAAAGTCAGATGACGAAAATGTTAACCCTAAAAGCATGTCAATGACAAAACTAAATAAAAATGGGGAAAGTCGGCAACCTTGGTGAACACCATTCGAAGTAGTCAATTTCGAGGACACTTCGCCATAAGCACACCAGTGGTATTTGAGTAGAGAGCCTGCAAAGGTTAATGTACTTCACTGGAACACCTTTCGATGACAAACATTGCCACATCACTATAGATAGAGTCAAACACCTTTCTGCAAAATTCATCTATTGCTACATCAAAGCTGCAATCAGTGGAAGTGTAGGTAAAGACAACGAAGAAGCAACAACGTATGTCTCTCTCTCTCTCTCTCTCAAAAATCTTACAGTCTCGTCTAGAAGGAGAGCGCACAAGTGACTGTATATTCGAACCCAGTTAAGAAGAGCCTATTCGACTTTTGAACTTAGTGCTATACTTATACCAGCAATGCCTCGGGTAGTAGTGGTCTCAGGATACACAAAGGATGAATCAAGCAGGTTCTTTGTTTCAACAAGGTGAGGCTAAGTAAATGATTGTACTTGGATCCTGTATACACGTTTCCGAGACGCAGATTCTAGAGTCATAACGAAGGAGGATTGTTGTCTTATTTGGCATAAGGTTCGAACATTAAAAGCTCCGAAATGTAGTTTAGCGCTATGTTTCAGGAGACCAAGAAATACATGTCGTGGACTCGAACCATGGACATTAGCGACCTGAAGTGGCAAGGTTTTTTGAGATGGTTTGGTTGTAGGGATACGAGAGTTATTAAGAGATGCGGGTGGGATTTGACCCCTAACAGGATGATCTCGTGTGCTGCTAGAGGTATGAAGGTGGTTGTCACTTCGTGGCCGCCCACACTGTGAATGAATACCGCTTCTTAAGAAACTTGAAGAGGAAGCCAGATTAGCGTTGGTCTTGGAGACCTGGGAATGAGATTGCGAAGCTCAAGAGATAACTTCCTGAGATCAATCACGCACGATCTTGTTACGGGGAGTTCTCTAGGTGTTAGCTCCGCTCTTCAAAAGACTTTACAGTTGGAGCAGGAAATCCGCGGAATAAATTTTTAGTCTTAACTCTCTCCAACAGACTCTCAGTCATGACCCACAAAGGCTGAGACATCACTGAAGGAAAAAGCACATCCAATAAGAACTAAATTTCAGCTGTTCACATCACAACTTTAAAAAAAACATTAATCTTAGTAAAGGAATCTTCTAAGCAAGAATGTATATAGAAACGTATTTTATTTATTTAAATCACATATTGTAAGGGATTTTTTGCGTCGACTCACTGCTGTCAAGTCCTTCCCTAATTGCTGAGACACCTATAAATTGGGCCACTTATTTAGGCTATAAAGAGTCGGAACAATATTTCGTTAGACTTTCATGTAGAGTATGATAGTAAATTAGCCTTAGAACAGCATATATATCAGGACCTTTGGAACAAGTGACTCAACCGAAAACAAGAACTTGAAAGTTAATCTTCACATTGGATAAGTTTAGTAGAAATAGATTACTGTAAGCGAACCGTTTCATTTGACATTTATATAACTTTGATAAAAAGAATGAATATACTTTACAATGGATAACCCATAGGATGTTCTCAAGTGAATTAAAGCGTAAATATAACGCTTGTAAACCAATTAAACAATTAATCACATATTAAGAAAGCCAAAAAGGATTAAGAACCCCTGTGGTTCTAAACAAATGAGTTTTACCACAACTACTTACTTTGTCTTCTGTATAGGCTAAAGAGAAGTGTATGTACATTGTAACTTCGAGTAATTATTAATTCATAATCAAATGAGTCTGGTATGTGTCAACCCAAGATACAACATACTACGAAATGGAATCTACTAGACGAACAGTGAAGGAGCCGAGACAGTAGTAGTATCAATGATAATAAAGAGGATTGAGAATTCAGCTTCATTGAAGCCTATTTGTGCAAGAATATTAAAACTCAAGGTTCAGAGAATATATAAAAAAATGAGTCCGCGTGACGCTCGTAACAAATAGTTAGAGACCTTGGGTGATATGGCTCAAAATCGTTGGTGCATCGCAGGTGAATCTGCTCCCTGTGTTCCTCGAGATTCTAAGTTTCTGAACTTATCATAATTTTTTCTTTACTGAATCATATTTCCTTGAATCTTATCTCCGACCTCTATTCCTTTCCATTAATACTAACTCTGTTACTACCTCCCCTACTCTGGGATTTAATCCAACAATTTAATATCTATCTGCTAATTTGGGTATGGCAACTTGAATTGTTATACGTATGTACCAAGTTCTACGTTGCAACTGTCTATCATAAAAGAATGAATATATCTACGCCACCAATAATTACAGCTATTATGAAGATCCCGGCCACATAGTCTGCTTTTACCAACATGTCTCGGGCCAACAGACGACTTCACAAACTGATACTACCCTAATTTGATCACCCCAAACCATTCTAACTTACCCCGATTCCAGATAACATTACTCAATAGTTGGGGGTATACACTAACCACTTCAGTCGACTGAGATTTGCAATTTTATAAACCGATTCCTCATATTTGCAGAGTACTTTAAGACTAATCTTGAAACAGCTTATACGACTGTCCCATTGCACAAGAGAAGTGTCCTGAAGACACAGAAACCGAAGAAATGCTTATCAGGAATTAGTTGAGTTACTAACAGACTAGTCACTTAACTACTATGGTAGAAAAGATGACCTTATTAAGCACCCTACATTGATGCGACACATTCGAAGGATACAAATATTACGAATTTTAGTGTTTACTGAAAATTGTATTCAGAATTAAGAACAATCACTTAGCAAGATATTACTCGAATAAGACCTTGTGATGGTTGCCAAACAGAAGAGAAGATCAAGTACATAATGGTCTCCTCTTAAAACAATCAATATTAGCAAAGTCACGAACATGAAAATAAGGAAAATTGACTCCTGGTTTTTTAATTTTAAATTTATCTAGGCAAGTTTAAAATAACAAGAGTTAAGTGCTAAGTATAGATAAACTGCCTCGGGCGTAAAGTGCCAAAAGCTGACAAATCGCTCACATAACAATAGCAGACAGTCACAAAAGGCTACAAAATAAACGCGTTCATTAGTTGAACAATAAGACTCACTAATAGACAATTATTCTATTCTTGAAACACTAGCAACAAGTTCTAGGTCGACAAAAGACTCTGATTTTTAAAAAGGTATAATTTGATACATAGAATCGACAAACTGACTACATTATGTGCAACATAAGACACGTACATTCAGTCTAGATTCAATAGACGCAAACACACTACCATGTGCCAAAGTGAATCGTATATTCCGCAAAATGCAAATGATAAACATTACCATATGTTTCTGGATTTTATTTTATAGTAATATTATATTAATGTCATACAATGTAACTATTGAAATAATTCGTTTTATTCGACAAAGTATTCTGAAGGTCGTATTTTAAAGCAAGTGTACATATTGTTATTTTTCAAGCTCTAAACTTATCTTCCTGGATTTCGTCTAGCCAACGATGTCTGAGTAGGAGTCGAAACATTTAGAACACCCATGTAGCAAAAAGATCCTTTCTCCTTTTACCATAACTTGATGGCATAAATGTTTATTAAGTAGAGGATGAAATTTTGCATGAGAATAAACAGAATGTAAATAATGTGGTTAATGATGTCTTGTCAATGTAATGTTCTCTTGATAAATGCATATATTTGTCCGGGCAAATCGATGAATATTGTCTAGTTTTAGTATCAAGATAGATGTTTTCGAAAACGTGGGACAGTTTGTGGCTAACAAAGTTCAGTTTAGACATTAGGAAGTATAATGAAATTCAAGTTTTCAATCCAATGGTCACAAAGCGAATTCCAAGACAGCTAAGAAATTGTCCCATCATAACATCTAATGATGCTGAAACAAATCAATTTTTGTCTTAATAAGTAATCTATAATTATAGATGTAGCAGTCAATCTCAGTCGAAAGTTTGTGCAATTCATCAAGTTTGCATTAATACGTAAACGGGAGTAAGTAAATTTGAAGTGCACCCGATATATGACCAATTTACGCTTGCCGTATTACCAGGGCAACTTCTAACGTTTGAACCCACTCTTACGAATCGGAATAAATCAGAAGGCACGAAAGATGGAAGGAAGTTATATTTGGTCGTGAATCGAGTTGCAATGGAATAGCAACGTCTAGGCTGGCAAACTAGAGA
Source organism: Schistosoma mekongi (assembly GCA_034768735.1). Lineage (NCBI taxonomy): Eukaryota > Metazoa > Platyhelminthes > Trematoda > Strigeidida > Schistosomatidae > Schistosoma > Schistosoma mekongi. The sequence goes on from CM068309.1 coordinate 30,972,789, forward strand.
GAGTTGCTTTCCACGATGCGGTGTGACGTCATCTGGTGATAATGCGTGACCGAGCGCCATCAACTAGTAGTGTCCGCTAAAACGAACATGGTCAGCATCAATGTCGAGGACCTATGTAACTAATTATTTTGGGGATTATTTACCGCTGCACATTCTTAATTAATTACCGAGGATATATATACGTCGGTACATCTTAACATTATTTAGGCTGTGAATTCGGTGCCAGTAACTACCAGGGAGCTTCGGAAATTGTTGGCAGTCAGGTGAAACAACGCGGTTCCCAATACCTATAAAACTCTACTCTCATCCTTTTTTGTAATGTCTAGGTTATTTTTTGCTAGTAAAAACTGCTTGCAATAGTCAGCATAAACATTTACACGCTCTAATAATTGTGTGCTATCGAAAACCCCAACAAAATGTTTTTTATTTTGTTGAGTCAGGTTTTGCAATGTTCCTACACGCTTGTGAAGTTTATCAACTTACTAATACTGCCTCTTAATTTTCAGTAAACAAAAATAAACTAGAGGAGCGGGGTTAGTTATGGAGAAACTATGCACAACCATTTTCGTACATCTATGTAGGATTCCCCTACATAGAATTAGGTGACGCAGATTCGTTAAACATGCTGAGTTATCAGTTAAAGCTTGCCAACACCAAGCTGTTTGAAGTTTTTTTTTGGTTTATGGGATGGTGATGACATCACAAGCTCAACTTTGGGGAACAAACTGCGGCGTTAAACAACTCGAATTTTGAAGGCGTGTAGGCATTACACAGTTTTCTTGACTTCGCTGGTTCCAGCAGAACATATTTACTAAAGAAATTCGGTCACAAGTTGTCATCAGATTCTGCTCATGTGGTTTCTCTCATTTAAGTTAATCAATACAATCTTCTGCTTATTTCTCCAAAAATTATATTTTTATGGATTCGGCATTCCAGAGATCATTACAATGGTGACAGCAACTAGGACGTGATTGATATCAGGAAATCAACTTATGGAAATGATCCCGAACTTTAATTTCATCGCAATCAGTAGATAGAGCGTGCCTTGTTAGCAACGTGGCATTGTAATTAAGTTGATGTGATTAGATACCTATTGAACGTTTACTAAATAAGCTATACAAATTTATATTTGATTGGTATTCTGTCTGAGGACACTGTTATACCGAGAAAATAAGTGCTCTTTTGTAACACAAAGATACGTAGGACGTGGCGACATTTCACTTGCAAAACAAATATGTGAATATATTCCACAAATACGATAAAAATGAGTTTACGGGCTAATTGACTATGACCATTCATTCACCCCGCTAGTTGGTTTTCATGGAATTTATTCTTTCCAATAAATAACTTTCGGTATTAGGAAGTTAAAAACAGCAGCAAATCGGACAAACCGTGAAGTAAGCTAGGAAATCATTTGTCCGATAGTTGTCTTTATCACTATTATAGGCTATTTTTACTATACATTTTATTTTGGCGACTAAGTGAAAAGTTCCACGCAACTCATCTGAAGTAATTTTCACACCTTATTCCATTTTACTTCTAGTTATTCACCATATTGCTATATTTGGTCTACTAAATCTCTAATTTTTGAAGCGTACACGTTTTAGTTGTTATAGTGGCTAATCTCATTCATTAATTTTTGTTTTGCCTAAGTGTTTTTATTACACTAATGTTCGCCTTTGTTTTTGCAAACGTTACACAGCTGTGTATAAAAAGCGGTGTGAATACATGACTTTGATATTTATTTAGATAATGTGAAGGCAGAACATCGTTTACAATAACAATACGTCCTAGATTTAGTTAGATAAAACCATAACCAGACCACTTAGATACAAGAAATGCCAACTATAACAATGCAGAACACATAACTATGTGTAATTAATATGCAAGCCTAGTGGAGATAACGAAGTGGCGCGATGTATATTCGCTTTGTATGGTGCGGATTAAATAGATGGGAACAGTCGTCTAGTTCATGAGCATAATGAGCATGTTAAACTTGGCCATAAACCGACCAAATGGCTATTTCATGTTTGATGAAGTAGTGTGTCGGATTAACTTACATAATTCTACGTTGTGGTTTCGCGAACCAATGACTCCATTATCTTTAGTCAGTTAAACAGACGCCGTTGCGCCGTTAAAGAATAGTGATACATACGCATCCTCTGTTAATATCCAAGACATGTAAACATTAATTTTTACCCGATTGCTACAAGCTGCTGTCGGATATTGTGCATTATTTGACCCTCCCACTTCTACCACTTTTTATTTATGTTTCATAAAAAGTATACATTTCTGATTCTCTTTCGTGGAAAACGTTCCTCTCATTAATTATTTGTATCATTTTTTCCAGCCACACTAGGTCAATATATGTAATTTACTCTCTGTGCTTCTAAAATTTATATTTTTACGTTGACGATTCAGTCACTTACATCTAAAATGCATCAAGTATATGATCAAGTAACCTTTTTCGTATAACCAGAACAACTTCTAACGATTAAACCTACACGTTCGAATAAGAGCAAGTCGAAAGGCACTGAGGGATATAGGGGGGAAATATATTTTGATTGTGAGTAGAGCGTTAATGAGATAGCAACGTCTAGGCTGGCTAACTAGAAAGAGATGCTTCTCACGTTGTGCCGTGGTCTGGTTGAGTTGCGTGACCGAGCACCTTCAAGTAGTCGTGTCCGCTAAAATAAACATGGTCAGCATGAATGTCGTGAGCATATGCAACTATTTATTTGAGGGGTTTTTCACCGCCAAATATCTAATTAGAAGCACTGTTATTTTTCAAGCATAGTTACTATCTATTCCAAGGAAGCTTGTGCGTTAGCGTCATCGAGGCTCGTTTGGTAGAACATTATTCGCAAGCTTTGCTTTTAGGAGAGACTGAAGAAATTGGTCATGTTACAATCTGGGGTCGGAACCACTTATAAGTGCAAATCTATTGAATGTATGTACATATTTACTACACCATTTAAGGATTTGAACCATATTGTTGACGTTTGCTTGACCAGTAACTGTATTGTGACTGGGCAATTACTGGAATATGGTTAATTACACCAAAACTATAAGAGAACACATATTATATGTTTAAATTATACCGTTAAGCAGTGACGTCTAGTACAATAAATCATGCAAACAAATATTTATAAACGTTAAAAACGTAGGGTCACCCGTAGGTCGGAAATAAACTGTAAAATGAAGACTTAAGAGCTACACCAAAATGTAAGGGATACATTGCTAGCAAACCATAGTACCAAGGCCATGTCTATTTTCCTCTACAGGTCCTCCAAAGTAAAGTCAAGAAATTAAGGTAATAAATCACAAAGTGCACTACTCATTCAATTAATAAAATACAATGTTCATGATAAACCTAGCCAACCAAGATTAAGGTGAGACGAAGTTAACTGAATCGACGGCTCAATTTATCAGTCTAAGTTAATATAAAACCTGTTCTTAGTGTGGCATATATCTACGTATTAAAACACAATTAACCCCCATAATTTTTTAGCATGTTATATTGAAAACAGAACAACATAATCAGCTAAAAACTGTTTTATTCTACGCCTCTCAATTTTGTATAGTAAGAGAGTCACTTGATTCATAAATAGTTCACTACTGTCATACATTATCCACAGTGGAGCCTGGTTTCCTTAATGATAAGCCTTTTAGTGTAATTATGACTGCTTAGAAAAGTTGAATAAACCGAAAACTAACAAATAAACCTTATACAAGCAAAGATATTTAGTCAACTCACATCCACTAGAATCTAATTCCATAAGGTTCTAATGGAAAACAGGCGGCATCATCATAACTAACCGTCCAGTTCACGATGAAACGAATACAACTCTAATCTGAGACTCCGAGGATAGGTCGTGTTATCCATTTTTGTTTGGCAAAGATTATAAGCCACAAGTAATAATCATCGACCAGACAATTTTAAATTTTCTTTACAGGAAAACAAGTTTACTCTTACCTCCAAACGTTTGTTAAATTAAGAGCGCTGAGACGCCTTCTTCAAAAAGATTTAAAATCAAAGAACAATATGTTTGTGCCGAAACTGATCAAATATTTAGAAGATAGTGAGAATTGAAATTGCGTCTGTTCTTCGCACAAAGTAAAGTAGTGCGCTACAGTCAGAGGACTAAGCTTGCTTGGGACGTCGATACCATTGTGAGTTTCAATACAAATAAAAGACTAGGTAAATTTAGGAGTATTTCTTTTTTGTGATATATGGTTTTGATATTTCACATTCCCATAATGTTACTTCACATCCATTTTCTTTAATCCTACGATTTGTTAACTATGATATTCAGATTAAGTTGACTACATTTTTCGTCATCATTGATGCGTACAAAGCATATCTCTTTTCCAAATAATTTTGAAGGGATATATGTTTATCCTGGCTTGCCACAAGAGTTGCTTTTTTATATGGATGATTAACCAATAAACCAAAAGGTTGGGCCAAAGTTGCGGAAGGTTGTGCCAAACATGTAAAACATTAGGCCACATTTTTCTCAATATTCGTTCTGACACACTCTTTAGTTCTACGTTTTTTTTCCAAACATGGCTCTGCGTTTTGCTATAAATGACCCTGCGTTTTACCATACGTGGCCCTGCTGGCCCAATGTTTCGGTTGTTTGGCCCAACGTCGATGTATGCAGCCCAATGTTTTAGTTTACTGGGTTCGGTTTTATCCTAAGTTTTAAATTGTTTGTAAGCATGTCGTATACTACTAAAAGTAAACATTTCTGTTCGTCACTTGTTAATTGAGGCAGCATAGCCCCAAATATCACGATATATGGGCCAACTGGCTGTCATATGTTTGTAACTGCACATATATATATATATATATATATAAATTGTAGTTGTGTCGTCCAGGTAACATGCTGTTTAAAGTGGCAGACCCCTCGTCCTACTTGATGCTTTTAAGTAGCAGCCTTCGTATAGTTACTAGGTTTCTGATTCATAATTTACTCCATCGTGGTTTCAACTTTATTTTAAAAAATAAACACCCACTACAAATGCATATTTTTGATTCAAGGTTGATTACTGATCTTTTAAAATAATGCTTTCAGTTAGACAAACTAATTTTAGGAACAATCTAAACCATATGAGTTGTATTAACTCATTGTGATTGGAATGTTTTTAGAAAAATAATTTTGTTTATATCACGTTAATGCATATATGTAAATCAGGTAAATCACAACTGCTATTTTTTGGACAAACACTAGTGTAAATATATGTAGTGGAATGTTGTGTGAACACAAGGCAAGATTTTTGTTTCCATCGTAATATATGTACTTCGACACCTTGGTTTCATTTTATGGATTTTGTTTTTTTAGCTTTCCTGTCGTGTATTGCGACTCAATGCTTTTAAATAGGAGTCACTGCAACTTTCGTATAATATTGTTACATTCTTGATCTAGTATTTCTATACATTGTACCCTTCGGTAGATTCTATTGCTCCTACGTACTGTATGATTCTATCCACATCTACTAAGTATTATCATTCCATTCTTAATATAACCCCATTGTGTATTTTCAATAGAGTATAAAACCTTTTTTGTAAATTACAGTATGTTGATCAAAGTGAAAACATTAACAGGTAAAGAGATCGAAATTGATATTGAGCAGACAGATAAAGTTGAACGGATCAAAGAAAGGATTGAAGAAAAAGAGGGTATACCACCACAACAACAACGACTAATTTTTTCTGGAAAACAAATGAATGATGAAAAACTCGTCCAAGAATATAAAATGCAAGGTGGTTCAGTAATCCATTTAGTACTTTCACTACGTGGAGGTCTATAATAATTCTTTGTACTTCAATTTACTGGCAAAACTGAAATATATCATACACTTTTTGTATCGTATTACAAAATGAAAGGGTCTAAATTCCTGAATTCTCATTTTGTGTGTTTTTTAAAGTTCCTGGTGACTTCTTCCCTTTTTCTATTTGGGATGATAACTGATCACTCATGTATATGCTGTAGATTACATTAATTTATTAAACCAAATCTTTTACATCTTCAGTTTTTGTGATTGATAGGCGGTCAGTCACGATGAAAAATAAAAATAAGCTTTTGTGTTCTCTTACTTTGTACACATATATTCTCCACTTATTGATGAAGTAGTCCTAGTTTAGAGTATCAGTGCTTAGACTTGGGGATGTTCTTAGCTTGAATTTAGTTTCCTCAAAGCCTCAGCATCTAAACAGACGCCGTTAGTATAACGTTACAGATTGATAAAATGAAAAGTTACACATACGCTTAGGCTTGTTCGTGAAATATAGGGGCCGGGTTTAAGTAGGACATTCCGATGGTCAATTTAAAGTGAAATAATTTAATAAAAAATGCATAGTCTAGAAGCACAATATTGATATCTAGTCCTTTGGTGTTGTGTATTTTGGTAATGAAAAACTCTTAACCGGTTCACCCCCGAGGACCTAACGCTGTTTGTTAAATTTTAAAAAGCCTAACATTCACTGAACGCCATCGTGTGCATAACTTGTAATTTGCAAACGCATATGAAAAAAAACATATATAAAGATGTTACCAAAACTGAAGAATTCGTTGTTTGACCAGTCAATTGCAATCACTTTTCATTGATAGTTTCTCGAACTTTAGCATTAGAAGTGTAATACTAGACGGATATAGTAAACAAAGATTTCTAAAAAGATTGTCTTCAAGTATTCCAGTTAAAGTGCAACCGACAAGACATTTAAGGGACCTTACAATGTTAAACATTCATGGCCTTCCGGTATGTGTGTGTGTGTAGCGAAGTAGTTGAAAATGGGGTTTTATTAGAACCAAGTGCTCACTGCGCGATATGAAGCTCTTGTACCACACGAGCTTTCAAAATAGACAAAACAAATAAATTCAAGAAGCCTATTGAATTAGTAAAACAACATTATTCGTTAGTAAATGAGTAACAGCATTCAAATAACTCGATTACATATCCATTCCATAGCAAACTAATTGTTTGTGGATGACATTAATTTAGTACGCAATTGGGTATTAATGAAAAGTGCTGAGACAAGATTTCTCCGCTAAATAATAAGTACCACTTAATTGCATGTCGCTCCTTGGAGATGATACTTTTTCATATTACCTCTGTTTAGGTTATTGATTCATGAATAATTTTCAATAACTGTCATAAAATTGTGCCATTTTACATTTCTTGACAGACAAAATAAATTCAGAAATGCAAAGTCAGCATTTAGTAGTTTTCAGCTCAACGCGTTACCCATGAAGCCACTAGTAAGATATTGTTCCTAAAACTGTTATTTGACGACAATCGCTTTAATAAGTACTTTTCCAATGTAATAGGCCATTTCTTGTATTTGTTCACAACTTGAATTGCTTCTAATTTTGAGCCTTTTAAACATCAGTTAAAAATGTTCTAAATACTAGAAAGCAGTATTATCCAGGTGAATATTAGTTTAAAGTTTCAGCAAAATAAAGTCAATGACAATGAAGGTATCATTTCAAATTATTTAGTCAGGTGATTGTGAGAAAAATTTAGCAGGAAATACAAATAAAATAAACATTGATAGCAGTAGCAACCTGGGGTAGGTATGAAACGTCTTAATAATGAAGGAAAACTTTCATATAATGCAATCCTGAATATCTACAATTTCATTAGCAGAACTGTCATCTGATAGCTTTGGTCTATGTATAGTCATTGTTATCAATATTCACTAGGGTACATTGAGCTACTTATAAGTAACTTAAATGTAAATCCTGTATTTTTACATAAAAAAATTTGGAATTGATACTTTTTTGCCAGCGGAATAAATAATGTATCTCTGTTAATAATCATTTAGATACGAATTTCATCACATATAATTGTCGTCTCAGATCGGATTTTGTATTGTTCATGCATATCTGTTCAGCAAATATTTAGTGGATGAGCTTTGTGCACTGATTCTCGGCCCTGTAATGTAAAGAATTGTGACTATCAAGCTAAAATGCAACATTTTGAAACATATAAACAACAGATAAACGTCTGGTAGTGCATGAAATTGTTCACTAATAAATTGATTAAAAGTATTATGTCTTTAGAATGCGGTAAATATATAGAAGACAGAAACCTCGGGGTGACCAATCAGAATGTACATAAGTCTGCCCTGTGATTACCAGTCACCAAGACCGAAATGAAGAAGACAAGACGACTGGACCAACCACCAGACGCCTAAATCGTATTTCACTCATCCATTTGCGTACATGCAAAACGTGATCATGAAGCACACTAATAGGTAGAATATCATTTGCACAAACTGGCAACAACAATAATGACTAGGAACCGAAGGTACAGATACATAGTTAATTGATTATAGTTTCTGAGAAACAAGTGATATGATACAATTCATGAGTCCAGCGGGAGCTTAAAGTGATGTGAACATGACAATTATAGAAATAAAATAATCGATTCACATGTACTCAAAACAAATGAAATAGTTATCTGAAGAACATTTCATTGAGTTAGTTATTCTTCTTGAGTCACCCGATATAACAAAACAGTGATACATTTACCAATCATTCCTCTGTTTTATAAATTAACATGATACTATGGGATTCATATTTATTGGGATAAAAAAATTTACTAATGAAACTGAAGCTTTGAACTAATCAGAATATTTTTTGTTTACGTGTATCAGTTACTTCTTTCTAGTTACATTTAAATTACAGAATTGTACAGTTCAGTGTTGAGTAGTCCACTAACTCCGGATACTTAAATATGTTGATTTGTTTCTGAATGATTCTCATAGCCATAAAGTGTTTTGTGGAAGAACTACCATTACCCACAGAATCAATTGATAAATTTGCTGGAGAGTTAAGGAGATTAATTCACAAGTCAATGTTCACTATGTTTGTATTGGTATAAATCGGTCATGAGTAAAAATCACTATCTATTTCACCAGTCTTCAGAAGATTACCTATTATTCAAAGAAAATGGTATGAATCGATTCCTTTCTAAGTTTATCACAAATAAGTTCGATTGGAAAGTAACTGATTGATTAATTTGTTAGGTACAATCTATGTAGAAAAAAGACTGAGCATTTAGTACGTTCAACACTTGACTAATCTGATACCAGCAGACTTATCACCGTATTCTGTTCGGTTACTAGTATAATTCTTCGTAGATCATCTGACTCAAAACACATCTAAGGATAATAACAATGAAAATAGTAAGAAAAGTCAGTAACGACGACTTCGGATGAAATGTTCTGTAACTGATATAACCTAACAGGTTACCAGATCAGAGAGCACAAAAAACAAAAGTTCGAATATTGCTGTATCATAGTTCGATTACCCGTCGAATACACATACCAACATCGAGATGTGCAATAACTATGCCCAGGAAGAAAAGGAATTTTTCATAAATCTAAACGTCGTGAACATAGTATACACATTTCTACCGCGCTTCTTATTGAAATTATTCTTTATTGAATATCGCTCAAAATTTTCAGTAGTTTTCTAGATTTTGATTAGTTCATTTCTATCACTTAACTTTAACCTGGAGGTTAAAATTTTCAACTTGTTATGTTGGACATACTAGGGAGATGTCATTTGCTTGTATACACATATTTTATGTGAATATGGAGTGCCGATATATTTAATATTATCAAAATGCAGATATTCAATTTAATTTTGAGTGGAATCGGAAATGTAGTTGTAGTAGGGTATTGTGAAGATTATGAAGTTTAAAAAAACTTATTATTGTGGGTTAGACAACTAATGAAAACCAGGTAACACTAAACCACTATCTGATCCTAGTATACGACTTTTCAGTTAAGTGCATCCACGACACCGTCTAACTCAGGCCAATTAATGATATTAAATTAAAATCCAACAATCTCTAAAACACCTATTTCAGATAAATACCAACTTACTGGTGACTATTATCAGGAAGTAATCCACGAATTCTGGTGAGATGACAGGACCAGTGAAGTTCAGTTATATCAGTTGTGAGGGGGTTACTTAACGGTAGCAATAAATAAGGTGGCACAAATATGACACCAATTAACGGAAGTAAGAAATATCAACATCTAAGTGGTATCTCAATAGTCCAAAGATTAAAAGTTCACTGTCAAACTCGTACGTTCTGGGTTCGATAACGACTGGGTGGGTGTGTGGGGGGGGATTGAAACTGATGTCCATTGCGTTCTGTTTGTTGATGGTTGTCTAAATCAGGTCAGTTAAAGATATCAGGCTTATGTTAGTGTTTACAATAACGTAAACAATTAGTGTATTTACCATTATCTAAATATCTCGGTAGTATCATTTCCGACTGCGTCACGTTGTGTTTCCCTGCGGTTTCAACAGTATTAGTTCTCTGAACAGTAGAGAGTGATAGATCCATGTAAATCAGGTTGAATGGTTAACCGGCAGGACTGTTATCCAGAAGAGTGTTTCATATATTTTGGTTGTATTTACACAAGATGTTTTATTTCTATTATTTGTATATTACCCTTACTCCAATCTATCATCTGACAGTTACTGTGTTGTTTTCCACTAATAAGCTATATCTGATTTATTGTTTACACGTTATACCAGTTTCCTATCACCAGTGTCGTTGTTTATTGTTGATGCTTTTTTCCTGATTAATTGGCTGTATGGTCAGATTTTGCATGTATATCAGGAAATATTTGAAATATAAATTGAATCTGTTTAAGTTGGGTTGTGACTGGCAAGCGGAATCCAGGACACAAGTTTTATTTTCTTTTGGACTCGTCAGCTGGATGTACCTGCATCTCAATGTTGATGTTCACATTGGTACTTAAATTCAATTCGTTTCGTGTCAAACGCCACCGCGCCCATCACTAGACTACTAAGTCGAGAGGGTCACACTTGTACAACAGGCACATATGTAATTACGATAAACTTGTGTCATCCCGTAGATTTGTTATGGACTGAGACTGGTCAGTTCATAACAAATCAATGGGAAGATGTAAGTTCATGCTAAATAAATTGTATCTGACTAGTTGGTTCAACTGTCTTGTGTTTGTCTATCCGGTTCGGCGACTAGGAATATCAGGCAGACCTGCTGGCATAGATTAATCTGTCTAGTGTCTTGCACGTTATATTGGTTCTTAGCAAGGTTAAAATTTACGCATATTCCGATTGGTAAAGTTCACGACATATCATGATATTACTCGTAATAAGTGCTTACTATGAATATATATATATATATATATATATATATATATATATATATATATATCCCGCATAATATTGGTAACTATATAATATCAAATAGTGTATATTGTGATATTGAGTCACTTAGTGACCACTTTGTAACTTGATTGATGAAAACACAATCAACACTGAAGACTAGATACGGTACACTATGTGTGCATATTACATCAATCTGTACATAATAATTCTTATAACAGTAAGTTAGACACTCGTATTAGTTACATAGTTATATCTATGTACTTGATATTTGCCAATATTTCTGTGTACTTATTTTCAAATACGGGCAGTCATTAGTATATATACCTCTACATACGTATAATCGTTTTCATCAGTTTAACCTTGTGCACACAAGTATATAATCCTTGAAGATAATTGGTTCATTTTCTAAAAGGTTTATCTATTTACATATCAACGCATACAATCATCATTGATATTTTGACTGTATGAGTAGCAAAATTTTTATGCGTAGTATAGAGTGTAAAAAAATTTCAAGTTTTAATTCGAAACAATGTGTTAGTTTAATTCCAATAGTTAATATTGATTAGTCGTTTAGAGTAAAAAAAATTAAAAAAAACAAGAAAAACGCGCTTAAATTCTTTTCTGAAAACAAAATACTACAACATTACAGAAGATAAACATTTACAAGTTACTGTAAAAAAAACAAAGAATATTTACAAATCTTTGATTATCTTTTTTTAAAGTACATTTCACTTTACAATGTGATATGATCACTTGGACTAGTAAACATGAGGATTATTTAAATTGTATAAATATACATCGATTTAAATATTTAATTTTTGTTTTAATCTATTGTATATTACAATTAATTAATTTAAACTTAACAACTGAATCGAATTTAAAATGGTTAGTCTATTCAAATCAAATTGTGGATACATTTTCTATAAAAGGTAAGTAAGAATTGGTTGAAGTTTTAAATATTTGATATACTGTCATTTATTATGCAACCTATTGAAGTAACTACTACCTCTTCTAATTTAGTACTCAGCCTAATTTGTTGTTGTGGAGTGGCAATTTGAATTGATGTACATCATGAGCTAACATCAGTTCGGATATAAATTACTGACAAGAAAACAGTCAATTGACAAATAGTCATTACATTTAGAATTTTCGCAAAATTGAACACTCAGTCTATAGCTCTTTTGATGCGTAAATTGTAACTTGACTAAGCCAGCTGAAATCACTGTAATCTACTCCTTATATGATATGAACGTTCTGTGTTTCATCGTATTCTTGAATATACGAACTGAAAAAAGAAATCAGTATTTGGGGGGAACAATCATCTGTAAAAAAAAATGATTTTGAACTAAAATAATTGATTAATAATTGCTTATTAAAACAAATTAATTGTAAGTAGCTATCGATTTGCAGAATAATTGTTTTTGTTTAACACTGTATTCATTGAATAAATTAACCATAATTATTCAAAACATAAAGCACAAAATGTAGATCGATTTACACCGAGGTACTATGGACGCCAAATTATTAATTACTGTTCAACAGTGGATTACACTACTTATTTTAATCATGTGAAGTTTCTTATTTATATCTTGGTTACGATTATTTGTGCCAGTCCTCATTATATTATATATAGATAAATTGATCGCATTTATTGCACTCATAGATTTAATAGTGTATATCAACCAATATATCATTAAAACACTTTTTTCACCAGTAGATTCAAAATATCCTAATTAACCTATTAGTCGAGATTGGCTTTCTTTCAGTCAAAGTTACTAAATATCTTTTGATGGCTTCGTCTTATATCAAATTCTTAATGTTTAGTAATTCTTTCTACTATTGATATTCATTTCGTTATTAGGAAGAGCTTGCATATTCCCGTTGATCTGTTATAGACTGAAGCTGGTCAGTCATTGTTGCTATATGTGCATCCTGAGCGGATTGCCTCGATATAGCGATTTTTTCACAAGTATTATATAATTTGGATTGTGACTGGCAAGTGGAATCCAGGACGCGCGTTTCGTCCTATTTGGGACTCATCAATGACTGACCAGCTTCAGTCTATAACAAATCAACGGGAATATGCAAGCTCTTCCTAATACCAGTGTGCCCGTTGTACAAGTGTGACTGTCTGGACTCAGTAGTCTAGTGGTGAACGCGGTGGCGTTCGACACGAAACGGACTGAGTTCGAATCCCAGTGTGAACATCAACATTAGGATGCAGGTACATCCAGCCGATGAGTCCCAAATAGGACGAAACGCGCGTCCTGGATTCCACTTGCCAGTCACAATCCAAATTATATAATTCATTTCGTTACTTTCGCGATGATGTGGTTATACGGCAGCAATTATAATCGTCTCCACGTTGTTCATAACTGATTAACCGAATACCATAAACGTGTCAATAACGTGATGAACACTGGTCGTTTCTTGTATTCTGATATTCGAAATTTAAAATCTTTAAAACAACATCATATTTTCTCCATAGCTGATTAAACACTTTAGTAATACAGTATCCACAACAAGAAATCGCTTTCTTACTAAATATACGGAAACACGGATCTGCTGGTTTAGTACCCACACTGAAACATTAGTTCGTTTTAACTAAATACTAAATAACTTTACAGTTGATAGGTACTCACCCCATGTTGCAGCCAACTGAGTGAATAAATTTATTTATATTTGCCAAAGTCGTTACATTAGTAGAACGGAAGGAAGGGCCTGGTTTCAATTTCAAGAGCATATCTCCAAAAATCTCTGTTCAAACAGATCAAAATCCCTAAGCAGTGCTATAGCTAGACAACTAATTGGCATAGGATATGTAGTTGATACCCTGAGATCCTTCGAAGTAATTAATAGACAGTCAGACAGTATCCTTCATTAATTCTCCGAAAGAACAGCAATCAAGCTACTCACATCAAATTTATGCGTTCCAAATCAAAAAGTGGTAAATCTCTTCTTATCGGGGCAATATTTCGTTTACTTTACTACATCTTTTTTCAATATTCCTCATGTTATGTTGACGTTTCACTCATTACATCTTGTTCAATCCATCTCTTGGTTTGATTGCATCATTTTAATTCTTGCGATTTATTAATTGTTGTTTTATCACTGACTGATCTCAACTTATATCACTATTATTATTGTTGATTATTATTTTAGTTAATTACTCATAATTCATTTTGATCTCAGATAATCCATCATTATATAATCAATTAATTATTAGGCTGTATAAAACTTTGCACTACTTACTTGATGTTCTAGAATGTTCACACACACATTATATTTATATGCATCGTATTTTCACTCAAACCAACGCTACCAGAATCTTTATTCGGCTAAGATTCTACTGTATGACCTCGAGTCAGTACCATTTATTAAGTATGTTAATGTCTGTGTATAATTTTGATTATTAAATAATAAAGGTTGAGAATGTAACGAAATAAAGCGAATTCATCTTATTCTGCTCAAATGTTTATTCATTCTCTCTTTAAAATCTGAGTATATTTGTTATTAGAAATAAATGTAAGACTATTATGCTGGGAATAAATTTTGCAGTGACTTATAAAATGATTTTGTAAAACTGACTCTCATTTTCAGCTAGTCAGAGACCAGTTTGTAAAAATGTTTGGTTATTAATGAAAGCAGGTGATTGCAAAGAAGTAAAATTGAAGTGTAAATAACATTTTTACATCACGTGCCTATTTTACAAGGTTTCTTCATTGTTCTTAAAGTGTGAAATCAACAAACACTGTGAAAAGTATTCAACCATACAGATAATATATGATCTATCACAAGTACCTTTTATATTAAGGAAAGATAAATTTTACCGAAAGCTTATATAGCTTCAATTTTACATATATAAATTAACTCTACTCGTTAATTCCAACTTTAATTGTAACTCTGTTCCTAACCACTCACCTTTCCACCAGCAACCTGCATTTCTTCACTATAACTAGTCTTTCAATGCTTCTCTTCCTGTTTAAACACATTATTACAACTGCCTTTTTGTTGAAATGAGCAAACATTTGAATTATGTTATAACGCTTTGAAGCTGTCTCATAAAAAAAAAAACATTAAAACGTTCTTGTACTTCAACTTTATTTTCACATTGTCTACAAATAAGTTTCTATATAAAGTTTAACTAAATAATTGCCTACTGTGAAAATACACCATCATCACTATGTAATCAGTAATTTATCAGAAAATAAAACAAAAAAGAAAAGAATATGAACAAATACAATCAATGTATTATTTTCATACTCTAAGTAAAATACATCACAACTAACTTCAATACTAAAAAATGTAATGTTTGATCATCTACCTTTAAAACTTTATTAGTATCTTTTTAATGTATATCATGTAACTAGGATGTAAATATTTCTATATTTTATAGAAAATAACAAAAGACAAAAAATATTAATATTGTTTTAGCAATTAAAAGTTATTAAACTATTCTAGTTTCTAAGTTAGAAATTACATAATAATACACACAAGAAAAAAAAATCACAATCACATTTCATTTAAATAATTTTCTAATGAAAAATAAAATTTTTTTCATTAAATCATGGAATAATGTCAGTTATCAGTTACTCGCATTCATATACAGTTTCTTTGTTGAATACTGTCGTTATGCTGAAAAAGAGAAAAACAGTAAACACAAGATATATGGTATCAATCAATAAATTATAACAAAAAAAGACTAGTTGTAAATAATCTCAGCGGATGAAATTAAAGAAAAATTCCAACGTTTCGCTCGGCAATCTGGTCCGAGCTCCTTCAGGGAAATAACCAAGATCAAAATTATCGAATATAAGTGTAAATAAGAGGTCAAAATTGAATTATGAATATCCAATCGTATACAGGGTATGAACATGTTATATAAGGCATTGTAGGTGAAATGATGTTAAAATTGTTGTGGATGAAGGGAGGTGTGCACTTTGTGTGTAGTTTTTCATGTTTCAATCATATGCACACATATACTGCTATGAGTTATGTTCACGGAGAGGGGTAGACAATGAATTCAAACATATACTACTCCAACTTCCAACGCAATTCATTTTATTGATTTATTTAGAATTTGATTGGATATATCACAGATTGATGTTGGCAGGGTACCATTGTCAACAACGGAGCACTGGACAGCTGTTTCGTTCTAGTGTGGAACTCTTCAGCAGTGCGCACCCACGATTCCGCACCAGGAGCTTCAGGTTGACGCGAACGCCTAACCATCTGCACCACTGGGACGGCATCCAATGGTAGAATTCCCACTTCCATCAATTTATTTACTCCTGAGTTAACAGTTTCAACGTGTTACCAATTTGAGAATATACACCCAACCTTTGACTCATAATTGTCGTTACATTGATTTACTTCAACCATGATTTAATAGCAAGCCTTTCTTCAGATTGTCTACCCCTCACCGTGAACATAACTCATAGCAGTATATGTGTGCATATGATTGAAACATGAAAAACTACACACGAAGTGCACACCTCCCTTCATCCACAACAATTTTAACATCATTTCACTTACAATGCCTTATATAACATGTTCATACCCTGTATACGATTGGATATTCATAATTCAATTTTGACCTCTTATTTACACTTATATTCGATAATTTTGATCTTGGTTATTTCCCTGAAGAAGCTCGGACCAGATTGCCGAGCGAAACGTTGGAATTTTTCTTTAATTTCATCCGCTGAGATTATTTACAAATACATTCTATTCATATGTCTTACATACACTCGGCGCCCAAGTTTTGTAAATATTTTCGTTCTTTGTTGGACGAAAATACCTATAAAAAAACTGGTTGTTTATTATTATTTTCTTGATTAACTAAATGATTTCGATTAATATTTTTATTTATTTATTATAAACTACTGAAAGACCGGTTAATTTTAATACACACACAGAATGTTGTCGTCAATAGAAAACATATTAATCATTTACTAGTAAGTCTGTAATCACGTGTAATACAATTGATTAGTGTCAACTTAGAAATAGTTGGTTGCTTATGGTTAATAGGCAATTCACTATTCAGTTTAATATGTGATTGGAACAATAACATTAAGTATATAAATGCATTTACATGTTCATTTTGATTAATCGATGTATACAGGTATAAGATTATTGAATAAATTCCTTTATTTATAAACTGAAGGCATAAAGTTATACCCTTAGAATTTTGGCATTCAACCCTATTACTTATCATTCATACATATCTAAACAATCAAGAATATTCTTGTTCAATTCAAAACTTTAAAATTAATTTTTAATTCAGCTATGTGATTTGATACCACAAATCCGTTGCCAATTGTTATACTTTGAGAAAAAAAATAAGGCAGTCACGATATTTGGAGGACAGTGACCTCGATGTAACCAATTAGAATACATATAAGTCTTCCCTGTCCTCAAGACCGAAATGAAGAAGACAAGACGACTGGACCAACCACCAGACGCCTAAATCGTATTTCACTCATCCATTTACGCACATACAAAACGTGATCATGAAGCACACCAATAGGTAGAATATCATTTGCACAAACTGGAAACAACAATAATGACTAGGAACTGAAGGTACAGATACATAGTTAATTTATTAAAATTTCCTATTATATGAATTAGAAGTAACACATAAGCGAACTATATTGTTTTTAAGTAGATAATCACCAGGCCCTACTCTAAGATACAGCAGTATTTATATAAGAATATGAAAATTACATAAGTAATCATAATTGGTGAAACGTCTAAATTGGTGATAGTAATAATAAGCAGATTAATAACAACAACAACATGAATACATATTTCAACGTAAGATAAATATAAGCAATTGTTATTTAGATGGTCAGTATGGTGTGAATAATGATGGTAATCGTTCAATAGATATGAAAATAATGTGGTCAGTTAAATGAAGAGTTGAGAAGAGGTATAAAAGTGGTGAAGTAAGAACATAGAAACATCTAAGTGTTTAGAATTGTGTAAGCCGTTTATTAAGTCTTGTAAGGCTATGGAAGGGACAGGAGTGTTACACATTTCTTTTGAACACATAGACTAGGGTTGTTAACACGAATTTTTATGGATTCAGCGATGTGTAGGAGACGAGTACAAATCCTATCCGGAAATTTTGATGGTATGCGGTTCTATCTATTGAATATCCACTGTCTATTAAATGTGACAAAATGGATCTACGTATTGATTTCACTGGCCCATTTCCTAACCACGATGGTAGGTGCTCATTAATCCGTTGGTTAAGTCGTCTGGTCGTACATTCAATATAGCTTTCTCTATAGGAGCAGCTGAATTCATAGATGCACAAGGAAGTGGTGAAACCTAGTAACTTATGCTTCAGTTAATTGATTATAGTTTCTGAATGACAAATGATATGATACAATCCATGAGTTCAGTGGGAGGTTAGGGCGATGAGAACATGACAATTATAGAAATAAAATAATCGATTTACATATACTCAAAACAAATGAAATAGTTATCTGAAGAACATTTCAGTGAGTTAGATATTCTTCTTGAATCACTGAATATAACAAATTCTTATTTGAAACTAGATAAATGTTCTTACTTAAAATTAACTTTTAAAACCGTGTTCAACACATATGGGTGAACAAGAACTAACTCGTACAACGGTTGTTGATAATATTAAGTTGGTGACATTAAGTATATTTTGACAAATTAATGGAACAACTACTGAGAAGTTAGTAGTTCTAAAATCAGTATTGAGTTAAATTCTCGTAATTATTTAAAGAACTAACTGACTTGATTGTAATTGAAAACGTATATTATTACTGAAAGGCTATTGAATATGTAATCTGTAATTCATTTTTTATAAAATCCCGATGACCTATCTAAAGAGTTATGTGGGATTTCCTTTGGAATTATAGAGGCACTGTGTATACCCCTAACATACCAACTTTTAAATTGAGCACTTCATTGTGTATGCATGTTCAGATTGTGGTTAAACTCTCTTCTCTTCCGGGTTGTTTGAATCTCGGTCGATTGTTCGATTATTTCGGTTATGAATACATCCCTATCTAATTCTTCGCATCAACTTTTCCATTTACATATATTTAATCAACCGTATATCTGCATGAAGTCAATAGATATAAGTGAATTATATGGACATAGGATTTATGTTTGGCTGACTCTTGCACGACCACAGCTCCAATAGAAGTGAAAGATTTCTAGGCCAATTAGTGATCTAAATATTAAATAATCTCTTCCCTTTAAAAAATCTGAATAAAGTATGAACAACAAAATTTACAAAATGCATTAAATTCGATGTAATTCATTGCGTTTCATCAGCTGCATACTCTCCATTGATCTCAGATAATTCAAAATATTAATATACATAAATATTCTGGATTAAAATAATCAGGAGATAACGTCAAACTGTTTGGAAAGTGGCGTTATCTGGAAGCTGTATTTAGAATATTTATAAATAAACTGTATGACTATTGTAGAAATAAACAAAGACTATTTAATTATGTGGTCGATTTGATCAAGATTCATCATCAATAAAATAAAAATGATAGTTTTAGAGAATGATATTTATTTGATTATGCAATCATTAACACCGATTTTTAATGGATATATGATATGCACGATATACATATATTCCCTCCTTTTTGATAAATTCTTCAGGATAAGCCAAATTAAGCATGAAGTCACTCGCTCTCCTATTACCCCCCCCCAAACTTACCTGCTTTTTAAAGTGCATGAAAAGCAGGCAAATACAATTAGAGTTGAAATGAGACGGATATTCATCCACATTCCTTTGAGTTATTGAACGACGCTTAGTAAATTTTAATTGGATTACGACTAGCAATCGAAATCCAGGATGCGCGTTTCGTCCTATTTGGGACTCATAGGTTGAATGAACCTGCATCCCAATGTTAATGTTCACACGGATTCGAACTCAGTTCGCTGCGTGTCAAACGCCACTGAATTCACCTCTAGCCTACTGTGTCCAGACAGCTGCTGTTGTGCAACGGGTGTATATGTAATTAGAATAAGCATGTATCTTCCCTTTGATTTGTAATGGTCTGAAACTGGTCAGCCTCTGTTGCTATGTGTGCATCCTGAGGGGATTACCTCGATATAGCGATAGCACACAAGTAGGTAATAGTACTCGTTTAAGTACAGGAAATGTTTATTAAATGACTGTTTAAGTTGGTGACTTGGTCGTATTTAAACGTTAATTAGATGAATGCCTGTTTCCTTCAGTATTTATCCACTTCTGATAAACATGATGATGAAATTACAATCCTAAAATAATGTCTTCAACAAAATGGGTACCCTGAAACATTTATTAAGAAGTATAACAATAGATGTAATTAAAAATTCGAAACTGAGAAACCCGAAAAGAAAAGGGTATTTATTCATCTAGTATTTAAAGGAGAACAAGTAGCCAAACTATTTAATCAAAGACTTAGAACGACCATCAAACAAACAGTCCCAAACTACTGATGCTCTTCAAAACACGATGTTTAATAAGTCAAACAAAAGTTGATAAATATCCGTCTCATGTCACCTCCAATTGTATTTACCAGTTCATATGTACCTGCAAAAGCATGTACTTTAGAAGGACAGAAAGACGGACGAATTTACGATTTATTGAACATATCCCGAAAAACCTATGCTTGAAAGAAGCAACCACTTTTAGAAGTTCAATTATGTGTCATTTGGTAGACACGGGACATGAGGTCGATGTAACAAATGCTTTTTAAATCATCAGAAAATAACAAAATGATTCTATCAAAATTTGCTGAGGCGATTGCAATTAGGAGATTGAAACTTGACCTTTGAGTTTAAAAGGGATCCGTAGTTAATCTTCAATTGCCCTGGTAGCAATGGATCGATGTTATCAAATAAACAATTCAATTGACAAAATCAACATGTATATTAATAATCTGAGTTAACTAAAATCAATAGCATGTATGTAGCTGATGAGAATGCAATGAAATACATTGAATTCAAAGTATCCTGCAAATGTTGTCGTTCTTGCATTATTCAAATATTTGAAGGGAACAAATTGCATGACACTTCAGTATTATTGATATATTTCTTTATAAATGTTACTGGGTAGCTACTTTTTTAAAGACATCCTTCTATTGGTGAAAATTCATCTTTATTTTTTCATTAGGCATAATCCTTTAACTGCATATGTAGTAATGTGACCTTATGAAACCAGATTGATAGTTTATTATACAACAGCTATGAAAATATAAGTAAGCGTCCTACATTGTGAATGCTCACCAACCACCCATGAAATATAATCATATTCATTTTTTCTGTTAATGAGAATGCTATTTTATAAGGTAAAAACCTATCCTTTTCGCTAGTGGTCTAGTCTTGAATACCAGTTCATCTAACTAGGAAGAAAGGTTCACATTAATAATCCGATCATATAAATAGCCAAAACTCGACTGTCTAATATCTTTGCATATCAGCTATCAATCAGTGTCCTTTTTATTCTTTTTGATAGCCTAATACTCGTTTACTATTTGTTATTAATTTTAATCCATAGCATCATAGAGCATATGCTTCCGACTCAGTCATTAAGTGATGACATGCTCATGCGCAGCATTAAAATGACAAATATTTTTTGTGTGACTGATTCATGAGTATACAATGTTAGTGGGGACAATATTTTATGGGAACTGTGAATGAAATGCCTCGTATAATTTACAACCATTTCCCCGTTCTACCAAAATGTATGACAAATTTTTAAAGGATTCCTATCTTTTGTTTCTAAATGTTTGTAAATTTTCCCAGTTTGTCTTACTCCTATCACTTTACTTTTTACCAAAGAATATATTTCATATATATTGATTTTCATTTCTCCAAAGCATGGATGATGACGAAGATAATGTATAAAGTACTATGATGTCAGTATGTGAGTTTTTCAGTAAGTAGGTTCACAATGTAAAATAAGCAACTTGTCAAACGAAATAACTTCATATGATTAACATTTATGTTAGTGTAGCTCTGACAAATCGAATTAAAATAAACTTTCGGCAAATAATATATTTTGTGAATAAATAGTGACCTAGAGGTTTTTGTTTGGATTAGTATTGTCTTGTAAATACTGATACGTTACTTGAATTCACCAACCAAATATTTTTAAATTATTCATGAATTAAAAAGTGAAAACATGATTTAACTTAGATTGTGGTTGGTAACTGGAATCTAGGACTCGCGTTCCGTCCTATTTGTTACTCATCAGCTGGATGTGCTTGCGTCTCAGTGTTGATGTCCACACCTGTACTCGAATCCAGACAGTTTTATATCTAGCTCCACCACGTCCACCACTAAACTACTGAGTCCGGACGACCACGCTTGTGTGAACTTCAATACTGGGACGCAGGTGCATCCAGCTAACGCGTAATAAATGGGGAGAAACACGAGTCTTGGATTCCACTTGCCAACCATAATTCAAATATGATTATACATACGAATTTCAGATGCATCGAGGCAACCATCTCAGAGTACGCATATGGTAGCAGAGACTGATCGATTCCAGTTCATATCAAAACGATGGGGGAGATTCTAAACACATTCAAATTATAAGGTATAAATATTTTAGTGAAGAACACTTTCTTTTCAACAATATCTTTTACTTACGTTGTACAATCGTATGTATCATAAGTGTTTGCACATAGTAATCTTTAATAACATATATTTGGAATATGAGTTACCTAACAGTCTTGCACATAGTACAAAGTAATAATTTATTACAGGATTGTGTAACGATGATAGCAATAATAATTCTTCATGCTGTTTTCATACCCTTCGATGACGCCTTCTGTGTGACGAAAACGTTTTTCAACCCACATGATTTGAACAGAATAGAAATTCAATGAAAAAAATTGCAAGGAGTTATTTTCAGTATTTCTGTTTACACTTAAGTCTAGCTAAGACTTCATGTAGATATATATTTAAACAACTCATATAAGTTGCATAGTTCTTTTCACATATTCACCGTTTGAATAATCATAAAAATATCTATTTGACAATATTCTTTGTCAGGAAATGAAGCTGGAAGCTGTGTTTTTATGACTTTCTAAATTCTTTCTAATCTAAATGAAAATAAGTTTACTAATTAGTATTATGAGCCTGCTATTTGTTTATCATACATTAAACAACATATTTTTATGGTAAACAAGTTTGGTTACATAACATCTTAACATCCAAAAACTTATATTCTAGTCAATATATGTATGCGCAAACCGGTGAGTACTTTCAATGTTTTTTTATTGCAACGAATAAAAACGATGTTTATGGAACTATATTCATGGAAGTCAAGTTTAAAGTTGAAATACTGTATTGAAACAACTTAGTATTGGTTGGGGTCGTCTCCTATAGTTTTCATTACTAATTCAATGTATTGTATCTAACATTTTCATAAATTTTACTGTTCGATTAAACGGTAAATATTACAATGTAATTTTCATTAAATATTTCATTTTATTAGATTTATTTTTTATCACTAAGTATGTTGGACTGTACTACACGGGTAAATCAACAACAACATTCAACGGATATATGAAGGAAAGTCATTACGAAATTCTGGATATAACATAGTGAGTGCTGAGAGTACTGTAGACAACCTTGTCCTACGTTTTTCTCAGTAGTACCAAAAAAATCTCAATAAAATTTTGTACGATTCTCAACATACCTTATACTTTATAGCTTGCTATACTTCTATCTAACTAGCAAAGGTTATCTAGTCCTTAATTCATAAGATTCTGACTGTTATCAATTATCATTGATCTCCATTCTGATCATCAATGATCTTTAACGTAAATTTATTTCACATATTTAGATCTGATTTCGATGGGTCAGGGAACAATATTCTACCATCTTCATTCTGGAAATTATACAAATCTCTTAGAAGTGCCTCATTTGAACAGTATCTTTGTTATTGGAAACAGGTGAGATATTATAAGAAGTTATTGCAATGACAACTTTCAGAACTCAAATTGTTACTTTCTATCGTAACAAAATAATTATTGATTGTGAAAATGTAGGGGAAGAACTGCAACCTCTGAGATCTATTTAGAATTTAAGGTAAAAGTGGTCGGGTGTAATATGACGCAAATGGAACAAAACAATTTATTATTACTTACTTACGCCATTACTCCTCCCAGAGGGGCATAGGCCGCTCACCAGTATTCTCCATTGAACTCTGTCCTGAGCAATCCTTACCAACTGTTTCCAGTCGCCGTTCATCCTTTTAATATCTGCTTCCAATTCTCGATACAGTGTGTTCTTTAGCCTTCCTCTTTTCCGTTTCCCAACAGGATTCCATGTTAATGCTTGTCTCGTGATGCAGTCTGGTGATTTCCGCAATGCATGTCCTATCCATTTGCATCATCTTTCCTTAATTTTCTCTTCGGCTGGAAGTTGGTATGTTCTCTCCCATAGTAGACTGTTGCTGATAGTTTCCGGCCAACGGACATTCAGTATCATGTATAGGCAGTTGTTTATAAATATTTGTACCCTTCTGATGATGTTTGCAGTAGTTCTCCAAGTTTCAGCTCTATACAGCAGAACTGTCTTAACATTCGAATTGAAGGGTCTGACTTTGAGGTTGGTTGACAGTTGTTTTGAGTCCCATATGTTTTTCAACTGTAGGAATGCTGCCCTTACTTTGCCAATCCTTGCCTTTACATCTGCATCGTACCCTTCTTGTTCATCGATGATACTTCCCATATACGTGAAAGTATCCACTTCTCTCAGAGTTTCTACATCAAGTTCAATTGGGTTGGTGCTCCCTGTGTTATATTTGAGGATGTTGCTCTTTCCTTTATGTATGTTCAGGCCTACTGATGCTGATGTTGCTGCTACGTTGTTTGTCTTCGGTTACTTTTGTTGGTGTGTATGTGCTAAAATGAGCTAGATCATGAGCGACGTCCAAATCATCAAGTTGCATCCTATTAGTCCATTGAATTCCGTGCATCCTCTCAGATGTGGTGGTTTTCATGATCCAGCCAACCACAATTTATTATAAGGGATATTTACTAACTTTTCCGTAAGGGATTAATGATTTTGTGAATAAATTTTAGAATGTACTGATTTCTGTTAGGCACTTAATATTGAGCAGAGGCTATGTGTAGATTATAAATGTTCTCACTTTAGATATTTGAATAGTGCTTTTTAGGACTTCTTTTAGTGTCTGAAATCATAAATTTAATCCAATAACCATTATCAGATAAAAAATGACGAAGCGTTGAATGCTAATAATAAGTACTGATGATTTGTTCTTGAGTTTCAACCGAAATAAAACTTCGTTGCTGAAATTTATGTTAAGATTCTCTAACTGTTTAGCATCAAATAAAGTGTATTTCAAAGTCGATTCATGGAAAGTAGTGGCTACATTCCAGATCGACGTACAGAATTCTGTTGGCACTAGATGTTAGATGATATGACATTACTTGGTGTCCTGTGGCCTGGTACTCTAACCATTTCACTCTAACAGTGTGTGTGTGTGTGGGGGGGGTAGCCACGACCACAATATCTTACTTGCGACATGTACCTTGGAACTAGATATTGTGAAGCTGACTTACCAGATTAGAGTCCCCTTCTCAAAAGTGTAAAATAGAATGAAACCTTACTTTAGAGCTCTTGATAATAATAATCACATTCTATTTTTCAACAATAAAATTATTTGACCAGTATCGAAAGTGGATGTCTATAACAATTGTCGAGCAATCTAGTCACGTGATGTGCGCTAATTTCTTCACCATTATCTGTGATGAAAACAGTTGTTGTTTTTTTCCCTGTCGTTTTAGAAACTCAATATTTCGCTTGAATCCAGAAAATCTTAGACTGTTGGCTAGTTTTGAATTACCATCAAAACCAATAACATCATTTTGTATGGCAAATACGAAAGTTAGTTTAAATGAATGTGTGCACATGATTGTTTTAATGTTTTGTAGATAATGTTTATAAACACTAATTTGATTGACAATATTTTATTTCCACAGATAACTGTAGTCTTAGTAACCTAAAACTAACTGTTGGACGTATAGGCATATATATGTATCGAACATTTGTATACTGTTTAATTGGTTAAATAACACGATATGTCCCAGCTCATCTCTGTACTAAACAGTTTAGTATATTTACAAGAATTTGAAAGCGATTCATTAACTGTAAGACAACATATGAACTCTAGATTGAA
Source organism: Schistosoma mekongi (assembly GCA_034768735.1). Lineage (NCBI taxonomy): Eukaryota > Metazoa > Platyhelminthes > Trematoda > Strigeidida > Schistosomatidae > Schistosoma > Schistosoma mekongi. The sequence continues at coordinate 30,999,174 of CM068309.1, forward strand.
AATACCTAACCATTTTAACTGAGAACTATTTAGTCATCTATTGTGTGCAAACAAAGTAGAAAGATCTACGTTTTCCACTATAGTATTCTGATTTTTAAAAATACAACATTAACAGTGTTGAGGTATTTGTAGAATCCCGAAATTTAATTAATCTATGGTTTCGCTACTGAAAATGACATGTCCTGTAAAAGTGACTTGTGAACGGTCGTAGTCTCCAGATGGATAGCTCATATACCAATGTATTATATATAAAATTATTTTCTGCGTATATCTCTATTGTTTCAGTTTGTGTTAATGTTATCGCATTCACAATAAAATTAATCGGGTTGCGTTTCCGTATGTGTATTAAATAGTCAAATCGCTTATTACTAGCATTTTAAAATTAAGACAGCATACAACAATCATTATACGATACACGGTAAATATTAGAAATTAATACGTAATAGTTTACTAGTGATCAATTTTAAAATAAAAACAAGTTTTACGGACGCCAGCCTAATTGTTTAGACGGTTAAGCATTCTCCGTAAGACAGGAAGGTCCTGGGTTTGATCTTCTAGAAGAACTGAGGGTGCGTACCTATGATGAGTTCTATACTAGGATGAAACAGCCCTCCACTGCTCCCTGGTCTTCACTAGTACCAAACCAGCATCAATCTGTGATGAACACAAACAAGAAAAATTAGTACCGGTCTCCATGAAACCACCTCCGCCCAGTTTTATGGAACCGTTTGCTTTCTGTTCGTTATCGTTAGTGTCTAACAGTAGGTTTTTTCAAAAGGTTATATTCATTGTCGTTACATATTACGTGTGTTGCGTGCGGTTTCTGTTTTTCGAATGGATCATTCTGTCATTAATGACAACCCGAAACATGAAAGAGTGGCCCATTAAACTAATGCAACTGACGCACGATTTCTTGTATGAAACGTGTTAGGAGTGAAGGTTTAAGTGTTTTCATTTCTTGTATTTAATTTGTTTTCTCCAGATGATCCAGTGTAGATTAATTTCTGGTGGCAGTCGAAGCAATAAATAAAGTGTAGGACAGTTTTGATTCAGGTTTGCATGAGGTCGCGCAACATAGAGAGTTGAATGAAGTTGGATCATTGGTCTTAAGGTTAAGCACTTCTTGTGAAGCCCGATGGTCTTATTTTTGGTCATTAGTAAAGTTGTGGATGGTCATTACTGAAGATTTGCATACCAGGATTAAAAATTTTGTCCTATACTATCTGGTTTTTTTATTGTCTGTCTAACTGTTGTCGGTTCATGATTCGGACTAATAAATTCACATGTCTCCACAATACTTATTACTACTTAAGAAAAACTGCTATAGTTAGAGTTGTAATAGTACAACTGAGATTTAGCTTATCCAGGAGTTAAAATGCTACTTCATTTGCACACTATAGTTGTTGTAAACTACATTTATTAATATAGTTCAGAACATAAATCCTAGTCGTGAACTTAATACAAAATCATCATCTAAAGTTCTAATGTACTCTTTATCACTAAGTTATGGCCAGCTCACAATGAATATGAACAAGAATACAGACAGTGATAACGAGAAAGATGTATGACTACTTGTAAAATATTTAATATTGTCTTTATGAATCAGCCATTAAGATTCCCCTTGAGTTTCATAGTGCCCATTCCACTGTATGAACGTTCTAATCATTTGAGTTGAATATTAGGAAAAAGAGCATTTTCTAACAATAATGAATGAAATAATAGTATGCATATATATGTATACTACATTAAAAATGACCTTATTTTGAACTATGTATTCAATCTCAATTCGTAAATTATATTCAAATCATCTGGTAAGCAAAGATGATTTATATCATTTAGTTAGAAACTAAAGGATTTTACCTACATCTCTACCTTAAGTTCGTTTTTCGACTCATCGTCATGGCATTTTAAACATGATTTCAATAGTTCTTCGAATAGTAACAGATCATGATGAAAGTTAAGTTTTTAAATCTTAACATATTTTGTAAAAGATAATCTTTCCGTTTTATTGATTAATAGTACCATATTGCATATATTTACTATCTATATTTTTATTTTAAAAATTACCAAATAGGCTCCATGCACTGAAACACCAGCATTTAATTTATTATTACAAACTCATGATAAACAAAATATTTGGTATTGTTATCTTTACCAAACAGTTTATATGAGTCATAATATTATACCGAATGTACAATCTGCAAGATGTGAAATACCTTCAGTAAGTTATTAGATTTACTTAGTTTACTACTATTTACTAATGTTTATATGCATAATTGTATTAACTGTGGCTATTCATGTTTTTGTCATTTTGGTTACTTAGAGCAGATATTTTTTGAATGTTAGATTGTTATGCTAGACAGACATTTTATTTAGAGCGTTTAAATAATCCTCGGATATTTACTATGAACAGTCAATGTAGAGTAGTTGTATATACCAGGTGAAAAATATAAGTGTAGTGCAAGTTACAGTTCTAAATGAAGTCGATGATGAAATTGCACTTTACTATGTGGCAGCATTCCACTAATTGAAAGAGGATATGACTAAAATTTCTAACTGCGCCACATAACGCAGGCTGAAAATGTCAATATATATGTTTGAGTTTATGTTTTCCAGGATTATTTGATTAAACGGATTTTGTTTGGATGCTTCAGTTTTCTTAAAATTCCAGGCAAGCCATGATGAGGAATATCAACTGTAGCAAGATCTAAGTATATCAGGGTATGTTCTCGACTTCTTTCAACTGCATTACATTCTGTATTGTATTTTCAACAGATATTTTCACAGAATGAAGTAGATTATTCTACAGTTATTGGTTTGTTTAAATTGTCAGTTCATTTGTATAAGTGATACTGTGGCAAAAATATCAAATTCAAACAATACTGTTTATCCATAATTATGTAAATAATGAACGGAATTGACTTTACCGAATATATTTTCTAAGATGTTTCAGTGAGATACAGTTTCTATAGATAGAAACTAATCAAAATCATTCGTTACGTTCACTGATTGATCACTGTGTAACGATAATTTTCATATTTGTTTAGTCCTTTCTAGTGCTGATTGAATTCTGTCTATCAAGTTTCAGTATAACCGTTAACCCAAGTGACTCGGTATCGCTAACATTATATTGAGGTGGTAAATTGTTTAGTGGAGGAAGGGGAATGGTAATTCGTAGAAAATATCGAACCTGCATTTCGTGCTTTTTGGCATAGATCAGAAGGCCGTACCCACACTCTTGTGCAGAAAGATGTTCTCCAACGGGTTTAAACCTGGATCGCGCTGCTTCACAGTCTATAACTGTTACAGCTGAGCAATTAGACAGACTCGCAACCTCCTAAGAAGGACTTGATAAACGCGACACTGGTCACTACACAATGACTAACCAATCCATACATTTCAGTCCTATAAGTGATTATTTTCGCCGAGCCAAATAGATCAGCAGCAGTAGTTGCAGAATGCTGAAGTGAGTAGCTTGGAATCGAATTCCCAGGAAGGCATCGTTACTTACATGGAAGCGGGTACGCCTTACAGTCAAGCGCCAAGTAACATGAAATGCAAGTTCAAAATTTCTTGCCAATTATTTTCCTACCCAAAACCACCTCGTTTTATTGGGATGGCTTCTGCAACCCCTGAGTGAGCCAAAGACACACTATCCAGTCACAGATCGACAGAACGTTCCAGAATCTCGATGTGGTGTGTTCTGATTAGGCAGTGGCCTAAACGTCCAAGTCCGGACTAGATGGATTATTAGAGTTATTTTGTTTTTTTCAGAAAACTATAATTGCGAGAATGTTTTTTCATATTACACACTTAATGGGATAAAAATTCGGGACCACTTATCTTCTGACTTTTGAATTATGACTAGAAGGGTTCGATGTGTTCGAGTGCTGAGGTTGAATGAGGTTAGTCAAGCAACCAAGTACGAGTTTTAGTACTTTTATAGCATCTATCTACTTTCGTGTTATTTCACTTTATTTACATCTTTGAAAACAGTCAAACTGAATTATGAATGATTTGCATTTCATTGTATGGACTACAGGTTAGCGTTAGGGAGTATCAGTCTACCAAAGGTTTCAGATGTGCCTTTCTCATAAATCCTATAAGCTGAATTTCGAGATTAATGTTATTTCCATAGACTGCTTAGCATTCAATAGTTTATACTTTCATTTGGCGTTTTCTGAACTAGTGACAGCACTGAAAAGCGGTCTGTGGAATTAGTTCTTCAGTAAGGATAAGATGAACATAACATTATTTGCTACTCACTTCATATTCAGTAATTCGTATTTAAATGTTCACATTAATACTTCTCAATTTGCCTTTAGCCTATGAATTTAAAGCCTGAATCTCGATTAGTTCAATGGGAAAATTCCGTCTATTCATCACTTGATATAAATCGTCCAGGTGTAAGTCTAATGGCAAGTGATGGTTTCTTGTATAGTTCAGGTTGGTTTCATGGAGCAATGAGAATACATCGTTCAAGATTACCAAATTTTGATGGAAAAGCTAACTGGAATCAATTTTTGGCAACACCACCAGATGAAATCTTCTTGAAAGGTAGTTTAATTTACTGTTATTTGATAAATCAATGATTTCAGAAGTATTTAATAGTGGTCGAAAATATTTTGCCAGATATATTTATGTCTGAGTTTGGTTTTCATCAATGTTTCTTCTGTAAAATATGTAGGGAAAATATATCCATATTAAGTAAATAAATAAATAGTGAAGAATAAATTTTTAAATTTGGATTAGGGTATAACTTGGAGCAAGATGAATTCACTTAGTAATGGGGCAATTTGATCGTTTTGGAAGCACATCAATCCATTCGCTGGATCAAATTCACTTTACATTCGATGTAACCGTTTACATTTTTTTTACTTTGTAGTTTAACAAATCTCAACAATAATCTAAATTTGTTCTAAAATGTATCTCAGTATATCATTTTCATTATAAACAGTCTGACGTTTAACAGACAAAGTTGTTGCTGAGTGGGTTTCAAACATTCTAACATTCAAATACGCTTTTGTTATGGGTCTGTCTCATGAAATTCTCATGAATTTTCCTTCTAATAATTAGTACCTCACTTCTGGAAAGATTTATCAACACCGTGAAATACAAATATGTATTCAAATGATTAGTTTAAGATCAAAGTTATTACGCACGGAAAGTCTCATCGGATTATCAAGATTTGATCTAAAATTCCCCACTCGATTTAAGACAATGTACTTATTGAATCACTATGAACTTCAGGATAAGATATGGTCAGTCCCTATTGGTCTTAGTTACTCACTTAAACTCTAGGCAAGAGTCATATATCAAGAATGGCAATAACTGATGGCAGTCAAGCAACTGTTAGAAATCCAAACCACTGAGTGCCAACTCAGTTATCTGAAGGTTAAGTATACTACATTAAATCTGAAGTTCTTAGGTTCTATCTATTAGAGAATTGTAGATTCATATTACAAAGGAATTTTATGTCTAATTCCCAATCATTATTTAACCAATGTCATTCCGTGATATAGAGCATCAATATATGCATATATACGTATATATATACTCCGAAATTTCTAAAATGAGTGATATACATTAGTAAAATCCTAATCAGTAGAAATTAAAATTTCTGACATTTCGCGGCATAGTGCAAGTCGCTTCTTCAGAGAAATGAATAACCGAATTTAATTAACACAAGATTAAATGATAATACAATGGAACAAATCATAAACAAAATAAACTCGTACAATCAAAATGCGAGTTTGATCGTGTTATGATGTCAAGTTATATAGGTCAAGGTGGTTTGAGATGAGACATGAATGTAAATGTTAGTGTGATGTGAGAGGAAAATATGTGAATATGTGAAAATAAAATTGTATGTATGTTCATGTGTATGAAATTCGATGTACTTTAATTGTGGCTAGTTGGATAGAAAGTCCATGTTGGGTGAATAGAAAGGCCTTCTCTTTTGTTAAGTGCAGTTGGATTTAACGTGTTAAGCGCTTCAGCTATTCGTCTTTCCTTATAATTGGAAAAACCTTTTTGAATGATTCGGATATTTTTAATATCGATCTTATGGTTGTGATAGATAGCATGTACTGCTATTGCTGATTTAATTTGTAATTTTTCAAGTTCAACAGGATTATTAGAAGGTCATCACGAGAAATAAAAACTCGTGCCAAAGACCATGAAAGTTACACTAAACGATCTCCTAACAATCCTGTTGAACTTGAAAAATTGCAAATTAAATCAGCAATAGCAGTACATGCTATCTACCACAACCATAAAATCGATAGATTATTAATTGGATAAAATGACGCCCCACTGGATGCAGAAATTTCTAACTAATATTTCAATAGGAGGGTAAACAAAGAATTAGGTTTTAGGATAAGAAACACTAAATAGTGTGCCACAGAGATTCTTTTCACAATGTTTCAATTTTAAAATCTGCAGAATTGTGTACTTTTGGAATATTTATCATTATGATGGGACATTCAATGTGTACAATAACCTAAATTTGTCTTCCGCAACAGTCAAACATTAGTTTCCATACTTATGCATTTATCACCTCATTTAAAAGCTTCTTGATTATTTAACCAGTTGTATTACGTAGGAATACATTCTACATGGTTTGCTTTTCTCTAGTGATTTTTTTTCCGTAAAATGAACACTGATACTACCACTGACACTACCACCATACTACCACCGAGATAGCAATTTGTGGTATAACAAAGAAGTTTCTGATCAGGTGCTCTGCATAACATGCATTGAAATCATATTTATTTAAGAAATTTTGCATAAACATTTTTTTTCAGCAGTCAGTATCCGCTAGCTACCTTCAATCTATTAATTAAACGGCTTCAACTATTATTTTGTCATTAGTTATATAAATAATATGTTGTAATGCATTGCCTCTTATTCTTCTAAAATATAGGTAAGGAGGAAAATAAGTTAATAGACTGTTTTGTAAGGCCCTCTCTGTACTTAGTATCGAAATAATTTGTAACAACATATAAATATATACGGTTAATATTCATAACTGTTTAATTCAGACAAATCTAAAGACGGCAGGTTGACTGTTATAATTTTACGGTTGCATAATATGCGACATAGACGTTTAAACATGCTGTCGAGAGCATTATTTAATTTTATTGGTGATCTATGGTCTTACTGTTGACTTGACTAACGACACTGACCACGGTTTCTCACTGGAATTTTATAAAATGTTTATTATGAAGTCAGTTCGCAGTAAATACAAATGGTCAATTATTTTTGGGAATTATTGTGATTTAATTAAGACTATTGTTAATATTTTCCTCTTTTCTTCTGTTTTCAATCATAAACTCAGAATCAACTCATTTTATTTGCGCATTTGAAACTGTGCATTCTGTTTATTTCTTAATTCGTGAATTGAAATCTCCACAGTGTGAAGCTAGAATTCATAATCGGTTTGTAAAAACGTCAAGCTCTTCTACTGGCGTTGAGGGTAATGCATTTTCTTCGTCTTCTTCTACTTCATCATCGTTCTTAAAGTCTTCGAGTAAAACAACAGCATCGATCAATCAAACACCAGTTACACGTTTGGTAAGAATATGTAAGGATGATCCAGGTGGATATCAATATGTGAATGAAGGTGAATTTGTTACATTTAGTAAAGTGACATTGGAATGTAAATATAATCAAAATCAACCATTAACTTATTATTATCATCATCATCAGACCACAAATAAGCATGAACAAGCAAATGATTCATCATTACTAAATGAATTCTCTTATGGTTATTCAGTAGCTGGTAAATGGGATCCTTTGGATAGTAAATTATATGTAAGCTATCAAACTGGCATGTAAGTCATTGTTTATGAAATTTACTTTAGTTTAAATGATTAACGTGAGTGTCTATCTCGTTCATTTATAAAAATAAATATCATGTTAATAAAATGCAAATAATATTTAAGACTGTCTACGTAAATAAAATGCACATTAGTACAATCTACGTTGTTTAGTTTGGATGGTATCCTAATATTTACCAGTCTTTGGAAAACTTTATAAAAGTTCATCTAAGTGTCATTATTATTTTTGAGTAAACAATCATTGTGGACCGGGAAGCTCTAGACATCTATTTTATTCTAGTACATGACTCGTTAGAAATGATTCTACATAACTCTCCTAGAGGCGAAACTTACAAACTATTAGCATTGCTGTAAAGTTAAACCATTTTTGGTAGCAAGGAATTACTAACAACGTTATCGAATGATAGTTGTTTAATAGCATCTAATTACCAAAGTTAATTGTGGACACAATTCTGATTCGGCTACCTAAGAGTTCTGAGTCCGATCCCTGGTCTGTAGTTAGTGCCCAATCTTCAGAACAGCTTTACTAGTAAGAAGGAACTGTCTAATACAACTTAGTTTTTAACAATCATTTAGTTCGACAGTGTAAAACCACGAAATTCAACAATCTTTACCTCTTTGTCTACCTGTCCACTTTTCTCGTCTCGGGGTTTGTAACATTAACATCACGAAGTATCCTCGATCCAATTCCATATCTAAGCATTCGCCAGGTGAATGAAAATTAAACAGTGTTACTTTATAACATCTTTATTTTAAAATTATTTATATTTTAAAAAAGTGTGATTTTAGTTAAAAGAAATATTTAAGTAGTTTCTTAATCACTCCAGCAGCAAACGAAGCTACTGTACTTCGTTCTTGTGTGTTAACTTCATGCCTCAAAGTAATTGTCATACTACAAGCTTCCTTGAAAATAAGTGACAATGTTAGTGTAGTGAGTGGGTAAGAGTTTATGAATGTTGCTATTATGAGAAGGCCGTGATTCGAGTACTATATTCCAGTAACTATATGCTTCGTTATTTCATTGACTAACATCGACAAAGTACGAACAACAATCGGTGCATATTAAATGTCAGAACGAAGAGTATGTGGAATATTTATTAATGTAACAGCTATCGAACTTGCGGCAGAAGGTTAAAAAATGTTACAAGTGAAATCAAGGTGTTAAATCTATATATAGATGAAAAAACTAGATAATGTTTAATGTTCTGATAACAGTTCAATGCTTGTACACAGAAAACAGTTAAGTTGACACTTGTTAGTCTCAGAGAAATAAGACCTACAAACATTTATACTACACTAGTACTTATTTGAAGTTGTAAAATAAACCAATGACTAGGAAAATAGGGATAAAAACAGATATAACTTTATTTGATTGAATATGTCACAGATTGATGTTGGCAGGGTACCATTGAAAACCAGGAAATACTTGACAGCTGTTTCGTTCTAGTGTGAAACTCCTCAGTACTGCGCGCCCCCAGAACGAAACAGCTGTCCAGTGTTCCCTGGTTTTCAATCGTACTCTGCCAACATCAATCTGTGACATACTTAAACAAATAAATAACCAATCACCACGAAAATAACCATATCACCTGAGATATAACTTTGTTTTTTTTAAGCCATAACTTACAATTCCATGTACTAGTTGGAACACGACATTTGAGAATAAAGTATTTTTGTGTTAAGTGACTATATCAGTACGATTTCATAATTTTCACTAGTATAAACTTATTGTCATCTTGAAAGTTGACTATAACAGTAGATATAGAAATATAGCTGTACTAAATATTATTAAGCCAGAATATACGTGACAATCATCAATATCGAAAACCGACATTATATTCCTATTTTATCGATCAAGTTACAAAATAGTTAGTAATCTGACTCTATATTTCAATGTAGTGTTAGGTGTTAGGCAGTGTAAGTAAATTGTCAGTGAGCCTTAAATATAGCTCTATCGATTAATTGATACCTGGAAAGAATCACATATGACTTGTTGTTACCTTCCGTTCGAATCCTACTAAGGATACTAATCTATTTGAAAGTGAAAGGATATTTGCCAACTATAATGAAATTTAGGAACTCTTACAGATTGTTTTCAACAAACTTATATTAAATCTTTTGTTTATTAAAAAGTAATATCAGAGTATAATTTGTAGGAGATAAAATGATGAGATTAAACTGTACCGATTGTGAAAATTTGATAATAATGAGTAAGATGAAAAATCATTGCATATTACTATGTGCTGTTGTTAACAATCGTCTTCGTGATATTCTTCAAGAGTGTTCTATTCTCTAAGCTGAAATACTTAATCATAAAACTTTTATGATATCATCAAGGCATATTTTAAATGTTTCATCTTCATTTCTCAATATGATTAATTTACAAGTCAATATCATTATTATTACTATCAATGATTATTGTTGCATAGATTCATGAAATATTTGGATCAATTTTTTCATTATGTAGGAAACATCCAACTGGTGATGCACTTTGTGTTTATTCCTTAAGTGATATAGAAGATGCGTTCAACAGTGAATTGGCTCCTAATGAAAATTCAGACAAAACCCAAACATTACCAAATACTTATGAAAATATTGTAAGTTGCTACAAAAATGTCTACACGGTTACAATAAGTGGTTTGTAAACGTCCACAGGAAACGCTTGATCAGGATTTTGTGATAGTTTGTGTAAGATATATTTCAACCTACAGGTAACTTTTCTAGCAATTTCAACAAAACTGTTGGCTCAGAGTCTGGGCTTAATTACAGTCAAGATAGGAAGAACTTGGCATAAACTTATATGGGTTTCTAAAACGCAAATTAATACAATCAGTACAAGGACATCATATAGTCGGTCAAAAATGGAATAGAATAACACATACCGAACATTGATGAGAAATATGTCAGAATGATTGACCATGATTATTAGTCATGTTTATATATATAATACAGTTCTTTAATTGGTTATTGAACAAAAATAGTCTATACTATCAGACTGAGCCCAAGTTGTGGGCGGTTAAATGGATATCATTGATCTGGTTTATTACGAACATAGTTAACAGTTGGCACATATCAGCAAGACATAGCTACTTTCCTAAAAGTATTGATGCTTCTGGCTTCATACCCTAAATTGTTACTAATTAGCTATTTAAGTGATGAATAGCCTCTTATGTAAAGGCTGACAAGTACCAACTCTCAAAAAACCTATGTTTATAAGGCATTTGACGACTATCTCCAACTACCTTACACCAGGACATACTGAACTGGATGTTGAGCCACTTAGACTAGTGGGCACATTAGAACCTGGTCTATTGAATTCCATTAACACTGCAAAGACTAGGCAAACATTAAATTAATCACTATTCAATAGTCATGAAGTGTATGTTTGTTCATCAATAAATTTGTTTGCATTAGAGGTAAATGGACATGCTTTAATAATAACTAGTGTAAATCGGTATACAACTACATCAGATTTTTTGATATGGTTCATAGCCACAGTATTGTTTTTACAATCAATTATTTTTCTAAGTGTTCACTATAAACATTAATTAATGTATGATCCAATGATAAAATCCTTCGACAATTAGAATAAATTATGTAATCAATTTTTATTTTTAACAAATAGTTTTTGAAAAATCAGACGATATTCAAAAACATCGTAGCTCAGGAATCCTCAACATGAAACGTTAAGAAATTAACAAATCACAACCTATACATTTTGTAGAAAGGATATTTACTTCTTAGTGACTAAATCAAAATCCCATTAAATAAATTTTTAAATTCAATCATCTTTTTGATATCGTCACTATAGCTATGTCTGACTATATAGATCACTACCTCGCAGAGGGACTAGTACTCCCATACTAGATCAATTCATGATGTCACAGTCTAACCTGATAATCTTCATAACACCCAATTGCAAGTAACTATAATTCATCTAAACTAGAATTCAGATACTGTAGATTCAATACATCTAAATAACTTAACAACATCGGATAATCACGACCGTTTATGATAGACCTACCTAAAACTACATATCAGTGTTGTCATATTAATATTTTCTCTTAGCATCATGTGGTTAGTTTTAGATCACAACTCACTAATTTCCATATTTTTAAAAAGTATGAACTTGGATTATAAATTAAAGGTTTAATTAATAAAGGAAACATATGAATGTACGACTTTAACAATCAACTCCCTGAAAATGGATACATTCGCTTAATGATATTAAAACTTGGTTAGAGTGTTTAATTAATTAGTTAATGTTGTATTGAGCCCACTCCATGACGATTGTAGAACAGTGGTTTAGTGATTAATGAACTCAACAACTTGGTCACAGGATTGAGTTTCGCTCCATCTGCTTCGTCTTATCTGGAAGATTGGTATTACTAGCTGTTAGTATAATGCAGTCCTGATTAAGGCATGCTCAAAACATGATAGCGAAGCTGTACAATGATAAGCTCATTTTCAGCCAATCAGCGCTGATAAATGTGAATTTTCTATAAACTCTAATGTATTCATTTACTTGCTGTTTTTATTTGTTTTTCTTATTTGTGAATACATTTTGCTACTAGCTCATGTTCTGATTTCGGAGTAAGTTGGCAGGACTGTCTCACCGCACTAGTAGTAGACAGGGGTAGAACTCAAAATAACCTCTTCACATTAAGTCTAGTATATAGTCAAGTACATGAATCTGTACTAGGCAAGTGAGTTTCGTACTCAATAATAATAAATCCATTAACTCTGTTGCTGCTTGTTAAACATGATCAATCGTCAAAAATTTCATTTCATGCCTAACTTTCACTGATATTATGCTCACCATCCTTATATCGGTCTTCACAAATTTGAGCCTTTTAGTATCAGACAGTTGACAACAACTCCGGTAGCTTGGGACGAAGTCTTATACTCAAATAAATATATGCACACTAAATTACTAGAAAAATGATTTCACATGCTAGAAACCACATAAACGATGAACACTGCTAACCCCAGCTGCAATTTGTAATTGGTAAAAGGTTCAGTTAGTGGGTAAAAAAGATTACATTATATTATGTAGTAATATCTTTATACAACAAATTCTACAAACCAAGGGTACTCAAGTTTCATATTCTCCACCCCCTCATCTGTTATAACATTGTATTTGTCTACAACTTATATGTATTACTTAATGTGTACATTTCTTCTGTTCTTATTCAGTGTCAAAAATTAAATTCAGGTGTATTAACCAAATTAACTGTAGACAAAATACGTCAGTTACCAAGATCACATTTACTACGTGTGAAGCCTGTTCAACCAATTGACAATCGTCCATTAATCATTCGACCAGTACCAGGACTGCCATTTAAGCAAACTAATCAGTTAGGCTGGTATCATATAGAAGTTGATCATAATGATAGAAATGTCATACTTTATTTAGCCGGTAAACAACATATCGAACGTTATGGTTTATTCAATTTATCTACTGAAGATTCAATAGAAATTTGTCCATGGGATCAACTGACAATTGAAGATTTCGGTGTAGAAAATGAAATTGTTACGGGAGTTTATATGAAACATATAAAACCAGTGAGTTTGTGTAAGAAAAAAAAACACGCTTACCTTATAAATGTTATTTAGTTTGTTGAAAAAAGTTAGTTTATTCGAATCTAATCAACAAAAAAATATTTAATGTTTTTTCATTCAAACTTGTAGGTTCTAGTAACCGCTCATACCCCTGAATATACTGACTGATCTTACCGACTGTACATTTATTATTTTTCAGTTTTCATGTTATAATATGAATGAACACATAAAATGATATTAGCTGTACACCCCACTAAGTTTGATTGTGTGGTCTAGTTGCGACTCTTCGAAACAAACTAACTCGTGTAAACTGATTATTGACTTTTGCATTGCACCTGGATCGTAATTCGAGTATCTTGGTGTTTATCGAAGATTGCATGGAAGTATACAAGATATCTTCTAGGAATCAGATTAATACTATAATGGCAATTCCACAGCGAGCTCGTTAAGGAGCTACCACTCACAACGTAACAAGATAAGTACTGAGATTTAGTTGGATTTCGTCATGGAATGGCATCAACTGGTAAATACGTAAAAACTAAAGAGCGTTGAACATAGTGTAGTGAATTAAAATAGAAAGTTTCTTATCAAGTGTTAACTACATCTTATGAAGTTAATGTACTCTCTTAATTAACAGAAAGCCATGGGTCTGGTTCCTGATGTATCATTCACTTTATGTTCTAATACTAATACGAAGCTATTGTTCAGCTGTTTGTGGTTCTCACTGATTACCCTCAGACACACTCACACGCCGGTTTAAATTAATCTGAGATCAAATTCATCTCCTATTGAATTTAATGTCGTTGGGCTTCTTAACAAATACTGATCTATTTAAGAAAAGTCGCTTGCTTGCTCAATATTAATCTGATAATTTGTTAGTTGATAAATTGTTAAAACTGTACAGGATGTTGATCGCTAATTAATATCATTTGAGAGGGTATGTAAAACCCGGGATTGTTAAACTATTGTCTTTAAGAAGTTTATGTTTCGTGCTTGCTTTGGCAATGAGTAAATTCATTATCGTCTTAAAGGTTTTTAGTTTTATGTTACGTGGTTTAAGATAGTCAGCATAAAATTTCGATCCTATTTCACTTTACATTTGACAACTGTCATCATATACCAGGGATTGAATCACTCTCAAAATTTCTGATTAGAACCACGCATTTTCAGTGCATGAGACAAGTAATCAAAGAAGCTACTTAGAGCACAGTAAAAGTGAAAGATTTATAAACAATCATGATATAAATAGAACATTAGTTCTCGTTATGACTGCAAACAAGCAGTGTAGATCTTCTTACTTTTTTAACTAAAATTTCGGTATGAATTATAGTTGTGATGTCATTTTTGCAAATTACTGTATTCCTATTATGATTAGTAGATACTATTTAGTACTGACAAGTAAAGTATAAATCTTGATCTCACTCACCTTAGTAGTTTGAGGTATTCAGTATAAAATCCTAGAAATACTTGATACAGATACTCTGTTTGAGACGACAGAACGCGTTTCCAATCGCCCAATACATTTTAGAATTATTTACTGCTTAATGTCTCATTAATTGTTTAAATGTTACACTTAGGAATATGCCCAAAAATTTGTACAATTTAAAGAAGTTTCTTTTCTTGAATTACTGTCACCTAAAGAATCGTTGAAAACCAGGAAAGATTATGAATTTTCCTTATCCTAGTCAAATAGTATTACCAACCGAATAAAGTTTAAAGACATAGTATATATTTCACAAAACATGATGATATTGGATTCAATCTTCTAAGTTTTTGTAGATGCTCACTAAAAATACAAGACCAATTCAAAAATTCTAGCAACAACAACTAAAATTACGTCTACCTTTTCAATGATGTTAATTTTTTTTAATAAAACTAATCATTTAATCACATTATTTTATTTTATAATATTCAATTTGCATTTTTCTTTTTCTTTTCTTTTCTATAATTCTCTTTATCGGTTAATTATTTCAATATTAAATTGAAATGTCTCCAATATATGCACAATATCTAATTAGAGTAAAGAATTTTATATATTAACAAGTAAACATGTAATTCAATTGCCAAAATTTATTCAATTATGTGAAACAATTAAAAAATCAAGTGATTGTATCAATACAAATTTTATTTCATGTAAATGGAATAATCAAATAAATAAATGTGAAATTAAATCAACATTATCATTAGAATCATTAACAGTAAAAAATAATTTCTATAAAGAAAATGCTAAAAATCATTATGAAACTTTATTGAATAATAATAATAATAATAATAATAATATTCTATCTAAATTTTCAACTACAAATCCATTTTTTTGTTTATTTGATAAAAATAAATTGAAAAAAAATATTAATAATAAACTAATTGCTTATTGGTGGAAAAATCTTCAAGGACATATTCAACATAAGCATAGTATAACAAATCAACAAAATGAATTAATGCATTCTAATCAATCACCAATTATTTGTATGATGTCAACTAGATCAACTATAATAAATCAATATCAAAATCTAACATGTCATTGTCAACCATGTATTGATTGTATAAATGATGAATTATATAGAATGGAGATCAATAATTGTCAAAGTATGACCATAGATTAATAGATTTACTAAAAAAAAAAATTTTTCTTTCTTACAGATAAACTTTCAGTATTTTATATTATAAATAATTTTTTTTTTAAGTTCTACGCAATACAAACATTTCGTAATGTCACTGGTATGGAGATGATATTAAGTATAACAAAACAATTTAGAAAAACAAACGGAAAAGTGATGAAGATTATTGAGAATATTTTTGAATTTCAAATAAGCGAAATTGACTTTGATAGCAATCAATTAGGTCTTATATAAATATACAGACTTGTTTACTGTGTCTGTAATTCGTATTTATTTTATATACATCATAAATGAGATGATAGAAATGAAAGTGTATTATTCTTGATAGATTTATTTAATATCTTGTAAAGAACATAAAATGATAAGCTTGTTGTGATGTTTACAAAATGCTTAAGTATGAAACTGCTGAAATCATTTTTGATTGTTTACTACAAGATGAAGTTATGCTATTATATATTTTTAAACAGTACTTTAATTGATAAATGATGTATGTGTTTATGCGGCTTTGTAGTAAGTGTATACTACCAAAAACTTATAGAAGATCAAATGTATATACTCGTACTACACCTTGTTAATAAATAACGGTTAGCTAAAATGTATTATTCTTGAAGATTATTCTAGAAGATTTTCACTTAATGATATTTCAAGGTGAGCTGGGACACGGATCATATCTGACATAATCTTAAGGCTTTATTCTGTTAGCACCAAGAATCTTCTCGCATTAGTTAGTCATTTAATTAGCTTTGTAATTATTGTATACTTTGTTTTTTCTCCTAGTTCATCCATCATGGTCACTTTGGTCACCATGGTCCTCTTGTTCATCAGACTGTGGTTACGGGATTCGTACACGTATACGACGCTGTGATAGTCCACAGCCTATAGAAATAAAATTCAGTGATCAGAATACTAAAACACTGGTTACATGTAAACATAGTTATAACATACCAGTAGATCAAAATGACTATTCACCTGAAGTTGAAGTACAAGTTGAACACTGTCCACAAATTAGTCAAGTCTGCAATCATAGTAAGTGGATTTTGTATAGTTTAATGGAGATTTTTAGTGTTTTATGTATTGTCTGAACTTACTAAGCGTATATAGCAGACGCATATAGCACTTGCTGGAAAGCTGATCTCTTATCTCTCATTAATCTACGAAAATTGAGTCCAAAGATAAAAGCTGGTTATATATTTGGTTACAGATGGCCTTATTTGTAATATATATAAATTTGATTAACCTCATTGAAAGAACTGATAAACCTGTGAACTTTAAAAGTTAGGAGAATAAATTAAAGCAATCTAGCTAGGAAGATATACTACAGTGGTTGTTCCGTGGTTTTAAGGTTTTCAGAAATAATTAACAACACTTCTTGGTAAATTTATTTTGAGCAGTATTGATTCATTATCTGAACCTTTCACTTTTCGTTTAAATGTATGCGTTATAAGTCTATGATGTATTGGTTTATGTACTAAGATAAACAGCCTAATATAGAATATCATTTCCATTCTCCTTTAAATGTAATGTTATAGATACACAAAAATTGTCAATGCTTTATGATCATATAGTTACATAATAACTTCGTTTCTGTTAATAGCCGTTCGATTGATAATAATCCTTTAGCTTTCTACAGAAGGTAACGAATTGTTTTTTGTTAACTTCTTATTAATTTTTCAACGATTACAACAAATTCTGTAGAAGTTTCTTTATCACTTCCATCTGATAAACAAATATATCATTTGGGTGAAATTTTCTTAAAATGGAGTGATTGGAGCGACTGTTCTACAAAGTGTGGAATTGGGATAAAGACACGTCATTTAATATGTTCAACAATTATGAATAAATGGGATCAAAGTGATATATCACAGTGTACTATTGTAAATTCTAAAATAATTGATTCAAGAATATGCGAAAATTTCATATGTCAACGTAAGTAGCATTATCTTCGTTGAAATTTATCAATGACGTTATTTTCATGGGATGATTTTTACATACTAAGCGGTGAATGTACACAGATATACACTGTAGAAAAAAGATTACTTAGTCTGTGACTTCTTGTTTATTGTTGATTTCTACTTTTGATTCGATTGTTGTTCCAATCGTTTCGACTGCTTGTTCTTTATGTTAACATACTATTGAATTCTTAATAGCTAGTTCTCTTTCAATCAGTTGAATTGTGTATCTGTGTGTATACAATCAGCTGTGAACAAAATGAACAGGAAAATAGACGCATAGGTTCAAGTTACTACACTACATTAGCACAATGAGATCAAATTTACAAGAATAACACGAGAATCGAATACAACAAGTAAAATAAAGCGAGAGTATGTGTGAAAGTACAGTGGAGTCGATGATTTGAAAGGAGTTACGAGTGAATACACTTGAGCTACTATGACTAATACTCAGCCGTGTCACCCAATGTTTTTAGCTACTGATCACATTTATCCCACAGACCCCTACCAGGTAGTCTCCATTTAACAACATGACTTATACAAACAGTAAATAAACTCATAGACTAATGCCATATTCTGGTTTAGGCACCCCTACCTTTCTTCCATTATACTTTTCTACCAATCGATGACATCCGATGAAGCAGGAGCTGGCTAAGCACAAGGAATCATCTCAGTCGACGAGAGTTCAGCACCTCTTCCATTGATTAGACATTTTTCGTAGTACTGTATATCTGACATCAGTAATTTTTATTTGGTCATTTCGTGATGTGTGAATAATACTTTGAGGACATCTATGATTAAAAGCCTTTAGTCTACGTATACCTTCTGTTTAAGCAGCCCATGTTTCACACTCATGGGTTAGGACAGAGAGTACTTTGCAGTAGTCTCGGCCTTTCGTCGAAAGACGGAGTTGACAAAAGTCAACCTACCTTTCTGAATTTGAGCTGAGATTTAGTCAGATACCACCCCATTAGGACAGATTAGACTTCCGAGATAAGTGAAGTGGTCAACCCACTCACTCAACAACTTCACTACCTGTTACAAATCTAGGTGATGATGCAGACCAGTTCTGAAGTAATCTTTTTCATTCAGAGGGAGTGAAACACAACCCAGATATGCTTGCACTGATACTCAAGGTGCTCAGGGGATTCTGCATAATGTCAACGTCTTCACCGAATAGGACTATATCATCTGTGCATTCAAAGTAGACGAATGGGCTTCCCGGAAGGAGAGGAATTTCTGAGGATTTAAATTAAGGAAGACTTTTCCAAGAATATCTATGACGATGGTAAATAAAAAGCAAAGGTTAAGGGGCAATCATAACGAATGCCACTTATGGCTGACAATTATCGTGACAGTTTGCCAATTGTGTACCAATCGTATAGGAATAGAAAGCCTTTATGCGGTTTAAGTACTTCTTAATAGCAAACACTACCACAGAACTTTTTGACCTACGGGATTAAAAGTTACTTTTAGATCAAGAAACCCACTGTCGTTGGAAGGTGGTAAATATGCTTGTATTCTAAACGCTAGTCCAACATGAATATCTGATCAACGTACCGTCTCCCAGGTCTGAAACCAGTCTTGTTTTCCCTAGTTTGTAGTTCTCTATAAAACATAGTGTTGTATTATCTTGTGTTCAAATTCTACTAATCAGTAATATTGTTCGTATAAAATTTGTATCTTGAAATTTGTCTATTTGGCAACAACTATCAGTCAATCTAATTCAAATAATTCAACTGAATTATCTTCAGCTTTATTCTTTGTATGATGTGATTATCAGTTAATTGTCAGAACATCACGAACTACAACAGTAAATCATCGAATCATGATTTCCAAATTAAATACTGAAAACTATTCGTCCAAATATTATTCCTAAATTATATGAGTTTGTGTTTGAGTTGGATTGGGACTGTCAAACGGAATCCAGGATGCACTTTTCGTCTTATTTAGGTCTCGCTGGCTGGATGTGCCTGCATCTCAGTGTTGATGTTCACACTGCTATATAGAGGCAATCCGCTCAGGATGCACATATAGCAACAGAGACTGACCAGTTTCAGTCCACAACAAATCAGCGGGAAGATGTAAATACATTCGAATCATATACGAGTTTTTGTTTGTGCTATGTTCTATGATCTCGATGGTTTTGCTTCAAAGCTGTCATAGTCATTTTGAACAAAATTAATAGCTATTGCTTCTCATTTACTTGATTTATATCATCATTATATAAGCTTTAAATCAATCAGCTGTGAATGATATTTCCTACTAGTGATTGAATTCTTAGGTTTTACAACTTCTCCTGTTTTCGCAATTCTGTTAAGCATCTTGTTGCATGGATCTCTATCACCTAAGTAATGCGGTCAACGGAATTACATAAACGAATGAAGCTGAGACAAATTTTTAAGGCACTCAGTGGGGGATTATAATAGAGCAATTTAATTTACCGCCTGTGACAAAGCTAGACAGCTCACTTCTGAGTAAAGTCACCTTTAGTGATGTTGTCCAGGATTGTAACGAAAGCAATATCAATATATAATCAAGCTCAGTAAACATAAAACAACCAAAAGCATTCATCTGAGCTACACATCCGATTGCGAAATCGTGTGCGTATGTGATTGCTAGGAACGAAATCCTATTTTATTTTGAGCTTTCTACTAATTGAGTGACTCTGCATAGTGTTATACACTAATAAATATTTATTGAATTCATATATTACTCATGGGAATGATTCTCCATTGAAGTTTGATGACAAATAGTCCCTTCTAGCTTGGTAGGAATGAATAGAAATAATTATACCAGTACTGGTCACTTTTAAGAGTAGCCCTCTAATAAGATATGACCTCAGAATGATGATCTAATGATCTGGGAGTTTTATCTAAGCACTGTATTTTGTTTCTATTGAGAAATTTCAATCCATTTTTGTTAACTGATTATCCTTTTGGTATTAATGGAAGTCAATCAACGTCAAAATAACGACAGGTATTCTACAAAACGTTTCCTATAATATGGAGATCTGTGAACATTACCAGTATTATTACTATTACTATTAGTATCACGTACCCAATAGTAACTAATTTCATGATCAAATAACATAAGCTTTAGTGGGTAGTCCTGGCCTATCAAGTTCATCTAAGTCCAGAAGGATGTAGTTACCTACCAGTGTCATTGAATGATAGCTACACAATATCGGGAACTGACTGAAGTAAACCATGTGGAGTCAACCTAGTGGTCTAAAATTAAACGCTAGCCTCTATACCTAGATGTTTTGGGTTTAATCTCTGAATCGGCAGCTAATAAATATTGTCGATGAATCCCATTCTAATGTGAGATAATCTTTTAAATCTCCCATCTTTTCAGTGGTTATCTGGCTAGTGTTACTTCATGATGCAGTCTATAATAATTATTTGTGCTAGGGCATCCACTCTATGACCATCACTTATGTTCCTGAAGTTCTAAGTTCCGTAATTATCATTTCTCTGATCATTCTGAAATAAAAAATAAATTACACCTTCATAATACGATAACTATGTGGAGGAACATCAGTGAAGTTATGGAGGAATATGTTACAATCCTAACCTCATTTTCGGTTAGTTACCTACGTGACTTATAAAGTCAAATATTTTTTATATACAACTTATTGCAAGTATTTCATTTTGGATAGGTATTTCGTTATATTAAAGTGAGTTATGCATGAAGTGCACCCGATATATGACTAAGTTACGTTTGCCGTATTACCAGGGCAACTTCTAACGTTTGAACCCACTCTTACGAATGAGAATAAATCAGAAGGCAATACAAGAGGGAAAGGAAGTTATATTTGATCGTGAATAGAGCGGCAATGGAATAGCAACGTCTAGGCTGGAAAAAATAGAGAGAGAGCTGCTTTCCACGATGCGGCGTGACGTGATCTGGTGGTAATGCGTGACCGAACGCCTTCAACTAGTAGTGTCTGCTAAAATGAACATGGTCAGCATCAATGTCGAGGACCTATGTAACTATCTATTTTGGGGATTATTTACCGCTACATGCATTTAAGGCGACTTAAGTATCGTGCTACTATTCCAAAATAATCGTTTTACATAAAATAAAAATCGTATCGACATTACTTTTTAGGTAGGAACAACTAAAATGTGTCAGATTGTAAAGTTAAACTATAAGAGAACTGTTTGACTTCGTAAACTGGCTTTGAAAGAAATAAATAGAAAGTGTTCACTTGTATGGTTACTTATCCTCAAAATTCCTAAATATATTTCGATTTGTTTGCAGTAATGTATCTGACATAACTAATCACTGAATAAAGGGATTCGCAGACATATTTTAGTGTTGATCATCCAATCAATAACTTACCGCTAAATATAGCTGCTTGCTAACGTCTCTATATTCATGAATGAAACGAAATTGTCCATAGTGTTTTCAATACATATTTCGTCCAATACTTTTGGCCGTTTTTCAGTTTATTTAATAGGTAAATGCTTCGCATTACAGTGTAATCTTCATCGAAGGTTTCATCACAAGCTATAGCTTTCATTCAGTTTCTGTGTTTATCCAGCATATTTGTATGTTCCACACGGAACATGCTCACAGAAAACTGTATCAGATAACTATAGACATTTGAAGTGTAGAGTTTTATAAAAATATGCTATAATAAACAGTACTTATCAACCAAAATAAACGTTAGGATTGATTAAGAATGGTGAATACAAACATTTGTTAAACATTGAATCGGTTGCGCTTAACCACAGCCTGATTAATAGGTAGTTAACTAATAATTTTCGCTTGATTGCACACTCATTCTATGTTTATTCCTCTTTAAAATATTTGTGTAGAAGAAATTGTTCATTCAGAATGGACACCATGGTTAAAAGTACTGCCTAATAATCCATATATATTAAAGTATACTGCAATACCTGGTCGATTAAATTCAAAAGTATATTATGAACAACGTCTACGTTATTCATGTGGTGTACCATTTGAATCAGCTGATGATTTACAGCTTGTTCGAAAACAAATTGTTGAAAGAAAATGTATTAATATTGATCAAAAATGTTCGAGTGTATCAAGTAAGTTGTATGTGTGTATATGTGATTTACTTTATTTTGGACTATATGATTACATAAAGTAAACATATCCTGTGTTAAATTTAAATCCAACCTACAAGTGGGTAGTTATCTGAATGGGAATAGTGCGTACACTTAAATGTAATAATGCAATTAATCAGTAGACTAAGAACAGATCAGTAAACAGGAACATAAAATGCGCTTAAAAATAATATTAAACATTTTTATCATATCATCATGTGAATTGATCTTGATCTCCTGCTCAAACCTTTTAGTTACTTATTTTTCAACTGATGATCAACTTTTATACTGAAATTTTTTGAATGATCGTAATATGAATGCATATCGTTTTAATATTGGTCAATTAATATGGAAGATTCCTTACTATAATGAAAGTTATAACATTGAATAAATCTCTTATTATTTATCATATGTATAAACACTACTTATAATCTCTCTTCTACACTTAAATAACTGGAATCAGAAATTTTAATTTCATGATAGGTCATTTGACCTAGTAGATATATTCTGACTAGATTAGGATTACAGGGATTCTCTTGTTAACTTTTAGTAAGTACATCTTTCTAGTTTTTGCAATGTAAATACGAAGCTAATCTGACTGGTGTTCTGTATGCAATTATGAAACAACTACTACATCAACTTGTTCCATCTAACTGAAAGGATAGGAAGTAATCAAACTCAAATTCACTTGAAAAAGGATTTTATTAAATGGAACGTTTCCTTTGAAAAATCTAACTAATCAGCCATATTTATGATATAACTTGATGATCAAAAAATGTCAATGGCAATAATTGTCTCATTCCTAGCATTTCAGAACACCATCGGTCACTTCTCACTAGAATATCAGGAATATCTTGAAATTAATAACTAGTGAGTTGAACTAAAGTGGTTTCGTGAAGGCTAACACTAAATTTATTATTTGCATTTATCATGGACAGCTGAACAGCTAGCAATAGTCTTATATCAGCAGTGGGTATCGTTGATTCCACCAGAAAATCAACCCCAGGACCCTCAGTCTTCACGGCGAACGCATAACCATCAGCACCTCTGGGTTAGCATCACCGATGGCATTGACTGAACTTCACTCCATATCAAAATTGACTGAAGTAGAAATCCTACTACTGGATATCGGCCAGTTTGACGTGATGATTCAGTGTTGGCCGCGAGACTTGAAGATCCAACGTTCGATTCTCTAGTTGGTTCGAAGGTATCCACTTCTGAGGAGTTCAATGCTAGGGCGAAACATCCACCTAGTGTTCCGAGGTTGTAGATCGTAGACAACTGAAGTCAATCTATGACGAACACAACCAGCATGTTCAATCAAATGTTTGAATAATTTAACCTTATGAACATATTCATATAATGTATAGTACTTTTGATGGTGGTACTCATTATGGTTTAAAAGTCAGCTTGAGATGTTAACGTGTAATCTCGTTTACTTTTTGAAATCATTTTTAATCATCTGTGGGGTAAATTTTCCTTGTCTAACATTGGTTTTCACAGCATACACACTTGTTAGCCCCTGTTCTTACTACAAGTGATTTCACTAAATCTTTGATCCACATCACTACTAACGAGGTAGGCCAAGAGTATGTCTTTCGTATAAACGTATTGTTTCAAAAGTTTCTTGATATACTATTAGTGGACTCTGTAGCTTATCTAACAAGTAACTTAATTATGCCCAAGGTAACACCCTAAGCTGATTTTAAGACTATACGATATAGTACAGTTTGAGTAGGTTAGTTTGATTGTGAATCTTTGATTGCCACGTTGAAGGCATCTCATTAGCACATATCAAATCATTCCTAAGTTTATTTTCAATGTTGCTAACTGACTGAAGTTAGGAACGTCGGTAGTTATTTGTTGGTTGGCTCAGTAGTCTTTTTGGACAAGTACTCGTTCTCACACTAGTAACAACTCACTGGCGGATGGTTAGGCGATGGATAAACACTGCGGACGATCTCCGTAATTGGACAGTATATCCTTTTAGTGCTTCCTGGTTTGCAATGCTTGAAGAACTTAGGCCTTTTCGTGATATCACACTGAAATTCATCGATCTCCTCAACATCTAAATGAGCTGATTGAAATATTTAGTTTACTTGCCATGTCTATTTATTGTGATGGAAGCTGAAGTAATCCGCGGTATTCCTAATGCTTATTAAGTGTTTTATATTCAGCTGTTTCATTCATTATTTCTGTGTATTTAATATATACAATGAGTGATATATATTTGTAAAATTCCAATGAGTAGAAATTAAAATTTCTGACGTTTCGCGGCCTAGTGCAAGTCGCTTCTTCAGAGAAATGAATAACTGAATTTAATTAACACAAGATTAAATGATAATACAATGGAACAAATCATAAACAAAATAAACTCGTACAATCAAAATGCGAGTTTGATTGTGTCATGATGTCAAGTCATATAGGTCAAGGTGGTTTGAGATGAGACATGAATGTAAATGTTAGTGTGATGTGAGAGGAAAATATGTGAATATGTGAAAATAAAATTGTATGTATGTTCATGTGTATGAAATTCGATGTACTTTAATTGTGGCTAGTTGGGTAGAAAGTCCATGTTGGGTGGATAGAAAGGCCTTCCCTTTTGTTAAGTGCAGTTGGATTTGACAAAATGTGAAGCGCTTCAGCTATTCGTCTTTCCTTATAATTGGAAAAACTTTTTTGAATAATTCAGATATTTTGTTTTTGATTTGTTCCATTGTATTATCATTTAATCTTGTGTTAATTCAATTCGGCTATTCATTTCTCTGAAGAAGCGACTTGCACTAAGCCGCGAAACGTCAGAAATCTTAATTTCTACTCATTGGAATTTTACAAATATATATATATCACTCATTGTATAAACAATCTATCCAATGATTAATTTATTTGAAATTATCAAAGTTAACCTTGGTAATGATATGTTTATTTAATAGTTGTGTTGAAATCACTTTACTTTAAGAATATGTTGTTATACATAACTGTAATTCAACTCAATATTGCTGATAAGATCTTAAACCTTTTCTTAAGTATTATATAAGTTGATTGTGACTGGCAAGTGGAATCCATGACGCGCGTTTCGTCCTATTTGGGACTCATCGGCTGGATGTACCTGCATCCCAATGTTGATGTTCACGTTGGGATTCGAACTCAGTCCGTTTCGTGTCGAACGCCACCGCGTTCACCACTAGACTACTGAGTCCAGATATTCAAGTTTGTGCAACAGGCACATTGGTATTATGATAAACTTGTATATTCCCGTTGATTTGTTATAGACTGAAGGATGCACATATAGCAACAATGACTGATCAGCTTCAGTCTATAACAAATCAACGGTAATATACAAGTTTATCCTAATACTTTTTTTATGTAGTTTAATGAAACTTACACTCTATTACGATCAATGCACCCACTAAATAAAACAGAAAAATAAGGAATATTAAGCATTAAACGTATTGTGAATAACTTCATCTGTTATGTATTCGATGAAAATAAGTTAAAGAAAACTGCAGGTTTGATCAGGTATTATATGAAATTACTGATTACTAATGAGTTGACAACAGTAAATTAGACGAATAAATCCTACTTAGATTTAAGCCTTGACTTAAAATGACATTGAAGTCAGCCTAACTAAAGTTGTACTCATTATTAAATAAAAATGACAATTACATTTAAATTTAACAATTACCTTTCATATAATTATCTATTTATGTTATCTTTCAGATATAATAAATAGTCAAACTGATGAAGAAAATAGAATTCTCTCAGATTCCATTGAAACATCTAATTCAATTTGGTCATCATGGAGTGAATGGTCTGAATGTAATCAAAACTGTATTCCAATAGAAAGTATTTCATCTATAGACCAATTAGATAAACAACAGACAAAATTTTCTAGTACATTTCTTTATATTTCAGATCAGTATCAAATTCGTACACGTAAATGTTTGTCGAATGTATGTTCTCAAAACAATCGTTTAGATGATATTATTGATTTACGCAGATGTCCTTCTAAACCAGCATGTAAAAGTGGTTGGTCATGTTGGTCTGACTGGTCTAATTGTTTACCGATGATATATGATCATAGACATAAAAAGCCTGAATGTCAATGGCTTAATAAAGGTGGTAAATCGACACGTACACGTACATGTGTACTAACGCCTTATGATCAAAATCCAGAAAAACAGAAAACAATTTGTAGTGGATACGAACAAATGAAAAAGGAGTGTGTTTGGTTTGATGGTGATCAGACAGAGTGTTCTAAGTGTAAGTTAACAAAAACATCTTTCTTTTCCTTATGCTTCACATCACAGACTGATCTTAGTTGGACGTTCATTTGAAATCGGGAATGTTAGTAACATTTATGAGAATAATAAACATACGGTTAAACACAAGTAACCAGATATCTTCCTAAAATGATACGTATATAACGCACGGGGTTCTCTAACTGGTACAAGATCTTTCAATATACTACCTGAAGCTTATGCTACAGATCCAACGTAAAGGTTGTTCACTAGGTCTTTCTGTAAAATATTGATGTTAAATAGCTTTCATGAATTCATGAAATCATTGTTAACACTAATGTATCCAGAAGGTAAATTGTTGACAAGAATTAATCATGTACATTTATCAAGACACTCTTTGTAACCGACTACTTAAACCTATTCAATGAATTTTCTATATTTCGTTAGTTTAGCTCTGTTTATCCAGTCTATTTACATACATTACTATTTAATTTAGCATTGTAACCAATATGAACAATGCATTCGGTTATTTTTTAATTTCCAGTTAATTTAACCAATATGTACTTAGATATTCCAATTGATGTAAACACCAAATACCATAAAGCTTCAATTTGGAGTACTTGGTCTACATGGTCATCATGTGAAGCAATACAAACACAAACTAGCCGACATAACCATCTTCAGTTAACAGAGAATGTACTTGATCCGACAAATCCATACTTACTCGCCATGAGAACAAGACAGTGTCAATTAATTAATGCTGATATCGGGGAATTTTATGCATTGCATCATTATAGAACAGTTTGCTCTGGTTCATGGAATCAAGTGAAAACGTGTCCAAATTTAGCATTGAATATTGCAGGAGGTGGGTTGGGAGTTTAGATCAATATTTTGTTGTTAATTTGTACCATGTAATCACGACTACTGTATTGTTTGTACTTTGATTAAGAATACAACAGTAATATTTGTGTAACTTCATTTATATATCTCATCTTTTTAAAAGTAAGCGTAAGGTGTGTGCTTAGACACTCTGATAATCGCTCTCAGTAAATTGTATGTTATTATATGATTATCTGTTTTAGTTTTTTCATTGAGGCTAAGGATTGGTTAACTTCACTCCTCCTTTTTGCCAGACTGTGATAGTTGCATAAAGTATTTTTTATTTAGTGCTTTTAGTTATGCTGGGGTTTTACACAAGCGTAAATTTGTGATAGTGTGACCGATAAGCACTTAAAGCAGACTGCCGGAGTTCGGAGACTCATGAGGTAAGAAACATCGTATTAATATACCGGAGGAATACTAATCTAGCCAAAAGTTGTTTTTGGCCTCTGTCATCTCCACAGTCTTTACAGCTAGCACTGAAGCATCCTATCCGTTTGAAAACGGTATTATCTTCAACGTTTTATCTCCTTAAAGAAGTCATTAAATCAAGAACTATAGCTAAAGCACAATAATTAAAGGGATAAGTAATGTTGTTCTTACTGAAACTACATATAACATAATGTTCATCTCAACAAAAAATCCCTTAACTCTAGTAGGTGATAAACATTGAGATGCAGATGTATAAAGATGACGTTATCTAAATAAGACGAAATACTCATCTTGAATTTCAATGCTAGCTATTAAAGTACTGAAAGTATAATGGTAATTGTTACTGTAAGGGTGACTAATCTAAATAATCTGTAAATTAGAGATAAACACACGTACTACTTACTAATGTTAAGTAACATGATAATTATTTAACTTTTCAAAGTAAATATCACGGTAATATAATATTTTAAATTTTCTTTGTTCATTTTAGCGTTTGGTCATATGAACAAGAAAAGGATAAAGTATAAATTCACAACTCTTCATATAATTTTGATTGGTCTACTAAGTTTTGTTGCTGGTACAATCATAGCAAGTGTTGGAATAATAATTTACCATTGGGGATATTATAAACGGCATATGAATAAAAATAATGATAATAGTAAACATAACAGTATCAATAAGTTGAAACATAAACTACATCCTGAAAATGATATAAATGATTTACATTCTAATCATTTAAATTTATCACCACCACCACAGCCTATTTTAACTTTACCAATACCAGATATTGTAACATCAACTATAAATGATATTTATCATCATAGAAAAGCTCAAAGTATTGTTTATGATTCAGTAGCTTCACAAGATGGTGTTACATATTTGGAGCCAAATCGTAGTTATCAACAAAAGTACAACAATAATCAATTGAATGCATATAGTAGATTAGATTATATACCTAGTTCATATTCACCGGATGAATTATTTTATGGGAGAGAAGCAACAACAGCAGTAATCACTACACATATAGATGGAATGTTAAGAAATGATGGATTTTGGAGTTATCCACGCCCAGGTAGAATGACGACAATATCAAACCCATTGAATTTATATGAAGAGAATATTCCTAATTCACCCGGTCAACATTATCATGATACACTTGATCATCATCACCATCATCACTATAATTCAAATCTACCTCCACAATTTTATAGTACAGATATTGGCCATCTACTACACTCAAAAGATAATTATGATAACCGGGATAAATATCAGGATAATGTTTTGTCTACATCATTTTTAAGTTATAAACCGTCTGCAATTTTTGATCGACAAACTAGTATGCAACAACAATATTCACAATCCCCAGTATTAATGCCGCACAATCATCAAAAATATCGAAGAGAATCTCATATTCATAATCGAACTCTAAGTACAATATCTACTCAGTTAGAACCATGGTATGCATCAGCTGCTATCGGTTTACATAATAGTAGTAGTAATAGTAATCGTCGACTAATGTCAGATTATGGTACATCACCAATCGATATATCAGATATACATCAATGTCATCATGAAGGTAATGGTAATCTCCATGAAGAAAGTATTCAGTTTCCTCCAAAAATGCCAATCTTATCTGAAAGACACAAAATATATGACGTTAACTCACAGTCTCGACTGATACCATCAATATCAGCATACTCACATCATTCATATGGTTCTAACTTTTTGGATGCCGATAACCGATCATCAGTATGGAGTGGAGGTGATTCAGCTCCTTTTGAAAGACCTTCTAATCCACACTTAAGAGAACCAAACAGATATTTTGAGCATCCGTCATCTCCCTTACTACTTGCCCCACCTCCACCACCTCATGTTTCACCAGGAGCAACTTCATTATTACCGGTAACAACTTATTGTACAACACCATGAACACTAGAGCGTAGTGACGTCCATTATTTTTAATTAATTATTTGTAGGTTAACAAAAATTACATTAAACCTTTGGTTTATTCCTGAATGCTTTCCCCTGATTCTCTTGGCATGTTGTATACATTTAAGTTTATACAGGGTTGAGCATAAAATTGTGTATTTTGGGAATGAATTTTAATCTGTATTTGTCTAGACCAGGAAATATTGAATGAACCACAAATTGTATTTTATTGTGGTAAACACATGGTTTAAAATCCTCATAAGAACAAAGTAATATTTTATATACTACGAACTTATATAAGAAATGCATATTTATTTTTGCTAGCGCTATCAAATGGATACATAATTTCAAAATGTCTAGCTAACAGATACATCTTGAACATGTGAGTCGTGATTGTTTGATGAGACAGTAGACAGATGGAGTACCACAACTGAGTGAATAAAAAAAATTGCAGCTTATATATATCTGTTGTTTTTATATGTGGCTAATTTAATGGATTTTACTGTATCAGTTCCACGAGAACCCTGCTCAAATGGTGCCAATGTACTGTCGTATATTCCTTATCTAGTTTTCAATCAGTAGTCGCGGTATCGTGTCTGACTTTACATCAGTTTCCTTAATTATACTAATCAGTCTGCCTTTTTTCAAATAAACCGACGTGGTATATTCCTCAAGACATCTCCATCCTTTCATCCACACTTTACAATAATAACATATCAAATATGAAGTCGGTCATACTAACTATTCAATAAGCATATATGGAAAGAGGAACACATAGTAAGGATATATTTGCAAAAAAATGTTTTATGTTGTAGTTAAGTGGTTTATAATGATTTATGCAATTAAAGTTTTTATTGCGGACATACATCACCTGGATGGACACTGTTATTTCCTTGTAGTTTGAGACTATCACTCGACAAAACACACTCCGTAATCTCACATGAGTTAAAACACAGGGTTTTCCGTTTTCGAGGTGCCAACTTTTCACGTGAGCCAGTGGGACATTATCCAACGGTCTAGCTTTTTTCTTTCTTCAAATTCAGTGAAATTTGAGATACAGTACGATTCCTATTTAATGTTACTAACAGGTTCCTTTTTCATTAGTTGTTGATGGGATTTCTATTTAGAAATACTTCGGAAAGGTATGAACTTTATGCTTATCTTGACGATAATCAAATCAGAAGATTCAATACAGTTGTTCACTATGATCGATGAAGTATTTCGAATACAAATTTACTTCCGATTTATTTATAATAACCTACAATTTAGGCAAGCGACCTCTTAAATGCTCGCTGAATTAGGCTTGAAAAAAGGAGAAATCGATCTAATACTTCTTAGTTTTCAGAAATTGGCTAATGTAAGTTTGTGGGAAAGCGTATTATTTTAATTGGAGGGGAAGGGGGGTGTTCATAAATTCTCTCTTCTTAGAAATTGCTTTTAAATATTTTAAAGGTTCTACTTATGCCAATAAATAATTCCGTATATAATTATAAGAATTTCTGATTTGTCAGAAATCGCAACTAGACTAAACTTTGTGAACTTAATTTCAAAAGAAGAACTAAAGAGAATGCATGTATCCAAATTCAATATCTAAGGGAGATAAATAGTGAGTACAGTGGGATGCAGGTACATCCAGCAGACGAGTCTAAAATAGGACGAAACGAGAGTTCTAGATTCCGCTTGCCAGTCACAATTCAACTTAAAGTAAATATATCTTTGTGATTACTACTGATTTTGGGCCTAGTCACCTAACATCTTAAACCACTGACTGCAGTGATCACGTGGACAGTGACCAAAATGATATAATACAGTAATTACTTATCTTGTCTGAAAACAAGTATGTAAATGAATGGTGAAAAAATAGTAATGTATGATAACTAAGCTACCATTCACTCAGAGATATTCAGGATGAAAAGGTTGTGAGATCATTGCAGGAGATTAAAATTAATTAACAGATTTTCTAGTTTACGATGATTTTACTTTCAATAATTCAGAAACTTGATAATGCTACTATAAAGGTAATTAATTCAGCTTATCTAAAACTAGAAGTAGTTTTGAAAAAAAGAATCTTAATATTAAAATTGTGGTAGCGTTATTGTGATGACTGAGAACTGAGTAAAAAAAAAATCATACAGCCATTATCCTAACATAAAACCAAAATTAGACATAGAGTTAGAAGATAGTCGCATAATGCATAACACTCAAGTATGGTGGTTATGTAACTTATTTGAATCAATAAATCAGTATTTAAGTTGGATTGTGACTGGCCAGGGGAATCCAGGACGAGCGTTTCGTCCCGCTTCGGACTCATCGGCTGGATATACCTGCACTCGAATGGTGATGTTCACACTGGGACTCGAACTGAGTCTGCCTTGTGTCAAATGGCACAATGTTCACCACTAGGCACGTGAGTCCGTGCGGCCACACTTGTGTAGCGGGTATATATGTAATTAGAATAAGCTTGTATCTTCCTGTTGATTTGTAATGGACTGGAACTGGTCAGCCTTTGTTGCCATATGTGCATCCTAAGCGGATTCCCTCGATATATCGATAGTACACAAATATTAATTAAGTTAATAGTATAAAGAAAGAAAAGCTGACAGCATTTGCAAAACGCGCAATATGTAGTGTAGTATGTTGCATTCTTGTCAACTACATACTATAAGATATTTATTTTATATGGTTCAATATAATGATATACCTTTACATTAAGCATTAGAATGTTCAACACATAACATTAACTAAACGGGCAATAAACTAGTACTACTGTTTAAGATGTAGTGTTCAATGACTCAAATAAAAGTGGACAAATATCCATCTCATGTCACATCTAATTTGTATTTACTAGTTTACATGTACTTGACTAAGGAGATTTACTTAACCGAGTCATATCACATTTCACTGAATATATCCTGAAGAATATACATCAAATGGGGGGGGATATACCTTTAGGGGTTAAACTATAAACAATTTGTTAAAATGAAGTAAACAAAACTAAAGCACTTAAAGTGATCAATAATTGCTGTGAATTTATCTCATCAAGATTCGTTGAGACCATTTCATGTATGCGACTAAAACCTGACCTTTACATTAAAAGGAATCAATAGTTAATATTCAGTTGCCCTAGTAGCCGAAATATATTTATTAATCGACCTCCTTTCCATATCCACAACTCAGTGATTTCTGTTCTTATGTATCTGTGTTCGTTCTAATTACATATATTCACAACAAATGTAATTAGCATTACGCAATAGAAACTTTTCTACTATTTTCTGAAGCTGTCATTTCTTCACGACTTTGATTTGATTTGATTTAAGACTGATATTCATCATATTACTCGATTGGATTCCCACTTTATGAGACTCCAACAGTTACATGGTTGGTTATGGTAGTGAGATAACGAATGGTTGGTAAAGGTAATGATTTGTCTGCTGGAAACAGAGAACATCATACGTAGTATTTATATTACTTTTAATTGTCTGCTTGCACATCCTATGCGTCCCTCCATCAATGTTAATTTTAGACTTACCTACTTTGGTTGTCCTCATGCCTCCTACGTACTACGATCATACCTTGCTCTCAGTGGTCCTGGAATTCACCTCGTAGGCTGTTTACTGTTGCCAATTTTACTCGACATTCTGTTATTTACTACTTATGTACTACCTTATGAGTAGCATCCACCATACTCATACTCCCGCTTGCATGAGCGCTGATCTCTGTGGTTTCGTGGTTGCTGATTGCTTTAGTGTATCTGATGCATCATCCCAACGAATCCCCCTTTGCAGGTGGCTTAAGCTTACGTGCCTCTCTTTGTTGCCTTTGTTGATTGTGTACATCTATCCGCACCTTGTAATGACTACGTGCAGGCCTTTCCATTTAGGACGTAATTTCTTCTGGCCTAATCTGCTACCGGTTATGCTACTTCATATATGCTTCACCAGGAGGAGAGAAATGAAGAAATAAGTAAATTAAAGCACAAAATTTCAAACACAGTCCAAATAATGACTCACGTGAAAGAAAAACTTCAAGCTGTTCTAGAGGACAACATTAACCAGAGGAAAAAGCTTGACGATATTGAAATGGACTTAAAACTAAACAGAGACCAGTTGGCGAAAATGAAACAAACAAAGGAACGTCTTAGGGCTGAAAATGCTAGACTACGTAGATCATGTGGACTCTTGGGGAAGAATGATTTATTGCTAAACTATGAAGATTTGTTTGATTCTGTGTTAAATAAACGACAGTCTTTGGTAGAAACTAAATGGGTTATCATAATGCGGCCTAATTTTTGCACGGAAACCGTCTTTAGACTAATTAAGTTGCTAGGTTTGTAGGAAATGCGAGTCTGTTGGTCGCTACACTGTACACTTCTTATGGTTTGATATTTTCTGAATAACAGTTGAGTCACAATCACTACAGACGAGGTTGACCTGGTGAGGTATTTAAAGGCTAACCAGCTATGTTGCATAGTCATTCTGTTCAACTGCATCATGAGTGAGTTCTGAGTTTAACAAAAGACGATTATCAATTTGAGAAAAATTTCGCATAACTCCTATTAGTATCAGGTAATTTTAAAGTGCTGCCAATTGTGAAATGAAGTTTAGTTGTAATTTTTAAATACATAAATAACTAGCTTGTATAATTACTTCAAATGTGATAAACATTCCGAAGTATTTTTGGAATGAATAAAATAGCAATACAGTTTATAATATTTTATATAAATAGAATTATTGTGAAGTTTCACATACTTTGAACGATGTATTTATCACAACCGATCCATTTTTACTACACTTACGGATCAAACAGAAGTCTTGATTCAGTATTTTATAGTGACATATTTTCCACGGTATAATATTCAATGTATATAATGATAATTATTTATGATTATATTACTTTTCTGGATGTTAATATCAGTTTTGATTAAACATAATATAACTAATAGTTAAGTGATGTTTAATAGGATTTTTTCACCTTTTGAAATTACATATCAATTACATGGCTACTAAGGTATAAGAAACTGTTCATACTCCCTCCACATATCTACTCCCATAAATAAAACCACTCATGTTAATGTCGAGTCACAATCGGTTTCAGAATTTAGCAAACAAAACCAGTCCATAGTATTTAACTTTAAATCATAAACTATACATGAGAGACTAACTAACTACAAACATCATTTCATATTAATACAAAATTATCGCGTACCCCAAGTTAATTGGAAACCACGAAATTAACTGATTGTATTCACAAACATTTATTAGATTTTTTTATACTGACTTACACTGATCTTTACTTAAAACAATCAAATCACTAAACTATGTGACTAAACAGATACATGGCATTTTTTATAATGACGTTCTGAACAATCACAAATTTTGAAACTGGATTCATTTAAAACAAATAATAAGGCTTAAAGTACTGTCCTATTGTTTTGCTGGTTCTTAATCTTTCTAGCTAAAGCCCTTGTCTGAATTTGATAGTTGGTGATGGTCCGTTTAGTTTCCTCCAAAGACCGTCTTTTATTTAACACAGAATCAAACAAATCTTCATAGTTTAGCAATAAATCATTCTTCCCCAAGAGTCCACATGATCTACGTAGTCTAGCATTTTCAGCCCTAAGACGTTCCTTTGTTTGTTTCATTTTCGCCAACTGGTCTCTGTTTAGTTTTAAGTCCATTTCAATATCGTCAAGCTTTTTCCTCTGGTTAATGTTGTCCTCTAGAACAGCTTGAAGTTTTTCTTTCACGTGAGTCATTATTTGGACTGTGTTTGAAATTTTGTGCTTTAATTTACTTATTTCTTCATTTCTCTCCTCGATTTTTTCATTATACGTCTGGTTTTCAATTTTCAACTGTTCAAAATCAATTAAGTGCATACCTTCTGATAGTTCGCTTTTTGATTTTAACTGGGATTCAAGTTTTGCAAGCTCATTCTTTAACTTTATGTTTTCTAGTCTAACTTCTCTTACAGTTGCTTCCTTATTTTGTTCGGTCGTAAATATAGAAGAAAGGACCTTAGGGTTAATTGGTTTTCCAGTCTGACTGTATAAAGACTTCTTGCCTATGTTGTATTTGAATTTCATGAACTCTGCATGTGCCTTATCAACTTCTGCCTGTTTCGTTTCGCACAGGCTTTTCAACTCTTCAATCTGTTTGTTATATGAAACCTGCATCATCTTATGCTGATGATGAAGATCAGCTAGGTTTGATAGGTATTTGTTGTATTTCTGCTCATAGTCTATAGTAGGGTCTCCCGTACTGCCACTAATACTTGAACGCGTACTTTCTTGGTCTACTGCTTCAATTTTCTTACGCCTAAAATATTCAGCCAACTTTGTTTGGAGCTGAAGATTAAGTTCTCTAACGATTTTTTGTTCGTTTACAGATTGTTTATATTTCTCTATTAACTCTTCACGACTTTTAAGATTTTCCGCCACTTCAGCATGACTGGATGTGAAATTATCAGCTTTCACTTCACTGGCCTTTTTAATTGAAGTGTTGAGTTCATCAACGAAACCCTTCTCATACTTATCAGCATCTCCATACATTCCATATTTTAAATCATTACAACCCGTAACACGTAAATCGGAACCTTGTTCAATAGTTTTAACATCTCCTTCTAAGTTTGTTTCCAACGAATTCTCGTTCACATGAACATCCGATAACTCTTCATTACCATGAGTAGTTTCATCATTTTGCGCGACACTGCTACCTTCACTTAAATTATTTTCAACGTCAGGCATGACCATACTTTTCATTTTTTTACTAATACCAATTTCTTCTTCCGGATTTAAGAATACAACCAAATTATTTTCACATGTATCTTCATCCACAGTGTTTCTTCCATTGTTGACCTCTGATTTTTTAGCGACATAATTAGCAGCCTCATGCTTGTGTTCTTCTGGTATAGTAAATTCCTAATAGTCAAATTTCAAAGATACATTGTTTTATACCTCAGTCTCTACATCTTGTCTATCCATTTTCAATTCAGCAACACTTCAAGTCATATTTCCAACTATGGAAACGACCTTCCAACATCCAATATTTTTGAAGTTAGTTCAAACTAAGTGATATCTTTGTACTTACTTCTTGATGTCAAGGTATGGCTTTAGGCCTTTGGTAGCTTTCGATGTGAAAACACTGGCTTATCATATACATAATACTTTCCGGTTGTGAAAGTTAATTTGTAAGGTTATTTCAGTTGGGAATGAGTGCATATGTCTCAGATAAATAAGAACTTAAGAAACATTGTCACATTAAATTATTGCATATCTTAACAGTAAAGTAGTCTGCCGTAAAATTATAATGAAATGAATCATGACAATGATCACTTGAGCGTGAGTGAATAGAGAGAATATAAAGTGTGGCGCAATTGGACGAATAAATTAAAAGCGAATGAAGAAAAAAATAAGGTGAGATGAAACAAAATGAAAATTGTCTTGAGTGTATATATTACAGGAGAGCGGTTTAAGCGACAGTAATGGGTTTATGATGTAAGAAATGTTAGTGAAACTTGGTCAGCCAAACAGACAACGGAACTGTACCTCCGTGTACACAGTCGTTTTAATACATTGGAGCGGTAAATAATCCCCAAAATGAGCCTTTAACACTAGTGTTGATCATGTTCATTTTAGAGGACACGACTAGTTGAAGTCGTTCGGTCACGCATCACAACCAGGTTACGACATGACACAATGTGGGAAGCATATCTCTCTAGTTAGCCAACCTAGACGTCGTCATTCCATTGACGCTCCACTCACGATCAAATATAACATATCCTCCATCCTTCATTGCCTTCTGACTAATTCTCATTCGTACGAGTGGGTTTAATCGTTAGAAGTTGTTATGGTTATACGGCAAACGTAACTTGGTCATATACCGGGTGCACTTCGTTGGTGAGCACGACGTGATGTAGACGGGATCATAACAATGAGTTCGTTCCTGATTATAGTTTTTAACAGAGTATTTTCGGTGTAATTATTCCTTTAGTCGCATGTTTTTACTCTACTGTCGTACTTAAACATATTAGCACTTTAATGGTGACTGATCAGACTCCTAAGCTTATTATAATTAAAATCCTCCCTCCTCCAAACTTTCAGCACATCCTTCCTTGGGCAGATAATGTAGAAACTTGGTTCTGCTACGCAGAATCCAAATTTCCAATCGACGGCATAACAGATCCACGCCTTTGATTTCTTGTCGTCGTAAGGTCACTTCCGCGAGAATTGAGCAGGTACGTCACCCCTTTCTTTTTCAGCTTCGACTGCCAAGAACCATGTGTCCACCTTAAAAGATCTATTCTCAAACGCGATGACTTGTTCAACAAACAATGTCATAATGAGTTGTTCCACACCATCGAGCTTGGTAACGGTTCAGCGACAGAAGTGTTGTTGTGCATGAGAGAAGTGATTGGTCTAATCACTTTATACGAAGGTCACTTCTGTCAACTATTCCTTCCAAAACTGCCACCGCGAGTGCTGGCAGTTTTGGTAACATTTAATAACAACCCAGTCGCTGAACTAGTTTTATCTGCTGGTCGAATTCTGAAGATCGCCAGAACTCGCCACAATGAGGTTTATTCTATTACAGAAAAACCTTATATTGCCGAAAACTAAGTGACAAAAGTGTGCAATCCTCTCGCGTTTCCTCGAAATATAGGAACGACATAGACCAAGTGACTCTCGACGACGAAGTTCTCCACGGAGAAGATCGTTATCTCAACCTAGACGAAAAGGAAACTCACATTGGTGTTGGTACTACAACACCTATGGCGAAGGCTCGAGGAAGTGTGAATCCCCCCTGATATAAACCCACTGTTGGCGCAACGGTAAACTATCCTCTCTGCACATGTTGGCAGCAAACGAAGCCGGTGGAAACAGCCGCCTGTTATTCATCACTGATTTGATAACGAAGATTCACCACCTCGTCAATTCTGGTGTAGTAGTCAGCGTCCTTCGAGCAACTTCATTCGATCACCAACACAAAGCTGCATTTGACCTACAGGTAGATGAACGAAAAACAATAGCTACGTGTGGCAAACTACGTGTTTACTTGAACGTGGGTTTAAAAAATCGCACTCACTGAATTTTCATCATCACCGATGTGAAAATACCTCTCATAGGCACAGATTTACTGAGCCACCT
The DNA here is from genome assembly GCA_034768735.1 of Schistosoma mekongi. NCBI lineage: Eukaryota > Metazoa > Platyhelminthes > Trematoda > Strigeidida > Schistosomatidae > Schistosoma > Schistosoma mekongi. The sequence goes on from CM068309.1 coordinate 31,038,845, forward strand.
CAACTTGCTTGTGAATCATAGTAAAAAGAGGATAGCGGATAGCAACTCAAACCTATACGTTCGTGGAACCACTTCTTTAGGTTATAGCTTATGTTCTCTTCGTTTTAAACATTTAATTAATCCTTATTTTCATCCGATACTCGACAAGTAACCAGTTTTAAATAAGGAACGTTGAGGTTATCATGTGTGACTAGCAATGTTACATATTACATCACAACTACAGATCGACCTGTATACTGAAAGACACGCCGACTAGCACTCGAAAATCGGGAATAGCGAAAAATGAATTCAGTCATATGATAAACCTGGGAATAATCTGCCCATCCAGTAGCCCATGATCATCTCCATTACATATGGTCTTGAAAAACGATAGTAAAATTTGGCGTCCTACCAGTGATTACCAACGACTTAACGCTCAAACTTCACCTGATCGTTACCCTTTACCACACATCCATGACCTAACGGCCTCTTTCAAGGGAAAGACAGTAATTTCATAAACCGATTTGGTAAAGGCATACAGTCAAATACCGATGGTCGAAAACTACATTTCTGAAACTGCTATCATAACTCCATTTGGCCTGACGAATTTCTTGAAGTTCCTTTTTGCTCTAAAAATGAATTGGTGATCTTCTTCAGGCGATTGTTTCTAACTATGTAACCAATGACAGATCAATTTTATGAAAATAAATAGGTGGCCACAGTGGAGTTGCAGAAAGTCTCTACTGCAACAAAAGAAGCAGTAGCCAATACTACTATGTTGACACGTCACAATACTGTAGCTCTCGCTCTTTACGTACCTGGCACATCTATTGATGCAGTTCTGCAACAATGAATGAACCAAGTTTCACAACTGTTGGCATTATTCGCAAGACGATTGCAACATACCGAATGGCACTTTGGACGCCAATTATTGGCCATATACGCCATTTTCAATGTCACATCGAAGATCGAGAATTTACTAAATTCACCGACCACAAACCGCCGACGTCTTCTACGAAGTCATCTTCAGATAAGAACTCGCCACGATAGTCGCGTCATCTAGACTACATTTCTTAGTTCTCTACTGACATACGACAGGTATCTTGTGTTAACAATGTATTTGCCGACTCCTTGTTGCAAATACATTCCTTGACTCGTATCCAAGGAGTCGACCTTGTTGAACTAGCTCGACTAAAAAAAAACACAACGAGCTCCATCACGAGTTATCCACAACAACACTTGAACTCCGAATGAAGACGATTAGAAAAGGTAAGAACACTAATTTGTGATTTTTCTACAGATACAGCCTGTCCAGTCTTCCCTAGGTGTTATCAACGAATCACCTTAGACACATTGCACAACCTAACTTATCCTGGAGTTCATGCTGCGACTAGGTTGATTACCCAAAGATTCTGCTGGCCGAAGATGAACAAGGACATCAAAGAATGGGCACGCTCCTGTGTTGCCTGTCGAAAGAACAAAGTAATTCGGCATAATTAATTCCCTCTTGGCACTTTTCCAATCCTCGACTGTCGGTGTGACCACGTCCATCTCGATCAGGTACTACCTTTGCTAGAATCAAACAGATTCTCTTGTCTTCTGACATGCATGGATCGATTCACACTGTAACCAGAAGCGATTCCGCTAGTGAAACGATTGCTTGCGCTTTCGTCAAACGATGGATATTAAACACTAATTGTCCATCTACATTAACGACGGACCGTGAATGTCAATTTGAATCTGGATTGTTCCACTCTCTGTCAAAACTTCTTGGAGCTATGCGCTTCCGAACAAGCGCCTACCATCTAACAGATTGGTGTACAGATTTCGTCGATAGCTAAAAGCATCGTTTTTAGCTACGGAAATCCCACAGTGGACCAACGCTTTACCACTAGTTCTAATCGGATTACACAGCGTTGTAATGGCTGACATTGGGTGTGACGTTTCTGAGTTAGTATATGGAACGATTCTTCCACTGCCAGGTGAGTTCGTGGAAACCGCCTGTAGAATCCAAACTAAGTCAGTTTGGATTGAAGAATAACTGTCGAGGTTGGTTTAGATACGCGTACTCTTGCCCAGTAGAAATTCAGAACAAATGGTTGGGTGAGAAACGGTTCTATGTAAAATTATTTATACAAAGTACATTATTACCTAAACAAATGTCACCACCAGTTATTCAACCCAAATTTATCCCAAAGATTGGAATAATCAATTCAGTTTTAAGAAATAAACAAGAAGGTTATTCTATCCTTACGGGATAGATCAAGTATTGCTTGTCCAGAGAGTAAGGTCTAAATCTATAGAAATATCAATAACAAAGTATCAAAGGTTACTTGTTACAAAAAAATAATACAAGTTCTGGAAGTGTGCGTCAATCCACAATCAAAAAATGCACAAACCCAGTCAATTCAAGCAATACGGTCCAGAGGAAGAACGAACCAATATGGCAGCCGCCAATCCGAAGTCCAGTAAAACAAAATATATAGAATCAATGAGAATAATAGAAATCCGGTAGAAACTCAAGGGAAAAACAACCATTACAATGAAAATAAATAGCAACTAACTCGAAAAAGTCATTAAAATGCATAGCCAAGTGGAATAAGAGGAATAAATGTACTTTTAAACACAAAGCAACGAAATACAATGGGGAAAATGCTACTTGGAGGGATTTTCACACAAAATCATCAAAAAGGATCTTACACCGGCCCACAAAATCCCTCCATGTACTGCAAGGCCACTTGAAACCTTCTGTCATGGTTCTGTCTACTATATCATCAAAGTAAAAAGAACAGGTAGGACTTACAGCAGTACGCCTACCTGTCCTAGCTTTTCTAATACACCATAAGACTATTCAGACCCCTCAAGGAGACACACCTTGCGTATGTCCCGCCTAACTATTCCATTTCCAGTGCGAATCGTTACTGTCCTAACCTTTCCGTCGTTATCTATTTCACAACTTTCTACAACTCCTAGCGGCCATTTTCCGCGAGCTGAAATATCCGAAGTCACGATTACTACATCGCCTTCCTTGAAATTGCGATGTTCAACCAACCATTTCTGACGTGACTGTAGAGACGGTAAGTACTCTTTTAGCCACCTTCTCCAAAACACATTGGCAAGGTAATTAACCTGTCTCCAACGTTTGCTGTACTTATCAGTAATGGTACCCTCCTCAACCACTCCATCGCACTTTCTCAGTAACAACAAATCATTTGGGGACAAAGCTAGTTTATCCTCTGAGTCTTGGGTCACGGGGGTTAAGGGTCGATTATCTAATATCTTCTCAGCTTCAACCAAATAAGTGGCTAGGGATTCATCAGTCAAGGTCTGCTCCTTTGTGATCAACAACAACAACCGCCGTACTGATCGAATCGTTCTTTCCAATACTCCCCCTCTGTGGCTGGACAATGGTGGATTGAAGTGCCACTGGATCTGCTTCGTTGCTAGTTCATTACTTATCCTTCGCTGATCCCACTGTTGTATGAACCCTTTTTAGTTCAGAAACCATACCTATAAAATTCGACCCATTGTCGCTGTATATTTCTGTGGGCCTCCCTCTCCTCCCCATGAAACGCAGTAAAGACATTACAAATGAATCAGTATTCAGACTATGTGCCATTTCAATGTGCACAGTTCTTGTTTGTAAACAAGTAAACATGCATCCATATCTTTTCTCGAATGATCTTCCTCTCTCCACTATAAACGGTCCAAAGTAATCAACTCCCACGGATGAAAAGGTATACCAACCTTGCCGAATTCTACATACTGGGAGGGGTGCCATCAGCTGTTGTCCTGGACTCTTCATAAACCGTCGACAGGTCACACACTGGCCTATTACTCTTTTAACCGCGCTCGTCCCCTTTACTACCCAATAATTTCTGCGAATCGTAGCCAATACTTGAGACGTTCCTGTATGTCCTTCCTCTCTATGATAATGTCTAATAATTAATTCAGTCACGAAATGTCGGTTAGGAAGAATTATCGGATGTTTAGAGGTACTTGGGAAATCTGAGTAATTTAAGCGACCTCCAACACAGAGCAGTCCATCCAACATTATCGGGGACAATTTTTTCAGGTCGTTATGTTTCATTAACTTACCGCTATTTTTAATTTCATTTATCAACTCTCCATATACTTCTTCCTGAACCATCATCAACACCTTACGCTTAGCCATTTCAAGTTCATTAACTTTAAGATGACCTAAATGGACGGATCTTTCGACGTTCGATGAACTTAGAACCTCAACAAATTCGATGAATCTTCTAAGCCATGCTACAGCTCTTATCAATTTCATCCACTCAGAAAAATAGAACAGAATTGGAGAACTGCGTCGTTCCACACTACTTAGGCCAACATTAACCAACGGTTTTCTAAACTCAATATTTTCAAGGGTAGGTTCTGGACATCTCGTTGCCATTCTGGAAACATTAGTGTCCAACAATACAGGACAATCAAACCAAGACTTAAGATCGCTAACCTTCTGAATACCTCTCGACGTCCAGTCACCCGGGTTCTGTGACGATCTTATATAACGCCATTGTTCGACACTCGTAAATTGATGTATGACGGCGAGGCGATTCGCTATAAAGGTACTGTACCGACTCTCTGTAATGTAATACAATACTACCATTGAATCTGTATAAAAATTCACTTCACTGAAAAATCTGGGGAAACTTTTCTTCAAGACTTCACTCATTCTCACGCTTAACACTGCTGCTGCCATCTCTAATCTCGGTATGGTGATTCGTTTAATCGGTGCAACTCTAGATTTGCTATATAATAAAACACAGTATGGTAATTGCTGTGAATACTTGACCCGGGCGTACGCAACTGCTCCATATCCTAACTCCGATGCATCACTGAATAAATGCAACTCTACCTTCGCATCTGGCTCGTCAAGTATTCTTTTGATTCCCCGTGGCACAGTGACTTGACCTACCTGCAGCATGAAATTTACCCACTTTAGCAAGGCAGAAACGTCCGGCTCACTGAGAGGTCGATCCCAACCTATCTGAGCCTTGCACAGTCTTTGCAGTAGAAGTTTAGCGGTGAGACATGTAGGAGCGATTAGACCCAAGGGGTCGAACAGGGAGGAAACGACTGACAATAACCCTCGTCTAGTTATAGGCTTCTTTGGTGCGTCAAAACAAAATTTAAATACGTCTTGTCTTGGATCCCATTCCAAACCTAGAGTTCGATGGGTGACATTCTGAAGTATAGGTAGGTCAACTGAGGGTTCTTCATCACATACAAAAGGAAAAACCAACTTCACTGCCTCGGAGTTAGTTATCCATTTCTTTAACTTGAAACCTCCTTTACATAGTAATTCATTCATTTGCACAACAAATTTTTTCGCTTGTTCACAAGTGGGAAAAGATACTAAACAGTCATCTACGTAGAAATTATTCTTTACGGCGTCCACGACGAAATCATCATAACCAGCCGAGAATCTTTGTGCTGTCTTATTCATAGCAAAGTTTGCACAAAACGGCGATGACGTTGCTCCGAATGGATGTGAGGTCATCTGAAACTCCACAGGTTCTCTTGACGTGTCACCGTTCGGCCACCATAGAAATCTCAAGGCTCCTCGGTCAGACTCCGGTACCTTCACTTGCATGAACATTTCTTCCACATCTGCAGAAATAGCTATAGCTTCCTTGCGAAACCGTAACAATATGCACACTAACTCCGCAGTAGTGTCTGGCCCTTGGTAAATCATGTCGTTTAAGGATACTCCTGCAAACTTAGCAGCACAATCAAAAACCACTCTTAGTTTTTGCGGTTTTCTTGGGTTTATGACTGCATGATGAGGTAAATACCATCGAGGACAATATCCGACTTTACGCTGTATTTCGGAGACTTTTTCCGCATAACCTTTGGTAAAATTATTTTCGACACTCCTAGTATACTTATCATGAAAACAACAATCTCCAACTAATCTGCGTCTCAAACTCTGTAATCTGCGTTTGACCATCTCATAGTTATCTGTTCTATATCTATCTGTATTATTTTTCCATGGAATGGGAACAAAAAAATGACCATCTGAAAAATACGTCCCATCTTCCACTATCTTCATGGCCTTGACAAACCTGAATCCTAATTCTTACGTGTACCGGCTTACAAATGATATGCATTCAGTTAAGCCATGCCAAAATCGACAATAATTGATAGATGCTTTTATCAAACCCTCCGTAAAATATAATACGTCGTGACGCTCTACGTCGACCTCTCGACGCGACCTACGAAGAGCTATAAAATATCTTAAAAACGTGAATAAAGGTACTATATTAGCAAGAATGGCCACGAGGGGAAGGTCAGCACTGACCTCCTCAAAGCAACCTACCTAAAATTCAAACCTTTTATTGTCGAACTCGCCAAAATACCCCCCCTCAAATGAAAACTTGACATGAACGAGGTCACCAAGCCACAAGCGACGACCAACCACCATGTGGAAATTCCGAAGAGCTCCAAAACGTTGGGAGCCACACGTCTTGGTAGAAGTGTGCGATTTCCAGAACACTTAAACGAATATTATGCCTGTTAATTTTCTTCTAATTTTCCACTCCTTATGTATTGTAAAGTTTTTTATAAAAATCAAACAATTGAATGAAATTATTTTTTCACTTTACGGTATACCTTTTACACAGTTTCGTATGTTCAAAAAATATTATAGACGTTTTATAGTCAGTGGGCGTTGTGAAGATTTTACACGATTTTGTAGCCGCCTTGAGCTTCCAAATTGTTTTTCATATACGTAATGCACATATTTAAAAGTTCACTTTTTTTGGATTTCCAGACCATTTGGAAACGAACAGAGCAACTCTGAAGAGAAAGATTATATTTCGTACAAAATGTTTTATGCAACGACACCCTACAATAGCACTGACGTCCAGAAGCCACAAAGCATCGCGGGCTATCAAAAGGAACGTTTAGCAATCACGCATTAAAACCAAGTCACGACATGACACAATGTGGGAAGCATATCTCTCTAGTTAGCCAACCTAGACGTCGTCATTCCATTGACGCTCCACTCACGATCAAATATAACATATCCTCCATCCTTCATTGCCTTCTGACTAATTCTCATTCGTACGAGTGGGTTTAATCGTTAGAAGTTGTTATGGTTATACGGCAAACGTAACTTGGTCATATACTGGATGCTCTTCAACTTCTTGAAATTGCCTTTTGAGATGGTTCAAGTCACGACGGTAGTATTGTAAATGTAACAGACCACCACTGATCAGAATAAAACCCTATATAGGTATTTTCTTTTCAGTGTACTAATTGATGTTGATTACCTCGTTGTGAACACAGAAGAACATCCGGTAATATCATCAAGACAGGGTAGACTGAACTCTTCGTGCTTGTATTTATTGTTATTAAATTTTCTACGGCTCTTATATAACTAGATTACAATTGACCAATGAAACGTAACTGGTGTGGTGTTGTGTGTCTCAAGGCAAAGTCGGATAGGTTTCTATTCCGAGAGGATGAGTTTGAGAACGAGCGTTTGTTGCTGTCTTCAGATGAAGTGAAGCATAATCCAAGCCTTGGCTTCATCTCTTTGGGAAACGTTACGTATGTCGAGTGTTTATTAAGGTATGACCCAAATCGCCCTTATTTGTGAATCCAGAGAGTCGATACCCACAAATACAGCATTTCTACCCCTTATTTAACCAACATCAAATATCTTTGTGTTTAGTTAGTACAAACCAAGTAGTTTCTTTACTCTAACATCTCGATGTTAGGTTTCTATCTTGTAGTAGCGTTTGATGAGGCAGCCCAATAACATGACTTCACAAATCCTAGCAAATTCTCTGGTTGGGATAACGTGAGAAAATATGAATAACTTAGTGTCAGAGAGATTGGTGGGTCGGGCTAAGAAGATCGTCGAATGCCATATCTTTTGACAAATAACGATCAATCAGTCAGTTGCACCATTTTAGCCAATATGAAGTGGAGTTCATTCTCACGGACAGTCAGCGCAAACAAGACAGTTAACTCCATGATCTGCACTGTTAATATTCACCCACAGCATGTGGGTGCCCACTTTATAAGTAGAAGAGTGAGAATTATACCTACACATAAATGGGATGATGATGTGTACGCTACTAACTACCAGTTTTTCTGACTCATATTATGAAATGTCACGCAAAGAATCACCAATGAAACTCTAAATAACTATATTTATAATAGTTCACCCCTGTAGGTCCCTTATAATAAGTTTCTTTCAGAGAGATTATATAGTACTAATCTAATGATTGCGTGCAATAATTATACGCCCTAAGTGGAATACAATTGTTATGTATGTTGGGTCCTCCTGGACTTCGCCAAAGTAGTTATCAAGGTGGATCAACGAGTCTTACGGGAGAGATTGAGACCGGTGAACATTGATGAGCAGCTAATGTGTTGACTAAAACCAGCTTTGAAAAAGGTGGAAAGCAGTTATAGTTTGCTCTACTGTCTGACTAGTTTACAGTGACCAGGAATAGTGCAACAAAACCTCGTTCCTAGAATATTTCTTATTGTTTTAAAATATGTTACCTTCTGCCCTAGGGTTTACATTTTTCCCTTACTCTCAAGACTTGGATGGATGTTGCAGGGTCAGTGGAATACTTAACTCTGCCACACATATCGTTGTTCACCTTAAATGCTCATAAATATTATTTTGTTTGAAAACGGCAAATGAAGGATGGTATCCCTAATTATGAGGTTAATAATTATGCCTATTTTTATTAGGTACATGTTATCTGACTTTCTGACTCTCCAAGAAAGCTTGAATACTGTACATAATTTAGTCACAGGTATCGCTGTGCTACTTATTTTTAACAAATCCAGAATGGTAAAGATGAAATGCATTGACACATCTACTACTTAAAGTATTTTGCTCTATTATTATAACACTGATCAAGGAAAATGGCTTCAGCATAACCCTTTTATGATAATTTATGCGTTTCACCCCATTACAAATCTGCAGTATATAAGACTTATTCTGACTTAAGGCCTTTTTCTAGAGCTTGCTGCAGCTAAACTCCCTCCCACCAAATATCTGACAATTTTAATTCTTACCTAAGATCATATCTTTAAAATATATTTTATCCTACCTTTAAAGCTGAAGAAAGATAAAACTTACTTTGTAAGTTTAGAAAAGACAGCAGTCGAATAGGAAGTTGGGCTGAAAAGTTAAGCTTGCATAATTCGCCTTTCTTCATTCAGCCTATAGTCGCTATAGTACAGAAGGTGGAGATGAGAGGTTATTATGATATATAAAGCCACTGATGACACTTTCCATACTAGCAAATCTACAAGGATACTTGCTTAAAATAAAACACGAAACAGCTGACGTAAAAATTCGCTTACTTTTTCCGTAGTTAAAATGTTTAAACCATGGCAATCTTCGTCTAAAGTAGTAGTGACAGAGCATTCAACCAAATATTTCGGATGTTGTGCTTGGTTAGTCGATTCGGGTGCTATTGGACTGTACTTCGGTGAGCACTCTCTTGTTATTCCTCTCACTATTGTTAAAAAATTTTGTTAGTCAGTTTCAAGAAATGTAATATTCTCCTATAACTAAGAATTATCGGCCACCACTTTAGCGCAAATCTCAGGAATCAATCAGTTCACCATTTCTGAAAATAAAAGTGGTGTACTCTGTATATGACTAATTTAGGTTTGTAGTGTAGCCTGAGTAGCTTGTAATAATTAAACCAAAACTCACGAATAAGAACAAATCAAAAGGTGGTGATGGATGAAGAATATGGTATACTTGATCGTGAGTAGAGTGTTAACAGGATAGCAACATCTTGGCTGACTAATTAGAGGACTAGTTGCTTCCCACATAGCGTCGTGTCGTGATCTAACAGTGATGCTTAACTAAGCGCCTTCGTCTGGTTGTGCTTACTAAAATAAACGTGGCTAGCGTTAATAACGAGAACTCATGCAACTATTTATTTAAGGTATTATGTACTGCTACAAAAATTTAGAGGTATAGTAATTTGATGTAAGTAATATTATTCAATTACACCCCATAATTTTTTAGCCAATTTAGGCACTGATATTTGTGGATGCGCAGCAAGCTTGCTCTGTTTAATATGGTTTGCGAAGTAAAAACTTCATATTAATTTGTTTGATTTCTCGAAGGTCAAGCGAATGGCGCCTTTTATATTCGGCGGGCTTTTCGAAGTCCTTTGGTTTTAGGCCTTCACATATTTCGATTGCTTTAGGTACTAGTATTATTTTGTCTTATCTCGCAAACTAGAATGCCGGGCAGCAATGCTGCTAATGAAGTCATGCTATCAGACAAGCCGGAGAAGTTCATAGACAAAATCGGTTAGTTATTATGCGTACATATATCTTCTTTTAGATCCTGAGGATCCAGACTATCAAAAAGTCCTAATGCGTCCTGCTGCTATAAAAGAAGATGTTAATTTAATGATTCAGCGACAACGTGTGTCCGGAATACTGAAGTCAGATGCATTTCGTCGGGAACTGGAAGAAGTTATTCGTTCTCAGTGTCAGTCTGGTGACTATCCTGGTATGAGTACGAGTCTTTTATCTCTGCAGCATATATCGGACTTGTTCACTTCTGCTCCTTCTGGACAGCCTGCCAGTGGGGGCGGATTTTCAAGAGGCAAGTTATATATGTTCTACAACAGTCAAATATATTACACTCATATAATATCCAGTGTTATCTCAGCACCGTAATATTTCAGTTGTCTATAAAGTGCCATGTAGTCCAAAGCTCGTCAGTATTAACAAGCTGTGTGTTGTGTTGTGTGAATCACTAAGTCAATTTTTTGCTTAGTATAAAACCAATTTCAAATGTCGTTTCACTGACTTCCTTCAGTAAAATAACCATCCTTAAACCTAATCTACCAGTAGTAATTTGAATATCCGGGTTTAAAGCCTGCAGGAAATATTTATCCAATATTGCAGCTTGAAAGTCAAAAACATTTACGTTTATAAGCTTCTTAAGTATCGGTAAGTAGTGTAGTTAACCGTAAATTGTCCGCAGAAAAGGAGTTATACACAATCTAGCGGGATGTCTCTACAAAGATTGTTTTCTCTACCTAAAATTACAATTGCTTTGCTTAGAATACGTTCATCAACAGTTTTGACTCTGTCTTGAGAAGTAGGTAATGTTGTCCTAACCACCTGTTTAATATAATAGACAAGACCAGATGGCTTCACTATGACTTTGGAGACATCATAAATACTCAAGACGGATGTAATGACTGTTACAAGCCGAAAAACATGAAAAATAGTGTCTGTAGAGTAAATACGTGTTATCTAGTTAGGCAATCACCCGTTATAGAAGTAGAATTATGATGCATTTCATCATCTACGATATCGTACATCCTCTGAACACCGCAGGTCACAACTGTTATTTCTATTGAGTTCGAGTTTCCAATTTTGATGCGAATTGCGAGTGAACTATTATCGATAAAGATAATTGGGGTGTGTTACTCATACTTACCCACTGCCCATATTACCACATTATAACGGCCGCAATAAGAGCTTGTTGTAAAACCAAACTAACATGTAACATCCGACTATGAAGTTGGTGATCGTTGATATGAACCACGCTAAGTGCATACTCCTAATTGTAATTTAAATGATCGTAAACTATAGTTAAAGGTTTTTTTAAGGAAGCGTAGAATCGGTCGCAACGGTACTGTTTCATTCATTATTCGTTTCTTAAATCTGCAGCTGAATATTATTCCATACCTCCCCTTTTCCGTCCATTCTTTTTTCGAACTGCGCTTATTGTTTGGTTTTCCATACCTATTGACATAACTATCTCCAATACTCTACTTTCCACATATGTAACTTCCTCGATATGCTGATATGAGCTGGTACAAATTATGCAGAGTTATGTTCTGCAAAGTAGTATACGAATCTTAGACACATTTAGTTTCGTGCATGCTTCATCTTCGACAGATTCAAAGAACTTTGTTGTCACCCAAACACGCGTACCGCACTTTCCTTTACTTGGTTATTTTTTGTCCATAAATTATCCAGTATTCTTTATACGTTTCTGTTTCCATTCAGGTCATCGAAATGGTGTCATTCCCATTAATGACTTGCGTGGTGGTGACGCTACTGTTTATTCTCGCCGTGAACGCTCTTTACGTTGCAAGCTGGCTTCAGTGTATCGCCTAATAGATCTTTTTGGATGGAATTCTAGTATATACAATCATGTTACTGTAAGTAGATGTTCTACATAATTAGTTTCCATACTTCACCAGTAACTTTCCGTTTATCGCCTAAAGTATTTGGTAACATTATTGGTACCTTTTTCTGTACTAATCTTATTTCTTCAAACAGTTGAACTTCCTAGGTACATTTATGCATACGCGTTCATACATTCTAACCCTGTTCTTATTCTAGTGTAGCCCTTCGTAACGTCTGTTTCATTAAAGTTGTGTCAGTATAGTTACAAAAACGAACAGCATATAGTCAAAAGTGTCTCTTTAGTTATCATTATTTATCTAAGTAAACAAATAATTAGTTTGATCCGTCGCCGAAATTAGTGATAGGGAAAAAAGTAGTTAAATGTATTGATGGCTTCACTTATCCTAGAAGTGTCATCAGTCCTGATGGTCTGGTGTCTGGTGAAATCTTGACTTGTTTACAGAAGGCAGATTCAATTTTTACCGATTTGCGTCACTTGTGGCGTAGGCGAGATATCCGTCTACCGACCAAAAGATACTTTTACCGTGCAGTAGTCCGATCCGTTTTAGTTTATTGGTGTGAAACGACCATTAAGGAGTGTGGATATTTGTAGGCTACTAGTATTCGTTCGCAGATATCTTCGAAGTATTGCTCGCACTTTCTGGGACCATCGAGTAAGCAATGCATGGGTTAGAAATAAAGTACCAGGTAAATATAACAAATCAATCTATGTAATGTTCAATCTTCATCAGTTGAGGTGGTCTGGACATGTGTTACATATACCTGACCACCACCTACCTCGACGAGCAATGCTCTCTGGTGTAGAAGTAGGCTAGAAAACGCTAGGGGTGGTCAAACTAATACATAGCACCAGTCCATGAAGTCATCGACAGTTGGGTTGAGCCATGCCATTAAGTGCAAACTACTTGGTTGGGGTCCGTTTAATGATCTTAACCAATCATTAGTGATTTTGAGTAACATACCTTAAAGTCGTTCTCAGTGACGTAGATGCATCCAACCCTTGTTCTTCTCCGAATTCTAAGCTTCTAAACTGATCATAGTTTTATGTTTACTGAATTATATTTTCTTAAATCTTGTCTTCGATCTCTAATCCTCTATATTAATAATAATTCTGTTACTACCTCCACTACTCTAGGAGCTGATCCGATAATTTCATTTCTATCTGCTAACCGGGGCGTGGCAACTTGAACTGGCATACGCATGTACCAAGTTCTACGTTGTATCTGACTCACTGACTGACTAAGTAAGCAAGTACTTCAAAAATGGAACGAATAAAAGGACGATATTTATAAGTTGAAAGGCTTTGGAATGGAACATAGTTAACTTCATATAATAGTGTTTGATGTAGACTTCTAGCGAGAAATCACATTAATGCTTCTTTAGAGTAGAACTAATGTACTATTTTCATTTTCAAAAGCAGTCTGACTACATCCTACATGTTGAATGAATAAATGTAACTAAATTCAGTGGCTGACGTATTTATCATTCCAAAAAAGTGTCGCATTGCAATAGAAGACTGAATCCTCAGACGGTAATTAATGTGGAATGGTGTTTGGAACTTTGAAGTATAGTCGAGTTGTACTACACTGATTAATTATATTTTACTAGACATTTTCCGGAGCATTTTCCATTATTTTGCCCTTATTTATTTCAGGTATGTGTTAGTCGCAATCATGAGCATTATCTGGTGAATCCTTTCGGATTGCTTTATCATGAAATTACTGCTTCTTCTCTTATCAAAGTTGATTCTAAAGGTGGGTTTCTCAAGTTACAATAGCATTAATATTGATGATTTTTTTTAATTTTCTGGATATTTATATTTGGACGTTACACTAAATGTTTTCCACTTTATTAATCATTCGTGACGAATGAACGGCAAAATCCCTTAGTCATGGGAATATTGGAGTGGTGGCTCATTTACTGAGGCGTTCAACGCAGCCACTAAGTCACGGGTTCGAATCCCGTATGACCCATTCCAGTTAGGGGGTTTAAGAGCCATTACACATAAAGTATAGTTGTAGGCCAAGTACACGAATCTGCACCTGATAAATAAGCTGTTGGTAATAATAATGAGAATGTTGTTCATTGCACTGATTTGTATTTGAGTTTGGTATTCATCTATAGAAATTCAACAATTGCTAGTGACTTTTTATTAAGCTAATGAAGCCAACAATATTTCTAACGTTACTGATTTCTTTTCTGTTGCCTTCAGTGATCCTACTAAATAATAAACAGCTAAATACGCTTTAAGACTCAATATAAACGTCATCTCAAGGTTAATAGACTGTCTATTTGAGTCTTATCTGTTCGTTAGAATGTTTAATAAATTCTCTAAAGTATGTTTAAAGTATTCAGGAATATTATAAATGAGGACTGCATACTTTTGCATCCGATAGCCCAATATCCATCGAATGAAATCAGTCAGTTTTAAGTGAATTCGAAGTTGCGTAATTATTTTCTCGACAGATTTCGTTACTGTATGCATTTCGTATTTTGGTCGCCGCACTTTTACTTCTCCTAAGTGTTATTGTTCAATTGATGGGATGATAGCGAATCTGTTGTGACGCAGTTTGATTATTAGTTACTACTTTATTGTGGACTACATGACGACTTTATTCTTTGAGGATTAAATATGATATTATACTTGACTGTGTACCTTAGTCCCTACAATTTAAACTTTATTATATTAATTAATTTCGGGTTATCTTGTTTAACTAAATTATTCGCTTTTATTTTCTTAATAAATTATTGACCATTTTGGTTTACTAACACATAATAATCGTATTTTACAGGCCAAATACTTGATCCAGGATCTACTATTTTGGGTGTAAACCAAGTGACTTGGGCTTTACACTCTGCAGTACATTCAGCCAGGGCTGATATTCGTTGCATTATACATTTGGATACCCCTTCAACTGTTGCAGTAAGAATTGTATTTTAAAATGCTTTTGATAATTCACGAAGTGTTAGATAAATTTAATTAATCTATCTATTTAGTCTACGCTTTATATTAGGATATTTTATCATTTACTGGAGATCACAGATTAGCACTACAATTTATAATCCGGTTTTCTCATAAGTTTACCTGTTATTCTAACCGTTTGGCACTGTAAAGATGAAAATAATTTCTACAGTTTACATACCTCAGTGAACGGTAATTGAAACCAGGAAGCATTGCATAGGTGCATCATCCTTGTATACGACTTTCCAAAGTGCTCATTGGGGGTCGAGCCCAAAACCCTTAGTCTTGTCACAGATAAGCACTTGATGATCTTATAGTATAATAAGTTGTGAGGATTGTTGGAGTTAATAGTTCTACATCGTTGTTCAGACACAACTAATATGAATCGAAGAGTATCGTATGTTGTAAATAATATATACTGTGACTATGCTTAATTTATCGGTAACCTCACTATTACCAACGTTAGTTAGTTTTTAAAATACTCAATACAATATGCTTTCACTTACATTCATATGTATATTACTTTAGAAACACAGGGAGATCTTATCTGTTCGCTTGATTTGGTAATAAAGACGTTGGAAATATGAATGCGTTTGATCATCATCATAAACGAAAACGAGCTTCACATAAAAAAAATAGCACCTGATATCAACGTGTAATTTCTTAACGTAAATATTGGTGAAACTTTACTTTTATTGTTTTTGTAGTGTTGCGTAGATTGTAGCATTCTAAGTTTCACTTCGTAAACTGACCTTAGTTAAACAACTATTGGAAACTAAGAAAAACTGGTTAGTTGTTTAATCTTGGTGTAACCCCTACCAGGGGTCAAGCACGCAACAGGCCTTGTGGCAAACACAGCCTCCAGGCCACTAAGTTGATATCCAGCGGTTTACAGTCCTAACATCAACTAATTTGCGATATTGGGCAACCACCATCTCTCTGTTTAATTTCATTGTATTTAATGTAGTAACTCCCTTTATTTTCTTTAGATATCTTGCATGAAATCTGGTTTATTGCCTCTTTGTAATGAAGCAATGATTTTAGGCGAAGTGGCTTATTATACACCTAGTAGTGGATTGAGGTGCAGAACTAATTTCGATACAAATGGTGATTTCAGTGATGCTAAAGATTGGGCAGCTGAATGTGCAACAGTCAGTGAAGCTTTAGGTCCAACTGCTCGTATATTGTTTCTACGAAGTTTTGGGCTACTTGCTCTAGGTGAAACTGTCGAGGAGGCATGGCACTATGCGACTAATGCAATAGTTGCATGTGACACTCAGGTAAACATTTCTTATGGAATTTTTACACGTCTGTAGAGTTTGTTTTTGATTGGTATGTAATATATCGTGTTCACGAAGTGCCCTTCCTACTTGATATAACTTAAAAAATTGTTTCACCCCCACTAAAATAATAATGCAATGGAAGTGTACTAATCAGTTGTCATTTCTGCTGAGATTCATGATAGTCTCATCTGCTAAAAAAAATTGAAGGAAACCTGATTTTTGCACTTCATTTTAACCCTATGTATTTTTGTGCTTAAAGTTTTAAGGGGACATATAGGTATGCTAAAACATATGAGCGAGGCGAAACTGTGCTTATGTTCAGTTCTAAGGTTGACCTTTTTAACTCTCTTGACTGTAAAGATAGAATCATTGGATATATGATATTGGGTTAGTTACTTAATTATTCATATTTGATGTAGTGATTCTCGAACAGACTTGGTTCAGGAACTAGGTACCGTAATTAACTCTTCGAAGTTTGTGCCGTGGTCTGCTACATAAATATGTACGTGGTTATGAAATCTCGTTTATTCGTTCAGAAAACGATTTCTCTTCATGCTAGACTTATCTGGCGTCGACTTTATCAACATACAACTAGTATGCATTAATTTTGAAAAATAAACATTCTATTCAATGACCCCGAAAAGCTATTCCTGTAGAGCCGAGAGGGAAATTTTTCAGGAATGTATGAATAATCGTGTACAATTCCCTTGTAAACTTAAGCGATTGTTATTATTATTGATAACAGCAATAGTAGTAGTTTCATTGGTTTTTCCATCGTTATTATGACATTATATGTAACAAAGTAGTGTATTGTTTTGTGACCGGGTGAAATAAAGCAAAATAATTATGAACCTCATTGTCTATGTCTTTCACGTGTTCAGTGACCGGTGCCGTTGTAGTAAATATGAACTTAAAATGAAGTTGTTTTTATGGTCATTTTGTTTGATACATTCCAACTGTAATCGAAATATCAAAGTTGTTAAGTGTACTTTCATAGTCACTTAATTAACAACTAGTGAGTGTTTAACGGCATTCATATTCACTCTGAATAGCCTTTCTAGAACAGAGTAATATAGCAAGATCATATTTATAAAATTGTTCTTTTCACCAATTAGGATAACTAACCATTGCTTTCGTCTCGGTGCTCTATGCTCTAAGCGTGCTGTTCATCTCATCCTCGATTGAATACTAGATTATTTCAATATCAAGGAAACATTCACATTACACGGTGTCAAAAATAAGATTGTAATGTTATAAATTTAGTCCGCTACTTCCTTATTGCTAAAAATAAATATATGCACTTTAGCTCTTATTAGCCTCAGTTGGTGCTGAAAATCTCATCCTTCCTACAGACAAGCTAAAGCAAAAAACTTATGAAACATGGCGTACTGCTGGGTTAGGCGGTCTTAGTGGTCCAGAAGCTGCTCTGGCTATGAGACTATCTTCACCTAATAAATCTGGCACTGGTGAAACAGGACAACATGCAGCAACGAATGGATTCATTTCAAATAGTAGTACAAATGTGGAAACTCCTTTGTCCAGACCGTGGCGGCTTGGTGAACTCGAGTTTGAGGCTATGATGCGTCACTTGGATAATGCTGGATGTCGTACAGGTCATTTTTATCGACAGGTAATGTTAGTTTTCATGTTATACTTACTAACTAAGAACATTATACTTGCACGTATTCTGTATCTAGTAATGAAAAAGATACAAAAAGTAAAGTGAAACTTGATATAACTGGATAGTAACAATTTGTAAGCAACTTAAGAGATTCATTCCTTCATTTCAGAGTTGGGAAAGGGTTCAGTTATAATAATTATTGTATAGCCTCGGTAAATAACATCTTTGAAAAAATTCTGCATGAATACTTCATATTTTGCTTTTATTAAAAATGCTTACCACAAAATAACAAGTGAATATGTGTAAATTCGATGATTTTTTAATCATGTCAATCATTGATCTCAATCACTGATTCTTGATTGTACCTACTCATGTCACTCTGCATCTGATAAGGCAGTTGTGAACAGCTCCATACAATATTATCGCGTCATTATTCATCACAATAAGGCTTTTTCCAGCTTTTTGTCGCTCCAGCCGATCTCATTCACCAATCGAAGCATTGGTCTACACTTTTCTTCAATATTGCTTAGTTGGTTGTTTCACCCCAGATAATTTATGAATATCAATAATCAAATAAAAACAGTTGTATCACGATGGTTTCAATTCTGTTTAGTCAATCGGATTATTGAACCAATCATACTTAGGATCTAAATCCCCAGTTTCTGTTGTTCATATCGTATAAGACATAATGCGATTACTTCGTATCCGTATAATAGAAACTGACCTTCAAACATTCTGTGAACTATTTTCATACTATTTTTTTCAGGAGGCTATGGCAAGCCCACATAGGCCTCGAAAAAGTAAGCAAGTAAATGGACACAGTGGAACTGGTAGTCAAGATGAAGAAATACTAGTCCCACCATCTGCCTCATCTGTAACTGCTACAATGGCTTACTATTATGATGATGGCGTTCTTTCGGGTGATGAAACAGAAACACCTAGACCGTCGTAAGTTTTGTTGTTGATATTTATTTTATACGACTGTTTTTCCAATTCATTTGGATTGCATCAACCTCTTGTTATATCTCACGTGGACAGTTTACAATGTTAGTAATATTCAACGTAATGGTACCTAGGTTAGTCCCTATCTGTTTTACTTCGCTCCGCGCTTGTGTGTGAATGTTGCTGTTGCAAAATTCCTCCTATTGAGACGGTACTATCGCGTTCTATTCTTGTCTACTATTCTACGATACGACAGTCTCAATGACTTAATCCCAAATTAAAACAAAACTCGAGTAAGTAGCAAGGTATGTTCGAAAATAAGGGTAGCAGAGTGCAAAGTAATTAAATACATTAATTTCTATAAAATCCACATGAAAATGCTCTGCTACCTTGATTATTCACTAACTCTGATTGACTGAAAATGGACCAATCACTGTACTGCTTCGCAGGCATGCTCTGATCAGGACTGTATTGTGCTAACAGTTTCTCTTTTGGTGGTCTTTCGAGGTAATGATGTATCTTCGAAGTATTATTGACTGAAATTCCCCCCCCCCCATTATAACCATCAGCAGAGAGAACATGACAATCAATCTATTTTCTTGCCATGTGTACACAGTTGTGTTCACTCCAAATTATGACTGCAGAAACCCCAAGGCTTAATTATGTTATTAGTGTTTAGTTGACATGTGGACATAAGTTTTATCAGGCATAATCACCAAAAACAAGTAATTTCTGTAGGATAAGTAAACTATCCGATTAATTTACCAGTCTTTGACAGCCTAAATAGCAAATTTCTTTTCATAGTATTAATATTCATTAGTATACACAGATTCATGTACTGACTTTAGACGAGCTTTACTTAATTGAACGAAAATTAATACATAGTTGTAACATCTTTATAATTCGAAATTTTCGGGGTTAATTGCATAGTTAATCGTGTATATCTCATATATTAATAGATTTTTTATTTATTTCAGAACTCTTAGGCGCGAGTTTTCAGAGAAGCGATGGTTTAACACTCCAAACAAATATACTAAAGAAGTAATTGAGCCTGCTCCAGGTCATCAGCCAGTTTCCCATTGGGTTTGTGAACGTGAGGCGGCTGTTTATAATGCTGTTTGCAATGGTGCCCTACCTCCTCCAGCACCATTTCATCCCCTAACTCATGGGGCAGTACCACTAGGTTCAACTGGGGGACCTGCTACAGGAACTTCGTCAATTACATCACCCTACAATGTGTTTGCCCCACAAGGTTCTAATCCAAAGGAATATCGTGATCAACAGAAAAAAGTAAGTTGTATGAACTTTTAAAATGAAATGTCTTCATCTTGCACCCAATAGCACCAGTATATTAGTTTTAGCGCTGTTATTTTTGGCAAATACAGGTTTTTAAAAATGTTTCTAATTGACAAGTAGATTTAATATTTGAGGCACTCTCGAATTTGTTAGTTGATTGGGACATGTATTCAGAGTGGTGCCTTTACTTGGGATTCATTGTTTGCTGGGAGTCTGAGAAAAAAGACGTTACGCACATAATCGTTAGTAGATCTCATTTCACTAGTTCTAATTGAAGCTCATTTGTCCCAATATTACGTTTACTCCACCTAAAACATGTTAGGTGTCGATAACTACCCGTAACTTACGTATTAGTAAATGTTTTCTATTCAGTTTTTGTAGGTAACAATAATAATATTCGAGTTGTCGATGCGTTTATTGTTTTCAGCAATGAAGTCCAAATTCGTATACATTTACTACATTTCACCTACATAGTAATACCTCACATGGTAAATTGGTATGCAGTCATTATTTGTTCCCTAACCCTATCTTATAGGCTGAGTGATAAAATAATGAGTTTAGTGTCTTATGATGGGTTAAATGCTACTAATCCTAATCAATAATCTACTTAACTTAAATACGCCCCTTAAATCATAAAACATATTTATTCAACCAAGGGATTTCTTTTTAACGAAATTATTATAAAGCTGTTTAATAACTATTATTATTATATTATTATTATTATTATTATTATTATTGTCTTATTATCATAGACTCTCCATCTGAATTTTCTCGGTTTCCATTCACAAACCTTCACTTTAATCTAATGACAGTCACAATTACTGTCTCCACCTTACTTTTTACAGTCATTTTTCACAAACCCCATCCTTCAATTACTAATTGATTATCTAAGACACTAGGTAGTCAAAAAAGTTCACATGACAACTAACGAAATTCTTATAATTCTTCATTGACCTATAATTTATCATGTATATGTTTATACAATTGTACAGCTTGATAATGAATTCATTAAAAAGAAATCTCTTCTCTGAATAAACTTGTTTTATTAATAATTTATTTCAACGTCATTCGCCATTTTAATTTTATTTGTAGCACACTTATTCTATTATTGACCATTTGACGCAGACCATTTGTATCGTGTGTTTTGAACACAAGTTGAAACATGAAGATAATGAAGCCTTTATAAAGTAAACATGTTTTTACTATAGTACTTGAGCTTTGCACACGTATACCGAAAAATAGATGTCTCATATCGTATGTAGTGAGGAAACTAACAAGAACAACCATACAGAAGGTGTAAATGCAAATCATTAACACAAAAAATTTCTATTGTAAACACGTATTTTCAGCTCTAGTTAATTAACGTTTGGGGTGAATGATGTAAAACCTTACCAGTTTATAACAATATTTACCTGGGATATCGATAATTCCATATTTTGTATATATTAATTATTTTAAAATATTGGCAGTCGTGCAGTTAATCCAAACAGTCTTGTATTAGGCGTATAATATATGCCTTGTTAATGTGTTAGCCTTAATCGTTCCAGTCTTAATTGTTCGTCATTAGTTCTCTACCAGTTAAGTGTCATTACGTAGTGACACTGAACTGGTAAAGGCGTTGTAACTACTCCCCTTCCTCTCCAAAAAGGAAACCCTATAATAATATCGATATCATTCTGAGTATTTGCTTTTGGGCATCAAATATGCATTGTAACGGTACACCGTGGTCAATATGATACGCAATATCGATTTTTCTCTGAGGATTTTAACACTATCTCGTTTTAGGTCAAGGCAAAATATTACCATGACACAAATACTGCCGGACCTCAATCTCGACTATTGGACGGTCTTACATGGGATGAAGCTCGACGAGTTCGTGACGAAGGCTTGGTCAAAGTACTAGGTCCAAGAGCTGCTGCTCTAGTGGCGGGTGGAGTTGCTAGTGAAATGCCTGTAGCTGCTGCCAGTAAAGCAATTATTCAACGTGATGTTCGAAATGCTGCAGTGATATATGATGTAAGTAATCCTTTCTGTATATAGTTTCAGGTGAATTGTTATAGGTTTCTGTAAATAGCTCTATCGGTAAACTTGGCTTATATACGTGTATGTAATTTTACTAGCACTGAATTACTTCTTTATTGTTTCAATTTCTTAATTGAACTAAATCTAGCCATCTAGCAGCCGTCATTTGCTTTTTTGTACTCTTAATTAAACAAAGTATTTTATTTTCTGTATACATAGATGATATTAATTCATTTCTGTGAGATCTGTAGCATTCTTTACACTCCGTACTAAAATGTGTCATCCTTCATTTTTTTCGTTTTTGAGTAGTACTTACATACTTTATTTCCATCCATACTCTTGATCTTGTGACTTTAAACTTTTCAACAGCAGTATGCTAGTGCATTGATATGTAGATGATGGAGTTAGGCCTTTTACTGGCGTTCTGCTTTATTCATACCGTTCAATACGGAAATGCTCTCTAAAACCTTGTTTACTGGAAATATCATTGCTAACTATGCTTCCCACAATTCAGTAATCATTGCTAAATATAGCGTGAACTATATTTATAGTTAAAAGGTTGATATTGTCAACAGCTAGGGAGATCCAGATAAGTGAACTCATCCGATTGTCAAAAGTTGGTTACTTTTAACCCTTGCGATGGTTGGGACAAATTGTGTTTGCTCAACTGCCTTATACCTCTACACACGACGACGATAGACAAGGAGTTAGGACTGAAGAAAACTAGTGGAAGTTAAATCTAAACATGATATCAGTCTGTTGTTTTTAGCCATGTTGTTAGATGATCTTTACCTGGTCGTGGCCCATGTGATCATTAGTTGATGACTGTGGATGGTATCGCGGAAAATCAGCCTCACGGGTTCCTATGCATTCACTTACAGTGTTCTCTTAAATCATGAGCTCTTAATTTTCTAAATACGTTTCCATAAAATAATTTTCGAGTCATTTTCGCTATGTCCAATCTGTTTTTCTACTATCTTCGTTGTTACTACGATTTTACTACATTGATATTGTTGTACTAATGTAGTGTGTCAACTTGAGTCAATTCACGTATGTGCCAGGTTTTACTTTGTACGTGACTGGATCTACATTTAATTGTTTGTCCATTTAACCTACCACATGGCTTCTTTCAGATGATTACTCTGTCAAATCAACAACATTTGTAGTTGAACCTAGTGCACTCTAAATTTAGAATCGACACACATAACTATAAATTTTCAACATTTTCTAACGAATTATGTAATAACATACTGTTATTGTTAAATTAAAAGAACCCAATGTTTCAGAGTTGCTGTTTTATATTTATATTGCAAAATTTTTAAGGTGATTTTGTTTACATTAATATTTTATGAAGTATACTACTTTATTGAATCGTACTTTGTGAATGGTTTGTGACATTTGTGACAGCTTCTATGACATATGGCTATCCCAATGACTTATCTTAATAATTTATGTCATTTATGTTCGTAGGGTTTATATTCTCATCAAAATCCATTTGAAAAAATTACCGATGAAGAACTAGAAATGTATAGACGTGAAATTGAACTTAAAAATAACCCTGATTTGGTTACTGAAATGGATCGTCATCATCTTATCTTTTGAGGCTCCTAGTACGACAACACATCTTATAGATTCATTGGCTGCCGACAGCGGTGCTACGGATCTGGAAAGTGCTAGTGAACTTGGTCCAGGTATTTATTATATCAAGGTTTCTCATATTTTCACATTTCGAAATTTAAACGTTTGTCTGTCTATCAGTAAGGGATTACCCTTACTCTAAAGTTCCCTTAACATGACGAAGTTTCTTGAGTTTTTTATCTTAAGATTATTCTTCTTCATTTAATCCTCAATTTAGTTAATACTAAGGAATCGGGAAGTTCCACGCAAAATGTGGGTAGTATATTTAAAAATTTATCTTAATACTTCAAATCAACCAATTACAATTTCGTCGACGATGGGGTTGGCTAAAACATAAACCAAAGAAGTGACCTTTTCGTAAAATGAAGCTAAGAAGTAGACTGTATCATTGTCAAGTCACTGTCTAACAGTATGACTTAGTATCCAACTTGTTGATGATGTACTGACTTTCTTTTGTTTCCTGAAATGACACAACTAATAAAAGGTTTTAATTCATCTTTTAAAATGAATACTTGCTGCTTGTTACTACTGTTCCCCAGTGTTAGTTTTCATCAACTGAGTAGTTTTTTCCCTTGTTATTTGATACTCTTTATATGATGAAAAATGAAATTGATATTTTGATTATTCACCAATTGTTTGATTAACTTCCCTTATGGCTTTATTATTGCACTTCATCTGTGAAAGCTGATATTATCCGCATTGTTTTCAATGTCAGCATATATCCAGCATGTCTGGTCATTGTTTCGTTCATTTAGTCGTTGAGAGCTGTATTTTATGGCGTGATTTTTTTTTAAATATTTGATTTGCGTATATTTAGGTTTTCATGCAGAATGTTTGGCTGTGCTACACTTGATATATTTTGCTTAACACGAGACACTTTGTTTGGAATGTTTTTCGGAAATTGCACTGTATTTGTCGCACTCACGAAATAAACGGAAGAATGACAATTAGTATTTGGTACAAGATAATGAATAGAAAAAGTGACTGTAGCATCGATAAAAATTATTCATATACATAGATATGCAAGCGTAATCTTCACTTTATATTCAGTATATGCATGCTTATCAATTATGTAAGTGTACTCCATTAGTAGGTTAAACATACATACTTAAATATACACACGGTAGTGATTTTTATATTTCTCATTTGATTGGATTTTCATAGTATCACTCTGATTAAGTGGCATTATGTTAATGATTTCTCTGAATAATGATTGTTAATTACCATTCTTATATTGATAATTGTTAGTGTTAATTATTTACTTTAAATATTGCTAATATTGATGATATGCTTCTATTTTCTTTTGTTTCGCTCCCACATTACGTTGTTTCTCCATAATTCGTTTGCCTGCCTGCATGCCTATCCCCTTCTAATACATTGTTTCTCCTTCATTTGGTTGAAAATGGGAATTTATTGTCCATTTTACTATTATTACGTATGGCGGTGTGTTATCCATGGTAACGTGATTTTCAGCTACTCATTCACTGGCACAATTTTCTGAATTATCTCCGTCTGTACACGATAGAAAAGATTTGAGAGTTGGAGAGATTCGTCATTCAGAAACGTATCCAGTTGATAGCCCAGCTACTGGTCTGTTAAAAAACGTTTCATACAATTATTTATGTTATAAGCTAATACTCTGTTATTTTCTAACACCATAATTACTGTTACCTATTATAGTTATTTTGCCTAACATTAGCTATGTTAATATCATTGGATCTTTGTTTCATTTACAGGTCGTTTAGCACCACCACCTACAACAGGTACACTGACATCCGAACCAAGTGGAACTGAAGATATGAGTGAAAGTGATGTAAGCTAATCCTCCTAGCTCCTTTGTATTACGTTTTTATTACGTTCCAATAGATATCCCCTAAATTTTAATTGAACTGTTTCTTATAATTTGACATTTCCACTCGGCAGTTGCCAGTTTTATTGGAATGACTAATGTAGGAAGTCAGAAATAAGCTTAGAACCATGTGTAATAAGGGGATAGATTTATCACTTGTACGTGTCACAGATTGACCTCAGTTAAATGCTATTTACAGCAAAAGAGCACTGTGCATCTGCTTTGTCCTAGCGTGTGAACCGACATTTCGCACCCACGACTCCTGGTAAGTTCATGGGAAACCTACCATTGGACGCCGACCAGATGGTGCTTATGGCTCTGTGTTCACCATGAGACCTGAAGGTTCTAGACTCCATCCCTAAAGCAGTCGTGGGCGCACACTTCTGAGAAGTTCTACGCTAGGACGAAACAACTATTTAGTAGTACTGCCTAGTGTTTAGTGGTACTCAACTGAGATTATGTTGTGGCATATACAAGCAATTGATTAAAACCAATATCCTTTAACCACTGCAACTTGACTGTCGAATCTTTATTTCAGTATGCGAAACACGAGTCAGATATTCAATACTGTTGAGATTGATGGACTCCCGAAGACTTATCCTGTCAGGCTCCGAACACTATGAGGAGTGAAGAGTAAACAAACATAACTTGGAAAAAGTCTTCGAAACGATCATGAGCAGTGGTGGGTAACGAAAGCAAAGTAAATGGAAAAGGCAGCGGCGTTAGGTAACAGTAGACAAATTTTGAAGTTCGTAAAAGAAATCGGGGTTAAAAAACCAAGCGTTAGAAAAACAATCTCCGAGAACGATGGAATGCTTGTCCGCTATCAATCTAGGCGTTTAAAAGAATTGTCTGAAAACTTCAAGAAGCAGCCCGACCGTAGCTACTACCTTGACGTGGTGGTCGGGCTTGCCTATCGTGATGACCCAACCGAGCTATATTGGCTGGAACGCTTGTTTCTCTAAGTCCTACCATGCCAAGCAGGTCTGTTGGAGAGCGATAAGACTAAAGGCAGCAACCTGAGATCTGAGGGCGAAGTCGAACTGTTGGCTGCAGCGGGGAGTGACAGCAGTAAGGTGTTTCCCTCGGATAACCAGCATCTGCAGCGATGCTGCCTTCTCACAAAGGAAGGAAGGGGTTAGAAAAGGTCGACCCTAAAAATGTCACACCTCACCTTACTCCACGGATTTCCGTCTCCGCCAGTAAGGCCTTCTAAAGAACGGAGCTAACACTTCGAAAACATCCCATAACAAGATCGTGCGTGATCGGCCTGAAGCAGCTGCCCCTTGGGCTCTGCGATCGCGCTTTCAGGTCACTATGACCAATACTAATCCAGTTTCCTTTTCAGGTACCTCACGAAGTAATATTCTTCCATGGTGTGGGCAGCCAGGAAGTGAAAACCGTCCTCATACCTCTAACAGCACACGAGATCATTTTACTCGAGGTCAAATCCCACCCTCAACTCTCAATAACTCCCTTATTCTCAAGATTAACCCGTCTAGACTAACTTTATCACCTCACGCCTCTAGTGTTAATGGTCTGAGTTCACAAAACGTTGTTCCTGGTCTCCTGAAACCTCACACTAAACTATATATTGGAGCTTTTAACGTTCGAACCTTGTGCGAAATAGGACAACAAGCCTCTTTAGCTATGATCCTAGATTCTCGCTCCATCGATGTCTGCTGCGTCTCCGATACGCGTATACTGGATCCAAGCATAATCATTCGCCTGACCTCACCCTGTGAAAATAAGGAACCGACCCGGTTCACCCTTTCATGTTTCCGGAGATCACACCTCTACCACTCGAGGTCTTGCTAGTGTAAGTATAGCACTAAGTTCAAAAGCTGAACAGGCTCTCCTTGACTGGATTCCCATAGACAGTCGCTTATGCGCTGTCCGTTTAAACGGGACGGTAAGAACTCGGAAAGATAGGGACACACGCCGTTGCCTCTTTGTTGTCTCTGCTTACGCTCCCACTGATTGCAGCTCTGATGAATTAAAAGATGAATTTTACAGAAAGCTTTCCGACCTCCGAAAAGCTAAGCGTACTGATGTAGTGATTATGGCTGGTGACTTTAATGCCCAAGTAGGTAGATTAGGCGAAACCGAAAGGCACCTAGGTGGATCCTATGGTGTCGAGGCCCAACGAACAGATAATGGCGACCGTTTATTACAACTGTGCTCAGATAACCGTCTATTTCTCGCAAGCACTAACTTTAAACATAAAGAAAGACATCAGTTGACATAGCAGCCCCCACAGTCAACTCAACGCTGGACTCAAATAGACCACATTGCTATCAGCCATCGTTGGAGAGGCTCGATAGAAGACTGTTGCTCATTTTGGAGCACATGTTTAGACTCAGACCACGCTTTAGTACGACCGCGTATTAGTTTGCGTCTCACTGGACGTAAAAGACCCACTGCAAAGATCCCTCTAAGAGTCCAACTTAATGATGAAAAAGTCAAGAATACATTTCAGGAACAACTAGAAAACCAATTAGTCAGCTGTGTAAGCAATATGCATCCTGAGTCAGCTTGGTATGATATCTAAAAAGCTGTTGAAACAGCAGTGATATATACTGGTAAACTAAACCAAAAAGTTAGGAAATCTCAGTGGATTTCAGCTGCTTCTAGTAAACTGATAGATGCTCGGTAACACATCCCGTCTTGTTCTGAATACGATTAGGAGAAAGGGCAACTTAAATACAAGCTAGTTAAAAGCTTACGAAATGATCGTGAGCTGTGGTGGGTAACGAAAGCCAAAGAGATGGTTTCAGACCTGGACGTGGTTGTATAGACCAAATATACACACTTCGTTAGGTTCTGAAACATTAGACACACTTTTAGACGCCCAACAATAGTTGTATTCCTTGACATTAAGGCGGCATTTGACTCTATCGATCGTAAGGTTATGTGGCAGTGTCTATCATTGGAAGGCGTACCAGAGAAGTACATTAATCTTATACTCCTCCTGGAGCCCCCACAGGGTTGCTACCGGTCTCAAGCCCGGATAAAGAAGAAGGGTTGGGCATGGGGTTAACAACCCAACCCCGTAAAACAACTACAATGCTAAAAAACAGCTTACGAGTAAAAACCTCTATAACCATTCTAACTCTGCCCTGGGAAGTGGAAGGACTGATATGACGCTTCATGGTGAAAGCCGAGTTCCTTCGAAACCCATGAGGCCGATGCCCCCCCTTCTGACGACCGGAGCAACAATTAATATACTTGACCGACCTCAAACAGCTGTCTCCTGGGCACTGCGGTCACACTCTCAGGTCATCACGACCTCTCCTAATCCTCTTTCTCTTTCAGGTTCCTCAAGAATGACCCTTCCACGGTGTGGGCAACCGGGAAGTGATAACCGCCCTCATACCGCTAATAGCACTCGAGTTCACCTTGTTCATGATCAAACACGTTCTCCCTCTCTGGTCTTTACTTGTAACACTTCTTCTACTACATTTTCTATGCATGCCACTCGTACTGGTTACCCGAGTTCCCGAAATGTCATACCAAGTCTCCTGAAGCCACGCTCTAAACTTCATGTTGGAGCTTTTAATGTGCGTACGCTGTGTCAAATCGGTCAACAAGCTGCCTTAGCTAAAACATTAGAATCTCTTGCAATTGATGTATGCTGTGTCTCCGAAACACGCATACAGGATCCCAACATGGTCATCCGTTTGACCTCACCTAGTCGATGCAACGGAACAGCACACATCACTCTTCGTTTATCTGGAGACCCTACATCAAGCTCACGTGGCCTTGCTGGTGTAGGCATAGCACTAAGCTTACGGGCAGAACAGGCACTTCTCGAGTGGATTCCTGTAGACAGTCGTCTATGTGCTGTCCGTCTAAATGGCACAGTACGAACTCGGAAAGATAGGGACACACGCCGATGCCTTTTTGTCGTCTCTGCTTATGCCCTCACTGACTGCAGCACATATGAAGTGAAAGACGACTTCTATATGAAGTTCTCTAGCCTCCTTCAGAAAGCTAAGCACTCAGACATAGTAATTATAGCAGGAGATTTTAATGCCCAAGTAGGTAGACTAAATCAGGCTGAAAAGCACCTAGGTGGAGATCGTCTGTTGCATTTATGTTCAGACTACCGTTTATTTTTAGCTAGCACAAACTTTAAGCATAAGGTGAGACATTGTCTAACCTCGCGACCCCCAACATCTACACAACGATGGACACAAATTGATCACATCGGCATCAACTACCGTTGGAGAGGCTGTATAGAGGACTGCCGCTCTTTCTGGGGCACGTGTCTAGATTCTGACCACGCCCTAGTGAGAGCGCGTATCTCTATGCGTTTTGCTGGTCGCAGAAAGGTTACATCGAGCAAACCCTTTAGGTATCACTTTGAGACTGAGAATGCTAAGATTGCATTTATGAATGGTTTGGTTAAGCATTTAGTCGCCCACGACCAACAGGTTCATCCCGAAGTAGCTTGGAATGATTTTCAAGCAGGTGTAAACACTGCAGCACTATCAGCATCTAACCCCAATCCAATGAAAGACCATTGGATCTCTAGTACTTCTATGGAACTGATGGAGGCTTGAAAACTCATTCCAGCAGGCTCGGAGTATGATGAAGAGCGACGACAACTGAAACGTAGACTGACAAAGAGTCTGCGTATGGATCGTGAACAGTGGCGGGCAACAAAAGCAAAAGCGATAGAAGCATCGGCAGCGGCAGGCAATAGTAGACAGCTGTTCCGACTTATTAAGGGCACCGGTATCAAGAAATCGGCTGTTAGTGAAATTATCTCTGAAAAAGATGGGTCAATGATTTACTCTCGGTCTAGAAGATTAGAACGATGGGCAGAACACTTTCAGGAACAGTTCAACTGGCCCCCAGCCACTCTTAGCTTATCCACAATCTCGAAGCTACCCTAATGGAAAACTGGCACAGGCCCCCCAACCCTCAGTGAAGTTGAGAACGCCATAAGTAAATTGAAACGAGGGAAAGCAGCAGGGCCTGGTATGTTGTCTACCGATATTTTTAAGGATGGTAGTCTAGTTTTAGCCTGCAGGTTGACTGATATATTAGCCAAAGTCTGGGAACTAAACTCCATCCCATCTGACTGGTCTCGATCGCTGATTGTTCCAGTCTACAAAAAGGGACAAAAATCCTCTTGTGATAACCACAGAGGAATCAGTTTGACTAATATAGTATCTAAAATATTAGCCACTATAATCATCCGACGTTTAACCAACACTAGGGAACAACAGACTCGAGAAAACCAGGCTGGTTTCAGACCTGGCCGGGGTTGCATTGATCACATCGGCATCAACTACCGTTGGAGAGGCTGTATAGAGGACTGCCGCTCTTTCTGGGGCACGTGTCTAGATTCTGACCACGCCCTAGTGAGAGCGCGTATCTCTATGCGTTTTGCTGGTCGCAGAAAGGTTACATCGAGCAAACCCTTTAGGTATCACTTTGAGACTGAGAATGCTAAGATTGCATTTATGAATGGTTTGGTTAAGCATTTAGTCGCCCACGACCAACAGGTTCATCCCGAAGTAGCTTGGAATGATTTTCAAGCAGGTGTAAACACTGCAGCACTATCAGCATCTAACCCCAATCCAATGAAAGACCATTGGATCTCTAGTACTTCTATGGAACTGATGGAGGCTTGAAAACTCATTCCAGCAGGCTCGGAGTATGATGAAGAGCGACGACAACTGAAACGTAGACTGACAAAGAGTCTGCGTATGGATCGTGAACAGTGGCGGGCAACAAAAGCAAAAGCGATAGAAGCATCGGCAGCGGCAGGCAATAGTAGACAGCTGTTCCGACTTATTAAGGGCACCGGTATCAAGAAATCGGCTGTTAGTGAAATTATCTCTGAAAAAGATGGGTCAATGATTTACTCTCGGTCTAGAAGATTAGAACGATGGGCAGAACACTTTCAGGAACAGTTCAACTGGCCCCCAGCCACTCTTAGCTTATCCACAATCTCGAAGCTACCCTAATGGAAAACTGGCACAGGCCCCCCAACCCTCAGTGAAGTTGAGAACGCCATAAGTAAATTGAAACGAGGGAAAGCAGCAGGGCCTGGTATGTTGTCTACCGATATTTTTAAGGATGGTAGTCTAGTTTTAGCCTGCAGGTTGACTGATATATTAGCCAAAGTCTGGGAACTAAACTCCATCCCATCTGACTGGTCTCGATCGCTGATTGTTCCAGTCTACAAAAAGGGACAAAAATCCTCTTGTGATAACCACAGAGGAATCAGTTTGACTAATATAGTATCTAAAATATTAGCCACTATAATCATCCGACGTTTAACCAACACTAGGGAACAACAGACTCGAGAAAACCAGGCTGGTTTCAGACCTGGCCGGGGTTGCATTGATCACATATTCACCCTGCGTTAGATCCTCGAACATAGACATATGTACCAACGTCCACTTATAATTGTATTTCTTGACTTGAAAGCAGCGTTCGACTCTGTAGACCGTGAAGTCTTGTGGCAATGTTTGTCATTAAAAGGCGTACCTCAAAAGTACATTAACCTTATAAAGGCCCTCTACTCGGTCACCACTGGTCGAGTCAGAGCATATGGCGAATTGTCACGAGAAATTTCATCCTCAAGTAGAGTCTGTCAGGGTTGCCCCTTATCCCCTTTTTTATTTAATTTCATCATAGATGTACTGTTAGAAATCTCTCTCACTTCTTTTAAGTCCTCAGGAATTAATCTCCTTTCAGGAGGTTCTCTTGTCGACTTAGAATATGCAGATGATATAGTCATATTTGGTGAAGACTCGAGACAGCATTCAGGGTCTCTTGAACACCTTGAGTATCAATGCAGGCATATTTGGGATGCGCTTCTCCCCTCCCAAATGCAAAATGTTTCTCCAGGACTGGCCTGCTTCTTCTCCTAAATTAGTTATAGGGAGTGAAGTAATTGAATGCGTTGATCGCTTCACTTATCTCGGAAGTTTCATCACCCCTGGTGGGTCGGTGTCTGACGAAATCTCAGCGCGGATTCAGAAAGCTCGATTGGCATTTGCCAATCTACGGCACTTGTGATATCCGTGTCTCAATGAAAGGCCGGGTGTACTGCGCAGCAGTCCGCGCCATTTTAACATATGGCTGCGAAACGTGGGCCATGAAAACTCAAGATATGCGTCGACTCCTGATATTTGACCATAGGAATCTTCGTAACATCGCTCGTATATCATGGAATAGCCGAATTAGTAATAGTGAGGTTAGACAAAAGGTTCTTGGAAAACACGGTAAATCAGTCGAAGGGGTCATTAAGTTTTATCGACTGAGATGGCTGGGACATGTATTGCTCATGTCCGACCACTGTCTACCCCGTCGCGCGATGTTGGCTAGGGCTGAAGTAGGGTGGAAGAAGGTTAGGGGCGGCCAAACCAAAACATGGCATCAGTCCATGAAGTCCTTGACTACTGGACTAAGCCATGTAGGTAGATGTAGACTACCTGGTTGGAGTCCGCGTGATGATCGCAATAAATGGCTGGAGACACTAGGCGATATGACTCAGAATCGGTCACAGTGGCGCAAGTGTATTCACTCTTTAACCTCATCTAGATCTTGAATTCTATTATTATCTTCTAGACATCTTTACTTTACTCTTCCCTCTTGTATTCTGTCTATATGTTACCTCAATAATCTCGTAGTGCTAGTGTGGTATGGCAACTTGAACCTAAAGAAGTTTGTGCCCGGTTCTACGTTGTTGTTGTTGATGATGATGATGATGATACAAGCTCTCTACTCGAACACTACATGTCGAGTGAGAGCTTATGGCGGATTGTCATCAGAACTGATTACCTCAAGTGGTGTTCGTCAAGGTTGTCCGCTTTCCTCATTTTTATTTAATTTTATCATTAATATACTTTTAGAGTTAACATCGTCTGACTTCTCTGGGGTTGATCTTGCTGACTTAGAATATGCAGATGATATAGAGCTCTCTTAGGTGAAGATGCTGATAAAATACAGAATCTTTTGACTACTTTAAACATGAATGTAAGGATGTTTGGGATGCGATTCTCTCCACCCAAATGCAAAATGTTACTTCAGGATTGGCTTGATTCGACATCGAAGTTAGTGATACGGTGTGAAACAGTTAAATGTGTTGACCGCTTCACTTATCTTGGTAGCCTCATCAGTCCTGACGGTCTGGTGTCTACTGAAATCTCGGCTCGTATATGTAAGGCCTGATTAGCTTTTGGGATTTTGCGTCATCTGTGGCGTAGGCGAGACATCCGACTAATGACCAAAGGACGCGTTTACTGCGCAGTAGTTCGATCCGTTCTACTTTATGGATGTGAAACATTGCCGTTATGGATAGAGGATATTCATAGGCTCCTTGTATTCGATCACAGATGTCTTCGAAGCATTGCTCGTGTTTTCTGGGACCACCGATTAAGCAGTACGTGGGTTAGGAATAGAGTACTAGGTAGATACGGTAAGTCTATTGATGAAGTAGTAAATCTCCATCAGCTAAGGTGATCAGGACACCTGTTATGTATGCCTGACCACCGCCTACCTCGACGAGCAATGCTGTCTGGTGTAGGAGTAGGCTGGAAGAAAGCTAGGGGCGGCCAAACCAAAACATGGCACCAGTTCATGAAGTCATTGACAATTAGGCTGAGCCATGTTAATAGGTGCAGACTACCTGGTTGGGGTTCACGTGACGCTCGTAATAAATGGCTAGAGACCTTGGGTGATATGGCTCAAAATCGTTGGCAATGGCGCAGGTGCATCCACTCCTTGTCTTCCTCCAAATTCTAAGTTTCTGGATTTATCATAATTTTCTCTTTATCCAATCATATTTTCTTAAGTCTTATTTCCGATCTCTATTACTTTCCACTAATACTAAATCTGTTACTACCTCCCCTACTCTGGTATTTGATTTGAAATTTAATCTCTATCTGGTAATTTGGGTATGGCAACTTGAACTGACGTAAACATGTACCAAGTTCTACGTTACCCCTGACTGACTGAAGGAGCAGTTCAGATGGCCTTCAGCTTCTCTAGAACTTCCCACAATTTTAAGACAGCCTGGATGGAAAGTCGACTTAGGTCCTCCGACTCTTGTCGAAGTCGAAAAAGTTATAGCTGACCTGAGGCAAGGTAGATCAGCGGGTCCAAATGGATTATCTTCAGAGGTCTTTAAAGATGGTAGTCTCACGTTGACGGTTAGGTTGACTGATATTTTAACTAAAGTTCTATAGGTTCACTTTTCTTTGTTTTTATTTTTATTATTACCATTTTACGTGATGTTAATCTTGCTGTGCTTTAGAGGTATAGCAATTTTATACCGTTGCACACATATGCCAGGTTCTATGTAGATCATACGTACGTACATACTGTACAGATTCTGCATCCATCAAATCATTTTTTCTCAAGATTACAAATTCTCAAATTTTAGAATATATGTCGATTCTGTAAAATATATTATACATCATGAAATTCAATATATAAAACATATGCTATGTTAAACTAGTGAACTAAATTCACTGCTTAAGTTGAATCCAGTAGTCAAATTCCATAATATGCTCACGAGGACAACTCGGTAATGTCAATTTTCTTTTGAAATATTTGAGAGTACTTACTGTTCCACTTTTGCACTATATAACTAGTTAATGTTTAATTATGTCTTACATTCTCTAATCATTGTATCCATCATAATTGGAGCATAGAATATTTTCTGTTGGTCAGTCATAAGCAACATAGAGCCTTGCATATATATCCATGCCGCATCAATACAGCGAGATTAAAATACCAATATGATATACCAGAGTAGTAAAAACGTCACTAGTATCAAAAAGATTAGGCGTAAAGAATGGAATTGAAGAAAAAAAGTATGAATGCATGTTTGTTGTTGCTTTCGGTTGTGATACATGTAACTCAACGTCTTCAACTATTGATCCCAGTTAGTTTTACTGCTGCTATATTATCTAAATTTATTAATGTAGCTTAGACTAGTAATTAATTACCTAGTTGGCTGTTGCTAAATTTTACCCTGGATATCTCATACTTCCTTCCGACTTACTCTTACACCAGTTGTGAAATGAGTTCATGACATAACTGACCTTGTAAGCATTTTAAGGCAACATCAACGTTTAATCGAATATGCACATTTTGATTTACTTTATTGAGATCCAATCCTATTTGTCTTAGAAATCACTCATTTGCGAAATTACCATAAACTTATTTTACCAGATTTCTGATTAAAACATGTTATATACTATATATACCAGTGAATTATTATTCTTATCTTTTCTAACTTAGTTTTCTGTTTTATGAATTTGTAATTTTTAATTTGTCACATTACTTCCATTTTATTTTCACAGGGTAAACATAAAAAGAAAAAAAGACGTTTCAAACTTCCTTCATTTTCGCTTAAAACGAAAGACAAATCAAAGAATAAATGAAATGTTTTTAAATTTTATGAAAATAATTCATGCACACATTACAGTTCATCAACATCTTTAAATGCTTAAAATATGAGTAATTTTGCTTAGTTGCATGCTGTGCACCCTCTTACATTTAAGAAAACCATTCCTCTAGTAATTGTTTTTACAAACCCTACATTGTAGAACATCGTCTGAGTGTGGTGAGGTGCAGCTGTGCCTTAAATATTTGCACGTACGATTTCTTTATACACATTCTTCAACCATAAGCGAAGGCGATGTTTACTACAAACGACTTTAATTTACATACATCCTTACTTGTGTCTGTAGACTTACAACTAACTACAAACATAAGAATGTGCATGCACATTACAATGATAATGGTATAATTATCTTACTTTTTCCGTTTGTAATTCACTATATTTCTCTACATATAAACTTCCTACTCTGTATGGAAAGTTTCACTGAAGTAAGTTAAATCATAAATGTGAAGAGCTGTTCTACTGTTGTATTGCAATTTTTGAATTCATTTGTTCCCTAACATTGTTATTATGAGTATTATTTTAGCTAATTAATACACTGCTTTCCTTTGAACAATTGTATAATGTTCTGTTTAGGACATTTGTTTTTAGGAATTATCTTTCATTTTTGAGTAGATCACGTTCTTCCCTGACTTTTCTTGTTTTAGTTTCTCTTCCTGCCTAGCTTACTAAAATACTAACATGGTAGTCATTTGTAAAGTCTTATTATATTACTTATTAATATTGTCCTTCTGCTCCTTCCTTGTTTTCCATCTCTTAATTTCTGTAATACTGTTAGTTTCTCCGTAATCACGATTACGTGTTTTTCCAGCTAGAACGAATGAAGTAAATGGATTTTATATATACTTTTCGTAGCTTTTGTGTATGTTTACGTTTTACACGTAAGTTTGCGATTTTTTATTTTCCTATCATCATTCTTTGATGTGTATTACCTTACGTCATTCGGCATTGTTACTTCCCTTTCAGGTTGTTTTTTTCTCTTTACTTGTATAGTTGTCCAACATTGTCAAGTTAATTTGTTTTGTGTAATGTGTTTTTCACAGTACTACTTAGCTATATGTACACGTACAACATACGTATATGCTTTAATCAATCGAAATTATATAAATAAACTTTTCAATTAACTTACCTCTCTATTTTATGCTGCTTGTTCGCTTAACTTAAAAGCCTGATATCCACTCCTCCTTTGGTTTTCGCTTTACTTGGAAGACAAATTGTTCTCTCTAATTTTTTTTTCTTTTCTGGTTCACTATTCCTTTTCACTGGAAACCACATGTAATCGCTTCACTAATATATATATATATATATTTGATGATAATATATCTTTTATCTTAACAACTTCCTGAATATTAGTCAATATTAACAGTGTTCTCCGTATCATTCTTCCAGGAATTTTTCTACTTCATTTCATCCACTGAGTGATCTTTGAATTCGCTTTTAGTCTATTAATTTCGATTTTTAGCGGCACCATTGTTTCTCTTCTAATAGTAAGTTATAGAGTTGCCTGTCGACAATATTTCTCAGTGCTTGCTTGTTTTTGATCAGCTTTATTCTGTTGAAGGAACTTAACTTATTTCATTATATATGAAATGTCCAGATGTATTTGTCCCCACTAATCATTTGCAGTTCACTGTGAAATATTGCGTCTAATACTTAGAATGCTTAATTATAGTTTCGTAGTAACTGCTAACATGAACGTCCTATTACCAAGTTGTAGAATTTAGGCTTCTGGGAATTCGTCTAAATTATTAGTCACTTGCCATGTGAATAATATGCTATCAAATTATTAATACTTTTGGAAAGTTAGAAGTATCGGATACCTAAGGTGTAGTAAATAAATACTATTTTTGTCAGTCGAAATAAAATTTGTGTAAACCGATGCATATTTATTTATTAATACTATCTTCATTAATCTATAGAACTGTGTGGACTTTAGTCATCGTCTTTGTCAACATCAGGACTTAACGTTAGCTTTGAGAATGCGCCCAAAGGATAATGTGTTTTGTCCTCGGATGTTAGTTCATAAGACCTCTCAAATCTGCTTTCCGCGTTCCATAAATATGATCATTTTATATTACTCAGAGTCACAAAATTTCCAAGTGATGTAATTCCGAATATATTTTTCTATGACTATTTTATGCATATCGATCATTGCATTTTCATTGGCTTATTCAGTGGTATCCTATATATATCAATTTGTCATTCTTTAAATGGAACATTGGTTTCAGTCTCATGGTAATTGTTTCTATTTTTTCGCATACTTTTAATAGCTATACTGTTCATAACTAAGTACCCTGAATTGAGGTCACTCATTTTATTTGATATAGTCATTGGCATTATGATACACTACAAAATGTTTATATTCTATCTATACATTTTAATAGCTGTACCATGTATGATATGTATATGTAAGTGTACAATTTGTTTAATTTGTTGTCGATACCAGAAATCATTTTAATTATTATTTAAAAAACATCAGTGTCATCTATGCAATAAGGTCGAGGTTTGATTCATTTATACTTAGTTTTAATCACAAGGCTAAGTAACTTGATCAAATTACACTAAAGCTAAAAAGATGAACATATCTGAAGGTATTAGACAAGTAGTGACACCACACAATGGTTTATTGTTTGAAAGAAATTCTGTACTAAATTTGGCAAACAATGGTTTTTAATTACATGCTAAAAGTCTACCAATTAAGGCATTGACAATTGTGATGGGTATGCGATAGGTAATTATCTTTGGCTCGTATTTCTGTTTCTGTGTGAGCTGGTACTCTAAGTTGAATACCGATTGTAAGTCATGTTACACATCTTTAATCATTGGATGCGCCAACCCCAACCAACATCAACCAACAAAGCTCACACAAACAGCCGGTGAATCTATGAACTACCACCACGTTTTGATTTGATCGCCTCTGGTGTCCACCTATGCGTGTTTACTGTATAATTGTGTTAATCCACCACTGCTGATCTTAATTATTGTTTTTGATCAGTTACTGGGATTTGTGCGAATACACATTACGTCATCATGTATTTCATTAGCATCGTATTATCTGGTGGTCATATTGTATAACTGCCTAGTGATTGCTTCATGTTATCAGTAATCGTATTTACTGAACCTTATTGCTAATCGTAAAATTACCTCAGTTCCCCAACATTCTGAAAGTATTAATTTAGAGGCACCAATGTGACAGTCGGTAAAAATAATGATGTTCCTTATTCCAATCTTAAATGGAATCACTCAGAAGTTATATTAAATTCACTTTTTTGTTAATAGTGAATTTTTTAAATCTTCCCAAATGAACTGGATAGTTTTTTTCCTAATATTATGTGGAGTACAGATAATTAACATCTGATATTTCGAGTAAAATTATCACAAGTTAACATAACTGATACTGATAAATCAATTAATAAATTTCAGCGAATTCGAATATTGCTTCAGCTACTTTGGGCTGGAAGATAGCCTTGTTAGCCCTCTCATATAAACTAGCTCAAACTATTACACTAAACTGTCCTGGGTAAATACGTGGCATTGTTATTAAACCGCTAAATGCTTAGCTTTCTGAGAGATGAAATTCTGTGCTGCATGTGTGACTTATATTTCGGATGTTAAAATAACTACTGCCTGTTTATTATCAGCTATGCAAGTTAATGTAATTAGGATAAGTTTGTATTTTCCCGTTGATTTGTAATGGACTGAAACTGGTCAGTCTCTGTTGCCATATGTGCATCCTGAGCGGATTGCCTCGATATAGCGTTATTACACCACCACCCTTAAAGATATCAGTACAAAACCTATCAGATCCTCCTGCTTCCCCCTCGCTTCAAGTTACTTATAGCCTTTTCAACCTCACTGAGAGTTGGAGTAACTGTGTCAGTTTTCCATTCAGGTAGCTTGGCGATAGCTAAATATTTGACATTGTACAGCTCTGATAAAGAATTATCCCAAAGGAGAACTATTCAACTAAACGAATTTTTTTTTTCAGTTGTATGTTAATGAACTTTTATTTTCGACAGCAAAAATCATAACTTAAATGTTATTGTTATTGAATGTTATTTAAAACAATGATGATAGTAATCGTCGAGTAAAATTGACTACTGATCCAGAGTTTTTTTTAATTATGATGTTAACATTGAAATGTACTTTATTTATGTTTACACAATTTGACATTAATATTAAATGTTGGTTAAAAGATATTAACTTGCATATATTTAAGTTGGATTGTGACTAGCAAGCGGAATCCAGGACGCGCGTTTCGTCGTATTTGGGACTCATCGGCCGGCTGTACCTGTATCCCAATGTTGATG
Source organism: Schistosoma mekongi (assembly GCA_034768735.1). Lineage (NCBI taxonomy): Eukaryota > Metazoa > Platyhelminthes > Trematoda > Strigeidida > Schistosomatidae > Schistosoma > Schistosoma mekongi. The sequence continues at coordinate 31,079,377 of CM068309.1, forward strand.
TTCACACTGGGATTCGAACTCAGTCCGCTTCGTGCCATTACAAATTAACGGGAAAATACAAGCTTATCCTAATTACATATATATGCCTGTTGCACAAGTGTGACTGTCTGAACACAGTAGCCTAGTGATGAACGCGGTGACGTTTGACACGAAGCGGACTGAGTTCGAATCCCAATGTAAACATCAACATTGAGATGCAGGTACATCCGGCCGATGAGTCCCAAATACGACGAAACGCGCGTCCTGGATTCCGCTTGCTAGTCACAATCCAACTTAAATATATGCAAGTTAATATCTTTTAACCAACATTTAATATTAATGTCAAATTGTGTAAACATAAATAAAGTACATTTCAATGTTAACATCATAATTAAAAAAAACTCTGGATCAGTAGTCAATTTTACTCGACGATTACTATCATCATTGTTTTAAATAACATTCAATAACAATAACATTTAAGTTATGATTTTTGCTGTCGAAAATAAAAGTTCATTAACATACAACTGAAAAAAAAAATTCGTTTAGTTGAATAGTTCTCCTTTGGGATAATTCTTTATCAGAGCTGTACAATGTCAAATATTTAGCTATCGCCAAGCTACCTGAATGGAAAACTGACACAGTTACTCCAACTCTCAGTGAGGTTGAAAAGGCTATAAGTAACTTGAAGCGAGGGGGAAGCAGGAGGATCTGATAGGTTTTGTACTGATATCTTTAAGGATGGTGGTCCAGCTTTAACTGGCAGGTTGACTGATATATTAGCCGACTTCTGGGAACTGAACATCATCCCATCTGACTGGTCTCGTTCGGTGATCGTTCCAATCTACAATGCAGGACAGAAATCCTCTTGTGACAACCACAGAGGAATTAGTTTGACTAACGTAGTATCTAAACTATTATCTCTATAATCGTTCGGCGTTTATCCGTCATTATAGAACAGCAGACCCGAGAAAACCAGGCTGGTTTCAGACCTGGGCGAGGTTGCATTGATCAAATATTCACCTCGCATCTGATTCTCGAATATAGACATGTGTCAACTTCCAACTACAGTTGTATTTCTCGACTTGAAAGCGGATTTCGACTCCGTAGACCGTGAAGTCTTGTGCCATTGTTTGTCATTAAAAGACTTACCTCAAAAGTACATAAACTTTCCATAGGCTCTGTACTCGGTTACCACTGGTTGAGTCGAAGCACATCGCGAATTGTCACAAGAAATATCCACAATTGGGGTTCGTCAGAGTCTCCCCTTATCTCCTTTTCTATTTAGTTTCGTCATAGATGTATCTCTTGGAAATTTCACTTACTTTCTTTCACTCCTCAGGAATTAATCTCCTCCCAGGAGGTTCTCTCGTCGACTTAGAATACACAGACGATACAGTCCTATTCGGTGGAGATGCTGACAATATTCAGCGTCTCCTGAGTAACAATGCAAGCATATTTGGGATGTGCCTCTTCCCCTTCTAGGTAGAAAATGCTACTCCAGGACTAGTTTGCTTCACCTAGATTGGTTATAGGGAGTGAAGTAATTGAATGCGTTGACTGCTTCACTTATCTCGGAAGTCTCATCACCTCTGGTGAGTCGGTGTCTGACAAAATCTCAGCACGGATTCAGAAAGCTCGTTTGGCATTTGCCAATTTACGTCATTTGTGGAGCAAGTGAGATATCCATCTTTCAACGAAAGACCGGGTTTACTGCGCAACAGTCTGCGCTGTTTTAACATATGGCTGCGAAACGTGGGCCATGAAAACCCAAGATATGCATCGACTTCAGGTATTTGACCATAGAAATCTTCGTAACATTGCTCGTATATAATTGAACAGTCGAAGAAGTAATATTGAGGTTAGACAAAAGGTTCTTGGGAAAGATGGTAAATTAGTTGAAGAGGTCATTAAGTTTCGTCGACTGAGATGGTTTGGACATGTATTGCACATGCCCGACCACCGCCTGCCTCATCTCGCGATGTTAGCTAGGGTTAAAATAGGATGGAAGAAGGGTAAGGACGGATAAACCAAAACATGGCATCAGTCCATGAAGTATTTGACTCTTGGTCTAAGCCATGTTGGCAGATTCAGATTGCCTGGTTGGCGTCCGCGTGATCATCACAGTAAATGACTGGAGACATTGGGCGATATGACTCAGAATCGGCCACAGTAGCGCCAGTGTATTGATTATTTACCTTCATCTGGATCTTAAATTCTATTATTCTTCTCTTCACACCTTTACTTTATTCACTCCTCTTGTATTCTATTGTTGTGTTACCTCTGTAAATTTAATCTCAGTGCTAATGCGGTATGGCAACTTGAACCTGTGGGCGTATGTGCCCTATTCTACGTTGTTGATGAATAAAAGAAGAATTTAGAATTTTCCAGCATATTGTTTTTTGAATTGATAACAGTGCTTCACGCTTATGTGTTGTTCAAATTTACAAGATGGGAATTTTTAATAACTAGCATTGTTGTATGTATTCGTCACAGATTAATGTTGGTTGGGTTCTACTGGAAACCAAGAGTCACTGGAGACCTGTTTTGTCCTCAGTAGTGCAGACCCTCGATTCCATCGTGGAATCGAACCTTAGGCCTCCTTGTTGACAAACACTTTGCATTGCACTGCTGGGCCGGCATCTATTGGTATGGATCCCTGGGAGAGTCGAGGGGCGTACTTCTGAGGAGTGCTACGCTAGGACGAGACAGCTGTCGACTACCTGATTTTCCAAATTCCTTCTAATGTGTAGTTATTTTCATTGAAGCATCGCCTTATGTTAGTCGTCGATATACCAAATAGCGCATATATGGGCGTGTTCTACAGGTACTTCTCGACCGTTTCTACTTTGAACCGAAACTATTTAAACTAATCCAATTTTTCAACCACACTCTACCACACCTATCTTCGAACATTCTTCTTTATCATCTTATTGGTCATAAATTTTCGTTGCTAATTAGTTTCAACTTTTTAAGTATTCTCATTTCTAGCATGGAATCGGTTTGAGGAGTATACGTCCAGGAAAGTGAATAACAGGCATCTCATAACTGGTAGACTAATTATTTTAGTACTCAACTCCGAATAGTCAAATGAGTCCAGAGAATTTGCGAAAACACTTGAAAAATCTACCGACTAAGTATTATATATGGAGTAATTTAACACTCGTATGTAGTAGAATTATTCATCCGGTTATTACGACGAAATGTAGTATTGTAATTTATGGACTGTAGTTTTAAGAAATCTCATCACTCAATTCCGTTGAATTTTACTAAAAAGATATAAAAAACCCACCATTTTAAGACATGACGCAACTTATTATTGATCTACTTCATCACTTTCATCAACAGGGTAAATTTGTGTATTCTAAATGAAACCAATCATTTGTATAGTGAAATATGTTGCCGTTTAATAATTTCAGATTTCATATTGACTACACATTTCCAGATATCATTACCAGGGTTAGACATAATAGATGAAAATGAAATGATCATATAGTAGGTAGCTTATAGAAAAGTTACGTATCTGTTATATTCTAATTGGGACAAATTTCACACATTGGAATATTACAAATATACGGCTTCCTTATAACTATACACTTCTTTAAAAATAAACAAACATCTTGGTTGTGTCTCTTAGTAGAGTGACCTAGTTACCCTAATCCCTCTCAGTTGTATGGAAAGCATAAATTAACAAACTTACATTATACATAAAGTCTATGACAAACAATATCAGTTAAATACGTCCACAGTAATATAAACTTTCAGATTCATACCTAAAAAAGTTAAGCTGTTAGAGTTATGCTTTCCTCGTCATTTGTGACTAGATTGAAATATTGAAACATTGGTAATCAGTATCATGAATAATAAAATTCCACTCAACACAGTATTGTTGTTTATACTTTAGTTACAACTGATATTAGATTGTCAGATTAGATGAAATGCTATTATGTATGTTTCAAACAATGCATAGTGTTAGGTTACATTGGTTTTTTGGGCATCTAAACTATTGCTAATTGATTAAATCACAGTAAAATTTACATAAACTTCATTTTGAACTCTTCTATTCTGAGTAATTTTGAAAATCTTACTAACATAAAGTTTTAATCAAACACTAAGTTTTTTTTATGATCACATGAAACAATTGTTTATATTATTGACAAATATGTATATACATTCAACATGATCATTCTTTCGATCAAATGATCTAACTACATGATCTAGATTTTTCTGACTGCTTATAATTTCCCCTATAAACCAATTTAACTTGTTTTAGTAATTTAGTAATTCCAGTTAACTTGTTGATATTGTAACTTGTGCTGAGTAGTATTTGATTGTTAATAAATAAATAAATAATCAAAAGTTGGATATACTGATATCTTTTTTGATTTGTGTACATGCAAACACCAATCGGTTATTCTATATTTCTTTATGGCTACATAAATGTCTTTGGTAGTTATTAAAGTTACAGTACAGACCGTTGAGTTCACAGTTCTAAACTGTTGACTGATTCTATTTAGAAAACTAAAGAGCAGGTAGTAGTATAAGATTATTACGTTCTAGTACGGGACTCATTGTGGCATACGTGAGACAAATATTATCAAGGACAATCGATGATAGTTGCGCAATATCGTAAATTGATTAAGTTTTAAATGTAAACCACTGGTTACCAACTCAGTGAACTGAAGATAGAAAGGTCAGCTAGAAGCCTAAATACCCTGGATTTTTATGATGTCATTGTTTCATGTGCTAAGAAATCACGTACATTTCTTGTTTCGCTACTTATATTTACTTGAAAGTAGTGTTTTTTTCGTAAACTGATTTCTTCTGGAAAACAATTCAAATAATAGATCTCAAGATGAATGTAAAGCACTGAAATGAAACCTCTTAGTTTGTATTTCTAACATTAACCATTTGAAGATATAAAGCGATTTTCACTTCATTGATGAATAATTAACTCACTCATCTGTTAATTACTCCACAAAATTGAAAGCTCTATGCTAAAACTGGTGAATAAACTAAGACTGACAACAACATTTTCATTTGTTTAAGTAGAGTTATACAGAATTCGTAAATAAATTAAAAGTAATCAAAGAAATATTGAAAAGGTTCCAAAGGTTACGGATCGATCACTAAATGTTTCTTTTAAACAGTATGATTATTTGTATAACAAAATACGAACAATCTGAACTTGGAATAACATAAGAAGAACGAGATTTGTGGAACAGAATGAATTCATTTTATTCAGAGGCTTCTTATCAACTTCAAACAACCTAAAATTGCAAGAAGTTACATAGAATGGAATATTTGACTTTATCTGTTGACGTTAAAACTGTTTTTTGGAAAAATGCACAATACCCTTAATAATTGCCAATCAGTATACGTACGTGTCTGCCTTGCGACTACCAGTCCCCCAAGACGGAATAGAGAAAACAACGATTTTCGAGCCAAACAGACACAATCTAATCCAATTTCATCGTATTGTATTTCAATCAAGCCTTTATATATACACAAAATCAGACCACACAGCGAACTAATTAGGGATTTTAAACTAATATGAAACAGAAGAGATTGTGGCAGTGAATGAAGGGTAACTTGTACACAACTAATTAACTGTAGTCGACAACTGTAGGCGACAATATAATAACAGCAAGTATACTAAACGGGAGGATAGGGTAAGAGGAACGTAACAATAATAGAAATGTGATGTTCATATTACACACGATTAGAATAAATGAATTAGTCTTCTAAAATACAGTTCTGGAAGTTCTCACTTTCCTTTAATGGTCCGACATAACAGAAACAAATGTTTTGAGTGAAAATAGAAATCATACTAATGAGAATAGTCATGCAAGATACGCTTGTGATTGTAGTTGCATTTAACGAGTATTTATATGCTGCGAATTACAAAAAAGGAGGGGTTAATTAAAAAGTTGAAGGAGGGAAGTGTTACGTAATTGTAAGTAAATCAAAATAAACAATAACATAATTAGTTAATGGATTTCGAACCAAAATCACTTTTGTTTGTGAACATCTGAGTGATTGCTTACGGGAAAATTGTTATACTCACTGCGATAATAAAAGACCACACCATCTTTCTGTACATAAAGGTCAAGTTCTAAAACGTCTAGTAGTGATTACTTCTGCAAAACGTAGTAATAATGATGTTAGTTGTCTGTTGATGATTTTGAATGCTCCTGTAACATTTAAATTATGCTTACTATCGAAAAAGTGTTTAGGGATGGCATTTGTGAGAAGTTGCTGCTTTTCAGACATTGATTCCTAGGAACATGTTCAGAAAACCTGGTAGACGTCCTTCGTTCAGTCCTTCCCATATACTTCCCACCACAAGTAGGTGTTAATTTGTAGATGCAGTTGAAGATGACATCTGAAGGGATATTTATCTACCTTTGAGTGGTTTGACGAGCGTCATACAAGCGAACCAGTTGAGCTGCAGGATAGGTTTTCCTTAATGTCATCTTGATTTTTCACTTATTATCCGAGAGGTCTATCTCCTTTGAGTGGAATGAAATAAAATGAATTCATTCTATTCTGCAAATTTTGTTCTTTTAACATCTGTTTGTATGAAATCCGAAGTTAAATTTTAAAGGAATATTCGACACATGAAATATTAACAGTGGATTAGCGTGATATGAATCATAATTGATTAATAAGTGAAATAATCGGTCAAGTGTTCCTTTTTTCGAGTTTTTATTGGAAAATAGCCAGAAATTACAGTTGGATGAGTATTTACAATCTGAACATTATGAATTCTAAAAGTAACTGTGAGACGAGATCAATATAAATATTCTTTTATTTTAACATTAATTCTAAACTACTCGACACCAGAGTATTTATATCATGCAATAATACTCTGTCAAGTAGGAAGTTAGTCGTAAACTAAACAGCTCAGTGTAAATGTTTCAGTTCGCTAATTTGACTGATGGGATCTCGAGTTTAAGAAAAGACATCATTTCTCCTCATTATTTACAGGCACACAATACTGATGAATTCGAATGAAACCTTGACCCAGGGTGTTCTACAGGCTACTTCCAACCATTTTGTGCATATATATTTTAATCAAGTGGTAACCACCTACTTACTAAGTGTTACTGATTTATTCTTTAGTGAAAAGTGTACACTTGAAAACTGGAAAGTTGGCTACTAATGTCGTATGTGAATAAAAATGATGATATACAATAATGAAACAAATAATAACATATTGTATGCTTAACCAGCCATTTTTACATCGAAGGTATATGAAGGTCACTAGTGAGCCAATACGATTACTTATTCAATTTTAGACGATAATAATTAATTTCAGGTTGCTTTGTATGTTCCAATCAACATATGCTTACGTAGTTTATTTAATAAAGCAACCAGAATGGATTAATTTGGGTTTTTGTCGTTTGTAAGCAATTCAATATGAATGAAAAGAGAAATAAATCCCATCTTTTGTTTAATACAAATCATAATTAATACATATTCTATTCGGAATTTAGAATTTAATGTAGTCAAATTGTGTCGTATAGCTGAGAAGCATATATTTCCAGTCTAGTCGATAGACTGATCGCGTACGGGTAGTACAATGTCCTCAATATGAAGTGGGAAGTTTGCTTTTCCATAAATTTGCACTGTATTGCTCTACACCTGTGAAACGTGGCATACAGAAGTAGAGGACAAAGGTAGAATATAAGAAGTAGATCGCAGGTGTATTTGTACAATCGACCACATTATGGGATCACAGAGTGTTACCCAGATCAGGAGCGTGGTTTTAGGTAAAACACTCAAGTCGACTGATACGGTTTCAAATGAACTGAAATTACAAGAAAACATGTCACGTATACCAAATCAACACCTGTCTCCAATGTCTAGTGTCAGCTGAAATATCAGTAAATTTGAAAACGAATTATAGTTATTCTAAGGCTTAACAACATCAGGGTTACTACAATACAGTCGGTTATTACACTTGATTAAATGGTGAGTAGCTTAAATATGACATCTTTTATGAAGCTAAAAATCGTGTGGAGATCATCAACTTTAAAAATTTTCAAAACTTAAATCAAAAGTATTTCACATTGTTCAATATCAAATTGATTTGTAGAAAACATACTTTGAATGAACAACTGACCATCTTCCACAGTTGGGTACTTATAATGAGAAGGCGCAATCTAATCCTCCCTTTATATTTACAATACCATATAATCTGTTCAGCAGATTGCATAGATATAGGGCTAATTATTCTGAGACCAATCGTACTAGGAAATGGGTACCGTACATGCTTTATCGAACAGAATATGAAGGGGAAGCGGTCCTCACAAACAAAATACATTATCTTAAAGGAAGCATTACATATAAAACCTAGGTTTTAAAGAAATATGGTTAAGAACATTTTGAAAAGGTCGATTAGAATGTCCTTTTCTTGCAGCAAATCTTCGTATAACGTTCAGAAGCCCCCCCCACTACCATGCCTCTGTTTAAAGGACAAACTATCACGACTGACTAACCCCATGTACATTTTCTAGTCTACCTGGTTAGGTGGAGCTAAGTACATAGGTCGTCCGTCAAGACTGGCGTTTCACCATATCTGAAAGTATGAATAAGCAAAAAAACAATATATCAATCACGTCTTATATTATGTAATATGTAGTAGATTCATGACATTCAATAGCGAATTCAAAGGTCCATATCTGGATCTAATTTACACTGCAGAAGTTTTAAGCATCCACAATTTGAAGCCTGATCTGTACTTACAAGAACAATTTGTGACCACTTACAATAACAACGTTTCAGTCTAGAGTTCACTTTACCGATTTATTTATTTATTGGTACTTACTGTTTCTTCATATCCCATTAAAATTACTATCTCCATTTAGATTTTCACGATTATCAGTCACACCTTCACCTTAATTTAACGATAATCAAGATTACTGTATCTCTGCACTCTACTGAGTACATGATTTCCATTCTTTACCAATACTTTACTTCATTTACTAAGTGATGATTTAGTGCACTAGGTAGTTAAAAAATTTGTCATGACAACTAATCAAATTTTCACAACTCTCCATCGACCTATAAATGATATATATACATATATAACTCGATAATGAATTCGTTTGTTTATATTCATCACAAATTGATGTTGGTTAGATACTACTGAAAACCAAGAAGTAATCAACAGCTATTTCGTTGAAAAGAGATTCATTTGCAAAGTAAATTTATTCATCTTTAATTAATAAACAATCTGAAATAGTAAAACTGATTTTCTAGTAAGCTTAATTAATTTTCTATATTTTAAGTCTAATAAAATAATAGACATTTACAAAATACACTTATAATGTTATAGAAAGCTTAAAAGTGTACACATTCCAAATTGTGATATACACTTTTATATTAAATCAATAATGTTTTGGCCAATACAATTGTATATAGAGTACATATTTTAAGCATTTGATATCATTGTCATGATAATAATCACTTCGCAATAACATTTAACATGGATCATAACTACTATTACTATTTTCAAATAGGTGAATACATGTGTAACCTACTAACATCTACACGTATACCGGACACTTTCAATTCAATCAATACTGTATATTAATCATATTTTGTATCTGACACTAAAATGATAGACAGATATAGGAATAGCATATGGATACATTTATGTATGCATTTCTGTTACAATGTATACTCTACATTTTAGATTATTGTTTTTTTTTTTGAAAATTTACTCCAAAAAGTGAGAAATACCGTTTTATGTTTATAAAATGTTATATTTTGTTCTTCGGTTATCCGGTATGCTGTTAAACTATTCATACATATTAGGCGATTTGATTATACAGTATGCTGTTAAGTAAATTAAACATAATGAAAATCCACTAGAATTTAAACATTCATGATACAGTGCGTTTGAATGATTTAACAACATGCAATATAACCAAAGCCTGTATTTGGTTGAGATTGTTTGAATTCTGGCACAAGTGAATTCTAATTAAGAACGTTAGGAATTTCGATGAACAGATCCTTTTCCAACAAATTCATTATTAAGTTGAACAATTATATATATATATATATACTTCTGACTGATTTTAAAAGATTATTAAATCAGAAAGATGACTAGCTTAGTCGTAAATTGATTGAGGACACTTCAAGTATAGGGTTACTGGTTCCTATACTGTAAGTAGTACACTTTGATATTAACTTTTAGTGGTCCGAAGTGTTGTAGTTGAGTGATACGTGTTCCAACTTCATGATTAATCTTATATTTGTATCGTAATCTAAAAAACAGTGTGTGTGATATCTAGTCAACAGTAGTAGTGGTCCTACAGAAAACTGAACAGTTGAAAACGGAACATTTGACGCTTCTCAGCGATCAAGCAGTTTAAATAATAGTTATCTCCAAAGCATCAACCTAATTAATTTATTTTGTGTTATTTCATGTAAACCGCAGTTGAATCGAAATCGTAATTATTTTTTGAATCGACTATTTGATATCTAACCAGATTATAAAAAAAATTCCTGAACACTAACATATTCTTACTATTGTGTATAAATTCATCATTGTATGTAATAATATATATTGTATTCCATTAAAATGTTTAAACTTATTTGTGCTAATGAAGTTACTAACAGTGAAATCAATGACGAATATTTCGTCCTTTTTACGAATCATCAGATGGGTTTGCTTGATAAATCTCAGTTTCATTGTTTATACTGAGATTTATACCCAATAGTATACGTTTCATAAAGCTACTAAATTTGAATAATTACTGACTTGAGAGATTAGTTTAGAATGATTTAGTCTCAGAAGGTTATGCTAAATGATTTTGATATGGTATTGTTAATATAATAGGTATGTGAATCATATAATAAATGAACGTTGAAAATAACATGAATATTTTCTTCTTCTTTTTGCTCTTCTTGAACAAGTGCATATAGACTGAAATGAGATGCAAAACTAGGATGTATTTGAATCTTCCTGTTGATTCTTTATGGATTGAAGTTGATCAGTCTCTGGTGCCATATATGGAACTTGAGTTGGAATGCAGATACATCCAGCTGACGAGTCCCAAACAAGACGATACGCATGTTCTGGATTCAACTTGCCAGTCAAAGTCCAACTCAAACTATACTTGTGAAATGAGGTATAGAGAAAGCCTAAATTATAGGTTTTTAACAGTTAAGGTAAAATAACAATTTTGAAAACAGGAATATAACGATACTACTTATAAAATCAGTTCAATATGAATAGTGTATCAGAATAGTTAGTTACTGATTTATAGTTAATAATATAATCTTATCTTACTAAAATATACAATAAACTAATGAAAACTTAATTTCTGACTAAATTTTATATGAAAATTACTTTATAAATTTCATATTAATTGTATGTTTCTATCAATAAATGTGAAAACAGTTCTTACATTTAAATATACTTTTATTTTTTTGGCACAGCAACACCGTTTTAAACATTTTCTGTTAATAGTTTATTATGTCTGGTAGTTAACTCAGTGTTTCACCTACTCCCTTAATTGTTTAAGAGATATTAAATAAATGTTGATAGTATATCATACATTCATTCTGTTTCTTACATATACCTAACTGAGTATAAGAAAACCGTTATGTGATTCAAGATAGGTTCATTCTTAATCTTTTTGTGTAGTTTAAAATATGATGGCAACTAGTTTTCTCTTCAAGTGATACTTAGTAAAATTTAATTTTATTCAGTTATTAAATTATGAAAGCACATCCACTATTCAACTATAAAATGAGTTTTCAAAGTTGGATACAGGTATTTCCATCTTAAATTTAGAGCTAGTTTAAAGGATTAACCATTATGCCTATAGCCTAACAAACGTATCAACGCTGTAAAAGTAATTATCTGTTAACTTAAACATAATCTAATGCATTACAAAGTTTCTCAAGGAAGAATGCTTTTAACTATATGGATAAAGTACTTGACTAAACCTTGTAGATAACTCATTATTCCTTTCAAACCTGTTTATCGATTGTAATTTTATTTATTATTTTAATTGTCTGCATGTATGATCAGAATAGAACCTGGCACATTCTGAACATTGGTCCAAGTTGTCATACCTCAAAACCACAGCTAGGTTAACACAACATTAGTAAAAGTGAAAGTTACGTCAATGATGATAATTACGAAAGTAAAGAAGAGTGAACATTATATTTATTATAAGTTTTAATATAAACAAAATTAGGGATATAGTTGATTTTTATTACGTAATATTTGAAGTATTATAGTCAAACATTAACTAATCATCTTTTAAAGTTTTCTTAACCAATAAAATTAATAAAGAGTAGAATTTTTGTTATATTAGTAGTTCAGGTAACTTATATGCATATCAGTGATACTTTAACGAACGAATAAGTCGTAAATGTTCAAGATGATGATAATCACAGTATTCATTAAGAATTATAAACAATTTAAAAGATAAATTATTCAAATGATGACTGATATAAATAAAAGTTAACTGATTACTTTCCTATCTCACAATATGGTTAGTTATAATTTATTATCTGACAAGTAAAATTAATCATATCCTTTTAGTTGAATGTTTTACATTCAAATAATAACTATGATTTTCAGTCATTGTGATAAGTCAGTTGACCAGTAGTTTTAGTTTACAAAATCTATACCGCGAATGAAATGTGAAGATGGATTACATCATAACATCATCATTATTCCATTTTTGTATACCTTTTGATAGATAATGCACTATAATTAAATTTACAATGATACTTATATGTTACACTAATTACATTTAATTATTTATATGTGGTTGATGAAAATGTAATGAAATACAATGAATTTAATGTGTTCTACAAATATTGTCGTTTTAAATTTGTTTAGGCATGTGAAGGGAATAGACTGTATGAAAACCATCAGTTTGATAGTGAACAAAGATTTCTAACTAACTTCTAAACAATTTATTGTAGGTTTTCAGTAATACGTTCTGCAACATTAGCTTTCAGTTACTCTAGAACTGGTGATTGGAGGAGTATTAGTTTGCCTCATGGTTACAGTCATATCTCATCAAAGACAAAATCTAAGTAAAGAAGAGTTTCTTGATAACTGACAACTCTGAGGATTGGGACGAGTATATCCAAACCTTAACATAACCTTCTCTGAAATTCTGGCTCAAAGTTATGACCAACATTCAGTGATATTAGAAGTGAAGTAGTAACTCATATATATATTGCTGAATGAGTAATGTAATATTAAGTAAATTCATTCTAAAATTTTATGTCTCACCTAAAGGGCTGAATTTGCCCTTCTAAGAGTGGAAGTTCTTTTTATACCTTATGAGAGGAAGTTATCCTGCACTACTATGTAATCTTAAACAGCGAACTGGTACCTTCCCAGTGCTTTATGACCCTTATAATGATCATGTAGTTAGTGTAAGTCTATAGAGTAAACTGTTTTTTAACCTGTAGCATACTTCATAAAGCGCTTAATTAATAAGTCACATAAGTAAAAGGAGTTATGAAGATTGTTCAGTTTTTTGATTAATATTGGCTGGCTGTAGATAAACATCAATTGAAACTAGAAAGCTTAAGATAATTGTTTCGTCATAATCTATAACTTCAATGACAAACCCTTCTAACCTTAGTCCAATGTAGGTCATAAGATGTCAGCTTAGTGGTTGGTCCTGAGAGCAGACGCTACTGGATTTTTTCCCAGTTAGGGTCTTGAATGCATACTCTTAGATAATTATAATAAAGAGTTCTTAGCACTAACAGTGCAATATTGTGGCCAACTCAAATAGTATCTGAAGAAAATAATGACTAATTAGAGGCTGTATCATTAGATCCACATAACCATCGCTAAGAATTTCTAACATTTTGCAGTGTGCTTAAATTTCAGACCATCAAATTGATATCCGCTGTTTCAGTCAATTAGTGATATTATTCTACACAATCAGTAAATAACTGCCTAATTTTCAATTTAATAAACTCTCCTGATCACTACTCCTCAACAGAAATCGAAGAATCTGATCGATAATGGAACATATAAATTATTTAACAACTAAAACATTAAACTGACCTACATATAAAGTATGTTTGATAATTTCGTCAGAAACTGGTATTAATTGATAACTTATCACGTTTCGTTTTTATTCTAATTGTGGGAATTTCAATTGGTAGTATAGCGTATCAATAACCACATGTACATACACACTGTGAATTTTAAGGATACACTATAGAGTTGAAACATTTATTAAGCATTATAACATCTGGAAATGAATGGTGTATACACGTATAATCAGTGATGTATATTAAACTAATATAAGTCGTTTGTTGTTTTGTGCACAATACTTGTATAGTTTGATTGTCTTTTAAATAGTCATCACAAGTGTTACATAGTAACTTATTTAGGTGTTATTGATTTTTAGAACTGCAAAGAATGGATTCTTTGGAAATAATAACTTAAACTGTCTATTATTTAATGCAACTATTACACCAATAAATTAATTTTATGTAAATTACTAATGATAATATGTAAATTTGTACTTTTGAATTCATTATCACTAAGATTTACTTTTATGATATCCTAATAAATAGGTGAAAACTATAAAGAAACTATAAGATGTTTGACAATTGTTTTGACCTTATTTGGTAGCTTAAAGGAATGTACAGTTTCAAATCAGTATCCTAAAATACGGACGCGTGTGAAATGAAGAGTATCGAAAGACAACTTGGATAAATGAGAGAAAGGGAAGGGTAATTTTGCTCATGTATACCACCATTCCATTGAATCGTACGTTCTGGGGGATGTTTACCAGAAACAAACATTTGACGTCTAACAATGCAATTTAAAAAAGTGTATTGATGCAACCTGTTTATTATATTGATTCTGTACCCGAGAGAATTCAAAATAATTTTGTTATTACTTTGGTCTATGCACTATTCTCCCAGAAGTCCCGATGATATCTCCATAAAGCTCTGAAGGAGCTGATAGCATTCAGTCCAATTATGGCTCTGCTGGATTCTTTAAAATCTTAACGAGAAATACTGTTATCGGATAATAGGCAGGATCTGCTGATTGGGCAATTTTGAATAGTGATCCTAGTTTCACAAAAATCAGTAAATTCCTGGACATGTTTAGCACTTACTAAATACACGTTCTTCCTGTTTCCTCCTCTCTTTTAATTCGAGACTAAGGGGGGTTCTGAGGACTAGATTACTGGAGTTGAATGCAGAATCATCATATATCAAAGGCGAAATAATTGCTGGGAAAGGAAATGGCATTTACCAAAATGTCATTAACCTTGGAACAAGTAGAAGCCCTAGTGGGTCGTCAGTAACAACTATATGAGCAGTTTCAAATTCGTATTCTAGAAGCTTTAACTGGACGAATGAATCTTAGTCAGTAGGTGTTTATTGAAGAATTACATAAATCATGCGCCGATTTGATTCTTTATTTTATCCGTGAGTTTTATTCTGAGGATTTGCCTAGTGTTACTTTTGAATCCATGTTCAAATAAAACAAAGACTTGCTTAACCTCAACTCTTGACGACGTCGCGAAAAGTAGAATACTTTTGCAAAAAACTTGACAATGTTGAACGGAAACACTATAGTATCTTTATCGTATCGAAGGACCGACGAGATTTTTTTGATGCAATGATTGGTATCGTGTCACAATTTTTTTATGAAAGGTTATCCTTATTCAGTATCCATCGTCATTTTTTTCAAATTAACAAAAGCCGGTGACAATGACTAGGTGAAGCACGTAGGTTATGTTAGTTGCGAATATGGACTCTTTAAATTATCAACAACAGCATAAGACT
The DNA here is from genome assembly GCA_034768735.1 of Schistosoma mekongi. Classification (NCBI taxonomy): domain Eukaryota; kingdom Metazoa; phylum Platyhelminthes; class Trematoda; order Strigeidida; family Schistosomatidae; genus Schistosoma; species Schistosoma mekongi. The sequence continues at coordinate 31,095,166 of CM068309.1, forward strand.
GTTATAAGTATTTTATATTTGTAAGCGGCCTTCAGTCACTGATATGAGAACCAAAATTTTAAATAAAATTTAATAATAATATAATTGAGCAATATTAAATATATTGTTAAAAAAATAATCTCTTTAGTGTCGATGGAAATACAAAAGTCGGAATGACAGTATGTCTCAAGGAGAGTTTAACACTCGACTTGTTGGAGCTACACTTAAAAATATTGGCGCAAGTGATAGACCAACTCATTGTTCATATTTGTAGCAAAGTTAAAACACCATCAGACTATTATAACGTTTGTGACAACCAAAAACTCAGCTCTGTCAACTTACAGATCTGAAATAGTAACCAATTTGCCTATCATGCATCGTCGTTGAATATTTGCTGCCTATGTCACATACATTCAGCTATATGATAAAGGCAACCACACTGTATTATACTTTAATTGACTCACCGAGATGCTAATAAAGCTAGATGTTTGTTACCAGTCATTATCACTTGCCAAACTCGTTAGTGATGTATACATATGAATTTGTAATTCGTTGTTTATTATAATATGAATCGATATAATAATGAATTTCATGAAATGGATTGTGTAAACTTTAGCAAACAAAGGCAGTGTGGAGTATTGGGCGCTCGATTGGTATACTAGTAGGTAAATTTTCCAACAATTTTAGATTGCAAGCTATAAATAAGGTAACTACTTTATGAAAGATTATTCTTAATATGTCTATTTATATGTCACAATTGTTATAAACACCTAGTTAGATCATGCTACAACTACGTGTTCTTCATTTTAACCCGTTTGATAATTATTCTTGTTAGAGTCAATATCTACTAATTTTCAGCTTTCCACAATCCAACAATTAAGTAAACCCTATAAATTAATGATAATTTAGAAAACAGAGAGTGGCCCGTAATCACTTCGTCGAATCTGACTTCGTGTTTTTGTACTCTCAACTATGATTTAGACTGGTAAATCAACTTAAATTTGAATCTAATATCACCTACTGACCTGTGCTAGAAGACAAATAGAAGCCAAAATGCATTAGACAGATGCTTCGTCTTAAGATTGAACTCTACAACAATCCAAATTATTACCCTAGAAGATAATCGAACTCAAGACTTTCAGCTTTTTCTGTGGATTTTTGATTGTTAAACCAGCACGAGAAGACTTACTTGAATATAAAATTGATAGTCATAAATTAGTATCGAATTATACAAGTAATCTCTGGTAGAAATCAGCTCACTATCAATTCTATCTGTCCCATATCAAAACAAACTGTCTAGTACACTTTTAGTGGTTGTCTGTGTAAAGTCAGTCTATGATATAAACAACAAGATTGCAGCAAACTATACATCTTATATAATATCTACTGAATGTACATAAATATTGTAATTTCACCTAAAGTTTCCTTCAGATGATCAGTAGGTGTAGAAAAATTTGATAAGTTTGGCTGGAATAGGAGAAAGGTAAAGATGCTTGAAATTGTCTTAGTAATGAGATAACATTAGTTTGTAAATTTACTGATATACGATAGCTACTGTTCAGCAAAGATTTGGGCCAACAATAAGGAGGGGAACCCTAAAGATATTAAGATCTATCAGTTGAATCGATATTAGTTAATGAATTATTTTGCCTTCGTCTAAACCTCCATTTCAGCTTAATGATTTTGTTTGGCACTGTTTTCTCATCTATTTCCTGCTATTCTCGTTAGGTAAAAATGTTCCAATAATAATGTTTTTAGGCAATAACTCTTGTTTAAAAGGTGAGCAATGATGAGTGTGAAAAGACATTGGTTACTTTGACATATATCTAATTTGTTCCAGTATTTTATCACATCCATTAAGCCATCATAATACATTCCTTATAATATATAATCAAAATTAGTAGTTGATGCTTATACATTAGTTATCATAGTAACAGAGATAAATATTCCTTAGCATGACAAACACCTAGGTAACAAATAATGTCATTTTACCGTTTACATATCAAAGAAAATCAATAAGAATCGCTTTACTCATTGTTTCCTTGTCTGTTGCTATGTCACAACATTGATAGGAGTAATGTTTTACCTATGGCACAAATCTATATCACTTTCTGTATCCCAATAAAAAATTACATGTATCTTTAGCCGCTATCATAGTTGTATGCACATTTAGTTAATTTGTGTAAATATTGATAAACATTTGAATACCTATCATAAACGTCAATAGGTTGAGTCAATAATGCATACCTTGATTTTACTATATCACTCACTATCATAACATTTCGGCATGGTAACAACTTTGAAGTCATAAATATGACAAACACAATAATCATGTTCATATTTTCTACATGAAATTAATTTTAATTACTGTCCAGATTAAGAACTGTTTAACTTTGAACAAACTAATGTTAATTTATTTGTTATAATAACACTTATTCTTTATTATTTCGACAATTTCTACCTTCAATTAGTTATGTATGTATAAACATTCTACAAAGTACATTGAATGTTTATAATGTATCAATTTATTATTATTTAAATTGAAATATTGTTTAATGTTAAATTAATTCATTTGTTTTTTTTTTTATTGTGAACTTTGAATAAGTGATATTAAAATTGTACTGAATGAATTATTTTAATTAAACAATATATACTGATATTATGTTTAGTGTATACTAGATAGATTCAATAGAAATTATTTAATTATAAAATAGAATGTATGAATGTAGTATATTTTGTAAATAATGACTTGTTTGTTTTGTTTTTATAATTTCTATTGTTTACATATAATCAATTATGTATCTAATATTGATTATTGATAAAATAATGAATGATTAGATAATAGTGAATTAAAGTATCAATGATTTATACAAGTAACTATTTAATATTCATTGAATGAAATCATGGAATGAATTCATTTTATAATTGGAGTTTTGTTTATTGTTTCCATGAAGTTTTAAGTATTGGGTATTTGTAGCATATTCCGAAGTATTTTTTTCTTATAAAATATTTTTGTAAGTATTTGTATTCATCTATTTATTAACATTCCTTGAACATATGAGCTATTGGCTACGGATACTTCACTATTCGTTGTATTTTCATCCTGACTCTTCTTTTCTCAATCATTTTTTTTTACCTTCTAAATAGTATCACTTATAACTCTTAATTCAAATTTTCTGGGTAAAGTTTATTACATAGTTTAATTTTATATTATCTTACTATCACTTCTCATGATAGTAACTTTGTTGAAATTCACTAATAATAATGTTTAGTTTTGTATGTCGTTGTGAACATTCCATTGATTCTTGTATTTATGTTAACACGAATTGTTTTACTGCTTATTTTTTTATTTGATAAACTCTGTTATCTGACAATTATGCTGTGCATACGTTGCTCCAGTCCACAGTTACAGTTACTCCTATTTTGTATTAGTGTTAATTTTCTAACTGCTTGAGCGTATGGTCAGTTTTTGTGTGTATATAAGGGAATGACTGGGGTACAATATGATTCTGTCTGGTTGATTCATCAATTATGTGTTATTATTTCCGGCTTGACACTAAGTAGGCATAAAACAAACCAGCTTGAAATTCTCATTGTCGGTTGTTATTGGGACTTCGTGCGCACAAGGTCGCATCAACTACTTGGTCACAAGCATCGATCATGACAAACTTTTCTAACGACATAACATAGCATAGTCACTTCCTGTTTCTAATATGCCTCTTTATACACATAATTATATAAGTGAGGTGCAGTAAGATTCTCATAATCAATCACAATTATTTTTTCCTAGTAGTAATTAAAACAGTTTGGAGCGATTGAATAATTTTTAGACTAACTTGTTAATACTATGAGCCCAATTAGTCACAATATACCGACTTTAGTATCCAATAGAAGATTCTTCAAATGACTGCAGTCATGTCAGAAGTGAGACTGTTACTTATATCTTGTGATAGCCGAGTAATCTTGTGAAATGAGGGAAGTTAGAAATGTAAATTAGTGAATTTCTACTCTGCGGTATAAGTGTCAAGCTCTTGTATTTGATTAGCTCACTGGTAAGATTTTGGAAGCATATTACCCAAAAGTTTAAAACTAGCATACAAAACAGTTGCCTAGAGCTCTCTGGATTAGAGTGGTTATCTACATATGGTTAGTTAGTTGGTTTAAGCCGCAAAAATCTTCGCAAACACTACATACTGATGGTGCAATATGGCATTTTAGTTCATGATAAATGTTTATTGATCCGGCGATAAGTCATCTTTCTATGCTATTTCACTGTACATAACCTACTATAAACGCTTCTATGATATATTCTAATATGAGAATCCGAAGTGATAATTTATTGTCGTTCACTAATTAAATATTCATGTAAAAAATCTATTTATTGTTGACTACTTCATATTATTTAATCCTTGCTGTATCCTAATTCTACAGTAAAGTATTTGATAAAACTAACAATCGTAAGCATATATGAAATTCAAAATATTGCATACTCACTAATTGTCTTGGAATTATTCATAAAATGTTTTAGGTTACGTTAGTAGTTGGTTACTTGTAAGTAGTCTCAAACAAAAGACAAAAGTTTTTTGTCCTCTACACCCCCCCCCCCACCTTCCTCCCACTTATTTAAATTAGTCACATTCCAGCCAAAATGCTAAAAATTACAATCTTTCACTTAATTTTAAAAATTAACAGTCTTGATGAGGAATAGACTGTCAGAGATAGATACATATGTCGATAAATAAAGTATACTTTGTAATGTACCTTCATAATGTAAATTAGTTTATTAGCTTTTTTATTGGAAATGAAGGCCAAAAGAATTCACAGAATGTTAATCAGCATTTCTGAGTATCCGATTACTTTTAAACAACTTGTAATTCAGTTGAATCTATAAAAGTCCTACTTAAATATGAACAACACCTTTGTGCTTCATAATCTTAGTATTATTATCACCTAGAGAAATTAACAAACACGTTTAAGATTCCTTTCAGTCTTATCAATTTTGATGGATAGGACTATATTGTTTATCACAACTAATATGCAGAAAATACAAAGTTGAAATAATTAAAATGTTCCACATGAACTCTGTTAATAAAATGAAATTTGTAAATACGTAATTATTGATGTCATTAAAAAATCTCATATGAGGTAATACTCAGTGACTATTCACCATAAATAAAGTGAAATATAGGAGAATGAACTCCATCGCATTCTACCCGGTAACTAATATTTATTATTGAATCTAATTAAAAGGCAATGAAAATGATAGGAGTCTATATATTACGAAGGTTTACGTCTGATCCAAAGTTAGTAATTTAGGTAGAACAATGTTGTTTATAAATATGATATTACAACGAGATCTATCGTTATATATTTGCAGAGTGAGAGAAAGAGAATTCATATCATCTTAACTAAGTAGTTGAAGCTAGTCATCATAAAGTAAGTACGGAAACAGTACTGATGCTAATGATATTATGCACTTAGAGAAAATACATAGATTAAGATAATAAGTATGAAATTATATTTAAATTGACGATTTATTAGTGATGGAAATTGGCTGCAATTGGAGATGGATTTTTTAATACCAAACTTAAAGTTTATTGGTTACCATGAGACTAGAAGGTCTAGAACTCAACAATTTCATACTAAAATTAAGGATGTATAGTATATATGTTTTTCACCGTAGTTGTTAAATTTAACCATTGCCTATTCGATAAATATGTCACTTTTAAATACTATCCTGTGTTTAACAACATTATTTCTTACTATATAATAGGAAATACTTTGAGAATAAATAATTAATTCCTTGATAAATACATAAGTATACTATATTAAAGACAATAGATTCGAGTTTTAGAGAAGCGTATCATACGATTAAAACTACATTTCCGAAATAAACTTCAACAATCAATAAAGTGCAACTATTAGAGTAAAATACATAGGCTTTTTATTAGTTTTAACATTCACTGTAAAATTTATCAAATTCATCATTATGAAACAATAACACTTAATCTTTGTAGCTTATGGCTTTGTAAATCAAACAACTAACGACTGTTAGATTCAAGTCAAATTTAAAATTAATTAGAATATAGTTAAACTATAACTTTTGCATTGAACTATTTAACACTACGTAAAGTTAAATTTACCAATAAAATTTTTAATTAAACATATTTTATCTATTTTTTTATTTAAAGTAAACTAATTTTTCTGATACACTTTGAATACATTAAATTTAGAGTAATTTCGTTTTATTTTCTTTTCTAATAAATAACTTTGTTCTTATACCATTTATTTTTGTCATCAAATTTCTAATTTGAAATAGAAAAAAAAGAAAGAAAAAAAAACAAAAATAAAGAGGAGATTAGAAGTTATATTTTATGAGAAGAGAAAAATAGGTTTTTATTGATTTTCTGTTTTGAAGTAATTCATTTCTCATTCTTCATAATTATGATGCTTATTTGAATAACTACATATATGTTATTGGTAATTTACTAATTTGTTGTTATCATACTACGCAAATTAATCTCACAAGTATGTATATCTATAAGAAAAGATATTTTCCTTTGATGTGATTATTGAAGTTTTACCATGTAAACTAGAAAAATACATGGATAAGAAAATTTTTCATTAAGATTGTATTTCATATAGGTTGATGTAGGTCAAGAATAGGCATTCGATTTGGGCTACTTTTATGTATACTCATTAATTCAATTACTCCTTTAGTGACAAACATGGGTAGAACGGTTGGGCAGGTTTACATTCATTTTCCTGGACAGTGTTCAGTGTAGTTAGGTTAACAATTGAATTAATCCATTTAAAACCCATTAAAGTTTCATATAGCTGATAATGAACACGGGATTAATAAAAACCGACCATTCGGTATATTACATGATATGATTATGAAGGTTTCAAAGTTTGTGCATCTATATTTATAAAGCCTGCTTAAAGCAGTAACAATTTCAATCTTCCAATCATACCTTTGTTTGTTCCTCCTCCCACGACTTTCCCCAATTTCTGAATCACACAAAATTCAAATGTAATTGTCATAGTTACTTCTATTACTTTATTATTATTATTTTTATTATCAGTCTCGTTTTCCACATTATTCACATCGATTATTTGTGATTCATTCGTTTTCTTATTTCTTTCTTCCATACAAACCCATGAATTTCTAATAAACTATATTTTCACCTTGGTGGCTAAAATATTATTCATTACAATTTATCCTCTAATTCATATGCACATATTAAAATTCTACTAACCACTGTGGTTCAAATGACCCAAACAAGTCTATATATATGTTCATCCAGCGTTTGATGATGAATCATTCTAACGCATATTTGCCTAAGCTGATTTCACCTTCCATCAATTACTGAACATTAATTTGTAGGCTCCTAGTAAAACTGATTAAAATGCAGTAGCCAACTAATGCACTCCATTTAGTTTTACTTCAAGGCATTAGCTGAAAAAATAACTCGATGTGACCGGTCTGAAAGGACTGGTGTTAGTCCAAACGCTTGTAATCATTATTGTACATGAAATATGGGCTGTTGTCTAGGACGAAATCAAAGGCTTTACAGAAAAAACAACCCTAACATAAGTAACTCTGTCAATAGTTTCTTCTCTTGTAGCTCTGCTGTAATAAATAATGAGGGGATTGAAGTGTAACTTGTAGGTTATTATTTACTATTTTTCTTAAAACTAGATTTAGTGTTTTAGGCTAACCACTAAGATAATTTGTGGTCTATTGAATTTGACATAGGCAATATATATTTTAAGGAGAAATAAGCCTGGAAGATTATGCTTAGATCCATTTAGTTTAAATCATTAGAGAGTGACATGCCAAGGATCTTCTTCTTTAGAAGTTGCTTTTGACATACTTACCAATACTGTTTTCAGCTTTTATATTAATATCATTTTTAGCCTACTTATCTTGAAACCTCATTACACCATTAGATAAAGATTGTATTCCAAAAACACTATAATTTCGTTTTATTTTAATAGCAGTCAGTCTACCGGTGCTCGAATGGCTCATATAAAAACTCTTCTAATTTTGACCCCGGTTTAGTGGAATCACTTAAAAGTGTAAGTGTGGGGGGTGGGGGGGATAAATGTAATACTATAACAATTGTATTGTCAAATTATTCAATAAAACAGTGAGACAGCACAAGTATGCATGCCAAATTGTTTTAAAGTCTATTCATTCCAAATAAATTTTGTAAACAGGTTTAGTGTATTTTCGAATCTAATCAAAATATCATCAGAGAATTCAGCGTTATTACTTATGCAATAGTTGACTAGACAGAATGATTTTCATTAATCTAGTAATTAGATAAAGCATATTACTCAAGTTATTGATTTCAATTGGTTATGTGCCATAGGATATATAACTTAGTGTTTATATTTTTCACTTTTGTCCTTTTGTTAGATTCTACTTATCAATCATAACCATTTTGTATTTAACAATTAACTTGATATATGCCTTATAATGACTTAATATACAATATCCATATATAAGTATTAACATCATTAATTACGTAATTACTGTGACCTTACTTAATAGTATTACAATTTGATTTCCGGTAGTATTTTATTAACTAATACAATATTCTAATTGCAATATAGACTTTGTTTTAAGCTATTTTCTACACTATTCGGATGTATTAATTTGAAGATTTTTAGATTCTAGATCGATTGAATTCCAGTCATGTTTAAATCAGTTTGACAGCATGCTGGATATTCACACTTGTGATATGCTGTCACTTCGTAAATGCATGTTTATTATCATTAATGAGTAAACTGTCTTTTTACAATTAAAATGAATAATTGATATTAATAAAGTAATACTGTTAGACAGGAGTAATTATGAAAATTCCCTTGATAGTTTATCAGCTAATCAGAATATAGGTGCTGTGATTGAACAATTTATTATAAAATATGAAAAAGAAAAATTTCTGACTGGCGTTTTTTTAGCGAGGTTGATTTTTACGGGATTGGTTTATTAACCCCATGTCCAACCTTTCTCTCTTATCCTTGCTTGGGACCGACATCAACCTTGGGGGATTTCAAGCAGAGAATGGAGAATCCTGGTCGGCGGCGTATGATCGACTTGCGGTAACAGGCATTGATTAATTGATTGTATGATCGATGAAGAAGAAATTAAAGTATTTATAAAACATTTTATATAATCAATGAATTCATAAAGGTTAATGTTTACGAGATAGAGAAAATGGTACGGTTTGAAGTTAGACTGATGATACAAGGTTAATTAATAATTCGAAAGTTTTAGCCGTATAGGTGATTGTTAATTATATTTGCTTTTTTGATATGGGGGATTAAAAATTATTAAGTATTTGCTAAATGACAGGATGTGTATCTTCATAGCTTTCACCAAAACATCAAGTTGATTCATTGTTTAACCAAAAGATTCCATTACTAATAGTGCTTACAATCATTTTGAATGTTGTGTATAATAGTGGTTAAAAGTATAGTTCTGTATATATTTATTATATTAAGCGATTTAAGAAAATTATCAAACTTTTAGAACTGCTTTACAGAAGTCTATTTCATTTGTTGTGAGTGCATGTAAGTCTATTATTTTACCTCTACTACTATCATGTCTCCCTTGCCCTAACATCCCATTAGACTCGAAAACCGTTATCATGTTATATTCCACTCAGAAAAAATAATTAACTATGTATCTGTTCCCACGGTCATTATTGTACTTCTTTGTATAAACATCATTCTTCTTATTGGTCTAATATGTGGTCAGGTTTTGTGTGTATATAAACGAATGAGTAAAATGTAGTCTTACTGGTTGGTTGTTGGCTCACTTATCTTGTCTGGCTTAGGAAACAGGAGTTACGGGGCAGACGAATGGGTCTAGGATAATGGCCTTGGTGTCTGGGTTCTCCTATAATTGTTCTAATCAAGGTTACTATCTCAGTATATCGTGGTCGGTCGTCTTTCACTTCATGCCAATACTGAAAGCACTGTTAACCGTGGGAATACCCATATGCATATATGTTAGGTAAATAAAAGTCTGTATTTCAGTCGGATAACAGATATGGAAACACTTAGTCCACCTTTAACCTATGGCTCGAATTTGCATTAAAAAATTTATATATCATGTTAACACTTTGCACATACTTTAATCTCATTTAGATTTTACTATTTCTTCTGCGTAGAACCAATCACTCTCTGTAAGATATTTTATAAATCATCTAAGTTCGTCTGCATTCTTTAGTAGCAAAATAACTGTTAATTTTAAGCAGCCCTGTAATAAAATATCTTTCGGGTTTAATGATATTATAACGGGGTAGGAATCAGAGTCTACAGAGTCTATTCTTTGCGATATCGGGACTCCTACTGCTACATTATGTTTGTTGAAGATTTAGTAACTACTCTATTTGTTTTGCTCGAATTGTATGCTCTCTATGGACTCATTGACTGTTGGTATATCCCTTTTCCTTCCCCACTTCTTATAATCTTATTATGACTTCATTATCTCGATTTTAGTACACAACTCCATTGGTCCAGTCCTTAATATATTTTATATTTTTCATTACTGGTTTCTGTGGCAAATGATATATAAAAGCCTTTTTTTCTATTTAGTAAATGACTCACTCGTTGATGCATGTTCTCTCTCTCTCTCTTCCTCTTTCCATACCTCTGTAGCAGGCTTCGGTTGTTTTGGGCGTATTTTAGCCAGTCACTGTTTCCTAAGTAGGTCAAGCCATAGTTACAGTGCAAGTACCACTGGCAAGTACCACTCAGTTAAGGTCACAATTAATTATCTCCTAATAAAGCAAAAAACCGTTTATTATCTTGTTTTGTATTTCATTTCAAAATTCAAGAGATTTTATCTTCAATTTAAGTGATTCGTCAGTAATCAATAATTTTACTGAAATGTTTGACTAAAACAGTTTGTTGCTAAAATATTCAGAAGTATTAGGAAAAAATATTATCATCATTCTAACAATATGCTAAAACATATGAAAAACAAAATTAATATTATTTTTGTTTAGTACTAATTAAAATAAACATATGAATTTGTATTTAGGATAAGTTTGTATTTTCCCGTTGATTTGTAATGGCACGAAGCGGACTGAGTTCGAATCCCATTGGGATACAGGTACATCCAGCCGATGAGTCCCAAATACAACGAAACGCGCGTCCTGGATTCTGCTTGCCAGTCACAATTCAACTTAAATATAAAACATATGAATTAGACTGTATATGATTTAATTATTGGTATGTTTAATACAAAACAATAGTTATTATTATTATTATAGTCTTTTATACTGATACAGATAGTCACTTACTTGTTCGTTTATCCTATGAATGCTGAATAATACAATGTAACTTCACTGAAAAAACGAAGTTATCTAAAACTGTCTGCTATGAACAATGTCAGTTTAGCTTAATTCGATAGAATAGATGTAAGTTTAAAAAAAAACAATTTTAAGAAACATTGGTCTCTGAAATTTTTAGTAGAAACTATGCACTAATTATTGAAAGATCCTTACTTGGTACTTATCTAGTTCTTTGATGCTAATTAAAATTGAGTGACTGCAGACAAAAAATTAAAGTCCTGGAAATTATTTATTGAAGCGGTATATTTTCATGTAATAAATACACATACATGTTGATTGTGTCGTAACTTAAGTTCTAGTGAATTTAACTTATAGGCTTACTATTTGTGTATTCGATTGAGTTCGTTTGAGGAGATTGACATTAGATTTTGGTTAACTGAATTCGGCTCAGATTGTTGTTGGTAGAGTACCGGTGAAAACCACAGAGCACCTAACAGCTGTTTTACACTAATATTAAACTCCTCACTAGTGAACACCCTAGATTCCGCCTCCGGGGTTTCAGGATGGAGAACGCCCAACACTCTACATAACTGCGTCTAACATCTAATCATGGATTTCTCATTCCCATCATATTTGCGATATGTTTCAACGATCATCTATTGTCATTGGTGATAATTGTTACACTCCCGACCAGTTTGAACTCCACCAATCACTACTTCACACTAGAGCTTCAGAAACATCATGAAGTTAGCCACTGTTGATCTGATTATTATAATTGAGATGAGATGGTTTGTGGAGATTAATATTAAGTTTAGTTAATTGAATTCCTATTAAGAAAATTATTTTCAGATTAATTTGTTTGTAATATATTACTGGAATTATTTTTATCAACAAAGATTAAATGAAAAAATTTCGAACAAATTAATCAAAATAATTGAGTAATCTACAAATTATTAACAATATGACCCTAGAAAGAAAATTATCTGCACTAAGGCCGTCACCCTGACAATGATAAATCTTAATATAAAGGTCATTTAGGAAGTCAATGGAAACAGGTAAGCACTGGGTAGATGGTTAATCTTAGCATGGAATTCCTCAGTACTACACTTTTATAAATTTCCCAGGAAGCGAACAGAACATTCAGGATTTGGAACGAATACTATTTAGTCATAATCAGTGATGTAAATTAGAACATTTAAGAACCTTTGCAAACTCTCTATATTAATCTAATCATCTATATATAAAACGATATTTCACCCTAGAAACACAGTGCCCAACTGGATTTAGATTTCATAAAAAATTATTCATATCATCTTTTGGTTGTTTGACAGGCAAGTTACTCCACGTGTCATTATGTCCACATGAATTATTAAACTGCAAATCATTTTACCTGACCTTTAATGAACTACTAGAATAAAATGTAAGCATAATAAACAGAGGCCGTTAGTCATTTTCTGGTTAATATAACTCCACTCTAATTGTTTATTAGTATATTATATCAGTTTTTCTTGATATTTAGGTGTCACGTAGATGGCGACTTTGTGTCTTAACTGAATGCACCTAATAAAGCATCTCTCGCGTTTATGTCAAATACGTATAGACGTAATGAAGATCTGTCAAATTCTTAAGCTTTCTACACACCTGAAAATTAGACATAAATGCACCATTACTAGCCTATAAAATGTTAAATAACAGTACATTAACTGGCTGAAGGATACCCCAGATTTAGGATCCACTCCAATTAGTATACGTCATCGTCGCCCAACCTCATTATTTGCAATGCTTTCAACTAGCCGATTATGTTATGACTGACCTTTAGGAGGAAAAGATTGTAAGTTGTGATTATACTACAGTGTTCCAAGTTTTAAGGTGCGCTTAACTCGGAAGGTAGGTCTAAGATTTCTACTTGACTGCTGATAATCTTTAGCCAACTTCGAACACATTGTCTGTGTGATATTGAGTCACATAGTGTAGTGGCCATATTGAAACATATTATTAATGATCATTTATCAACACACAAACAGATAATTAAATATTCGGCAGTATTTTTTAAAACATTTTATGATAATTTTCTACCCCAAAGTGTATAAATGTTACTAAATTACTTCCGTTAAAAATAGTTCATTATCTATCATTACTGCAGTATATTCAATCTCATACTTTTATAAAGTGGATGCCATAATAACTCACATCATATTGTTAGTGTTTAACAGTGATTTGAACCCAATACCAATTGCTACAGTCAGGTATATCCAACAAAGCTGTAGTAGATAGGACATGACGCACATCTTAGATCCCGGAATCGGCTGCAATCTAACTTTGCGAAGAACACATAGTGTCATCTGTTTAGAACTTAAGCATTACTGTTTATTATTCCACAATAAATACTATTCATATTAACGAATTGTTGGAGTATCAATAATAAATTCTATGTTGGACGCAGATGACTTATCTTGGCCAAATAATTAGTGAAAGATATTTACAGTCAACATTTACTAACTGTTTGATAACAAACTTTTAGATGTTTTTAGGACTAGTTAGTTTTTTTCATATTTCTGTATTGATTCTGTTAAGTTTGCCTAATCCCTAAAGCTGATTGGATTCTGTCGATGAAGCTGTATTGTCCAAATGATTCAATAGTGCGTGAACTACTTTGTCATTTGTTTTTCTGTTAACTGTCTTTAACCACCCATCGCTTTATAATTTTAGTTATAAATAATTTTCACTTACACACACGTTTAGATGCGTGAACCCCCATGTATGCCTTTTATTATAGCCAATGTCTTTATCTTTTCTTTGAATCTCCAATTAGTGTCCATGTCAAACGGCAATCTATTCGTTCATTATTAGCTGTATTCGTTATTCAAGGTATACTTGTTCAATTCATGTATAAATGTTAAATGACCAGTGGAGATATGCTCTAATAATACATCACTTAATTTGTGATAAACGTTTATCTCACAGACGTATGTATTCTGATATAAAATGTCAGGAAACGCTTTATTATCTGAATCGTTAAACCGAATTAGACAATATTAGATTATTTAATGATTGCCAATTTTGAATCCTAAAACACTTGTGAATCAGATTCCATAAAATCTAATTCTTGAATGACAAATTCTCAAAGACATGCTAAAAACTTTTTCTCCTATAGGCTCCTTATACTTTTGAAAATAATAGCATTTCCTTCTATTTTGAAAGAAATCGTAAGCATTTATATGTATACTAGCTATTCATCTAAATCATTAATAGTGTACACCAATAGATTTTTTACGTAAGATGTCTTTTGAACTAGATTAGATCAGAAACGAGATGAAGAGGTTCAATGTTAGAAGAATCGAATCAAGAATAATACACTGTATTTTAACACGTTTTAGAATTTCTTATTCCTGTTATCATAAATCATATTCATTTGGTTATCCAGGAAATCCCCGGTATGTTAGGTTTTCTAAGAAAAACATTATTAAGGGTTTGTGAATGCCCACTTACAAGACATGCTACAACTTATGATATACCGCTACATCCTTCCATGAGGCAAATATAGCACAACGGGAAATTAAAACCCTTACCATTTATTGAATAAGTTACTAGATATGTGGACTCAGTCTCTCAGTATATAACGTAACAGGACTTGAAGTGAAACTTATCGCATTCAAGTCTTAGTGTGACTATCAACCTGGATGTGTATTCATATGTCAAGTTCTAAATAGTGCAAAACACATCACCTGTATTTCCTTGCTAGCAGCATATCCAATATACTAAAAACTAAATTTAAATCGCCACAGTTTCAAAGTAATTTCTTCTTCTTTCACTTTGATATAGTAAATGATTAATACTTTATATTGCAAATTGTAGAGAATAAATGTCATTAACTGTTACATTTGGCATTCAGTCCATAACGGTTAATTATACATGAAATTTTTGGTTATATCTTAACACCATCTTAAGTTATGTAATATACATGACTAAACACCCATGATTACAAATAATGTGTTACTGTCTATTTTTTTTAATTATCAAATAAATTCAGGTTTATGTTCTGGTGCTAATGATGAGATTAATACAATTTACTTCATTCGTTTCAGAGACTGATTAAGTGAAAATAAATAAAAGTTAATGAGAAATTATGTAGAATTGATATAATTATTTTGTCTATCATTGAATTATGTTATTAATTATCTTTCATATTTATTTATTTAAACAATATAAATAGAATCAAGTCAAATAAAGTGATTTATCACTGGTATATATTCATACATTAAGTTAAACATGTTTTTCGAAATTAACATTAAATTAAGCTAACTGAATGATTTAATAAATACACTGTGATTTTATTGAATCAAATACTTGACAATAAACATGTCCAGGTTGGATACGACAAACAGTAGTCATTTATAGTCTTTGTTTTCTCTGATGATAATTATTACTCATCTATATGCATTTTATTTTGTCTCAGTAACAGATTTCAGATCATTAGTAAGAAATTGTATTATTTTATTGTTGATATTGAGGACTAAACTTTGGCTAGTCATTGAACTACCTTTGTATGACCAATTTTAAAATGATTTAGGATATACGGCTTTCAGTGGAATTTAAATAGCACGTTTGGATCTCAGCGGCTGGATATATCTAACATATCAGTGATGATACTGATACTGGGACTTGAATGATGCACTTGTCGTCTCTAATCCGAAAACGTTATTCACCGGGTAAACAAGTTTAGAAATTCATTGACTTATTTAATGGATAATGAATTAATAGTTTAGTGTTCCCTAGTTTTCAGTAGTACTCAACCAACATCAGCCTGTGACTATTACATTCATGTAGGTTGGCAAATTTGTCATTATAATTGTTATCAACCAAAAATTTTGATTTCTTCACATTTCAGTAATATCCGTGTCATTTAAGACTGGGTCTACCTGCAATGTTTTCAATGTTTACCATTGTATCCAGAGATTTTGGTCATTTTTCTGTTTGGTTGGTAAGTAACGGCTGTATATCAATGTTCCAAATTAATCAACGATTTCAAATTATTTCCAATTATTAGCTATAAACGTATTAACTTAGCGCTGCTTGACAAAGCGTATATATAGAGAGCTGAAAATAAAATTGCTTATAATAGAAAACTCTTAATATCCAACAATCATTCAATAAATATAGGGGAATATGATTGACACAAAAAGCTGAGTAAATTGTGATAACGTTTTGGATAACCTCTGAAACAATCGGTGATGTAGTAGTCGAAGTACTGAACTTACTAGAAATTATTATCTTCTTTTTTGAGGAACTTAGGATTTACACATTGCAATTTATTCTTAAGACCATCTGATTGGAAAGTATAAATAAGTTATGGCATTTTCTTGTTAAAAAGAATTTCATAATGATGACATTATTTCATCACACTTATACGGAATTTATTTCTCGTATTTGTTCGGTCTCTGTTACCAAGTTGCATAATAGATTTTACTGTATATTATGAACATGGTTTGAAGTAACAAAATGAAAAAAGTATGATGCTGAGCAACATGAAGAGTAAGCTGAATAACTACTGAAAACCATGAACTGTTGGACAACGGCTTGGACTTCTAAGAAGTGATGTTTCCAACTGGTCATATCAAATTCAGCAACCTCCAAAACATCCACCTGCAATAAATATTACCTCGCTAGTGGTAGACTTAAAGAGATATTTCTTGAAGTAAGAAGAATTGACCAATGGACTTTAACCATTTCGATTGTGAAGCAGTTACCTACTGATGGTAATTGATGAGGTCGCATAAACATAATACGAACCGAATGAACTTGGAAATATCGTCCTATAGATATTTAACGGCTAAGGGTACACTACAATACTTACAGGTTAAAGGATCGATTCCCTGGTGGGATGTGTAAATGTTACTAAGGTATCCAATGCTTCCAGGTTTTTTCAATAGTTATCTTATCCAAATCTATTCATGATATGAAAATGAAATTCAGCAACCTCATCGACAATCAATTACAATTAATATTAGAATTGTTTTTTAAACAAAAGGGTATTTATTCAACTAGTATTTAAAGGAGATCAAGTAGCCAAACTATTTAATCAAAGGCTTAGAACGTTTATCAAACAAACATTCTCTGCGGCCAAACTACTGACGCTTTTCAAAACACATTGTTTAATAAGTCAAACAAAAGTTGACAAATATCCGTCTCATGTTACCTCCAATTGTATTTACCAGTACACGTGTACTTGCAAAAGCATGTACTTTAGGAGGACAGAAAGACAGACGAATTTATGATTTATTTAACGTATCCCGAAAAACCTGTGTTTGAAAGAAGCAACCACTTTTAGAAGTTCAATTATGTGTCATTTGGTAGACCCGGGACATGAGGTCGATGTAACAAATACTTTTAAAATCATCAACAAACAACATAAAACGATTCTATTAAAATTTTCTGAGGCGATTGCAATTAGAAGATTGAAACTTGACCTTTGTGTTTAAAAGGGATCCGTAGTTAATCTTCAATTGCCCTGGTAGCAATAGATCGACGTTATCAGATAAACAATTCATTTGATAAAATCAATATGTGTATTAATAATAATTTGAATTAATTAAAATCAATAGCACGTATGTAGCTAGCTGAGAATGCAATGAAATACATTGAATTCAAAGTATTCTGGAAATTTTTGTCATTCTTGCATTATTCAAATGTATTATTGATAGTTGATTAAAATGTGTTAATAAATCATTAAATGATTATTTTTTTCATCTAGTTTTTTTCTTTTTTATAATATTCATTTTAAAAAGTGTTTAATATTCATTTAAAATAAAATTATTGTATATTTGATGTAATAAATTTTTAATTATTTAATTTAATGAAAATTTTAATTCTATCAAAATGTATCTCAACTTTTATTCAATGTTATATAATTGATAAAATTAATTAAATTTTATAGAAAAATGTTTTACGAATAATGTGATTGTTTTAGAATGAATTTGTATATTCCCGTTGATTTGTAATGAACTGAAACTCGTCAGTCTCTGTTGCTATATGTACATCCTGAACGGATTACCTCTATGTAGAAGTAGTCTAGTGGTAAACGCGGTAATGTTCCACATGAACCGGAATGAGTTCGAATCCCATTGCGAACATTGAAAAGCAGGTATATCCAGCTGACGAGTCCCAAATAGGACATAACGCTTTTCCTGGATTCTACTTGCCAGTCATAATGCAACTTAAATAATACTTGTGAATAATTCGCTATATCAAGGCAATCCCCTCGGGATGCACATATAGCAACAGAAGCTGACCAGCTTCGGTCTATAACAAATCAACGGGAATATACAAGTTCATCCTAATACCAATGTGCCCGTCGGATAAATGTGACTGGCTGGACTTGGTAATCTAGTAATGAACGTGGTGGCATTTGACACGAAACGGATTGACTTTGAATCCCTATGTGAACATCAACACTGGGATGCAGGTACATCCTGCCGATGAGTCCCAAATAGGATGAAACGCGTATCCTAGATTCCACTTGCAAGTCACAATCTAACTTAAATAATGTGATTTTTTTTTCATTTTTATTCTGTATGTTTTTTTCAAAAATTAAACTAGTTTAAAAAATATATTCAAAGTAAAAAAAATAATTTTTTGGTTTATAAAATTATAACAAGTTTTAATAGATTTTACTTATAATTCTATGTAAAATGAAGTTATTTCAATGTGATGAAACAATTTTATTGTAGTGATAATTCTAAGTGTATTCATAACAGCATGATTTTGGCTTCAAGATAAAACATTTGACTAAATTTCTTTTTATATTGTAATGAAAGAAAACGTAAAAATTGAGTATATTGATCTGAAATGTTTGATTTTTAGTGAACACCCAATTTTTTTTTTATTGTTTCATTTTGTTGTCATAGGGATGTCTAAGAATAGAACACTATTTGTTGTTTTCTTCGATTGTAAAACTAACTGTATAATGAACATTGCTGAATTTTATATGTTTCGCATTTTATCTATTTATGTTACAAATACAAATTCACCATTATCACAATGATATTAGAATCCCAGCTTATGTATAACGCAATTTAGTTGATAGTCCTCTGGTTTTACAATATATCCTCTAGGATTGAACCACTATCGATACAGCACGTTGTTAGAAATGAAAATTTTGCATTTACTGTGCATATTAGTATAAGGTCTTTCTCAAAAGGAATATGGATTCCATTTCTGATTATTCAATTTTCAAGTTTACTACGTACGAAACCAATTGTTACTACTAGAGAGATGTTAAAAAATAATGATAACACGTCTAACAACGCAATGAATTCCATTTTCAGAACAATAAAATCGGCTAAATATTACACTCCCTATTACATAATTTTTAATGATAATTATTTCCTCCAGTTTGGATTTAGTTACTTTGCTGAAATATGTTTCCAGACTCCTTTTATTTATTCCTATCACCACTACTATCACACCTGTCCTGTCATTATCAATTTTCGAGTTACAATTATTACATAATCCACCTATATAATTGTTATCAATAACTCACAAATTATCCTGATTGAATTAAATTGTTTAGTATTTACATGTGCAAATATTATTGTCTAATAATGTAAATCCTAATGGAAACCAGGTTGAAAACGATATTGTCTTCATGCATATGTTGTTATAATTTGCAAGTTGGGAATGTTTAATATACTGAAAACACTTAAGAACCTTATGAAAGGAGTGTGTCCATTGAATATTGGGATGCTTTGTAATACCGAAGCATGAGAAAGGTCGACTCCTTCTTTTGCGAATGTTGTTTAAAATGAGAGTCACTAAGAAACGAATTTTTCGTTTATTTTCTAGACAAACTCTCAAATGAATCATATTTTTATCAATACACTGATTGACAGTTTTTGAATCATACAAATACCTTAACAATATCAAGATGTCGATTGCATATCTGGTCACTATATTATTGTTGTCCATTATCATTGTTGTTATCCTTCGATCAAATATTAATATGGAGTTAGTAAAGCTGTGTGTTATCACTTATGAGCGTATTTCTAATCTTTACTACAATTCAGAAAGGAATTCTGAGTGAGTTTCTGTACTGAATCGCCATCCTGTTCAGGATTCAAAACTCAATTATGAAACTAAGAAAATGATTAGTCTTCTGGCAAAATATTTCTGATTTAACTGGGCTGTATATTTATTGCCTAATATTTGGTAGAAAAGTTTAATCCTTTTTAACGTTGCTTAAAGTTAGAGATACAATATCATTTTACCAAGCTGGTGTAACCTATGATAACAAAGCTGAATAAATTCGTGTGATAAATAATCCCATAAATGTCAATAAGAATTTCTCAAAATTCATCGTATATATATATATATATATATATATATATATATATATATACATATATACTGTAGCATAGTTTGCCAAAGGTTTGACCGACAATTAAGACATATTAGACAGTTGTGTTCAAACACACAACATCGTTTATGATACGCTTTATCATATAATGAATGTGTTTACCTAACTATAATTGTTGGCTTCTCATGTAAAATGGACTATAGTCAGTGCGAAAACTAAAACTTCCGTTCATTTTTCACGTGGTATGGAAAGTGTTTAAATGAATGAAAGTGTTGTGAATCGGAAAATCAATAAGCTACGTTTTAAGTTTAACTTATCATAACTATCATGAAATTAACAAATTATTGGTTGATTGTAAATCTGAAGTATGTTTTAGCAAACATTTTCTATCATTTTCCAATTCGTTTAATAGATGAATCCTGTATATTAGAATGCAATTTTCATTTAAAAAATTCATTTTTAACCCTAATCTATTATGTTTATGTATATTGTATAGTCTGTTAGATTGAACCACAATGAAGTGTTTATATCACAGGGATGAAAGTAACTCTACCTACATGAAATGAAATCTTTAATAAAAACTGTACTTTTATTAATAAATTTCATCTACCAGACGAAAGGATAAAATGATTAAATATAATTCGATAAAGCATAATTATTGAATAGTGAAAGTAATTTTAATGAATTGAATACTCATTTAAATGCATTAAATGTAACCTTGAATGACCTTATTTTAAACTAATATAGTTTGTCTTTCAAAATACTAATTGTAAAATAAATAAATTCATAATGTATGTAAGTAAAATCAATTATTGGCAGATAACTTTTCTTTCAATTACTCATTTCATTACTATTTTAAACGTATCGTAGATGGTAAACATAACATATGTAGTTGTAATATTAGCAACTCATTGATCTTAATTAATGACTTTAATTGTTATTCATTTATCACTTTACATATTAATCATACAATGAATAAGTAATAAAGATAAGTAGTATATAATTACAACTATATAAAACAACGTATTCTTAGATAACAAATGGGAAATATCAAACATAAGTACTATCATTTGTTGAGTTATTTTTTTGTATATTTTATCTTTATTAAAAATTTCCGTTTGATTAATTTCATCATACTATAGCGCTGAATCAATCATAATAATAAATGACTTTGAATGAATTACAGTCATTCAGAAAACAGCAGTCATTTACGAAGGAATGCGTAATGAGAAAACAAAGAAACAATAATTGATAAACAGTTGTAACCTGATAAGTGAATTATTAATTATAGTAAGTCAAGAAAAATTGCTAATCTAAGAAATTAAGATTTGAGACTAGTAGTTAGGATTTACGGCAAAAGGTAGCAGTTAAGGCTAAGATCGTTATTATATATGAAGGTTAATCTGTAGTTATATGGTTAGATACTTCGTCAGACAGCTTCTTTCATTAAAGTTATTTTGATGAAGGCATAAATCTAGTTAACATTTCATACATATTTAATTGCTGAAAGTTACCTACTAGTAGTTGAATTATTAAAGTTACTTTTGCAATGTCATTTTAAAGACTAACTAAATACTAGCTGGTTTTGGATTGCTCCTAGTAAGTTAAAAAACTCTGCCAAATCGTATTCTGAACTCCGTGCCGTTGTTTCAAATCTGACTAATTTATTCTCCGTTTTGATTAGTTGAACACTATAGTATACAGCATCTCGTTTAACCTGTTAATCATTACCGCATCTTATATTATTTTCAAACTACAATCAGGTAACTATAAAATTGTTACGTAGTTCTGTATAAAAAACGTCCTTAAAATGAGACTTATTATTAATTGTACCTTGAAGTCTTTAATTTTAGGTATTTAATTTCATGAATTATGAGTTTATCTAGCAAAGTTAGTAATGACTGCTCATCTTGATCTCAAGAAGGCATAACTTTAACACGACGTGTCGATTCTGTTTAACATGCACAGTTAACGGAGCTAATATAGTAGGTTCAAACAACATAAGATAAGAATACAACACCAGTTAATTTTCACTTAATGCACTGAAAATTTTGTTAGTAGAGTTAAGTTAACAATAAGTCCCATTACACATATCACTGGCTGCAATCTAATAACAGAATGCATACTTGGATCTATTAGTATGTACTCAGATTTGAACTCACCATTTGAGACATATTTCTTGTGTATTGGTTAGTAACATAACAACTTGCTGTCTGTATACGTGGACTTAAAGCTAAATTGCAACATTATGACTCAGTAAAAGTTATATCCTTCGTTTCAAATACCACTGCGTTATTTATTGAGCTCTTGAGTACGGATATCTATATTTCTGTAAAAGATATGTAAAATACAACTTGAAAGTGTTTTTATCTTCTTACTAACAATCATGTAATCTGCTCTGGACAAACATCCACCCCCCCCCACCAGACACTGATAATTTGCAGTACGTATCATCATCATCTTCATCGAAAGATGCAAACATTTAAAGATTATATATACATCTTCATAGCACGTGTGTTAGTTTGGACTCAATAGCTCAATTGATAATATGTTCTTTTAAAATAGGCCAACTGAATGTCACCTGTTGTTGTAAACGGCAACACTAAGATACAAGGATATACAATCGACAGGTCTCAAAAATAGACCTAATGTGCGTTATTTATTCCAATCAATAATCGTAACTCAACTATAATTTTAAAATGTACAGCTGATATGAAGTCCGAGAAGACGAATACATTTGAAGAAATTTCATAGAGTAGGTACTAAGAAAAATAAGTCGAATCATTATAAATTTTCTCAAGTTTAAGATGTGTGCAACTGGCTTTTAATATCATGCTTATTAAATGGTCTTACTATAACTCTTATATATGCATTAGTGATCAATCATGCACTAGAACGAGACATTTTTCATTATTTCTTAACTTTCAATTGTTCTTTCATTGTTTTCATAACAATCTCTATATGTGGCATTGATATGTATTTCCTAAATGGTAGTAATTTATAAATTCTAATTTATATATTAATATCATTATTCTTTATAGACACTAATAATTCAATTCGGATGGTTATTTTTGTGGAGATTGATTATTTATTTGATTGAATATGTCACACATTGATGTTGGCAGGATACCATTGAAAACCAGGGAGCACTGGATAGCTGTTTCGTTCTAGTGTCGAACTCCTCAGTAGTGCGCACCCCAGACTCCGCACCAGGGGCTTCAGGTTCATGGCGAACGCCTAACCATCAGCACTACTGGGTCGGCATTCAATGGTAGAATTCCCACTTTCATCAATTTGTGATATATAGCGCGACGATCATCCATTGTCTTTGGTGATAACTGTCTCACTCCCGACAAATCTGAACTCCACCAGTCACAACTTCAGCAACATCCTAGAGTTAGTCACAAATGAGCTCATTATTATAGTTCAATTGGGATGGTTATCGTCGCGCTATATATCACAAATTGATAGAAGTGGGAATTCTACCATTGGATGCCAACCCAGTGCAGATTGTTAGGCATTCGCCATCAACCTGAAGCCTCTGATGCGGAATCTGAGGTGCGCACTGCTGTGGAGTTCCACACTAGAATGAAACAACTGTCCAGTGCTCCCTGGTTTTCAATGGTATCCTACCAACATTAATAATTGTTACATATTTAAACAAATTTAATTCAATAGTCAATTTATTTAAATTTATGTATAGAAGATAGATTAGTTTAATTTAATGAATTTGGATAAATGCCAAAAATACGTATTAGATTACATAATAGATGAATAGACAGATAATGCATATTTTTATAGACATATATCAAATAGACATATACATACAAATGTGTAATACAGTGTTTCTTCTGTATTTCTTTCTTAAATAAAACTACAATATCCAATCTGTAACAACCTTTTTTCTTTATTAAACATCATATTTATTAATAAACAAATATACAAGCAATAATATTTTTTCTCATGTATTGATCCATTGATATTATTGATTTTTTCAATTATAGAAATTATTGATAAATGTATAGGAAATGTTCTATTTTAAGAAGTTAATGAAATGAATCACAATTGAATAGGTAATTCTTTTCATATTAGATATAAAAATTCTATTGTGTAAAAAATGGAGAAAAATATTTTATGAAAATGAAAATATATGTTGGTAGCCATAGTGATTTATTTTTGAGTTAATCATGAAATTAATAATAAACAACTGGATGAGAATATCAAAAAAAAAGTGATTTATAGTCCAGTGTAATAGATGTTTTCTTATTATGGAATCTATCTATCTAAGTATATCAATCAAATGCATAAATATGACAAAATTTCATCAACTTGAACTGTTAAAACTATAATTATCCATGAAACACAGCTATTATTAAATTGTTTTAATTCAACTTAGAATGAGAAATCCTTCATAATAGTTCGTCTTAATAAAAGAAGATAAGTGTGTTATTTGACAGTTATAAGTCAAAATGATACAACTTCATATAGATAAGTATGATGATACGTTTATTTGGTTTAAAGAATGTTGTAGCTTTGTAAACAAACCACAAAATTACTTTGAAAACTCAGAAGCTGATCATATCACTTCTAATATTAGAATCAGTGATATATATTGTAATATTTGAATAAGTAGAAACACGCATAAAATTTATCTTCATTTCACGCAGTTTTCACACCCATTCACATCACACTGACATATATCAACATGTTACCCATCAAATTACCTTGTCCTAAATGACTTGATATGATACAATCAAACTTGTATTTTGATTATGTTAAATATTTTGATTTGTTCGAATGTATTATCTTATCTTTTGATGCAAATCATTTATTTATTAATTCTTTGAAGAAATGATTTGTATTATTCTACAAAATGTCATTGGAATATTACATAGTTGTACCACTCAATTTTAAAAAAAACCTTTACAATGGTCAATTTATTTGAAACTATCTAGGTTAACTTGAGTATTAACATATACTTTTAGTATCATTAAAAATGAAAAACAATTTAATTCATTCCATAAAATTCATAGTAAATTCATATCTTGGCTTGTAGCAAAAAAAACTCGGGACTGAATACATTCCGATTTCATTTTTATTGATAACTAAACAGAAATTTTTCTTAATGTTTTATTGAAATTTTTCAACAGAAATACTGCTGAATTAATTTAAAAATCGGATCTACTCTATAATCTTCAATCTTTTCCACCATCAGTAATACTTCAAAGTAAGCTGCTGTTCCTAACTACTATTGTTTTTATGATATATGGCATTACATCCATAATCAGCTTTCACCTTCTAAGTGAACATCTGAATACATAGTGACTTGGTTCAGTAATGAAGAACATTAAGTGTAACATTTTTCTTCCGTTTTCAACCGTCTGATTGTTTCTAATTAATTGACAAGACCAGAATATTATTAACGTTTTGAAAATTGTGTATAGGTTAGTACTTCAAACTGTGCGTTTAATTATGGGAAATTCTATCTGCTAGAAATTAGCTGATCGCAGTGTTATGAGCTTGACATGGACAAGTCAATTTTCCCTTGTAATTCCTTTTTGTAGTAATTTATAACGTGTAAACTAAAATAAACTAAGAGTATTTTTACATACTGATTTGTCACAAAAATAAACTAGTTATTTCCTTTATTTTGGCTTTTCACTACTGGAATTATCGAATCTACAAAGAAAAAGCGTGCATTCAAATATTACCCAATCCTTATTTTATTCCTAGTATCCAGGACATATGTAAACTTTTGCAAATTTTCAAAGAATAAGATTACATCACAGGATTTATGGGGATAATAATCTATCTCTGATTCGTGATTAGTAGGACAATTGTAGTGCAAAAAACGTATGGATACCTTCAATGTATATAACAAGGCTTGGATAGACATTTTTCGGGAATATAGGTCATTAAATTCAATAGTAATTTATACATTCCAAAAATGACAGTATAGTGCTTGTTATATTTCAACGTAGGATGTTTGATTCCATAAATTCTGATTACCCGCAAAACAATATCTACAGCAACTAACATCCTTGCTTTTATCTATTACTCAGACACAGTAAATCGCCAATTAAGCACTTACAAGCATGTATTATATATATATATATATATATATATATATATATATATATATATATATATATATATAAGACTTAGTGCTCTGTCTCAACATGTCTGTCACACTATATTGACCGATCATATATCTTCTTCCTGAAATGTCAGTAGTGCAATAAATGATTAATCAAATGTCGATTTGTATATCTGAAGTTGAAACTTATGAAAAGCTCTTTAACACGATTACACCTTGGAAATGCATATTTGAGACTAAATTAAAGAACAAGTCGCAGTGTAATCAACGTGCACGAAGATCGGTATTAAGTGAAAAAAGTGACCTCACTAAACAGGCAATATCTAAGATGCTTGGCACACATACTCACCAGCATGATTACTTAATTATTCTGGTTTTGTTTAATGATAAGCTCTAAAGTTTATAATCAACAGTTAAACCACATGCATACGATATATTTTATCAGTATAAACGCAGTTTTCTAACCCCCACCCACTCTATCCCACCAGTAATTTTATCTCCACATTTTACTTCTGTTTCCATCTTCTTAACATCCCATTTTTCCAACATAATTATATTAACCAACTGAATACTGCTTAATGTATTGACTTCAATATTTTATTATATGACTATCTTCGAAAATAAAATGTATTTTTTGCGTTTAGTAATATTGATCACTTACTAAATGTACCTTGATCTCAACGAGATTTAAGTTACAATGATATCGAAATTGCTACTTTTCCTTTTAGTTGCCAAGTAAATAAAATATTTAAATGAGTTTTACAAGTATGATATCGTTGGAAATGGTTGATCATTTTTTCCTGAATCATCTAGTTTTAGTAAAATTGAATTATACCACAGCCCTACAGCAAAGTAAAAATAAACTTTTCATTTTTGAATTCCATTTATCAAACAGTCAAAACGTGAATTAGTTAAATAAAACAATTTTTATTTCAAAAAAACAAATCTGAATGAACACAATATTTCATGATGGAATATTTGATGTAAAATTGTATTCATTTGAGTTTTATTTCGTTTACTGATAGTTTGTTTTCAAGGTGATAAACCATCTAGTTATCAATAACTTATCCAGTGAAACATATGTTCATCGGTCCAAATCACCTCAAGGTTTTAACTTATGATCATACTTTTACCTTCATAATCTTTGTTTATACATCTATTAAAAGGGTGGCAGACTAGAATTATGGGACAACGACCTAACTACCATATACATGAATATTTCAGTATGTACCACGAAGGTGTATATTATTTAGTTCATTGCTTGAGAGCTTATTTTCAGTTAAAATGAAATTAGTCAGTTCTTATTGGTTCAAATTGGTTCACAAAACGTCTATTCAAATCCTTCCGTATGATTCATACACAGTAGAATAGTTCTTTTCAAACCTCTAATTTCAGAAATTTCTGGAATAAAACTAAGACAAATTTACATTGTTTGTTGAAAATGCACAACTGTGCTTATAATTAATCTTACGTACAGTAGTAGTCTGTTATAAAACATATAGATATAATGTCAATTAATAAACATATTACAAATTATCAAATGTATCCAAGTCAAGTAAAATTCTCCAAAACAATAGAAAGTAATAATTTATAAAGGAAATATCATAAATAGTTGTTTGCTTGACGAATATGAAAATAATTGGCACTAACAATACGTAAAATATCAAGGTATTATTGCTATAAAATACAGCAAAGTAGCAGTTTGAGAATGTCTCTTTGGTAAATACAGGTTAAGTTAGATTTGCTAAGTCGTTTGATTAATACGCCTTCTAGTTAAATTAAGCAAAATTAGGGCGGCGGAGGGGGGGTGATCTTCGGATATCCGAGACTTTAGAATACTACGCAAAAAATGAACCTGGAAACGCTATCTGGTTTATATATTTTGTGTTTTGTTAAAGAGAATGTTTGTTAAGCTCTTCAAATATCTTTAAACGAAAGAGTTTAGGTTCTAGTTTAAACAAACTCTAAATATATTCTTATTACTGATACCGTCTCAGTTAGTCAGTCATGAGTAACCTAGCTCCTGGTGCAATATTACATTAGTTTAAGTTAATAAACCACTCTAGCAATGCGTAATCTTTCAGCACTAAACGCTTCTCACCGGTCGGCTTAATATTCACAACTAAAAAAGGATAAACACCCGCTTTGGGAAATGTCTGTGTCCATCTGCCATTTATAGCTTTAAATAGGATCTGTGTATAAAAAAGTTATACATTTAAGCTCTTATTTTACCATGGCGTAACACACACTTTATGATGGAAATGACTTTCCGTTTCATAAATAAATTAATATATCTAATGAATTACTATAAGTACGAATGTACACCTTCTTTAAATAAACTCGTCTAAAAGAGAAGTTTCATTGCTGCTATGTATTGTATTTTTCCTAATTAATGCAATGAGTTTCTTTCGTTATAAAGGTATTTATGAAATAATACTGTATTTAAAAATCTAGAAGTAAGCAAAAAGCACATGTACCTGATCCACTGTAATTGATTCTGAGCCACATCATAAAACTCCAGAATTTATTGATTTCCTTTATATCGAAGTCTCTAACCAGTTTGCATATGAGGTACTATACACATTTAGGAATTTCCAGACTATATACTTCATTAAATGCTAATTTGGTTATACGTAGCCTCTAGAAAACCTTGCTTGACCCATGCTTCATGTTACTTGACACGTGTCGGTAAGGCTTACCTGCAATCTTGAGAGAAGTGATGTTATCATTGAATTATCTGAGACGCAACTGCATTCAACCAACCTGACATCAACAACATAGTTCACGAGATTCCGAGTTATGTAGTCTAATGGCTACATTTTATCTCAATCGATAGAATTTTTACATCACTAAATAACAGTGATATTTATTTATCACTTCCTTATGTTTAGTTTATGCTGTGTTATGTCAACGTTCAGCAGTTGTCTCATTTAAAGAGCGTTGTGATTGTCAATTTTCATCAGTTTATATGTGATACTTGGTAAAAAAATAGAGAAACGGATTTCTTATAGTTAAAAATGAGTCTATATAGTTTATTAAATAGAAAGTGCTGGAGTGTTATGTAGGACGACCACGTTAAATAGTAAAGCATTTCAGAAGTGTGTTTAGAAGATTAGTATGTATTGATGTTTCTTCCTCTAATTGTGTTACAGCACTATAAAGGAACATATATTTATATTCAAAGGATTGTTTGAACTAAATGGTTATAGGTTGCCTGACTGTTGACACTAGGTGTTCACATCTAGCGTCTGAAGTTAGGTAGTTTTGGGATATACTTACTTAAAAGTACCTGGTCATTGTCAAAAGTCAATGGAACACTTGATCACCTAGTCGCTAACCAACCCGAATTAATTATCGACAATTGTCCAACTCAAGGACATAGTATGGAGCGACTAACCTAGCTGGGGATATTACTGTATTTTACATTGACTATCGTTTAAAATGTGAACCACAAAATTTTGGACCATTATTTGACTAAATATCGTATTCATTGTATTATCCAGAAATTCGGAATTTGTAAATCCATAACTCCATGCATCCGCAATCGTTATATGGGTTCGAACTATGGATTTTTTTAGTTTCGGGTTGGCATTATTTCAGCCAGTTATGAAAATAACATTTAAATTATATATATATATATATATATATATATATATATATTGGACAATCATTTTGAATTTGAAATATAGCATGAATAAATTGAAATTTGTTTTGTTAAAGTTGTGCGTTGTTACAATACACCAAGTTACAGCATATTTTGTTTAAATATTTATCAAAATCTAAACTCTACAATGACAAACATACAGAAGTATGCATTGTTTTTATTGTATCTACATTGTAACTAATCAACTACTTTATTTATGTATTATTCACATGACTACAATATTTTCATTAATCTATACAAATAATCTAACTCACTGTAAAATAACGAACTTTATTAATAATAAATTTGGTCAACTGTTATTTTTATTGTTATATGAAATACTACTTGTTATAATTATCGTCATTGTAAGAATTTTATTGTGATTGTTGAATTCATTTTGAATATTGAAGCGATGAAACAAGAATGAACATTAATTATTAATATAGCACTATGTACTTACCGATGATTTGAAGTCAATTTCAGAGCTCTAGTACTGTATAGGAACAAGCAAACAGTGTACTTAAATGACTGTGAGAAATTTCCAAACTAACTAGCAAGAGGTTTACTATCAGCATCAAAGTATTCATGAATTTGAATTAATGATGCACACTATAAACAATATATCACAGCTAGGATTAGAAGTTTAGCTAAAGATTAGAAATTGTAGTCAGAAGTACGATTCTGAGTGAGGTTTGATGGCAAGAAATACGTTTTGTAGTGTTTAAAGGTTGGTATCAAATAACAAGGCTGAGACAAAGAGAATGTAAAACATTGAGAAAAATGTATGAAGAACGCATGGTATTGCAACACTACCCAACGTTTTACGTGTTGCTGAATTTTGCTCAAAGTTTTGAGCAGAATCGTAGTTTTAATTTGAATTTTCGGATCTTACTGTTAATATTAACCTGTACAATAATTTTTATTCCCAGTATTACGTCTTACTCCTATTCCTCAACTTAAGTTCAGCAGCGCTGTAAGACTGAGTAGGCGTAATGCAATTCTGTATATAGTATTTAGGATTGTGAATTTATTCCAAAGTTAAGGTTTAAATTTACAATTAGGGTTATAGTAAATAGTATTTACGGATAGTTGTATTGTTATTTGAAAATAGGTTTTTGCACAATTAATGAAATAAGATTCATTATATTTTGCCTTTGCCATAGAAACCTTGAAGAAAATTATATATATATATATATATATATATATATATATATATTCGTAGGACGGTGATATATTGTGATTAGTCTTCACTCCAATATCTTTGAAATATTACGTAACAGCTTTTTGGTTACATAGGTAAACCACTTTCTAGTCATTTCTTTGGCTTAATAGCAATCACGCCACTACGAAACTATGATTCATTTATTTACCATGCAAAATATTCGTATCCTCTGTAATATAATTGCTTTCTTCCTGAAAAAGTATTCAGCCATAAATACAGTCTTTTTATTGCCTTAAGTTGGTTAGTGAATCGTAGTGATAATTGAATCATTTGTAAACTGAGCGCGGACATTACAAATATCGCATTTCCTCTCTCCTATGCTGCAATCCAACCTTTATTGTTTTTATGATGCTGACATTTTTTTCACTGATCCTCTTCTATTTGTTTTGTAATCAAAAATGTTTCTAGCTCAATTAGATAAGTCCTAATTATCTACTATATGATATGATTATCAATTTAGTTACATAGTAAACATGATTATGTATTACTAGAAATGTTAAAAATTTGTACCGTATAAATTAGAACAACGAATTAAAGTGAACAACATTGCCATCTATTGCATCTTTAGTTAAAATATGTTCATTAAGTTATATAATAAATGTAGTCAGTGAAGAAATCATTTTCCTTCAGTTGATTTTCAACACTGCAATTTGAAGTAAATAAGTAGTTATCGATAGAATGGATTTATGAAACTTGAGAAATATAATAAATAGAATAATACAATGTTTATGATTATCCTTAGGTTGTGATGGAGATGTGTGAATTAAAATCAAGAGGTCTACATAAAAGCAGCCCTTGTAATAATAATATTTACAACAATAATAATAATAATGGCCAAACAAAGTAAAACAGAAACAAATTAGTTGATGCAGAAGTGAGTTATGAAGGAGAGAGAAATAAAACAAAACAAACTACAAACTAAGACTGTGGTAAAGAAAGAGATCTAATAAATTATTTTTCTATGCATAACTCAGGTTTGAAGTTACCATTGGCTAAAGATTCTATCATATAAATCGAGTTAAGACGTACGTCTCGCTTTATATTTGACTAGATCCAGTAATGTCGAACGATGAATCTTAGGTTGAATGTCTTGAATACATGGCATGTTACAGAATAGATATGAATAATCTATGTTGTCTAGTGCTAAGCCACTTCAAAGGTGCTCTCGAATGAGAGTAGGTTAGAACTTCATCATGTTTCACACTAATACTTAATGATATTCATTTGCATAAATAAAAAATGTTACACTAATCGGGGTAATTTGTGAGTTAATTACAATGATGAAAAGTAATTACACAACTAATCACAGTAAGCAAAGTACAGATTCCCTATACGATAGCAGGTAAAGTAGTAATAATAAGAATAATTAACAGTATGATAACAAATACAACGATATGAGTTTTTAAAATATCCCTAATGAAACCACTATCATTAAAATTACGTAAAAATAAGTGTCGAAATAGTTAGTTTCAGAATATACGGGATATAGAAGAGAAGATAAACAATATCATCTGTTAGGTTTTCTGACCATGAATTACAATTGCTAATATTTTATCACTCTTACAAGTTTATTGATCAGGTTTTAAAGATGTAATTTCATGCAAAGTAATCGACTGGTAGTTATTTCATTTTGGTTAGCGCATTAAAAGTCAGTATAACCACAATATAATTGAACTTTTAGATTACTTATATGAACTACTTATATGGATTGTAAATTACTGGCTATGAGTAACCTATTTCTGAGTAAATATCAAATTGAAATTAGAAATTTATATCACCAAGTATCTGTAAGTATTTTGCTGATGTAGTGTATGATTGCCACAAATTGAGTTCCGTGTAACATCCTTGAAAGTATAAGGTTTCATATTCTGACAAAACAGTCAAAATTTTGACTTTGTATTTTCTATTATACCAACCATGGTGTTAATAGCTGTAATCAAATCAAAATCAGACTACCATCTAGATTGATTCGAAGTCTATGAGGTTATGAAAGTGTCATTTTCTACACATTACTGATTCTGTTTCATTCGAGAAATATTTTTATGACATGAATGTTAGTAGATGGTGACCAGGTAGTTTCGCCAAATATTAGATTATACTGTTATACTTTGATCAAAATGTTCAGGTGTAACGATAGATAATATCTTCCGTTAGAGTTTTAATGAAATATGATATACTAGGAAGCGGTTAAAAGCGATAATTACATTCAGGCTGGAGCACAGTACATTTCAATTCAAATATCAACGCATTGTCTATTGATACTAATTTATTCAATAGGCATGCAAGTGCATTCGTCTGACGAGTTTCTTTTATGACAAAACACTTATTCTACATCTCACTACTAACCATAATCTAACTTTATCTGATTTTAACCGTCTGGACAATTTTTTCAGTTACTATGATCCTCGATAAAGTTTTCAACCATGTCAGAGCTCTTTTAAAGTATTTTTTCTGATTTGACTAACATTAATGTGGTTTCAATAGACATTGTCTAATTACTACTGGATTCCGTACTACACCACTTGATTACAAACTAATTCAATACAACTTTATTAGTGCATAATCATGTTTATTTAACTATTTAATTGACGATATTTCAGGATCATATGATGTATGTGGCAGGTGAAACACGTTTAACTTGATCAGCAGTTTCGCTATTTTAACCTCATATTATACAATATACTGTTATATATTGTTACCATAATTATTCCTATATTGACAGAATATTGTTGCAATTAGATGATCGATACATACATTCTGGAAAGCTGATAAAAATAATAAAAATAAATGAGGGTGTTAACTGTATAGACAGGTGTATGCTTTCCGATTATAGTCCAAGAGACAAACAAAAGTCAAAACAGAAAACGTAAGGGTGTCATATTAGACCTTACGACCAACTCCTAGAGTAAATAAGATTGTGCTTGTTAGGTCACATATTGTATCAAGTTTGCATACCAAGTCAAATGCAAACGTAACTAAGGTGTAGTAATTAACTAGAATACTCACCTCAGAAATCGCCTTAATCCTAGCTATCTAGGTCATTTTACTACCCGTAAATACGCTCGAACTGTAATTATTACCGTGTTCTCAGTATATCATCATCTCAGCTACTCTCTTTGAAGGTGGTCAGGTTTTAGTGCCATTTATTACTGGCTGCATGAGGCAGAAAATGATATTACCAATATAAGTAGGTTTGTTTTTAATTCGGTCGATGAATCATAAACATGAGCCCCCGTGTCTTCCATTTGTGTTTATTTTTCATAGAAGTGATTATAACTCCTGGCGCTGTGATTGGTCCTAATTGTACTGATGCAAAATGATTTAATTTTAGACCAGTATATAATTGTTCCAATTTTTCTGCATTGCTTATCTCAGGTAGTCAAAATAGCCAAGATTGTTTCATTTCTTCCACAATACACTTTAATGGAATAATATCAATCATTAGAAATCTATATATCATTTTACTGACATCAAATACTTTCCAGTATGGTACGATGACTTCGTTCAACAGAATTCCCACTATAATTAGTTTAGTGAATGCATACTGACTCTGTGACCCTGAAAGACTTTTTAGTTAGTCAGCAAAATCTCTACTTATAACAAAAAAGGAAGAAGAATACAATAGATACACAGTTTTAGTATTTTTATGTTGAAAATCTGTTTACTTTCTATAAATTGGAAAATCGTTCGCTAGACAAATTTGTCCATATAGCCAGAGTTTTCTTCGAAAGACTTTATATAGTCGTAAAAACTGTTGAAGACACCATATAGCACCAGGTGTTGGTATGAACTCTCTTCGAAGTTTTACCCAATAATAAACCAATCAAAATATAGTTTACTTAAAGAAATGTTTTACTATAGGAACAGAAAATTGATTTCGAAGGTTTTTAATCAATTTGCTTGGTTAGTGAGACTACAAGAAACAGTACAAATACCTTTGGATATTCTTTTAATTATATGTGAACATTTGATTTCATCTTGTAATGGAGATAATAAACACCTCTTGTAAGTTAACTTTCACACAATATCATGTTCACCGTAAGGTTCCAAAACCAATTTCAATTGTCTTAATAACTGAATAAAGACGAATTTTACTAGGCTCTACTAATATACAAGCTAGTCTTTATGTTACTTGATACTCAATATCAAGGCGTACATGCAGTCTGGATGAAACTGATACTCCAATGAACACGAGTTGACTGGTTTCATAGTCTGTGACCATTATCACCAAGGTACTAAGTAAGTGACTAGCCGCCTGTAGGATTGAACTTTCATATTTGTCTAGTAATTATTTTCAACTAATGACCAAATTGTAACTTGATCGACAGAATTTGTTTATCACTTAAATGCCTACATAAACACGACATGGACCAGTAAGTACTCAGTCATCCATTAATGATTAACTGGGTGTTACATTAATTAGAATGGGTTTCCAACGAAATACTCCAATTATGCATTCTTGGATAAGATAATGCTATTAGATGTTTTGTTAACGGTTAATTTCAAATTTCGACACAAAACGAAATGATATTAAGATTTAAATATAAATGAATCTTCTTTCTGAATATTAAATTAATTAATCGGCTAACATTAGAGTATGAAATATCTCACTGGCGTATTCGACATCCCATATAGTGTCAGTGACTGCTAAGGAGAAAGTTTATTCTATAGCCAGATACAGGTTCGTATGCTTGGCTACTTGATAAGTCATACCAAAGTAGATGGAAAAAGGGGTCCGACCCAGACGTTTATTGGTTGTGAAAGAAATATTCATTTCAGTTAAATTCTTTTGAAGGTTGTCGTTTTGTTTATACATAGTACTTACATCAAAAGCTCTCTGGCATACTGGGATTCTGAAAAATGAAGTGACTATTTTGTGCAGTCATAAACATCTAACTATTTTTCTTCTTGTCCTTAGCCAACTGTAGCTTTATTAACAGTATTTAAAGGATCTTGTAAATAAGCATCTATTATCAGTTTAGTGCAGTATTGATTGCCAATACCTATGAAAGTTAAGCTTAAACAATTATCTCGAAAATACATTAATGTAGTTATTTACAGCATTTTCAATAGTCGTCAAGTGTATGATAATTTTAGTGATTTCGTCTGGTCTTCCCGTCCATTTAATGGATGATCGATGCTTATTACAACGTAATCTTCAATAAATATATCATTGTCAACTACACTGATACACATCTGTCATCCATGACCACTACTAGTGAACAAAAGGGCTACATTCCAGATGGAAAATACTAACCAAGTCAAAGATAGTGCTTGGAATGGAATTTTTGTTAAAAAATACATCCAACTACACAGCATTCGACCCCTAAATCAACTAAAGAATGAATAAAAATGTTTTTTTTATAGCATTCTGAATATTAAAACTCTGTAGATAGCCTGTCAAAAACTGCAACGCAGATAGTAAAGCAAATTACATCTAACTGTGACATTATTTGAAAGTTATTAATTGTCAATAGCCCTAAAGTGTTGTCTCTAATAATGGTATTGAAGGTCACGTGTAAATATGTAAATAATTAGAACTAACAAATCTATTTGTAGAATAATAATTCTGTCATATTAAACACGAAATTGTAAAATTATTAATCAATATTTTAACTAGTAGGATTAAATAATAAATGTACTGTCATGATACTTTAAATAGGTTGGTTATGTTTATTGTGAATAAAAAGGATATTACACTGTCTATTGTCAATTAACTGTACGTTTATAAATAAAATCATTCAAGTTGAAGTTAACCATCGATGGACATTAAACTGTTAGCAACTAATCTAACAGATGAGAATTTTCACTATTAATATGAACTTAAGAAATTTAAACAGATCACCTGATTTTATTATAACTTTATTCTATAAATCCTCTTAAACAATCCCTGAGTAGATTTAAACTCTGACCAGTCACTTCATTACTCCTAGAATATTTTTGTTGTTGTTCAGTAATGTCTCTTATCGTTTTGTTTTATCGATTTGCCGACGGTCATTTATAAAACTTGAGTGGAAACTCCTTATATTACACTGTTTATTTCTTTCTTTCTCGCAAATATAGCATATTTCCCTTGCTAATGAAACATGATGCATCGTATGCGATATCGACCCATAGGAAACATTAATGATGATGCACCTCAGCCACTCTATTTGCGAACTTCACTATCCTTATGTACTCACATGATTGTTATCGATAGTAATAATTATGCTATCATCTATGTTTATGCACTAAACCAATATGTCCCTACACAAGTACTAACTTGGAAGCTTGAAGGCCAAAGGAGATGAGGAATAACAAAGAACACACTGCGTTGGGAGATAGATATGAAGAAAATGAGCAGCACTTGGGAGAAAATTGAGATGAAAGCCCAGGACAGAGTTAGTTGGGGAATGCTGGTAGGTCAGTGCTTCACATCAGGTGACAGGTATTGATTGATTGATATCTACAAGTGATATGAAATCACGGTAGCAGTGGTTAGTTACACAAACCCACTATAAATTGTTGCAGATATTGTGGATTTTATAGATTCTGGGCTCGAACAGGAATGTACAAACAGTTAGTGATTTGATTAGTGATGCCAAAATATGAACATTACTATTGAAAAGAATGTTCGTATCTATACTGTTCTATTGCACACATAAAACTAAATAGATGCTAAATTATATGCTCTTTCCGATCTAATCTTCGAAGAATGGTTTTATACATAGTATCATAAAGATAAAATTATTAACGATCTATTATACATATAATCTCTCTGATTGACAGTGCATTTATAATTCGCTCTAAATAAAATACTGAAAGGACAAATATGCGTGAACAAGAAAGGCAAATAAAGAGAAATATAAAGGTGAAAGTTTGAAATAAGACTCCATGTAACGTGATTCCAAATAATGTCTTTATTGATAATAACACGAACATAGTATACTTCATTCGTTAGTAATATTTGTGCATGATGCGTAAACCGAAGTATAAGATTTTCTTAGGGGATCAGCCCTTTCTGACCCAGAGGTTAAATCTGTAAGGTAGTAGGGCAACTATTAGGAGCAGTATTCAGTAGTAAATTACCTAAATAGATAGGTAAATTATTCATTAATTCAAGATCCTAGGGTTTAGGTGTCTTATTCGTTGAAAAATACGATTTGCAGATCCCCTCTTTTAAGAAGATCCTTCCAATTTACGAAACTATTTTTTTATTCACTTTCGTACAAACACCCCACGCCACGTGAAGGCAATGCGGCTACCTTGACAGATGACAGATACGAGTAGGTGACTCCTCAGCTTCATAACGACATTTGGAGAAATGAATTAAGTCTGTATGGCAAAGTTTAAACTTCATTTATTTTCTGAATAGTGGAATACAGGACGGACACTTTACCCCATTTAAAACTTAACTTGTATGCTAGACCATGTCCCTACTAGAACTGGTAATATTCTTTGAACAAGTTGGGATTAGCATGAATAACGGATTGGGGTTCAAGCTGATAGAAACTAGATTTATATCATAGTGGGGGAATAAGCTCTTGGGCAAAGGTTACACTTAAGTGACAACGCTCAGAAAAAACAAAAACGAAAACATATTCCACAACAATCCATAATACCACTAACTTGTAAATGTATACAATATCAACATATCTACTAAACAATCTTTCAATACTAGGGTTGCAGGCATAGGCCACACAACACTTAATTCGGTTTAAATTTTCAAGCTACATATAACTAGTCACTTCTCACATACACTAACACTGTGGCTCAAAATTAAGTACATGAAGCCACATTTTGCAAATTTATTACATTATGTCTTAGTAATTAACCATAAACATTAACATAGTATCTAATAAGTGATATATATTTGTAAAATTCCATTGAGAGAAATGAATAACCGCGAAACGTCAGAAATCTTAATTTCTACTCATTGGAATTTCACAAATACATACCACTTATTTTATAAACGATCTATCCAATGCTCAATTTATTTGAAATTATCAAAGTCAACCTTGGTAATGATATGTATAATATCTAATAAATTTCTCAGTAACGACTTGTGTTGAATGCCTTCTTACAATTAAATATCTTGCGTGATATAACAAGTCAGCAGTTTATTAAAACCCAATCAAAAATGTTAATGTCGACATTTACATAGGATACAGCAAATACTGTTTGTAATAAGTTGGATATTTAGCGTTTATAGGCAGTTAAGTATAATAACGTGGTAAAATACATTTTGCCTTTTTATATCCATAATTTCACCCACAATGTATATACATAAAAGCATAAAACGTGGCACAAATGGATGCCAAAGATGAACACAGATACTCTTCATAAATATGAATCACAAAAAATGATAACTTCTTCCCCAATTTATTGCTTTAGTTATCCAGTCTGTTGCATGAATGTGTTAATTTCATGTCTAAATTCTAGTTACAATCAAATCACATGGCAACATATTGAATAACTAGAGACACAGTCTACGTAATATATGCTGTCGATACTCATCGCAAATCAGCATATATGTGCGAACATGCACACACAAGGTGCATGCATTATTTAACTGCTTTAAATCAAATCCTAAAAATTTGAGATTCATCATCAGTTTTCGAGTAAGATAAGAACACGTGATAGTACTTCTTTTGGAAATTCTATAATTAGTTATTCATAATGAATAATGTGTTGTAAACACATAATGGTTAGTTGACGTAGTGCAGACTTATAATGACAAATATAAGTTACGGACACTTGTTTATAAAATATTGTGGTGAATTTGACATTGCTTAGTAAACATTAACACGACCTTATTGTAAGCCTGAAACTGAAAACTAATATAACTGGTACAATTCAGACCTGTCAAGAGTGAGACAGTTATCACTAATAACAAATGATCATCGATCTGTATTATAAATTGACGGAAGTGAGAATCCTACAATTGGACGCTGGCCGGCTCAGTGATGTAGATGGCTAAGCGTGAGACCTGAAAGTCTCTAAGTCTGACTTCATGTCAGAATCGTTGATTAAATCGAAGACCATATCACACTAGATACTCGAAACTACTATATGTTAAAACACTTTCAAATGAAACATAAAACAGGGGGATCATTTGTCTAGAGACAGGGTTATCCATAATGTTTTCCATTCTCAGTGTGGTTTCTAACTAAAACACTTTATTTTCTACTCATCGTGTAAATGAGTGCTGAACGTTTGGGCATAATGTCCACCTCAATTGAAATTTTCAGTAGAAACTACGCTTTAGTATACCAACATTTACTAACTAAATGAAGTAAAAAAATGACCCGAATTCCTGGATTCAAGATATTCAGTGAACTTCATGAATGTTGCACCTCAACTGATATTCAATTTTTCACTGTGAGTTTATAAATGTGAAAAAGAAATATTGATTGTGAGTTTACTGTTTAGCCCATTCATGACGGTTCAGATGTGAATAACCTCGCAAAATTGTCGTAAATCTTCAATCAACCATAATATGAATTATAATACAGCAATTCCACTTTATTTTCTAAATCTAGAATAATTCACGGTTATTAAAAAGGCAGCTCCAAATATATTATGATGAAGCTTTTGTGATGAATTAAACACGATGCACTAATACTATTTGACCACTAGATAATGATACTGGATCAGATATTTGATAAAGTGATACATTTTTATATTATATCTGAACGTGCAGTCGATACCTAGTCATCTAAGCAGAATCGACCAGTTAAGAAAACAAGAATACATGTGAGCAACAAAACACCATGCAATCAAGCATGGTACACTAATGTTCGTTTACACTCATTGACCAATCAAAGCTTACTAACACCAGTAAGAAAGAAATATGTCCTTTGAGGATTCACTACATGTTGATTTATCCAAATTGCTCTTTAAAATACGCAGATTTTGGATAACAGTAGGAGAAAAATGAAAATATGAAGTATTCATTTAAAGTGGAATTTATGTATCTGAATTTTAGCTTTAGTTAATTCTGTTTCTAATTAGTTTGTAGTAACAGTAAACTGTTTGGTATACCATTTTAGAAAATAGTGATGACTACCCCATGATCTTAGTAAAAAGTACTTAGTGCCTCGCTAATTTCGTAATTTTGCCAAACTTAGTTAAATATGAATCTAAACCAATACTAGTTAATACGTGACATTTTGCAACCACCTTGCTCCAACCTTCGCCACATTTGTGCATACAGAATATATGTAAATATAGTTCTAGTCTGTGTTAGAGCAGTTGAAGTTAGTGGACAGACTGTAAAGCACAACGATGGATATGTAGCTAGCATTTTATGATAGCTGTCTTCAAAGTATTATTCATATATAATAGGATAATCACTTGAGGAAGGTTGATATTAGACGTAGATTACTAGGTGTAGATTGAGAATCGGAGGCTGTGAATATCCATTGACCGAGGTAGTTGAGATATATGATGCGCATATCTAATAATAACTAGTTTGCAAAGCTGTGGAATAGTAACAGTGGCGTCTGACTTCTACACATTAAGTCGTATATTCGAGTGTAACCCCACCTACATAGATTTGGGTAGTTGGATACTCAACACAAAGTTAGCGGTACGCATAAACTCTATAATCTCCAAAAGAATAAAAGGTATGGGAGTATGCTTTAGTGGGAATTTGAGATGCTCAGTATTTTAGGTTCTTGGAACCAGAGCCCCAGTGCATTTGAAAATATCAATATAATCATAATTTCTATATGCAGACTGATATAAAGCCTTTACACTGGTTGAACTATTGTCATAAAAATCATGGATTCGTTAGTTCACTCTGAAAGAAAACTAATCACCACATAAATTGAAAGGCTTCCGTCAGGTGAAATTAATGGATGACCATATTGTAATTCTGGATGCCGTTTAGCATAAAACACACTAGGACGTTGCTTATAAAAATTGAGAAATTAACTTCCGAATATTACCGAAAATTAATTTTCGCCTTTACTGTAACAATATAATACGAGTGAAAAATTAAAACAAGATTTGGCGAGTGTTTATCTGATGAAACTTTATTAAGCGTTCGAAATTAAGGTGCACGCCAATGTAACTAAATAGGCATTCAGTAGTAGTTGAGAACACATGAACTCCACCTGTAGCCCCCACAGGGTTGCTGCCGGTCCCAAGCCCGGATAAAGGAGGAGGGTTGGGCATGGGGTTAGCAACCCCATCCCGTAAAACAACTACCATGCTAAAAAACAGCTCACGAGTAAAAACCTATATAACCATTCTAACTCTGCCCTGGGAATTGGAAGGACTAATATGACGCTTCATGGTGAAAGCCGAGTTCCTTCGGAGGCCATGAGGCCGATGCCCCTCCTTCTGACAACCGGAGCAACAATTAATATACTCGACCGACCTCAAACAGCTGTCCTCTGGACACTGCGGTCACACTCTCAGGTCATCACGGCCTCTCCTAATCCTCTTTCTCTTTCAGGTTCCTCAAGAATGACCCTTCCACGGTGTGGGCAACCGGGAAGTGATAACCGCCCTCATACCTGTAGCAGCACAAGAGATCATTTTGCTCGAGGTCAAACCCCACTCTCAATAACTCCCTTATTCCCACGATTAACCTGACGAGCCTAACCTTATCACCTCACGCCTCTAATGCTAATGGTTTGAGTTCACAAAACGTTATTCCTGGTCTCCTGAAACCTCGCACTAAACTACATATCGGAGCTTTTAACGTTCGAACCTTGTGCGAAATAGGACAACAAGCCTCTTTAGCTATGACCCTAGATTCTCGCTCCATCGATGTCTGCTGCGTCTCCGATACGCGTATACAGGATCCAAGCATAATCATTCGCCTGACCTCACCCTGTGAAAATAAGGAACCGACCCGGTTCACCCTTTCATGTTTCCGGGGATCCCACCTCTACCACTC
Organism: Schistosoma mekongi; assembly: GCA_034768735.1. Taxonomy (NCBI): domain Eukaryota; kingdom Metazoa; phylum Platyhelminthes; class Trematoda; order Strigeidida; family Schistosomatidae; genus Schistosoma; species Schistosoma mekongi. Next base: position 31,138,661 of record CM068309.1, read on the forward strand.
GAGGTCTTGCTAGTGTAAGTATAGCACTCAGTTCAAAAGCTGAACAGGATCTCCTTGACTGGATTCCCATAGACAGTCGCTTATGCGCTGTCCGTTTAAACAGGACGGTAAGAACTCGGAAAGATAGAGACACACGCCGTTGCCTCTTTGTTGTCTCTGCTTACGCTCCCACTGATTGCAGCCCTGATGAATTAAAAGATGAATTTTACAGAAAGCTTTCCGACCTCCTTCGAAAAGCTAAGCGTACTGATGTAGTGATTATGGCTGGTGACTTTAATGCCCAAGTAGGTAGATTAGGCGAAACCGAAAGACACCTAGGTGGATCCTATGGTGTCGAGGCCCAACGAACAGATAATGGCAACCGTTTATTACAACTGTGCTCAGATAATCGTCTATTTCTCGCAAGCACTAACTTTAAACATAAAGAAAGACATCAGTTGACATAGCGGCCCCCACAGTCAACTCAACGCTGGACTCAAATAGACCACATTGCTATCAGCCATCGTTGGAGAGGCTCGATAGAAGACTGCCGCTCATTTTGGAGCACATGTTTAGACTCAGACCACGCTTTAGTACGAGCGCGTATTAGTGTGCGTCTCACTGGACGTAAAAGACCCACGGCAAAGATCCCTCTAAGAGTCCAACTTAATGATGAAAAAGTCAAGAATACATTTCAGGAACAACTAGAAAACCAATTAGTCAGCTGTGTAAGCAATATGCATCCTGAGTCAGCTTGGTATGATATCTAAAAAGCTGTTGAAATAGCAGTAATATCTACTAATAAACTTAACCAAAAAGTTAGGAAATCTCAGTGGATTTCAGCTGCTTCTAGTAAACTGATAGATGCTCGGCAACACATCCCGTCTAGTTCTGAGTACGATGAGGAGCGAAGGGAGCTTAAACACAAACTGGTTAAAAGCTTACGAAATGATCGTGAGCAGTGGTGGGTGGCGAAAGCTAAAGAGATGGAAAAGGCAGCGGCAATAGGTAACAGTAAGCAACTGTTTAGACTTATCAGGGAAACGGGCATCAGAAATCCAACTGTAAGTGAAACTATCGCAGAAAAAGATGGTAGCACTACTCACTGTCATTCCAGAAGGTTGGACCGATGGGCAGAACACTTTAGGGAACAGTTCAATTGGCTCTCGGCTTTGTCCCAGTTGCCCACCATTCCCAAGCAATCCGAATTGCAAATTAATATTGGTCCCCCAAGTCTTAGTGAGGTTAAGAAGGCTATAGGAAACCTAAAGCGAGGGAGAGCAGCAGGACCCGATGGGTTAACCTCTGAGATATTTAAGGATGGTGGTCCAGTTTTAGCAGCGAGATTAACCCGGATCCTTTCTATAATTTGCGAATTGGGCGTAACCCCATCTGACTGGTCTCAAACACTAATAATTCCAATCTATAAGAAAGGTCAGAAGTCCTCTTGTGACAATTACTGAGGAATCAGCTTAACTAATATAGTGTCCAAAATATTAGCTTCAATCATACTTCGACGCCTAACTAAAGCTCGTGAAGAGCAAACTAGAGAGAACCAAGGTGGTTTCAGACCTGGATGTGGATGTATAGACCAAATATTCACACTTCGGCAGGTTCTGGAACATAGACACACTTTTAGACGCCCAACAACAGTTGTATTCCTTGACCTTAAGGCGACATTTGACTCTATCGATCGTAAGGTTATGTGGCAATGTCTGTCATTGAAAGGCGTACCACAGAAGTACATTAACCTTATACAAGCTCTCTACTTAAACACCACATGTCGAGTGAGAGCTTATGGCAGATTGTCATCAGAACTGATTACCTAAAGTGGTGTTCGTCAAGGTTGTCCGCTTTCCCCATTTTTATTTAATTTTATCATTGATATACTTTTAGAGTTGACATTTTCATCGTCTGTCTTCGGCGGGGTTGACCTCCTTCCAGGAAATAAACTTGCTGACTTAGAATATGCAGATGATATAGTTCTCTTAGGCGAAGATGCTGATAAAATGCAGAATCTTTTGACTACCTTAAACAAGAATGTAAGGATGTTTGGGATGCGATTCTCTCCACCCAAATGCAAAATGTTACTTCAGGATTGGATTGATTCGACACCGAAATTAGTGATAGGGAGTGAGGCAGTTGAATGTGTTGACCGCTTCACTTATCTTGGCAGCCTCATCAGTCCTGACGGTCTGGTGTCTGCTGAAGTCTCTGCGCGTATACATAAGGCCCGATTAGCTTTTGGGAATTTGCGTCATCTGTGGCGTAGGCGAGACATCCGACTACTCACCAAAGGACGCGTTTACTGCGCAGTAGTTCGATCCGTTCTACTTTATGGATGTGAAACATTGCCGTTATGGATAGAGGATATCCATAGGCTCCTTGTATTCGATCACAGATGTCTTCGAAGCATTGCTCGTGTTTTCTGGGACCACCGATTAAGCAGTACGTGGGTTAGAAATAGAGTACTAGGTAGATACGGTAAGTCTATTGATGAAGTAGTAAATCTCCATCAGCTAAGGTGGTCAGGACACCTGTTATGTATGCCTGACCACCTCCTACCTCGACGAGCAATGCTGTCTGGTGTAGGAGTAGGCTGGAAGAAAGCTAGGGGCGGCCAAACTAAAACATGGCACCAGTTCATGAAGTCATTGACAGTTGGGCTGAGCCATGTTAATAGGTGCAGACTACCTGGTTGGGGTCCGCGTGACGCTCGTAATAAATGGTTAGAGACTTTGGGTGATATGGCTCAAAATCATTGGCAATGGCGCAGATGCATCCACTCCTTGTCTTCCTCCAAATTCTAAGCTTCTGAACTTATCATAATTTTCTCTTTACTGAATCATATTTTCTTAAATCTTATCACCGGTCTCTATTCCCTTCCATTAATACTAACTCTGTTACTACCTTCCCTACTCTGGGATTTGATTCGACAATTTAATCTCTATCTGCTAATTGAGGCATAGCAACTTGAACTGACGTACGCATGTACCAGGTTCTACGTTGTAACTGTTGTTGTTGTTGTTTAGAACACATGAAGAAACAGGTGAATCATAATTTTTTCTTGTAGCGTATAGTATTCAAATAAAACAAGAGTTCAATACGTTGAAATCACACAACCTTGCTAGACAGAAACGGAGAATATGAAATCAGAATATCCAAAACAAAAATCATACATTTTAGCATACTCTTAGTAAATACAAAGTAATGCTTTAAGAGTGATTTACGCCTACGACAACTATAAAGGAGTTAGTTGCCATTTAACGATACGACTTACTTAAGAAATTGCTTTAATCTTCATAAGTTGACTACCAGTAAGAATACTGATCAATATTTTTACTTCGAAAAAACACGTATTCGTCCATCATACAACGCAATAAACAAATACTTCAGTAAAAAGGCTAAGACAATTAATGTAATTGAAAGCATTCATTTTCCTCTACTTTTCTTGATTACATATAGTCGGACCATTTAAATAAAATAATGATTCTAAGCAAATTATTTGCTAAGAACTTAGATGTCCATCAACTACGACGACACATACGTGTCTAATACATGCCTTGCAATACTCACTTGTTATGAGAAGCAAGGTAAAAAAAAATGGTACGAAGGTCGGTCAGTTACAATGTAAAACTTAGTACGTGAGTACATCAGTCCAAGTTGCCATGCCTCAATTAGCAGATAGAGACGAAAATATTGGATCAAATCCCAGAGTAGTGGATGTAGTAACAGAGTTAGTATTAATGGAAAGGATGAAATGAAGGTGCTCAAACTGCGAAAACCTATTAACCTAAAAGGATAATGGACATGTGTGTAGGGTATACATATGTACAGGTTGAGGCAAGACAGTAGAAATAAGTGGTGGTAAGGCCTAATTGATGCAGTTTAAGGGCGGTCTCAATGAGTTAGAAAACTAACTTATACCTTCGCACTTTACCCGTGAATTCTATTTTGTTTTCTTTATTGTGGCTGTGGAGTATCAAATACAGGAACTTAAACCTTCGTGTTGTGTCAAATATTTAAAAGGCTTCTAGTAGAACAAGAACTATCTTTGCATGCTACGAGATTATCAGGAAAGTTATCAGTACAACATATGACATAAACAGTTAAAATAATCAACTAACGTGATTTTACTAAATACTTTTGTGGTATTAATCTTGTTAATTTGAACTCGCCGTGTTATTGTAGACAGATGCGAATGCGTGTGGCATTCTACTGCGCGTAACTGACTAGTGGTAGTCAGGACAATAAATTGGAGCTTGTTACATCGTGAATAAACTAAGGTACACAGTAAGTCGCTATGAAAGTTACTTCAAGAATCACTAAATGCAAGGTATAAATCCCAACGTGTATTGAAAGGCTAAACAGGAGTGATAGAGATGGGTTACGATCGTAACACACAGAAAACGGTTCTTAAGGAAATACTAAACTGTTTTACGGTGTACATCACTAGTTCACGTAATAAAATAGATTAAACCAAGAGCCTTAACTTTACGCAAACTTAGTACTTACATCCACAAAATATGGTTTGTCAACTTGACGTAGTTTAAGACAGAAACAGTTAGCTTAAATAAATTCAGACACCTGAAACAGAACAGTGGACTAAAACTCACACTTATTGGTTTAAATTTCAGTCTAATTTCAGTCTAAAGTAGCTTAGTAGAGTGAGAACTTACAAACGTCTCACCACCTTACCGGATGCATTAGACTAGTATATTGTTTATCCCAAGAGTCATTTAGGAGTAAACAAAATGATGCAGATCACATGATACATCCATTCCTTTGTTTTTACCATTTCAAATTAGTCTACGAGTAGCATAATTGAGGGTGTGGACAAGAAGTGACATCTGTGTTTAGTAGCAGGTAATTATAACAAAACCATATATCCGCCAACATTGTAGGTTTGATAAAGAATATGAACAAAAAGATTGCTGAAATACTTAATCATTCCTTTTGCATTAGTTTTTAAATCCCCCAAAAGCCAACACATACACCGCACAGACTGTGAAGGTAGGGAATGATGAAGGTTATTAAATAAAAGCAATCTCAGTAAAATTCCAAGAAGCACAATGAAGTAAAATAAATAATCATCGGCATGAAGCCAATGGACATAGATATATGGTTCTATTCAGACAGAAACTCAGATGCATGTATCCAGATATATTTACATTTAGAAAATAAACGATGACTAATAGGCTTTAGTGGTTTCATAAGAAATGGGGAAACAGTGAGGCATGATAAAGAACTTCATCACTAACAATAGTACATCACAACCAATCATGAAAGCGTAAACCAAGTTCGAAATAAGCACACCCACACAAACGTTAGATCAACATTACGATGGGAATAAAATATCTGAGTTTCTTTTGGCAGCCGAAAATATGAATCTTATGACAAATTATAACATAACATGGTTTATAAACATTGCTATAAGTTAGTGCGGAAAGGAAAACGGAGGATGGAAGTAATCATTGGAAAAGCTACCCTATGCTACAGCACGTCCTGGATTGAGAATTTAGAGGGTCGACTAACCGGTGACCCTGAGTTACTGTATTTGATTCATGTCCACGTGTAGGAGTTTTGCGGAGGATGGCAAGAGTCAATTCCTCGAAGGCCTCGTTAACATTTTTCCCTGTCATTGCGCTCGTCTCTAAAAATTTAATCTGACAAGAGTAATTACTGAAGGGTTTTGTTTACCCCATGTGATCCTGCTTTCTTGCAACCCTCTTCGTAAGACACAGCTCGGCGACTATCAACGTCACATTTATTGCCAACCACCAATTTTTCGACATCCTCTGATGCAAAATCAGAAATATTCTTCATCCAGGTCTGGATATTGTCAAACGTCCGACGACTGGTAATATCGTAAATCAACATTATGCCCATAGCCCCGCGATAATAAGAGGAGGTGATTGTTTGAAAGCGTTCCTGGCCTGCAGTATCCCATATCTTAATTTGATTAGTTTCTATAAGATGCCACTTACCTGAAGTTTTATTTTTTTCCCTTCTAATTCAATCGTCTTGATCTTAAAATCGATACCGATCGTCGATATAAAAGTCGATGTAAACGAGTCTTCAACATAACGAATGAGCAAGCAGGTTTTGCCAACACCAGAATCGCCAATAAGCAACAATTTAAACAGTACGTCGTAAGACTTCTTTGCCATCTTCTGGCATATTAGAAAACAACAAACCAACTACTAGACTTACAAGGTTCAAAGCCCCGCTTCCGGATTTTTATTTAAATGGAGTAAACATGTTACCAGATATCTAGCAATCAATTTCAGATATCATTTTAATGCAATAAAAAGGTAGTCTGTTGACCATATAAGTCTTGAGTTACTAGCTACTGGATGAACATCGATTAGTATATAGTAATGATATTTCAAACATCAAACTTTGCTTGATTTTGGACTGAATCTCTCCGACGGTCTGATAGGATATAGAAGCTTGATATCTATGCCACCCAATCCTCTTAACGATAGTGTATGCAAGTATAATTACTTTGGTCAAGCCATACAATATTTGGTTTTTAGTCCCCCTACCTTCTTGGCTGCTCTCCTTTGAACAATTTCTGGAACATCGTTATCCTTCTTAAAGTAGAGATCTGTGACGTAAGAGTTTGTTGGAAAGCGCAATATTAGGCATGTGCTAAAAGTAGTAATGAACAATCGTGAAGTCATGCTTCCTAGTATTTTAGAAAGAAACCCTAGAACACAGTAGGGTTTGTTCGTAGTAGAATGCTAATAAGAAAAAGTACCTAGGGTATCTTGAATCGTTACACTCAAGCCAATTTTTTACGGTAGAACGGGTGATACTTGGCCCACCAAGATCGTATGTGGAGGACGTATCCTAACTGTTTACAAGTATGTACCGTGAAGGGTAATAGTCGTCGGATATACGGTAACCCAAGGAAAATTACCTTTTTTCTAGATGACGTACCGGCATATAAGAATACTCGCATGACTCATGAGCCGGATTCAATGTCAGTAACCTAGACGATATGATATCTACACGTTATCCCACCAGACTATGCAGAAAATGGGTAAAATTCAACACAACCATGGAAAATGAGGGTAATGACTCATTATTTTTGAATATGCTAAGGTCGAACAAAATGTGAATCGGACATTTAGTAAATTTGTTAGTCTAGTGCAACCCGCAAGGAAACCAGAGAAATCAGCAATATCAGTAGCAATCACTAACTAACCTAGAATGGAAGGAACCGAAAGCCTAGTTTGTGTAGGTAGACATTCGTCAAAAAGTGTAAAAATCTTTCGAGTTTGGGGTTGCATGATAAATCAGTTTTAGTGGAGAATTCACGGTTGTGTTTAATTTGCTTCAGAAGAGGGTATATTGCTAGGGATTTTTAATATGCGGCTGCCCCTGCGACTAAGTAATTCCAGTTGAATTCATCCGCTGTTTCAAGAAATTCTCACTGAAAACCCAAGGAACATAAATTTCGCTAATGCCACTCGGTATAACCGAAGCTTAACTCTTAAACCATTTTTTGTAGCACATCAAAAGAATCCACTTGTAACTGCCATCTGAACTTGTAGCCTCAGGTGGTGTCCGTCAAGGCTGCCCACTCCCCACTATTTTCGTTTATCTTCATAGTCGACATATTGATGGAAATTACACTCTCATCGTCTGACTTTCCAGGAATTGATCTGCTACCAGGAGATCCACTTATCAACTTAAAATGTGCTGATGACATAGTCCTGTTTGACGAAGACGTTGATAAAATGCAGAATCTTCTAACAGCACTAAGCTCTAATGCATTCATGTTCGGAATGCGTTTCCCCCCCATGTAAATGCAAACTATTGCTCCAGGACTGGCCTTCGTCAACACCTGAGCTGAAGATAGGAAGTGAGGTAATTGAGCACGTCAGCCACATCACTTATCTTGGAAATCTGATTAGAACTAATGGGTTGATCTCTGGCAAAATCTTTTCACGAACTGAGAAGTTCGTTTGACGTTTACAAGTTTACGTCACTTATGGTATAGACGAGATATCCGTCTCTCAACGAAAGGGAGAGTGTACTGCGCAACAATTCGCTCTCTCTTACTGTATGGGGTGTGAGACGTGACCATTACGTGTAAATGACACTCGAAGGTTAGTTTTTGACCATCGATGTCTACTAAACATCGCTCGCGTTAGCTGGGATCACCGAGTAAGTAATAACGAGGTTAGACGACGGGTGTTAGGCAAAGGTGGCAAATCAGTCAATGAGGTTGTGAATCTTCATCGACTGAGGTGGTTGGGACATGTGTTACGTATGCCCAACCACTGTCTGCCTCGACGCGCAATGTTGTCTGATATGGGGGCAGGATGAAGGCAGGACGAGTTAGAGGCGGCCAAACCAAAACATGACACCGGGCCGTGAAGTCACTTACTGCTGGTTCGAGTCATGTCGGTGGCTGCAGACTACCTGGATGGGGTTCTCGTGATTACCGTAACCAGTGGCTAGAAACACTGAGTGATATGTCCTTCCTTGAATAGTGAGCTTTAAATTATTCTATAAATTTCTTTCTACGCTTCTTCAACCATATTCTATATGTTCACAGTCCTTGTTACTATTATTATTTTATTTTATTAAAGTAACTTCTACTAATGGTGGTGTTAATTTTGCAGGGCCATGGAGGTATGGCAACTTGAACCGATGCACACATATGCCAGGTTCTATGTCGATTATACATACATACATACTTGCAACATCTTCAAATATTTTCGCAGATAAATTCGGAAATCATTATCAAGGGCGTGGTGAGCTAGTAGTGATATCATTACCCGAAGGGGTATATTTCCGGAATGTGTTCGTGAAAGAAATGTCAATTATTTATGGACTAATATGTTGTTACAAGCTTATCAGGATTGAGGTTTACAAGGCATATTAAGCTAATTCGTACCAATCAAGTTTGTTTTGTCCGACTAACTTTAACCATGTTCTCTAATAAACTTTATTCTGAGCAAAATTATATCTAATTTGGACTACTCTGATTTGGAAATGAAATCTCTTTCTAACAGTAGCCATATGGACTTTAGACTTTCAATGTACAAGGTTGCGTACTCTGTTGCGAAAATGGAAACTACTAGTAAAGTGTGTCTGGGTGAAGAATCACTTACAGAATTAGACGTATTGCAGAAGACGCTATTTATCGCCACTGTATTTGTTGACAATATCCATAGACGCTTACCTTGGATATACTTGAAAGTACTTGGTATTAATACTGGAACAGAACAAATAAGTATCACGTATCATAGAGTTTAAGTCTTATCACAATAGTGCATTAAATACAACGAAAATAGATTGCAAATATCATAACTCTCTAGATAATGTTTACTTATTCAACTGTATTACATCTGAAGCTGTAAAGATTGATAAAAAACACAACATCGCGCGACTAGGTAGGCGGTGGCTGGGCATGCGCAACACATGTTCGAACCATCTCAGTCGACGAGACTTAATGACCTCTTCAACTGATTTACCATCTTTCCCAAGAACCTTTTGTCTAACCTCAATATTACTTCTTTGACTGTTCAATTATATACGAGCAATGTTACGAAGATTTCTATGGTCAAATATCTGAAGTCGATGCATATCTTGGGTTTTCATGGCTCACGTTTCGCAGCTATATGTTAAAACGGCGCAGACTGTTGCGCAGTAAACCCGGTCTTTCGTTGAAAGATGGATATCTCACTTGCTCCACAAATGACGTAAATTGGCAAATGCCAAACGAGCTTTCTGAATCCGTGCTGAGATTTTGTCAGACACCGACTCACCAGAGGTGATGAGACTTCCGAGATAAGTGAAGCAGTCAACGCATTCAATTACTTCACTCCCTATAACCAATCTAGGTGAAGCAAACTAGTCCTGGAGTAGCATTTTCTACCTAGAAGGGGAGGAGGCACATCCCAAATATGCTTGCATTGTTACTCAGGAGACGCTGAATATTGTCAGCATCTCCACCGAATAGGACTGTGTAGTCTGTGTATTCTAAGTCGACGAGAGAACCTCCTGGGAGGAGATTAATTCCTGAAGAGTGAAAGGAAGTAAGTGAAATTTCCAAGAGATACATCTATGACGAAACTAAATAGAAAAGGAGATAAGGGGAGACTCTGACGAACCCCAATTGTGGATGATATTTCTTGTGACAATTCGCGATATGCTTTGACTCAACCAGTGGTGACCGAGTACAGAGCCAATGGAAAGTTTATATACTTTTGAGGTACGTCTTTTAATGACAAACACTGGCACAAGACTTCACGGTCTACGGAGTCGAAATCTGCTTTCAAGTCGAGAAATACAACTGTAGTTGGAAGTTGACACATGTCTATATTCGAGAATCAGGTGCGAGGTGAATATTTGATCAATGCAACTTCGCCCAGGTCTGAAACCAGCCTGGTTTTCTCGGGTCTGCTGTTCTATAATGTCGGATAAACGCCGAACGATTATAGAGGATAATAGTTTAGATACTATGTTAATCAAACTGATTCATCTGTAGCTATCACAAGAGGATTTCTGTCCTGTATTGTAGATTGGAACGATTACCGAACGAGACCAGTCAGATGGGATGATGTTCAGTTCCCAGAAGTCGGCTAATATATCAGTCAACCTGCAAGTTAAAGCTGGACCACCATCCTTAAAGATATCAGTACAAAACCTATCAGATCCTCCTGCTTCCCCCTCGCTTCAAGTTACTTATAGCCTTTTCAACCTCACTGAGAGTTGGAGCAACTGTGTCAGTTTTCCATTCAGGTACCTTGGAGATAGCAGGTAAACTAAGAGTAGCTGGGGGGCCAGTTGGCCTGTTCCTGAGAGTGTTCCGCCCATCCCTCCAATCTTCTAGACTGAGGGTGAATTATAGACCCATCTTTTACTGATATAACTTCACTAATCGCGAATTTCCTAATACTAGTCTTAACAGCTGTCTACCACCGTCCGCCGCCGCCGATGCTTCCATCCCTTTTGCTTTTGTTGCCTATCACTGTTCACTATTGTCAGTCTTCCTTTTATTTGACGTCGTTGTTCATCACACTCCAAGCCTGCTGGGATCAATTTTCACGCCTTCAGCAGATCACTAGAAGTTTCAGAGTTCCATTGGTTATTCATAACCTTCGAATTGAAGTTAAATGCAGATAACGCTACTGCGTTTATATCTGCTGTAAAACTGTTCCAAGCTGTTTTGGGATGGATGCGCTGCTTGTGGCAACTAAATGCTTAGCCAAACCACTTAAGCGCGATCTTGGCATTTTCGGTCTGCTTGGTGTGATCTTTCTGTGACCAGTAAATCTCATAGAAATACTTGCTATCACTAGAGCGTGGCCAGACTCGAAACACCTCCTCTACACAGCTTTTTCAACAATAGCTTAAGCCGATGTGATTAATTTGCGTCCATTATTGTGTAGATGTTGGTCGCCGGGTTAAACAATGTCTCTTTATGCTTAAAGGTTGTGCCTGCTAAAAATAAACAGTAATCTGAACACAATCTTTGTTATCCGTTTGTTAAGCTGGGATGCCTAGTGATCTGCCTAAGCGTTTTTTAGACTGACTTGGCCTACCGACACAGGCATTGAAATCCCTGAGTGCTTAGCTTTCTGAAAGAGGCTAGAGAACTTCATATAGAACTCGTCTTTCATTCCATCTGTGGGGGGGTATAAGGAGAGACAACAAAAGGCATCTGCCTGTACACAGTCTTTCCAAGTTCGTATTGTGCCATTTAGACAAACAGCACATAAACGACTGTCTACAGGAGTCCACTCGAGAAATGCCCGTTCTGCTTGTAGGCTTAGTACTATGCCTACACCGGCCAGGCCACATGAACCTGCTGTAGGGTCCCCAGACAAACGAAGAATGAATTGTGCTGTCCCGCTGCACTGATAGGGTGCGCTCAAACGGATGACCATGCAAGGGTTTTGTATGCGTGTTTCGGAGCCACGGCATACATCAGTCGCAAGAGATGGTAGTGTTTTAGCTAAGGCACCTTGCTGACCAATTTGACACAACGTAAGCACATTAAAAGCTCCAACATAATGTTTGGAGTGCGGCTTCATAAGACCTGGAATGGCACTTCGGGAACTCGAGCAATCAGTACAAGTGGTACGCATAGAAGTTGTAGTAGGAGAAGTGAAGTTAGTAGAAACAAGAGAATGAGAACGTGTTTGATCGTGAACAAAGTGATCTTCAGTGCTGTAGAGGTGTGAAGGCGGTTATCACTTCTCGGTCACCCACACCATGAAAGGATCCTCCCTGAGGTACTTGAAGAATAAAGTGGATTAGGGGAGATCTTGATGACCCGGAAGTGTGACCTCAGTGCCCACGGGACAAGTGCTTAAGGCTGGTCACCCATATTAATTGTTGTTCCGGTTGTCAGAAGCAGAATCGGCCCCGTGATTTTCTAAGAGACCCGGCTAACATTATGCTGCGTCAAGACTCTTCGAAGTAAAGACCATCCGACTGCTAGAGAGAAATTTAGAGGATTTATGTGATTTTTCCCATTCGCACTTTCTTAGCAGGGTTATAGTTTTTACGGGATGGGGTTGCTAACCCTATGCCCAACCCTCCTTCTTTATCACGGCTTTGGATAGACAGTAACCTCGAGAGGGTTCAGGACGGAGGTACTGATGGTATCGTGGTATGATTTTTCTAATGTACTACAGTTACTTGTTGTGACAGAAATCAGAGTACTGTATTTGTCAAGTAAGCTAAACTGAGTAGATACAAGATCGACCGAGGTTTGCGATAGTACGAATGTAACCGCGTTAGTCGTGATGTTTATAGTTCACGAGTTTCGATGTAATAGTTTATGGAGAAGTTTGCGGCTAGTGGCTACGAGTATGAATGTCACAATCTGTTTGGGTATCCTGTCGTTTGTTCGTTTTTCTTTGTTGGAGGTTTCTCTTCAAACAACCCTGGCTCAGTCTAACCCATTATTAGGAACATAAAACTCAAGACGTAGTTGTCAAAAAATTCCCGTTTGAATTAAAGTGAAGCAATTTTGTCAAAGAATATTCTTTTTAATAAACTCATCGTTTTCCACATTTCTAAATCAAATTAATGATCCAGATGAATAGCCATGTTTGAGGCGGAAATATCACTTAAATTAGATTATGGTCAATGAACCTGGAGTTGTTGTCAAAATCATTAATTTATGCGTCAATTAAAATTATCAGGGTGATCATAATCATCATAGAAACAATTGTTTATTGGGGTGAATTATACATCCGCACTGTGGATACAAATCAAAACAAACATCAGTACAAAGGAAGACTAAGTGTAATGTGCAAAATGATATGCAACAATAAAATGGAGTGTATTCACGTGAATATGGGACGGATAATAATAATAATACAATGATATGAATAGTAGTGACTATAATATCTGAAAAACGAAAACATGAGTTGTAAACATATAAATGCGGAAAATTAATTTTAGCATTAAATAAACTGAGTTAGTTTGTGATTGCTGATCCTTTTAGTCTGTTGTAGGCCGTGGTAAGGAAAACTGTTTGGTATATTTCTTCTGGACGCAGGAATCTACATTTTTAGTCCAAATAGCATTTGCTTTTATTGTTTGAAGAACTTTGATTCTTACCGACGTTGGTAGGTAGTTGTTAACAGGGTGTTGAAAACAACTGGTTGACACCTGCATCATGTCCTATCTCCACTAGATGAGCAAGTAATGAGCTGATAACTATCTTATCCATTCCTTTCCTCAGCCACGCTATACGATGTTCCAGAGCGCGGAAACGTAATTCCCTAGAATGACCGATGTAACTTGCTCCACAGGAGCAGTTGAATTGGCGAGTTCAAAAGGGGTAGCTACTCTGCGTAATTCGTCTTTTAGTTCCAGCGTCACTATCGAACTCGCAGAAAACATTAATCTTAACCTAGCTGCGTTAAACGATCTCTTATTATTAGTTGGTAAACTGAATATCTAAGAAATTCATAGCTTGCGTTTAAGGGTCAAACTAAGACAGTAGTTTCCCCAATTGTTTGAGCACTTCATGAGGGCAGTAGACAAAGTTGACAAAGTACATCACTCATCTCTCTTATATAAATTACAAGCTTTCGGGATAACGGGCAAATTGCATGATTGGTTAGCTTCGTTTTGGAAAGATCGCATTCAATTAGTGAAACTAGGACGATATCTCTCACGTCCTCAAAATATCACCAGTGGTGTCTTCCAGGGTTCAGTCATTGGACCATTGTTATTTATTATGTATGTTAATGACATATGCCACTGTTTTCAAGAGGGTAAGACCTTTATGTTTGCGGACGACCTTAAAGTTGTCTATACATTCAACCCAGATGAAGGTCGAAATATTAACGACATAATACAGAGAGATCTCAATAAACTAAGCAAATGGTGTAATAAATGGTTTCTTCCCCTTAACACACAAAAGTCAGGGTACCTATGTTTCGGAGAATCTAACCCCGAGATTAACCTACACCTTAACGAACATGAATTTTGTCATCTAAATAGCGTCTGTGATTTAGGAGTAAGGTATTCAAAAAGTCTATCCTTTACCGAGCATGCTTCATCACAGGTCTCTAAAGCTCGTAGACTTATTGGTTTTATTCATCGTAACTATCGTCTTAGCGAATCTAAAGTTATTCTTTATAAAACTTGTGTTAGACCTCTACTTGAGTACTGCCCAATTATATATAGTTGCATGAGTTCACTAGATCGGCAAAAAATAGAGAAAGTTCAACGGCATCTTACTAGACTATTAATCCCTGGCCGACCCTATGATGCTAGATGCTGTGCTTGGAAGTTAGACCCTTTATGGGTCAGAAGGATTAAACTTAATCTTACTATACTCTATAAAATTCTTCATAAAGAAATTATAACAGATTGTACTGCCTTGACATTTGCTGGAAAACATAAGTATGACTTGCGGAACCAAAACTCTCTGGTAACAGTGCAGAGAGCCACTAGTAAGCTAAAATCCTCCTTCTTTGTTGCACGTTATGCTAACCTTTGGAACCGGTTACCAGAAAGCATACGACAATCTAACTCATTGTCACAGTTTAGATTGGCAATAAACCTACACTTGGACAATGCCGGCATCTGTAACTTACTTAACACAACTTATATAGACTATGGTACATTTATCAATGGACTTCCTGGCACTTAATTCTACTTATAACACGACTAAACAATAAAAGGCACTTGTAGACTTTAAAAGCTTTTTAATTATTCACCTACAGGCAATAGAACGTTTTTCTACCTAGAAGAGAGTGCTTTGGGAACTCGTAATGTCTATGCATTTCTTAGAGGTGATGAAGTGTCTTTATTCCCCCATACTTTATCTTATAGGATAAAGTAGATCTGAAATTTACCACAGTTATCTCTAGTATCAGTCGACGTTTCCCGGAATAAAAAAGTCGAATAACAAATGAGATTTAGTTAATCCAATATGTACACTTTAGGTCTCACTGTAATCAGATGTACTTAACTGATTCTGTGCCCTCTCGCGCTTTCGCTTGTTCTTTTTCTTTATCTTTTCAGTTCCCAACTATCGTGTCACGCTGAAAATATAACCCAAAGTCCACGCTGGAAAGGAAATTGCATCTTTGTGATCTACTCATGATGCTTTAATGTGTTACTTCCAATCTCCATCGTCCACCTGCAAGGTGCCGTCCCACACAAGGACATGTTCGTACTTGATGCCACAATAGACTATTTCAAACAACTGTGTGGTATCTAAATCTTCCTTGTGTCGCGTCTTTGACACTCCTTTTTTGAATTGATTACATATATTAATAAGTGTTCTCTATTAATACATTCCTGAAAACTCAAGAATGAAATGTATCTTCCAGCTTGCCTTGTAAATGGTATTATTAGTCAAGCATTCATTTCGCCAAAACTTTGTGTTCCATTGTGAAAGAGTTAAACTTTCTGTATCATAATGACCATGCCTGTAAACTGGCGTGATTTCTGTAATAAATTTCAGAATAATAATAAAAAAACTTTAAACGGGATTCGTGTACCGTTTTGTCCTTGACTGTGACCAGTTATTAATAATAATAATAGAATTATTCTCAAGTGACTTTTTGTAGATGTGTGCATAGCAGTTTACAGGCATGATCAGAATGATATAGATTTATTAACATACAAGGATTTTAACAGTCATTGATAGAGAATTCACACCATATAAAGACATTAATTAATTGCAAGGCCAACGACATCAAAGTTCACAGTACTAGGGTACCAGATTTACATGCTATAGTATGGTGCATTTTTGACAAAAAGTGTGCGCTTTTCGTCTGTGGCTCTGGAATTTCAAGAGCATGCTGGGAGTGAACAGAATGAACCATACAGCATTTCCAGATACGGGACATGACGAACAATATTTGGAACTTAGATAAGGACTTCAACCGAGCACAAATATAGAGGGTATTCTTACGTGGCGGTGGAATCTGCTTAGGTCTACTTGAACAGTGAATTATGGATGCATTAAGTATATTGTTAACCAGCATTAGGAACAAGCTGCTGTAATGGAGACCCTTTCCTTGTGAGAGCAGTCCATAAGCTCGGGGAGATGATATAGAGGAACATACGAAATGGGAGAAATAAAAATAAATGAAGTTAGCTAGTAGTTGTAAAATAAATAGTTTTAAACTAGAATATCCTTTATTTTTGTTATTTTTCCTACTACAGTGTTCATGCTTAAATTGTTTAAAGGTTTAGAACCCTGTGAACTATCACTGATTAAGTTGAAGTTGTGGTAAGTCGTGGAGTATTTGGTACAGAACTTTAAACATATTGTTCCAGGTATTTCTCGTCTTATCTAGTCTACATTCTCGTACTACACATTGATCGGGCCGAGTACACTAATTAATTGGTTTATCTCCCGTATAAAGTGATCACTGCTACCCAACGTACGGATTTCTGCCGACAAACTGTTCCAGATGGCGGTAAATTCGTGCACGGAAGACTTAGATCGTATTGTAGTCTTACAATGTTCCACCCACACTGTACCTGTACGGTTTCTGTGGCTGCAATTAGATGAATCGATGAACCTTAATGTAGGGTCGGGAGAGTGTGCTAAACGGTGTGCAACTTTGAAAGAGAGTGTGCCAGATTGAACTTAGCTAGTCCTTTCCAAAGTGGTTCTAGGCCTAATCTGTCACAACTTGTAGTGTGGTTTAGTCCACGATCCATCTCCAATGTCTTTTTGTGTAGTATCGATGCATTTGGCGGTTTGTTACCCATCTACTTCGAAGAGTAGGTTGAGGTTGTAACATCCAATGCTGATCCAGTCACATTTCTTAGTGTTAAAGTAGAGCTGATGTTATAAACACCAGACAGTGACTTCATCTAACTCTTTCTGTACTATCTTAACGGTGTTGTGTAGCTCATTTATGTCGCATGAGTAGACAACTGCGTATAAGTAGGTTTTGCCAGTGTTAAAATAGCCACTGATAATTTTGATATATATTGTAAACAAGAGAGGCCCTAGTACGCTTCCTTGTATAACCCTACTATTTACCCTCATAAGAGATGATTGTGCTGAGTCTACTTTGGTTGTCTGGTATCAACTGGTCAAAAAATGGTTTAAGCCAGCTTAGAAGAGGGTTTCAAATGGTTTCCCGACGGAGTGTGTTTCCTCACAGAGTATGCTGTGTGATGCTTTGTCAAAAGCCCTAGATACATTGAAGTATGGGACTTAGACTATTTTGTGTAAGTCGCGGCAAGATGTAATGTGACTAAGGAAGTCAACGTGACAGATTAAACTTTACCGACTCTCCATAAAACCATGTTGTGATTTAGATATTTGGCTTTGTGCTAGTAAGTATTTTGAGATGCAATTTTTTATTATCTTCTCCATGATTCGTGAAAGAACAGGAGTAATATTTATAGGCCTACAATTACTTGCACAAGCTCTATCACCGCCCTTGTATTTGGAGATGATGTAGCTAGTTTTCCAAATATTTGGGTATTTACCTGTGTCTAGTGACAAGGTAAACGGTTTAAGGAGTAGAAGTGGCATATCCTCGTCACATCCTTTGAGGAAAACTGATGAAAGGCCGTCGATTCCTGGACCCTTTGTAGACCTAAGGTTTCCGATTGCTTCAGCTATGCATTTAGAGCTGGAAGGTATTATGGACAATGTACTATCTACAAGTACCATGTGCATATAATTTGTAGGTAGTTTGGCTCAACAAGTTATTAAGAATTTCGCATATTGCTCTAGGAGCCGTTGTATACCTTGCCATCTTGGATCAAAAATGGGATGTCTGTTGGGGTGTGTGTACGTTTATTAAGAAGTGCTGTCAGACTATTCGTTTTAGTACAGCTTTTAAGCTCATTTAGCTCTTTGTTCCTTTTGCCTCTATGAAGTGACATCCTAATAGATTCTAGGGTTTCCCAGATTGAGTGTAGACATGAAAAATCATGAGAAGAGAAAAAACGGTTTGAAAGCTTTCTGAGTTTCGCTTGGTGTTTACGTGGGAGAAATGATGACTTATTCGTAGAGAGCATGCATATTGTTTTGGGGGTTATGGTATCTAAGCATGATACAATTGTAGTGTAAAAAATTATTAGGGTCTTGAAGTGGGTCAGTAGTAAAGAAGCCGTTCCAGTTAAAGTATTTTATGAGTGTCACCAAAAGCTCCCAGTCTGTATTTCTAAAGCACCGAGTATTTCTGCCACATCAGTACTGTTTGTGTACTCTTTTAGTGAGGCAATAGGCAAAGAACAAAAGCCACTCTGTGGTCGCTAGTAGACCATTCTTCATCGACTAGCGCCGCGTTGGGTATTGTACTGTGGCAAAATATCTGACCTAAAATATTTTTACTGCGTGTAGGTTTTGTGATATATTGCTTTCATCCATATGAATCCATGGAGGTAATTATGTCGTTGTGGGCCACTGCTCGTTTTCCACTTAATGTGTGGCAGATTGAAACCTCCCGCAATCACTTTGCAATTAGCATCTAAGGTTGAGGCCCGTGATAAATAGACTACAAAGTGCTGCGTCTATTTCTGGTCGTGAGCAGGGTGTCCAGTACACAGCCTACAAATATCTTATAATTAATGCCACATACCATGAGGCGAAATGAGTCAGGGATTGTACTTAGTGTTAGTTCTCCTACTTTTGTCATAAGGGTGTGACTATGAGTGCATATTATGCATCCTCCTCCCCTTTGATTATCTCGGCTAGTACGGTGCAAGGAATATCCATTTATGTTTATGTCAGCATCCGGTGCTGAAAACGAACATTATGTTTCCGTTACTAATATGACTGATGGCCTAGTGATAAGAACTGTCATCTGAGGTCTGACACTTAGTTAAGTACTGGACGGGCATTGATGAGCACAATCGTAAAAAGGTCTGTGTTCATGCAGGTTAAGGTGTCTTTGTTAAAGGGGTTGAGGTTATAATTATGGATATCACTTGGACTGGATGTCAGGGGTCTCTGGCATTTACTTAGCTGAGATGTTAGTGGAAGTATACTCAGTGTTTGTTCCATGAGATTAGTGTTCTGAACGTCTCTGTTATCTCTGTGGCAATCACTTAAGACACTTATGTTAACTGGATATGAGATGGTAGCTACGTTTTTCCCTAATGGTGATAGGGGTTGAGAGTATTCATGATTGGCAGGAGTTGTTGGTTCAAGCAGGGTGGTAGAGGTATTGGACAAGAGTGAAAAGGGTTGTGAGGTGTCAAATAAAGATACGCATATGTAACATTTGGTTCGCAATAGTTGGACATTATGTTATGAGTTCTAGGCGAAAAGTCATGAGCAGAAACGTTTGCTACAGAGAATTGTCGCATTAGTAAATTTTTATGTTAAGATGGCCAATGATATTAGCGGTACGGATAGTTCCCATAGTTGTATTGAGCCATGCTACGGTTCATTTGGAACTATGAAGGTATAAGTGGTAATGGGTGACTTCTTTGTGCAGTTTGCTGTCTTAAAGATATTATATTTTGTAAAAGTTTATCAGTGTGACGTATGTGATAAATTCTTGTTCTAATATGTTACTAATACATACTGTGTTGACATTGTTTAAAAGTATCACCGATACAATTGCACACTCATAAACTTTGCCCTTGGCTCCTTGTACCTGCTGCTGTCTGAAAAGTAAATACACTGTCGATGATTTATTCTTCGTCCTGAACTGAGTCTCCTCTACCTATTTCTTCGATTAATAACTGAATACCTTTTATAGTACTGGAACTGAATACTTAACGTCACTGCCGCTCTTCCCAGCTCATTATTATCATCATGATTACCATTATTATTATTATCTGTCTCCTGTCATCACTTATAAACCAATTCACAATTTTGATGACAATTTGACCTTTTACTTATGTTGGGTTCATTAGTTGTCTAATAATCCTATTTATGCTTATATCATTCAGATCATGCCTGTAAACTGGCATGCTCTCATGTACAAATTGTTACTTGAGAATAAATTATTACTATTATTACTATACAAAATCGAATCCACAACTATTCATTGAACTCTTTAGAATTTCATTTATGATCTCTTTCCGTAGTGCCATATATATTTATTTATTTTTATTATGATTTTTTTTAACATGTCCTACATCACATTGGCGTTTTACTCTTCATACTACTTTGCCAATTTGATTTATTGAATTATTATACTCATCTGATGTAACCCAAAACGGTTTCTTCACAACGCTTATTGTAGGTAGTGAGTAGTATGCGATTAAAATAAAATAAGAATAAGCAAAAAAAATAACTGACTAGAACTAATCTATACTGGACGCTGGAAACAATGCCTACGTGTGGTGGTCGTCTCGAGTATCTAGCATTCATCTCAAACTTTGCAGTTAATTCGAATAAACTACATTCTGATAGACATTGTACTTATTATATGTACTATATTAACAGTTAATATAAGGGCAGAGTGTATGAGTGTACAGTTGTATCAGTGATACTTTTAAACAGTGTCAGTACAGTGTGTATTAGTAACATATTAGAACAAGAATTTATCACATACGTCACACTGATAAACTTTTACAAAATATAATATCTTTAAGACAGTCGGCACACCGGAAGCCTTTAAGAGAGTTATCTTTACCTTATTTAGAGGGGACTTCACAGGGATGTTGCAAACTATGGCCTTATGGAGCGAACTAATACGCTTTACAACTTCAGTGAAGATAAAATCTAGGAAAATTTAAGCTTGTTTCACTTTTTCTACGTCAATGTTATTATGTTTATCAAATAGGTATGATAGTGGGGCTAGATCTTGTAGGACATACTGCATCTTGGTTAGTGTTGGCTCGGTGCCGTCCACTTCCATTTTGTAAGGGGAAATATCAATATTCTGATCTGCAATGTTGACAACCTTAAGAAGTGTGTAACTGTCAGCTAGTTGCTGATTGGTGATAAGCACCTCGTTGACGGATGCTTCATAGTGTGCATGGGAAGGGCTATTAAATATTAGTCGCTTTGATTTGCCACGATTTGTTTGTGTGTCTGACGGATTAAGAAGAGAAGAAATGGTAGAGGAAATGTCGCTCGGTTTAAGAGACGTAATATTAGGCTCTGAACGTTTTGCCTTAATGCGTGCCATTTTTTTATACCAACCCTATCAACTAAAGACTGAAAAAGAAACTATCATATGCAAGCAGGTCTGCCCTGGTATTATTTGTTCCCAAGGTATGATAGAAAGCACACTAGTTGACACATCAGTCCGTCAAAATCATATCATACAGAATTCAAAGCTTTAGATATGCCCAAATACTACACTAATTCCTTGTGCCCGAAGCAACGTTTGTTTTTATTTTATTTTTATTTTAATCACATACTACTGATTTACAGTAGGCGTTGTGAAGAAACCTCTAGTACTGCAGTACTGTAAACTGTGAAGCTAGCTACCGTTGGCTTCCTAACTAATTTATATCTTTGTATATCGTCAATTCCATAACAATAACTCTACTAAAACTCTGTTACAATTATGCCATGTCATTTTGATCATGCCTGTAAACTGGTATGCTCTCATGTACAAATTGTTACTTGAGAATAAACTATTATTATTATTATAAACCGTTTTGGGTTTCATCAGATGAGTATAATAATTCAATAAATCAAATTGGCAAAGTAGTATGAAGAGTAAAACGCCAATGTGATGTAGGACATGTTAAAAAAAATCATAATAAAAATAAATATATATATATGGCACTACGGAAAGAGATCATAAATGAAATTCTAAAGAGTTTACTGCGTAGTTGTAGTTTAGATTTTATATAAATAGGTTTATTATAAATAGGTTTAGTAAAGACTAAGTTAAAAACCTGAAGTGACAAGTCATACAAGACCTAGTTCTGAGAAAACTATGTTAGGAATTTGAGACAGTCAGGCATTTCTCACATACTATTTTCCCCGTTATTACATAAAAATCTGGGGTGATGTTTATGGGCCTATAGTTGTGCAGTCTGATCCTGTCTCCTAGTATAGATCGAGGACTTATTCATGACGTTTTCCGTTCATTAGTATAAGTACCTGTTTTTAAGGTGAGATTAAGCAGTTTCAGTAGGAGTAATGGAACATTAAGCCCATGAAATCTGAAGCAAATTGATGTTATGCCATCTATTTCATGACTACTTGTAGTCTCAAGTGAGTTTATGGATTAACAGATGATTATTCCTGTTAGCAAAGGCAACACTGAACAGATTGGTGGTGATATTATGGTCGGTAACGATTAGGCTATCATGTGAGGTGCAGGAAGTATCACTATTATGAAGGGATTTAAGGCGCTCATTGAACAGCCATACCAAGTTTTGTACCCATGAGTTACTACGTATTGCCTATAACTTAATTGATAGCCTTTAACCTGTGTATTCCTTTTATTTGAGTAAAAGTCATGGTGATTTCAAGAAATACTGAGAAGTCATTAGACCTAAAACAGGACTTCTGTGAGTGTTTCGACTTCATACCGTAATTAAGTGATATGTAAATATCATCTAAGTCAATTATACTGCCCAGTTTCCTAGATGCAGCGAAGTTCAAATACGAGTTATTGATTTGGTAAACAAATGTCTACCGCACCTGGAATACTATTAGACAAGAATAAGTTGTCCCAGTCAAGGAATCTAAGGAGAGTGTGCAAAGTACTCCAGTTCACAGTTTTGCAACCTAGGTACTGTCTAGTTTTTGTGATATATTATTGTCGAAGTGGTTGGAGTCAAAAGCAAAAGCACACAGATCCGTTTTTGTGGCCACTTCTTTCAAGCTCTTTACCGTTTTGAAGTGGAAGGTGAGTGGCATCATGACAGAAACCTACACCAAGAATGTTACTATGTTTCGTGGTAATGTGTTCGCACTGCGCTTAACAGTGCATGCCGCAAGAAAGTTCTCCTCATCCTATGGCTGACCTCTGCTAATTTCCTAATCAATTTTAGGGAAACGGGAGTCACCTACGATGACTTGCATTGTAATTTAGAACAGAAGTGTGTACGGAAATAATAATAATGAGACTGCATGCAATAGTCGAAGTGTCAGAGGTCCAGTATACGGGTCCCTAATGTAAACTGTGGCCCGAGGTGGTGACAGAGATCAAACCGACTCTAGAGCTTTGCCGGGTACCTCGTCACCGATTCATTTTTTTTTATTTCTTCCATTAGTCAGAATTCAAATACTGGCGTATGTTAAATAACCATCACCCCGTTGACACTCTCTGTTGCAGCAATATAAAGTATAGTTTTAAATGTCTAACTTGGAGCTGGTTATTGAAGAAGAACGTCACGCATATTAAGTCTTGATATACTTTTTAGATAGACGCTACCGTTTTTAACTCATACAGGAATATATAAATAACTAACCGAGGTAAACCACTTCCCATACTTATTACATTATAGATTTAAATACACATGTAGAGTCGTTGACTACTCCTGAGTATAGTGGTTCGTTTAAGAAAATCCATATATACATACGATATGTAATAAACAAAGCTGAAATTAATTGCAGTACAAATCGACGATCGCCACATGTAAGCAAATATAGTCAGTGGTTGGTATAATAAAAGTACAGGTCCCATTTCCATGAATTTGGATACGATATTGTTCAGTTCGAATAAGTACAATAAGACCAAAACAGACTGGAAACAAAGTAGGAGAAGTTAAAGCTAGTTTATATTGACAGATTCAGAGGCAGCACTTTTTCATAAAAGATTTTTAACTTTAAGCATATAGAAAATCTCTAATCGAAGCACTTACAATGAATTGTGTCAAAGTCGTTTCAATTTATATGTACTCTGGTCACAACACTGTACTATTCTGGTGACACAAAGATCAACGTCTCTACAATGAAACTCATTCTAAACGGTATCTCTTCAGTTATTGTCCGTTATCTAATAATTGCTTATGGTTGTGGCATCACCAAACGAGTTTCTCGGCTCCGATTTTTGCTAAACTTCTCAATATACTGTTAATCACACTTCATGTGATCATATATGTCATCGTGGACAATGAAATCGACAAACTGAAAAATACGACTCTCAAACATAACTTACCGTACCGAGTAACGAACGTTAAGATGGATATTTTTAAACCACTTAAAAGAAAGACGATAAAACTCAGGCTTACCATTAAGAGGAAATAAGCCTGAAGAAGGGAAGAGATGCGGTAGACAGAAGAGAAAAGTGCATAATACCAAACGGATACATAGTAGAAAAAAAACAATCGGGTGCAAATTGGATATATGGTAGACAAGTTGGAAGTAAACCAAACAAACAGAAACGAAGAGTCATACTAACTATCTGAAGTGCTATTACCTTCAACTGTCATGGCACCTATGTTGTTATTAATCAAAACCTCGTATTCGGCGATATTTTTGAGCTACATACATGTAAAAACGCTGTGCGTCAACAACCTACTCATATATGTCTTGTTCTCAGTAGACATTTTACGTAAATATATACGTTCATTTAGGAGGTTGAAATAAAAAGTAACTTGCCATTGATATTTGACTACCCGCTAGCGCTATGTCTGTCTGTAAGTAAACGTACCTCCATGTAAACATTGTAGCGTGCCTCATAATTTTTCGTTCATTTGAGATGTAAATATAATTTAATTGCAACTTATTTTAACCAATCTCTTATTTGAACCTATTATTTTTATAACGAACATTTTTATTCATTTTAAGATTCAGCTGCTTTTATGTAACCATCGAGTCCATGTTACGCAGAATTAGTTACATGCTGAATTTTCTGCACAACTAAGTCTAAGGTATTTGAATGGCTGCAACCGGAAATGTGGAGAAAAATATCCCTAAAAGAAGCTGGATGTCAAAAATGATACACCCAACAGTCATCTAAAAACTAGAGCACGGAAAATATGGCATCTGTTTGAACGAACAAAAATTTGTTACATCGCTAAGTATCACATTAGCTTGATGGGGGAAAGCAGTAAAAAACGGAACTATTAGACAGTAAATCGACGGAGACTGCAAAAACATCGAAATTTGGCAAGAAACAATCATCCAGCGAAACGAGTAGTAAAAGATGGTTCACGGAGATGAGAAATTAAATTAATCTTGCCAATGTTGCACGCATTAGATTGTTTGCTATAATTCGTGCAGCAAAATTAACAACTAAGGTTAGCTACAGTCAGCCTGACACAGCGGTGGTATTTGATCATCGCTATATATTGTTTTCAAGAGTGATGGTGGATTATCTAATTCCAAAAGATGTAAATTACTGATTTCGAGGATCCTTTTTGTTGTAGAATATTATAGGTCTACTTTCTGCGGACAAAGTAAGAAGTAGCACGAGTCGCTTCTCAAGTCTACCAGTATGGCATCGCGTGAAATAATAACCGCCCAGTCTAGTGTGAGTAATGAGCCAGTGCTGACAGTAATAAGATGCAGCTGCAAAACACTGAGAATCGGTTAACTTTGATGTCACTCACAACAAGGCCACTCAGTTGAGTGGAACGGCAGGTATTCCCGTGACTTATATGATCATTCACTTAAAGAGGAATATGTTGGAATAAACCAAAAGAAGAGTTAAAGACCATGCGTCGAAATTTCGTTCAGATTATTTTGAGATGGTCATGGTTACTAGCATCGTAGCCACAGCTAGTGATACAATCTTCGAGTATTTGGTCATGTAATATCACGGTTACCTTCGAATGTCAGCAGTGTCCTATGAAATAGTAGCGCACACAGAAGTAGGTTAAAAGGCCAGGACATTTATTGTATTTATTCTAAAATTTATTACAGAAATCACGCCAGTTTACAGGCATGGTCATTATGATACAGAAAGTTTAACTCTTTCACAATGGAACACAAAGTTTTGGCGAAATGAATGCTTGACTAATAATACCATTTACAAGGCAAGCTGGAAGATACATTTCATTCTTGAGTTTTCAGGAATGTATTAATAGAGAACACTTATTAATATATGTAATCAATTCAAAAAAGGAGTGTCAAAGACGCGACACAAGGAAGATTTAGATACCACACAGTTGTTTGAAATAGTCTATTGTGGCATCAAGTACGAACATGTCCTTGTGTGGGACGGCACCTTGCAGGTGGACGATGGAGATTGGAAGTAACACATTAAAGCATCATGAGTAGATCACAAAGATGCAATTTCCTTTCCAGCGTGGACTTTGGGTTATATTTTCAGCGTGACACGATAGTTGGGAACTGAAAAGATAAAGAAAAAGAACAAGCGAAAGCGCGAGAGGGCACAGAATCAGTTAAGTACATCTGATTACAGTGAGACCTAAAGTGTACATATTGGATTAACTAAATCTCATTTGTTATTCGACTTTTTTATTCCGGGAAACGTCGACTGATACTAGAGATAACTATGGTAAATTTCAGATCTACTTTATCCTATAAGATAAAGTATGGGGGAATAAAGACACTTCATCACCTCTAAGAAATGCATAGACATTACGAGTTCCCAAAGCACTCTCTTCTAGGTAGAAAAACGTTCTATTGCCTGTAGGTGAATAATTAAAAAGCTTTTAAAGTCTACAAGTGCCTTTTATTGTTTAGTCGTGTTATAAGTAGAATTAAGTGCCAGGAAGTCCATTGATAAATGTACCATAGTCTATATAAGTTGTGTTAAGTAAGTTACAGATGCCGGCATTGTCCAAGTGTAGGTTTATTGCCAATCTAAACTGTGACAATGAGTTAGATTGTCGTATGCTTTCTGGTAACCGGTTCCAAAGGTTAGCATAACGTGCAACAAAGAAGGAGGATTTTAGCTTACTAGTGGCTCTCTGCACTGTTACCAGAGAGTTTTGGTTCCGCAAGTCATACTTATGTTTTCCAGCAAATGTCAAGGCAGTACAATCTGTTATAATTTCTTTATGAAGAATTTTATAGAGTATAGTAAGATTAAGTTTAATCCTTCTGACCCATAAAGGGTCTAACTTCCAAGCACAGCATCTAGCATCATAGGGTCGGCCAGGGATTAATAGTCTAGTAAGATGCCGTTGAACTTTCTCTATTTTTTGCCGATCTAGTGAACTCATGCAACTATATATAATTGGGCAGTACTCAAGTAGAGGTCTAACACAAGTTTTATAAAGAATAACTTTAGATTCGCTAAGACGATAGTTACGATGAATAAAACCAATAAGTCTACGAGCTTTAGAGACCTGTGATGAAGCATGCTCGGTAAAGGATAGACTTTTTGAATACCTTACTCCTAAATCACAGACGCTATTTAGATGACAAAATTCATGTTCGTTAAGGTGTAGGTTAATCTCGGGGTTAGATTCTCCGAAACATAGGTACCCTGACTTTTGTGTGTTAAGGGGAAGAAACCATTTATTACACCATTTGCTTAGTTTATTGAGATCTCTCTGTATTATGTCGTTAATATTTCGACCTTCATCTGGGTTGAATGTATAGACAACTTTAAGGTCGTCCGCAAACATAAAGGTCTTACCCTCTTGAAAACAGTGGCATATGTCATTAACATACATAATAAATAACAATGGTCCAATGACTGAACCCTGGAAGACACCACTGGTGATATTTTGAGGACGTGAGAGATATCGTCCTAGTTTCACTAATTGAATGCGATCTTTCCAAAACGAAGCTAACCAATCATGCAATTTGCCCGTTATCCCGAAAGCTTGTAATTTATATAAGAGAGATGAGTGATGTACTTTTTTAAACGCTTTAGTGAAGTCAAAGTATAGGGTAAAAATTAATTTTCCGTCATCTCTATTGTTTATTATATAGTCGAAGTATTCTAGGTGGCAAGTTATGCAGGATTTCTTAGACATGAAGCCGTGCTGGGAAGACTTAATTAGCTTGTGCTTAACTGTGTGTGTAAATCTCCTCTTTTATAACTTTCTCCATGACTCTAGATAAAACGGAAGAGTGATTAATTGGACAGTAATTTTCAATGCCAAGTCTGGTGCCTTTTTTGAAGTGAGGGATTATATACGTGGTTTTCCAGGAACTAGGAAAAATTCCATCTTCCAAGGAGAGATTAAATATTTTTGTGAGCAGTATTGGGAAGGCTGAGCTACCATATTTAATCAAATTAACCGGTATTCCATCCTCTCCACTATTAAATGAAGGTTTTAGTGATCTTAAAGCATTTCTAACATTAGTAACTGTAAACTTCAAGCCAGTTAATTTATGCTGGTTAAAGTTGCTGATCATCCCTATAAGTGGACTGTTTCTAGTAAGAGTGTGCAAATGATTCACTAAACGCTTCGCAGATCTCCATAGGGTTACTAGTTATTTTATTTTTGATTTTGACAGTAGTAGGAAGACTGGACTGGGCATAGAGTTTCTTTCTGAGGGTGGCTGCTAAATAGGCTATTTTGTCAGGTAATTTCAGAAGCATTTTTTCGGCTTCTAGCTCTCTCGTTTTTCTGTAGTTTGCTATATTTGTGAATACTGAATGGATACTTGAAATTACGGAAAAGTCATGCTGAACGAATAATCTCTTTCGTAACTTCCTTAGTTTGTTTTTAAATTTAACAGGGATGTATTCACTATTTGGGATGTGCGGTTTAATCACTTTAAAAGGTGTAACACTGTCAAGACATAAATTTATATTATGGTAAAATGCATCTAGTGAGTTATTAACTTCGTAAGAGGAGAAAAATATATCCCAATTAAGATCATGTAGTAATTTCTCGGTATTAGACCAGTTAATTTGAGCATAGTTTCTACGAGAATCAAGAGGATCGTTTGTTTTACTCTTAGTACATGAACATTCATTGACAATTAACTGGCAAATGACAACTTTGTGGTCGCTGCCAGGAAATTCAAGACTAGTACTGACTGAGTAGTTTGGGGCATTTTGTAAGAAGATTAAGTCTAATAAGTTGGACTTTCGTGTAGCTTTACGTACTACTTGAGTCCATGCATTACTTTCAAGTATTCCAAAGAATTTATCAAGGTGTGGAGGTCCATGCAAGGGGTTCCAAGTAACAGAAGGCATATTGAAATCTCCTCCTATCAACTTGGTCATAGGAAGCAATGATAATGATGCGAATAAATGACCTAATTGTTGGGTAAAATTATGGGTAGCATTAGGTGGTCTATAAATACAACCTATCAGGAATTGATGATGGGAACAGTTGTCAATACTGACAAATATAGCGTCATCTAAAAGTTCACTACCTTTTGGGGAGATAAGAGATGATGAAAAATCGGATCGAACATATATTATACATCCTCCGCCTTTTCCTGAATTCCTATCTTTGCGGTATATGACATAGTTATCAACTTGAAGTGTAAGGTCTGAGATATCGGGAGTACACCAAGTTTCGGTTATTAGGACACAGCATGGGTTAACTGAGTACATTAGGGATTTAAGATGAGTGGTTTTATTGAAGAGGGAACGGGAGTTAAATAGAATAGTGGAGAACTGTATGGGACTAATCAAATTAGATAGGTCACGGGTTACCTGAGTTAGTGGAGAATCCCCATGAACTCTGGAATGGAAGAAGAAAATGGAGTATAGGGGAGTGATAGCAGCGAGACATTAGCCACTAGGAGGTTGGGAGAGGGTACTTTGTCACTTGGCAGGGTACTATCTATATGACGATGTGGAATAAGTGAGGACTGAGCAGGGGAGGAAGTGAGGCGAGTATGACGGGATAGTGAGAAGGTAGACTTAAGGGATTCATTGTTTGCAAAAGGTGCTAAGTTACGATTCGAGGTTCTATTTGAGTCTATTGGGGAAGAGAATACTGTGGATATCGGTTCATACGAAAAAATTCTGGTGGATTGTATATGGGCAGCAAGCAATTATACATTGGCACATTGTTATTATATGCCATAGAGGCATAACGAAGCAACCCGTGGTCATGATACACTGAAGTTTGAGGGGGATTTATTAGTGATTTGTACGACCTCGATGTGACCATTGGGCCGCCAAAGGAAAGTGCTGGACTATTAGTGTAGGTGTAATAAGCCTGTTGAGCAAGGTTTGTAGGTATCCTGTAGGCGGATCCCATCGGGTTTTTATGCTGGTTTTTGTTGTTTAGTGGTATGAAGTTCGAGTACATTTGGTTGGGATTTAGGGAATATGCAAACTGTACGTTTTTAGGCACATGAGGCATGTTCTGACGAGTTTTCAAGGCAATGAAAGTGCGTCCTGCCCTACTCAAGATATGGTACTCAGATTTACCACGGCTGTCTGTGGTAGTACTCCACTGCATAGGGGGTTGGTTTGAAACAAAATACGTCTCCCCAGTATTTGATGCGAAATGCAAGAAGTCTACTTTCCTGGGATATCTCTGCTGCTTTGTTATCCGGCTTAATTTTGTAGGTATTTACAAAGAACTCTGGTTGGTCTTAAGTGAAATATTGTTTATAGTGGATGGTGTGGTATCCTGTAATTTAGAAGCCTTGCTCTTTCTCTGCTTTGATGTTATGGGCGGAGTTTGCACGCTTTTATGGGCTTGGGTTTTGGAGTGTGTTGATACTTTAGGGTAGCATTGAGACGAGCAGTCAGGTTTCTCTGGCTCACTATGCATTGTCGTGTGTTGGCTTGCTAAAGTTTGGCTAGCTTCCGATAATTGTTTACTATCTAGTAGATCTAGACTGAGGTTCTTAGAATGAGAGCAATCTTGAAGGGTACTAACTCCGCCTGTAGCCCGCACAGGGTTGCTGCCGGTCCCAAGCCCGGATAAAGGAGGAGGGTTGGGCATGGGGCTAGCACCCCCATCCCGTAAAACAACTATCATGCTAAAAAACAGTTCACGAGTAAAAACCCATATAATAATTCTAACTCTGCCCTGGGAATTGGAAGGATCAATATGACGCTTCATGGTGAAAGCCGAGTTCCCTCGGAAGCCATGAGGCCGATGCCTCCCCTTCTGACAACCGGAGCAACAATTAATGTACTCGACCGACCTCAAACAGCTGTCCCCTGGACACTGCGGTCACACTCTCAGGTCATCACGACCTCCTCTAATCCTCTTTCTCTTTCAGGTTCCTCAAGAATGACCTTTCCACGGTGTGGGCAACCGGGAAGTGATAACCGCCCTCATACCTCTAACAGCACAAGAGATCATTTTGCTCGAGGTCAAATCCCACCCTCAACCCTCAATAACTCCCTTATTCCCACGATTAACCCGACGAGCCTAACCTTATCACCTCACGCCTCTAATGCTAATGGTTTGAGTTCACAAAACGTTATTCCTGGTCTCCTGAAACCTCGCACTAAACTACATATCGGAGCTTTTAACGTTCGAACCTTAGGCCAAATAGGACAACAGGCCTCCCTAGCCATGACCCTTAATTCTCGTTCCATCGATGTCTGCTGTGTCTCTGAAACGCGTATACAGGATCCAAGTACAATCATTCACCTGACCTCACCTTGTGAAAACAAAGAACCGGTCCGGTTCACCCTTCGTGTTTCCGGGGACCCCACCGCTACCACTCGAGGCCTTGCTGGTGTAGGTATAGCACTAAGTTCAAAAGCTGAACAGGCTCTCCTTGACTGGATTCCCATAGACAGTCGGTTATGCGCTGTCCGTCTAAACGGGACGGTAAGAACTCGGAAAGATAGGGACACACGCCGTTGCCTCTTTGTTGTCTCTGCCTACGCTCCCACTGATTGCAGCTCAAATGAAGTAAAAGATGAATTTTACAGAAAGCTTTCAGACCTCCTTCGTAAAGCTAAGCGTACTGATGTAGTGATTATGGCTGGTGACTTTAATGCCCAAGTAGGTAGATTAGACGAAACTGAAAGGCACCTAGGTGGATCCTATGGTGTCGAGGCCCAACGAACAGATAATGGCAACCGTTTATTACAACTGCGCTCAGATTATCGTCTATTTCTCGCAAGCACTAACTTTAAACATAAAGAAAGACATCAGTTGACATAGCGGCCCCCACAGTCAACTCAACGCTGGACTCAAATAGACCACATTGCTATCAGCCATCGTTGGAGAGGCTCGATAGAAGACTGCCGCTCATTTTGGAGCACATGTTTAGACTCAGACCACGCTTTAGTACGAGCGCGTATTAGTGTGCGTCTCACTGGACGTAAAAGACCCACGGCAAAGATCCCCATAAGAGTCCAACTTAATGATGAAAAAGTCAAGAATACATTTCAGGAACAACTAGAAAATCAATTAGTCAACTGTATAAACGATACCCACCCCGAGTCAGCTTGGAATGATATCCAAAAAGCTGTTGAAACAGCAGTGATATCTACTAGTAAACTAAACCAAAAAGTTAGGAAAACTCAGTGGATTTCAGCTGCATCTACTGAACTGATAGATGCTCGGCAACACATCCCGTCTAGTCCTAAATACGATGAGGAGCGAAGGCAACTTAAACGCAAACTGGTTAAAAGCTTACGAAATGATCGTGAGCAGTGGTGGGTGGCGAAAGCTAAAGAGATGGAAAAAGCAGTGGCAATAGGTAACAGTAGGCAACTGTTCAGACTTATCAAGGAAACGGGCATCAAAAATCCAACTGTAAGTGAAACTATCGCAGAAAAAGATGGGAGCACTATTCACTGTCAATCCAGAAGGTTGGGCCGATGGGCAGAACACTTTACGGAACAGTTCAATTGGCCCTCGGCGTCATCCCAGTTGCCCACCATTCCCAAACAATCTGAATGGCAAGTTAATACTGGTCCCCCAAGCCTTAGTGAGGTTGAGAAGGCTATAGGGAACCTAAAGCGAGGTAGAGCAGCAGGACCCGATGGGTTGACCCCTGAGATATTTAGGGATGGTGGTCCAGTTTTAGCAGCGAGATTAACCGGGATCCTGGCTAGAATCTGGGAATTGGGCGTAATCCCACCCGACTGGTCTCAAACACTAATTGTTCCAATCTATGAGAAAGGACAGAAGTCCTCCTGTGACAATTACCGAGGAATCAGCTTAACTAATATAGTGTCCAAAATATTAGCTTCAATCATACTTCGACGCCTAACTAAAGCTCGTGAAGAGCAGACTAGAGAGAACCAAGGTGGTTTCAGACCTGGACGTGGCTGCATAGACCACCTATTCACACTTCGGCAGGTTCTAGAACATAGACACACTTTTAGACGCCCAACAACAGTTGTATTCCTTGACCTTAAGGCGGCATTCGACTCTATCGATCGTAAGGTTATGTGGCAATGTCTGTCATTGAAAGGCGTACCAGAGAAGTACATTAACCTTATACAAGCTCTCTACTCGAACACCACATGTCAAGTGAGAGCTTATGGCAGATTGTCATCAGAACTGATTACCTAAAGTGGTGTTCGTCAAGGTTGTCCGCTTTCCCCATTTTTATTTAATTTTATCATTGATATACTTTTAGAGTTGACATTTTCATCGTCTGACTTCGGCGGGGTTGACCTCCTTCCAGGAAATAAACTTGCTGACTTAGAATATGCAGATGATATAGTCCTCTTAGGCGAAGATGCTGATAAAATGCAGAATCTTTTGACTACCTTAAACAAGAATGTAAGGATGTTTGGGATGCGATTCTCTCCACCCAAATGCAAAATGTTACTTCAGGATTGGATTGATTCGACACCGAAGTTAGTGATAGGGAGTGAGGCAGTTGAACGTGTTGACCGCTTCACTTATCTTGGCAGCCTCATCAGCCCTGACGGTCTGGTGTCTGCTGAAATCTCTGCGCGCATACATAAGGCCCGATTAGCTTTTGGGAATTTGCGTCATCTGTGGCGTAGGCGAGACATCCGACTACTCACCAAAGGACGCGTTTACTGCGCAGTAGTTCGATCCGTTCTACTTTATGGATGTGAAACATTGCCGTTATGGATAGAGGATATCCATAGGCTCCTTGTATTCGATCACAGATGTCTTCGAAGCATTGCTCGTGTTTTCTGGGACCACCGATTAAGCAGTACGTGGGTTAGAAATAGAGTACTAGGTAGATACGGTAAGTCTATTGATGAAGTAGTAAATCTTCATCAGCTAAGGTGGTTAGGACATGTGTTACGTATGCCTGACCACCGCCTACCTCGACGAGCAATGCTGTCTGGTGTAGGAGTAGGCTGGAAGAAAGCTAGGGGCGGCCAAACCAAAACATGGCTCCAGTTCATGAAGTCATTGACAATTGGGCTGAGCCATGTTAATAGGTGCAGACTACCTGGTTGGGGTCCGCGTGACGCTCGTAATAAATGGTTAGAGACTTTGGGTGATATGGCTCAAAATCGTTGGCAATGGCGCAGGTGCATCCATTCCTTGTCTTCCTCCAAATCCTAAATTTCTGAACTTATCATAATTTTCTCCTTACTGGATCATATTTTCTTAAATCTTATCACCGGTCTCTATTCCCTTCCATTAATACTAACTCTGTTACTACCTTCCCCACTCTGGGATTTGATTCGACAATTTAATCTCTATCTGCTAATTGAGGCATGGCAACTTGAACTGCCGTACTCATGTACCAAGTTCTACGTTGCGACTGTCTGTCTGTCTGTCTGAAGGGTACTACTGGTATTTCTAAATTTTCTAGTATCAGTGGGAGTGTGCAGATTATCTGTCGACGCCTGAGTTGTCAACGTGTCCAAATCGACACACCGCTCATAGATTCGGTAAGTTTTCTATAGAGTGGAGAGTATTTATCAATGTGTACAGTTGACACTAGGACACGGTGAAGGGTGTGGTGTGGTTGAATAAGGTCGGAAGCTTGAGTCACGTTTTTGTTCAAGCTTGTTTACACCGTTATGCAGAGTAGTGAGATTAGCCGTTCTTCGTTGTAGGGTCGTTCTGTCTGCAACTATCTTGATATGCGTGAGGCCCGTACTAGATCTAATGTTACTTACGGAGTCAATGAAGCACCTAGCGTCAAAGGTTGATGTGAAGTGGAACAAGACTGGGCAACTGGTTTGCCAGTCCTTTTTTCTCAATCTTTTACAATCGCACGGGACATGCAACATATTACAGGCTTTCAAAATGACAGCCTTTGCTTTACGTAGTGGGAATTTATCAGGTATATTATAGACAATAGCTTTATGGTGAGATTTCAGCCTATTCACAACTTTGTCAGCTATAAAGTTAATAAAGATCTTTACCTGCTTAAGTTTTTCAATGTCTAAATCATCTTTCTTACGCGGCAAATAGGATATAGGTTCTAAGTCTGACAAAATACTGTTGACTCGGTTGAGAGTAAACTTTATTTCTCCTAGTTCAGTCACATAATTTATGTCACTATTTAAGTCCTTCATAATGTCTACAGCTCTAACAAGTGGTGATAGCTGCTGTGTTACAGCAGAATCACGAAGAGAGTCACTAACAGAGGACATATCACTTGGGTTTGGTGAACTCCTATTAAGTTTAGAGCGCTTAGCCCTATTGCGTACCATTTCAGTATTAGAACACTCAATGTAGTTACTAGTAAAAAGCGATGATAGTATTACAAGTTAGGATGTGGGCAAAACTCGAATTAAATACAAAAATGATAGACCACGTGAAAAAGTTACAACCTTCAAACCTCGCGCCAGTTACTATTTACTACTACAATGAGCTAAAGATTAATCTACTTCGTTATGTGGAAAGTTGGTTTGCCTACACTGGTTTGACATGTGCCCATTGTCAGCAAAATCATAACGATTTACCATTATTAGAAGGCTCAAGTCGAGGACCTTGTTTGCCGTTTGGATGCATCCTCAATCCGTTCGTGGGTTAGGTACTCCTTGTTAGAACAAACAGTGGAACGAGGGACCTACATGGTATGGATGAATCTGTGGAGGATACTGTTCATTATTTGGGCAGTTTTCATAAGCAATATATAAACGCAGACAAAATACAAAGAAAATTAATTAATTAACAACCGACATCAAAACAACAATTAGTCACAACAGTATAATAATTATAATTTATTTCCTGAATACCAGGAGCAAGCCATTTTTACAGGCAAGATCAACAATAACATATCAGATAGTAGAGAGGGTCTGTCTGTTATGCAAACTTATTATACAATGATGCACAGAGATATTGGGATAATAAACTTTGTTTTAAATTGGAATTTATTTAGCGTTCATTACAAACAGTGACTCTGTAACAGTGTTGAAATTACTCTGTACGATGTTATTAACGTGAATCTGTTCTCTTTATATTGCAGGGCGATCAAGGATAAATGTGTTGGAAGAAGAAGAGCGAGTCCTGCGTAAAATAAACTTGCAACGTGACGTATGAGAATATCCTGTAGATAACCTCTCCTTTCGTACTAGAACCGCGTAATTTAATTTTTAAAATAAGAGACCTGTGGTTGCTACTCTGTGTTCTCACTTTGCGTGAAGCACTTGACTAACATTGTGTGCTGTGGTTTTTAGATCTTCTCTGCCTGTCAATAACTGTCAATAACACGTGTTACACCTCAGGATGACCTTGTGATGCGGGTGGGGAATGACAGGATGGGTACATGTCACCATTATGAGGGGTTATATTTTGACGGAAAATGTAGACATCCAACTTTTTGCGTAATATAAAGGGTGACACTAAACTTTGCCGACGACCTCGAGGTATCTTTTAGCCAATGAGAATGCAGTCGTAAATAAAATCATTATTTATTATAAGGAACGAAATTTTAAAAAACATTTGCACACGATACACTGTTTTCAAATGATTTATGAAATTTTGGATGTTGGAGACAGGTTCATTGAGTTTAAATACCAAGAACCTACCAGTAAAATTAAAGCAATTACTACTTACCCATTCTGTTTTTACAGGTCTTTCTCTATTATATTTTCTCTTTCGAATGGCTGTTTCATCGATTTCAACGATTCTTCCGATGCCTCCCAGTGACAGATTTAAGCGCAACATGGTTTCTGAGAATAGGTCTCTACAGTGCTGAAACCAGTGCACTGCTGATACTTTGCTTACATCTGTAAGAGACGATGCCAGCGTGACAGGCAACTGCATAATCCACAATACAACCAACATGCAGGTTTGCCTCAGTGTCAGTTTAGACTTGCTGAAAAATCTAGCTATTCTTAAAGAATTTTTTCGCCAACAGCCATTGCAACGAAAGGTTACTCTATCGCGACTATCCATGGATTGTATTTGAGTCATATTGAGGCTACAATCACAAATGGACTGTCTACGAAATAATCCGAGAGCTTGTAGATTAGAAATAATAATGTCCTCATTAAAAATTGCAATAAGCCGATTTGAAGTAAGCATTTTGAACTTAAATTCGCGCTCGACCTTTTAAGTAACAACTTGATTCTCATTAGCCTTCTCAAGTTCGTCGGCGAAGTTTAGTTTCACGGCTCATTTGGTAAAAGTAGATTAGTTATCCTTAATAGGTTGGCTATTACAGAGAAGTACAGTAGTAGTGTCCAGACCGGGTTTCTATCAAAGGTAAGGTTAATGACACACAGGCTTGTGATATGAGCCGTGAGCTCGTATGCTAGATATGAGGTGATCCGTGACTTATGTATGGATTTCCAGATAGTTCAGGAAAGAGTTACTGGGTATCACTGGTAAATTACCACTGGAGCGGATAGAAAATGGTAACTTATTCCATAGTAAACTGTATAGTGCTATAAAAAGTTATTTCGTGATTTGTGTTTGCGTTTTTCGGTATACAGTGTTAGGGCCACATTCCTCAGGTTATATTTGGGTGCAGTCTTCCAGAAGGGAAAAGAGGTTGAGAAAGTGAGTCCATGAATTATTTACTGAAAAAAAATTAGGCTAGTTTTTAAACGGCATCTCCATAGGGGTTCTAGAGGAAGTAACCTACATCTTTCTACACAAGTTATGTTACTGGTATACTCCAGTAATCATCGGGCATAAGTTCAATATCTATATTTGGATGTTTGTATATAGATAAGATAAAAGCCTTTCTGTTGGATCCCATGCATTCAATTACTTGGTTATAGTGGAAAAGGCTGTCATCCTGGGGATGGAGACAATAACAGATGGATTTACTGGTGTAAAACTAAAAGTTGTTAATATTAGGCTGTTGACTTGTAAAGGGTGAACACCTAGTGAGTTACAGAGAAAGTGACGCTCAGTGCTGGATGTATAGCAGTGGAAAGTAATAATGTGCCAACTTTTCTTCACAAATTCAGGTCTCTTTATACTAAGTACTACGTCCACAACTATACATGAATTTCTACTTGCTCTTATTATCTTTGCATTTGTTATCCCACACTAAATATAACAGTGAGATTATTTCAGGCTCAAAAACTGACCTGAGTAATTTCATCAATAAGTTTGAGGTGTTAAGGCATTCAATTCATAATATCCATTTAGTTGAATAAATAGCAGAGAATAAAAAATATCACGGTTGTTTAATCTCCACGATTTCTATTTGAACCGTACATGAGTTGGATTAGGTAGTCATTGCGTAATGGTATCGCCGTCATCAACCAAGCAATCCGAAGTCCTCTAAATGAGGGTTTCCTGGAGCGCAAACTTCAAGGCACCTATGAACTGAAGCAGAGAGACGCGTAACGGAGAAACGAGACAGTTGACATCAGAAGAGAAGTCATTCGTTGTCAGAACTTCACATTCAAATCTTACGAAACAGACGACTTTGTAATTACCAGTGGAATACGTGGACATGTCCCACAGATTGTGAATGATGGAACATTTTGTTTCAGATCGTACAAAGATATTGCAGTTTCTTCACAGAACCCATATCTTCGTCAAACACCGAAATATTTAAGCGTCTAACATTTTGCCAAGAGACCATGTAGATACCTCTGTTGCATTACAAATGTATTAAGTACACCAGGTATATGACCAGGCAGTGTTTGTTGTATAACCAGAGCAACTTTTAACGATTAAACCCATAGGAATAAAACAAGGTGGTGAGGGATGTAGGGGATGTTATATTTTGATCGTGATTAGAGCGTCAGTCGGATAGCAACGTCTAGGTTGACTGACTAGGGAGTTGCTTTCCGCGTCGTGTCGTGTTGTGATCTGGTAGTGATACGTGAGAGAGTGCCTTCGACTGGTCGTGTCCGCTAAAATAAACATGGCCAGTATCAATTTTGAGAGCCTATGCAACTATTTATTTAGGGGATTATTTACCGCTACATGTATGTCCATCCGTCTGTCCACTTTGTAGCAATAGTTAACTTGTCACATACACTTTAGTATAAACCCATCTAGACAGGTATGTAATGGTATGCAAAGTAATAAAACTATTCTCTATTTCAAAGAGCAAGAGCTTTCTGCATTGCACACATTGAAGTGAGATCACAGTTACTAGCGGTATCCAGCAAATGGACGACTGTGTAGTCATTGTATATTCAAAAAAATCTCACATCACAAATTGGTGGGGGGGGATTTTTCTTCTCACAAGACGTCTTATTCATCTAAATACCAGTTTGTCCAAAAGCTTGGCAAGAACGAATTGGTTCCTACTGTGTAGACGTTCTCGCAGAAGCAAAAGTCCTAATACCTGCTCTTAACAGAGTTTATGCTTATGCTAGGTTAAATAGTGACGAGACGCTGTCTATGCCAGAGAAATCCCATAAAAGTTGCTTTTGATCCCTAATCATTATGCTCTGAAGGGACGTTAAACGCAGTAAAATGATTGCTTGTATACATCTACTGACGTAGATATAACTTTCACCACTTAGGAATGCATTGAGCCGGTTTATTTAAGAGTGGGTTTCATGAATCGGGGTCCATTATCTTGGATTGCAAGGTTGGTGTTATTTACTTCTTTATCATTTATAGCACGTCCAACGATACATTTGGGTTGGCAACTTCATCACCTGTCGCCAAGTCAGATTCTAAAATCAGATGTGTTTATGATTGCGAAATGTGCTGGTAGAACTTTAAGCGCTTGAAGTGCACCCGATATATGACTAAGTTACGTTTGACGTATTACCAGGGCAACTTCTAACGTTTGAACCCACTCTTACGAATGAGAAAAAATCAGAAGGCAATTAAGGATGTAAAAGAAGTTATATTTGATCGTGAATATGGTGGCAGTGGAATAGCAACGTCTAGGCTGGCAAACTAGAGAGGGGGTTGCTTTTCATGATGCGGCGTGACATGATCTGGTGGTGATGCGTGACCGAGCGCCTTCAACTTAGTAGTGTCCGCTAAAACAAACATGGTCAGCATCAATGTCGAAACCTGTGTAACTATTTATTTTGGGGATTATTTACCGCTACACGCTTGTCAACTAACACAGGATGCTAACAATGTTCTGTGGGATATTATTATATATGGATTATCCAGACTACTTGTTATATTAACTTTTAGAATACAAATTGTTATTACTTATGTATATTGGATTATAACCATGCTCATTTCAGTAATAGCATGTTAAATATGTTCATAAATTACTGTATGTTACATTGACTAGAATATATCCACAGGCAATCGAACAGGTGTATACATCAAAAGTCACTAACGATGATTTTATAGGAATTATGTTTGGACTAAATTTGAATCCAAGAAACAATGATTCAAGACAACCACCTAAAATTATCAGACTTTAAGTCACATACAACAGAGACAAGTATAGCATGCAAAACATTACATCAGGGGTTATTATCGGCTGCTACAAACTATAGTGACAGACCAGTGAGATCTGAGAACGAGCTATCAAAATCGCGGCACGCATTTGGAATCATATTTCTGGTGCTATGGGGTAATTAAGATGAGGCGGTTATGATAACTCACCTGTAAGATAAGGGATAATTTCTTGCAGTTGTAAGTAGAGCATAAATAAAGTTCGATACAACGGATGCGTAGGAAGGAACTGCGTCCTGAGTGGGGCTAAAAAAGTAGATGTGAAAGGGGAACTACTTTGGCGGATTAAAAATTACATAAGTATTACCAAGATGACTTGAAAACATGACAATTTAAGTGGATCTACCAAATTTGCATGATTAATAGACCTTTCAAAAATGTTCAGCAGTTTCAATTTTAAATAATTAGCATCCATATGACTATAGAACATATTTCCTCGCGATACGTAATATGGCCCTATGTATTTACTTAACATGATATACACTGTTTTCACAAACTATGTGGTTATATGGATGGGTTTCCCCATCGTGACTTATTCATATTTTAAGTAGCTTTGAGAGACTTACCAACCAAGTAGTATTGACGTATCCGCTTTTGAACAGCATGTTCTTACGTTTTCTTAATAATTCTAGGCTATTGTCCATATTTTCTGCTTCTTCATTGGCTTAAGTCTACGCAAGACCATTTTGAGGTACGATTAAAACCGCCATCGTAATATGGTTCTAACGGAATACTTTACATTTCTTGAAAGCCAAGACATAGTTTATGATTAACCTATGTGGATGCTCTGAATGGACAGGTATTTTTCTGAACAAAACGAACACATTAGTTGAAGTCAGGAATGGAGTCCTGGAGATAGTACATTAGGACTATGTCTATGAGACCTAGTAGACTAACACTATCCTACCTAAAAGCGCAACAAGTTCAGAATGTTACTTTGTGCTAATTATTGGTGGGCAGAATCATAGATGAGCAATTTCATTTGTGCTTGGAAAAAGGAAAACGTAATGAAATCCCTGCCATACTTCCTAGTTGATTTTAAATTGTTAATGACCATTTATATTTTTTAAATGTAAATAGTCAGTAGTAAATAAGAGTGGTAATAAAGATGACAGTAATAAATATAGATGATCAAAAGCTCTTTCTAAATTCCTCATTTTTCCAAATGTAACTGGGATTACTCACCAAACATTGCATACTTACGAGTAGTATAAAATAATATTGGAAATTTGTTGTATTCAAATTTGGTGCAGTTGGCACAAACTATGTTTTGCGTATAATCCGAAATCTTTTGGAGGCCTAATAAGACTTTTGTACTGTAGAAAGAGGACACATTATCAAGTTTAAAAGATCTAGAACTCTTCAAAGATGTTTTAAACAAGACAGGGTACTATTAGCCACACCATGGAAACTGATAGCATATTGAAACTTTTGTGCCGAAATTCTGAGGATTACAACGACTTATGGTCAATTATCTTATCAACTATTATACGTGGAATTACCTTTGACCAATTATGTTAGCATGATTACACAAATTTATCCGTCCATTTATTTTCCTTTTGAGTGGCGTAATAAAACTACATAATTCGACGACTAAACTTCAAACAAACATTTTCGTAGCGAAAGAGTCGTAGTTTTCATCACATATTACTCTCAGATCTCGCGAGCTCTGGATTGTTCTTGGCATTAAACCAGGCTGCTCAGCATTACCACTGACTTTCAAATATAAAGTACGTATGAAAACATACTTCCTTTTGCTTACTACGTTTTGAGCCTTCTTGATATTTTTAATCAGCTTTATGTCATCTACGCAAATTTCGTTGAAGGAACGCGAACTAGACTAACGAGCTAAACGATGCAGTTATTTTTTTCTCACGGGTTATTTACGAACGTCTTTCATACATTCGTATGAAATATTGTGGAAC
This sequence comes from Schistosoma mekongi, assembly GCA_034768735.1. NCBI lineage: Eukaryota > Metazoa > Platyhelminthes > Trematoda > Strigeidida > Schistosomatidae > Schistosoma > Schistosoma mekongi. Next base: position 31,181,467 of record CM068309.1, read on the forward strand.
TAATCATTCCAATGACGAATTTGGGAAAATATTAAAATGTTGAATTCCAAATCCAGTGTGAGCATAACAAGGATAGAACTGTAGGGTTTTACATTGTCAAATCGAATTAAAAGCAAAAGGGATGCTAAACTGAAGTAGTTAATGCGTATAAAGTAGACGTAAACCTGCTTCTTAAACATAATTAGTGAAATCAACTGGATCATAAATATTCTTAATTGTGATCATCTAGAGGCTAGAAATGAAACGTAGAACTCACTGATAAGAAAAACAATCAGAAAGTCAACATGTGAGGATAAGCAAACCAACAAACAAGTACTCAATGCTTCTACAGCAACACAAAACATTTAGTAGAAAAAAACAATTACGAATAAGGATTAGATATCACGAAATGACCTGAATAAGTGGACCATTGAAAAACGGCAAAAGCACTGGACGGTTAGTGAGCTGGTATCCGACTGTTGATAGTGCTAACTCCTACTAATTCGTGATGTATTTTCACAACCCTGGTCCAGTTTTCCAGTAGGTTTGTAAATGTACATGATGATAAAACAGATATCCTGTAATTCCTGGTTTTCAATGGTTGTCTGACTTAAGCCGATGCATGATATTAAATTTAAATTCTAAAATTTCTATAATACCTAAGACAATTACTATGCTACTGATATGAGTGATTTATTACAACTTTATTGAATAGTTAAAATGATAATTTGTATCAAGAAAAAAACCATTATTTACAATTGGTGACTATATATTTCATGCTTCAAATAATACAATTCTAAATATTTGCCTGTATGAACTCATACCAAATTTAGTAATAGTGCTAAAATGAGCACTTTCGAAATCTTATGAGGTTTAAACAAATCAAAATATATTGAATTTTATTTGTCTTAAAAACCAGCTTATTTATTACATTTTTCGAATAAGTATTCAATAGATTTGAAGACTCAACACTTACTCCGTATACAATGAGCTTCATATTACCAATAAGCCTGTTTCATACAAACACTAAATTTAAAAAATATGTTTCAACATTATGTGACGATTGACGCTGAGTGTTACATTTATTTAGTAAGTAGATAAGTAAAAGACTATTCTTTTTATTGCATTAACCAGGTATGATAAACTTTCCATCTCTTCACTGAGCATTAGTAAGATAATGTCCAAGCAATTTAATTCCAGAAGTAACTTTTTCCTCATTACATCTTTTAACAAGTGACTACCTATTCAGTGTTTCTCTGATCATTTTATATTATGCCGACTGAATTGTCCTGTTATATGTCCTAAATGATGAACATCTCGGTGGAAGCATTATGATACAGCCTTTGTGGGTGACAGTATTATAAACTTGCGATTGATTTGAAGGCGCAAATGTATTTCAGTGGTAAATGAATATCAGCTCGAGAAAAAATTGACCATTTTCAACCACGTGGACTAACATAGTTGTCACGCATAACTAAAACACTGGGAATAATATACAGCATATTTTAAAGACTGTTATCAGAAAGTACAACACTACAAAAGAGGTAAGTAGTTTTTACAGGTCAACAGAATTGACAACAGCATGACTAGTTGAAGTATACTAAGTTAAAACTTTTCAAAGACAAGTAATGGCGATAAGTGAATGCTGTATCTTTGAACACACTTCATAGAAAACAAACTACAAAGATACAGGCCACCATACTGAGATGCATTCACCTCCACGATTTAGTTTCATATTACTAGAGTAACCCAATACGAATGTGTTGTACGAACCACTAGACCGACGCGATCTAAGCGGTTTGTGGAAAATATTATATATACCTTTGTGAAAAATTGTAAACGCGAACTGGCGTAGGCTGAAGAAGCCTTAAGCAAAAACGAAACAGTTATTCAAGGCTGTGCTAATTTTTAATGGTGAATTCAAGCGTAAAGTTGAGGATTAACAAAACAAAGTATAATATGAGACATGTTAAGTTCATCAGATGTAAATTAAAAATAAAAGTTATTGAAATAACACATATAAGGGAATCATATTGTTTACAATCAGATCTTCATCAATAATACTTGTACACGAATATGCAAATTGCTAAGCCAATCCTGAAAAGAATAGTCAGATTTAAAGATAGAAAAAATCAAATACCAAAGATATGAAAAACCTGTTATCAAAAGAATATTTTGAACAATAATAACTCTCAAGGGAAGATGCATCTAAGTCAACAGTCAAACAATGACAACCGCAGAGACTTGATTAGAAAACTTTAACGGTTGAATGATACATATTTCCTTCGAATACGAAATTGTGAACGTGGTTCTAATAGTTAAAAGTACCAATCTTTACATCTGCTTGATACTACGATATCAGAATCTTACGTAATTCCACTTCGAGTGCATTTACTATTCAGAAGCCTCTTGATTTTTTTATGAATGAATAAATGCATCTTGTTTCTTCCTACTTAGAAATCAAACCGTTCCAGAACATAGTTGTAACTGAAGATTGATTGCACTACATACTATATGATCCACTCCTAATTCACCAACAAATGGTTTTGCTGATGAACTACTTAGCTTAAACCAGTCATTTGCCCATTATAATCTTAGTTACAACTGGATATAAAGATATGGTCGCAATATGTAATAATTCTTTACAATCGCAGGTAAGGCGTTATTGTTTAATATTCCTGAGATTCAGGGAGATATAATGTGTTGAGGGATAGTAATTACATTTGTTGACTTATGTGCTACGAAATCCCGTTAAATTCATTTGATTATACCACTTAGATGGATACAGAACGTAAGTAGGAATGTTTGACGAGAAAAATCAAATTGACTAACAGATTAATCGGAATGCTGAATTCATTACCGACTAAATGGCCATGACAATCATTGGATTGACCAGTTATGATATAGCATTATAGTAGGTTGCGATTGATAGTCATTATACTAGATGTGGCTTAGGAGCAACTACACGGATCTCCACCTAATAATTCAGTCAGTGGGAAATATGTACAAAACAAAATACAATTTGGATTCTCCGGTGATGACATCTGCTACGGTATGTTAAGTGTGGTTGGGGTCCGCGTGATGATCGCAACAAATGGCTGGAGACGCTAGGCGATATGGCTCAGGATCGGTCACAGTGGCGCAAGTGTATTCACTCTTTAACCTCATCTAAATCTTGAATCCTATTGTTATTTTCTAGACATCCTTACTTTACTCTTCCCTCTTGTATTCTGTCTATACGTTACCTCAATATTCTCGTAGTGCTAGTGTGGTATGACAACTTGAACCTACAGGCGTTTGTGCCCGGTTCTACGTTGTTGTTGATGATGATGTTAAGTGTGCATCTTGTTCCGGAAAAAAAACTTAGGATATACCAGTGACTAGAAACTTGAAGGGAATTACTCACGTGCAGCCTTCCGGTCAAACTTAGCATGTGATATAACTCAATTAATAGTAGGTATATACCTTACTGTCCTCATTCAAAATAAAGTTAAGATATCCCAACTTGCTATAGTTACTAAATTTACCACACTGTTTGAAACCTGACTGCATGCTTACCACTTTATTTGGGAAATTTTGCTAAACACAAGTTCACATGTACTAGGAAAAATAAAACATTCAGAATAATCGCAGAATTAAAAATGACTAACAGATATTACCACCACGCTTGTGCTTTGGGAAAGCAAAAATTAAGGAAAGTTGAGAAATGAAAGCTGCTTAGCCTAACAGAGAATTAAATATCTAATCCAGTTATCGACTATCACATTTAAACTGATACTAACTTTTCACCTAGTTTTGAATACCAACGTTGAAAAATATTTGGAGACTGGATAAAACACATTTCCCATGGACCATTAAGTAATGACTACTTGTACTGAGTACCGTAAATAACTTCCTACAGCACGATGCATTTATATACAAAATGGAGCCTGGTCCTGTAGAAAACAAATCAATTTGCAATGATAGTTTCTCAGCACACCTTCCTAATAAGGCGACAGCAAGATTTAAGCAATTACACCTGCAGCCCTCCTAAAATTACCGCCGAACCCGAACCCGGATAAAAAAGTATCGGAAATGAGATTAGCAACCCCATTCGGCAGAACACAACTTTGCTAAAAACACATCAACCATTAGGTCATTTAAACTACAAAAACCCTGCCTTGAGAGTTGAAGGGCCCTCATTTCGAAGAGTTATTACACCTTATAGTGGGATTTGAGTTTTCTCGGGAGTTACGAGGTAGATGCAAATTCCAACAACAGCAACAATTAACATAGCTACATGAAACGTTCGCACAATGTGGGAAAAACCACTCACATTGTTGACAGATGAAAAGACACAACCTGGACATACTTGAAATAAGTGAAACTAATTGGTTACAAGCTGAACAGAAAAGATTAACCTTGAGAGAGGTATTCATGTACTCCGGTTATGAAAAAATCCCTCACACACACAAGGAGTCACACTGACGTTGCCCATGTAAAGTGGGAATTTCATAGACCTAGGATTGTCGAAGTATCATTTAGAACAGAGGGGATCACAATGAATGTCTAGTGTTACGCTGCCACCAACGAAGACAATATAGATGAGTTTTATGAGAGTTTGCAGTTAATCGTAGAGAAATGTCCTGGAGAAGATCTGATCATTTTGACGGGAGACGTAAACGCAGTGGACAACACTAGATATGAAGATATCATGAGGTGACATGAACGTGATGAAATAGGTGAAAGAGTGGAACTGGACTAGAAAAATGTTATTCATTCAATGACCAACCCAAATTTAACAGGTCAGAGTGCTGTTACGAATGCTAGTATCTTTTAACAGCTAGGAAGTAACATAAACTCCCGAATAGGAAGGATGCGCACCTAGGACTAAAGTACAAGAATTTACAAGTGCATTAAGATCGAACTCACTCGTTTGGGAACACGAATTAGTTAACGACTAATGAGAATTAAGCAAGATGAACTTCAAATATTGTACCTCTTCACTTCACACGCAGAATTAAAGTAGACGAAATTCGGAAAAATTTGTGCCGGACATGCGGGCGATTTCATACCCGACTTCAAACTCATGTAGTTATTGTCTTTTTATATACTCTAATCTTCATGATCTGAAGATAACTATCTAGGTATAGTAACATAGATTTCGGATGTTTTGATAAACAAGTGAAAAACATGCGATAACACTGTCCCGAGCATACTGACTGGCTAGATGATGACACGTCACCCCACTGACTATACTAGTAAAATGAAAGTATAATTGTTTAAACAGATTTCTAAGGTCTAGAAGGGTTAATAGTCACAGAAAAGATGAGAACCAAATGCATCACAGTTAACCAAAATCAATTTCGCAATGAACTAGATTCTTTGATCGTGCAGACTTGTCAGAATAATATAGATGTTTATCACATACTTTCTACATTCAATAAAAACTATGCGGACAGTGTTAATATGGCCTCAAAACAAGTCTCAATATGAGACCACTAAAAACGAGTTATTCCCCTACTTACAGAAAAAAACACGTCCTACGCGGTTAGAAGGTACAACAGTAACGTCACTTCATTTTGTAAACAATGTCAACTATGCAACACTGGTAAACTTAGAACGAAATCTTTTGGTAGACTCCTAACAAACGACGCCAAGAACAAGACTACATGTCCATACATTTCCCGTGGCAACGGGTCCACCGTGCAATACACGTTTAAAGCCTGACATGCGTTGTGGACTAAACAATAGAAAGCTCCTTATAACACCAACTGTTCTGATTGAATAAATTGTTAATGTGTATATCATTGCTTAAGGGATGCTGGATACTAGCTACCAACTCCAAAGAAACAAGGTAGGACTAATGCGTCTATTCAATACATTATCATGACAGCGAAATTTTCGTCTCAACGATAAAATAAGACAAAGGTAAGTGGAGATTCTTTAAATATTTCTGCGCAAGTCTCCAGTTTTATGGAATAGGGTTTATGAATCATATGTATTAAGATGTGTTAGGGTACAGTTATACTTGATAGAATAACCGACTATTCGATCGTAAGTTATGGATAACGTAGATCTTAGTACGTATAAGTTCAAGTTGCCATACCGCATTAGCACGACATCGGGATCACGAGGACACAAAGACAATAGAATACAATCGGAATAAAGCTGCATTGCTGCTAAAGAATAACATGACTTAAGATCTAAGTGTGAATGTATCTGCGTAGTGACTTGTACCGAAACATAACACCCAGTCTTCAACCATTGGTCGTGGTTACTAAGAGGACCTCAAGTAGATAGTCTGCATCTTGTAATACGACTTAAACCAAAGCCAAAAATTCCATTGACTGATGCTGTATTAATTTATCCGCCCCTATTCGGCTTACTCCAACGCCAGACATCGAGACGAAGCTGGCGGTGGGTGGACATACGGAGTACACATTCTAACCACCTTAGTTGATAAAGGTTCACAATCTCAGCCACTGATGTAGTACCTATTTATAGTACTCAGTACCCAAAATCAACATTGCCTACTCGAACATGCCGTGAAACGCGGGCTATACTTCAAAGACCCTTGTGATCAACTGCCTAAATCCTATCTTCAAACACACATCTCTCACCCACAGGTTAGTACCGGGTAGACCGTTTTATAGTTCACTTGGTTTTTTAATAGACGGATATCCCACATACGAAACAGGCAACACAAGTCAGTAAACAAGCGGGCTTCCTGTGTCCGAGCTATATCGTCATACATCAACCACTAAAAGTTGACGAGATCTCCGAGGTGGGGCGGCCAACCTACACAACTGCTCCACTCCCTAACACAAATCTAGGTAATGATGCAGATTGGTCCTGAAGTAGAACACATCTACAATAAGCTAATCAATTTAGTTACTTATGGCAATACTTTATACTCAGAGACAATCGCTTCTTGGAAAAGTGATCAATGACAATGAGAGTACTTATTATAAAATCATTTCAAACACCAATCGTAAACAAAAATTCATACAAGTAACAGCACACGATATCCGTCAAAATTTATTTGGCATTCACTTTAGGTTGATTTTACATTTGAATTCGGGCCTCTTCTCCGACCACCAGGTTGTTGTACAACTGCGACAAACCGTTTGTTGTACTGCATTCTACGTTTAGCTCTCCCTCGAGGTGACTTTTTTTTCTCCTGCTTCTCGACTTTCGGTGTTTGACCGCGAACTTTGCCAGCACGCGCAAGAGACCCATGTACCTTACCTGGAAAAATATTAAAAGGCATAAGATCATATACCTCCTAAGACGGGGACAACGACATCTATGCAGGCATCACTAGGCAAAGATGCCAAAGATTGACAATCACTAATTAATGACCCACAATTGTACAACTGTAGGCTATCTAAAGGTAGATTGTCAAGATTTGCCAGTAATATTTTTAAATTTGCAGCAGTTGGACAGTTAAGTGTATCTATAACCCGTGTATCAAAAGACTTCACGACCAGTTGCATGATTCGTTACCGTAAGTCTAAATAACGCCAAATTAGTAAACCAACCTTGTACAATGAACGACAACTTGATATCAATCTTCAATTCTTACTTTATGAAGTTATTTAGTATTACTTCTAAACGGAATTTTCTATTATCTTACAAACTACAGATGTAGGTTTAAATATTTGATAATATCGTCTTCTTCAACGTCCCTGTTCTCACGAGCAATCTAATGGAGAGACGAGAAGCCTTTGATAAATATAGTAATCCACCCCAAAAATAACCAAATTCTGACATCTGTATTGTGCGTGAAAGCCCTTTATTACCCAGGGTGCTGCTACGATCACCTCAAGGGCCGGGAAGAGTTCTGCTACCTACCTCCCCAACAAACATATCCCAAAAATTAAATGGATCAAGGTCATACTGAGGGAACTAACTAGATAACAGACAGCTGACGCAGCCAGACCCAGAACACTGATGATTTACGGAATCCTAGGACTACATAGTAGTGACCAGAATGGACAACACCCGCACGTTACACATCAACAAGTGGGGGGGGGGCCGACACTTCACTTTGGACTTGTAGAAATTACTGATACTAGTGTTCGTCAAACGCCTCGTTCTTCACACCAAATAAAAGGCTTATCACACCTGTTGGATAATGATTTTTGAACTGGAGACAACCGAATCCTGGTGCTTTACTCTTGGTACATCAATAAACACAATATAAACAGCCACATCCGATGTTGTGAAAACGGACCTAGTGTACCGAACTATGAAGTACCCAACGGTTCACCAACACATAAATCAGTAGTACTGGACAATTTAGTTCCAGACCTGAGTCTCCATGGAACTACTTATGTGCGATATGCTGTTAGAAAGCTTTTCCGTTATTTAACTGAAGGAACTGATCATCGTTTAGATACAATATTGACGTCCAACATCATCACACTAACATCTCTCACTTGAGAACCGTCGGCAATGTGACAATAGATCATTTACCTTTCTGTCAGTGTGAGGACATAAGAAGAAAACTGTCTGAACTTTGCAGTCACCGCTACCATAAGCAACCATAGCTTACGATCGTAACAGAAACTGAGTTAGCTCCATGAGTAACGGAGGGCGACATGTGTAGTGGGGGGGGATGGCAGTATTCACAGGTGACAGAATTAATGGACAAGAAGATGGAGTTGTCATCTATGGAAGTGGCCTCCCTAGTCCAGTCACTCTCATTCACCGTTTTCAAACTAGACTGGCTGATTCCCAGTAGCCTAGATGGTGTTGCCTCCGTTGAGGGAGGGGGGGGGGGTCTTCGCATATTTTGTTTATATGAAAGAGGTTTTTTCGTTTAATATAGTATGTGAAGCGATTACATAGTTTTGGTATTACCAAACACTTATTATTATGATTCGTCAATTCCTGTATATTACCGATTGTTTTAGACTGCTTCCCACATTTTTTCCTGGACTTCTAAGAAAAGACTGTGTTATATTACGTAGATAATTGAAAGCTGTCAGTACAGTGTATGGTGAGAACTACGACGTTATTACTAACACTGTTGTAGACAGAGCTTTAAAATCCCGTAGACAACTATCTAGCGTTATTCTGTCTTATATAAACCGCCTCCCTTCGTTCACATATTTCACCTTGTATATCTTCTGGCAGGACGCGATGCTACCATATTGGAATTCAAGTACGTATAAAACAGTATGAATGCTTCATTGCTCCATGTTTAGCAAATGTTCTAAGTAATAAAAAATTTGTAAGATCCAATCTAATTAGAGATCTGCGCTATTAAAACAAGGATTGTTATGCAATGCAAAGACCCCTGTTCCTTATACACACAAACACATATTGCCATTATTATATACATATATCATTGTTGATATTATACATATCATTTTTTTCTCAGATGTGCACATGGTAAGAGAGTAACTTGCTGAGACAATGCATGCTGAAAATGTATACTGTACTAAACAGGCAATTGAATAAAGCTACTATTATTATTTCACCGACAACTGGAAGTTTACCATCTCACTGCAAGTGACTACAGTCACAACAAGAAAATGACTATGCCGCAACCACATTCAACCAGACAAATGACGAAATTCCACAATAAATCCCTTGATTTTATAACTCCAGAACCAATTACCAAATCAATAGACAGTACCTATGTTCCTAGGAGCGAAGGTAATTGTTTGTTGATGAGCACCTAATCATCGTAAAAAGCGCCATTCACTGACAGCTTTGTTGAACACGTCTATGGTAACATAAGTGCGCCAACAGTAAGAGAGGCAATACACATTCCACTTATTTTAAGGGAAAAGCTCGGCATAGTTAAACGACTTATGAAGACCCTTGAACTATGACACAGACTTGAAAACATCAGAATATATGCAACTACACAATCCGTCAAGACATGAAGTGCTTTCAGACCCGTTCATTGCGAGCTGAAATGAAACGGATTCGAGTTCTGTGTCGCTCAGGAGCTTCCAAGAGATCTACTCGCCATTCAGGACTATATCTTATATCGCGGCAATAGAGAATATAAACGGGGTGGTGGTTGTCTAATATACGTAAGTGTTTGTTTGTCATCCAACAAAATCGATGACGAAATACTCGGTAAGGTACCAGAGTCGGTCTGGATATCAGTCAATACTCCGAACTATAGTTTACTCTTTGGTTGTGTATACAGAACTCCTAACACCTCGACTACTGTAGATAATAACATTATTAATGCTTTTATACATACCTCTGCTCTCACTTATAATGCGAAAGTCATTGCAGGAGACTTTAACCTTCCTAGGATAGACTGGAATGTTGGCAGAGGACTGTCATATGATGAAGAAAACCTTCTTGCTACATTAGACATGCACTGCTGGACACAGTGTGTACACACTCCCACTAGACATCATAACATTCTTGACCTAGTTTTCTGTCAAGATGTCACTCCTCTGTCACTTCAAGTCAGCAAAGAGCTCGAAAGCAGTGACCACAAAATGGTTCTATGCGCTCTTCCTTTTGATTTTAGACACTCTAGTATTCATAAATTACAAAAAATTAGACAATATCGAAATTATAAAAATGTTGACTGGAATCTTCTGCACACCCTTCTAAGTTGTTCTGACTGGGAAAATTTTTTCTTGTCTAGTAGTCTTACAGATACACTAGATATTTTTTATCAAATTAATAACTCATGTTTAGATACGATTGCACCTATCAAACTAAGCAATATAATTAAGTCAAATGATTTGTATATACCACTTCAATACCGTAAGAAGCTAAGACGTTTACAGAAGAGTTATCATAAGTCAAATGACTTCTCAGCACTTATGGAAATTACCATGACCTTCAATCAAGTAAAAGAAGTTCACAGGTTAAAGGCGATTAACGAAGAATTATCAGCAATGCACAGTAGCTCCAAGGTACAAAACTTGGTACGGCTGTTCAATAAACGTCTCAAACCTTCTCGGAATAGTGATACCCCTTGCATTTTACGAGATGGATTAATGATTACCAACCATAATATCATAACCAACCTGTTCAGCGATTTCTTCGCTAATAGAGGTATACCCCAGGATGACAATGAAGTAGACATTATTAACTCAACTACAAACCATATGGAATCCGTTGCCTTCACTTATGACAATATTTGTAAATCCATAAACTCACTTAGGACGTCAAGTAGCTATGGAGTAAATGGCATAGCATCCATTTACTTCAAACTCGGAGGACCTAATCTACCATTAATCCTATTGAAACTGTTTGACCTCTCATTAACAACAGGATCTTACCCTAATCAATGGAAAACCTCATACATATGCCCTCGATATAAATCAGGTGACAGGACAAACCTGCATAACTATAGGCCTATAAATATCACCCCGGTTATCTCTAGAATAATGGAAAAAATAGTATGCAATCAAATGTCTGATTATTTACTCTCCGAAAAACTCATCTTTAATTCCCAACATGGTTTTCTAAAAACTAGGTCCTGTATGACTTGTCACTTTGAATTCTTTAATTTAGTTTTCACCAAACGAAGCCTTGGGCACTTGGTATTAGTATTATACTTAGACATATCTAAAGCCTTTGATATGGTTAACCACATGCTTCTTGTAGGCAAACTCTCCTCTTATGGGATTAGGAATCCATTGCTTGCATGGTTAAACTCTTTCCTCAGTAATAGACATCAAATAGTTAAAATTAATTCCACTCTTTCGAAGGCCGAACCGGTTACAAGTGGTGTCATACAAGGAAGTGTCTTAGGCCCACTGCTCTTTATAGCTTACATAAATGATATATGCAAATGCTTTAGCATGGGTAGACCCTTTTTATACGCAGATGATCTCAAAATAGTGTACTCATTCCCCCCTCACGAATTTGCACACACATTCAGTGGAGTCACTGCCGAGCTCAACAAGGTCGCAGTATGGTGCTCAAAATGGAAGTTGGATCTTAATGCTTCTAAGTGTGGTTGGATATGTTTTGGGGATAAGCGCCTCAATTTTGATCTCTCCATAAACGGCAGTAAGTTATCTAGGCTTCAGTCAGTAGTTGACTTAGGACTAAGGTACTCTTATAACCTGTCTTTTACAGAACAGGTTAATATGCAGACATCTAAGTCACATCGACTACTAGGTTGTATACTACGTAACTTTTATAGCAACGATTCTCGTATTCTTCTATATAAAGCTTGTGTCAGACCTTTGCTAGAATACTGCACCTTTATTCTCAGTAATGTTTCCATTAGGGATAAACTCAAACTGGAGTCTGTGCAACGTCGCTTTACTCTTCGTATTCTTGAGGCTGATCGTACTCTAGACTATAAAACTAGATGCACTAAGTTAAGACTAGATATCTTATGGAGGCGACGGCTAAAATTAAACCTAATCTTCTTTTATAAAATATTAAACAAATTAGCGTTTTCATCGCCTAATACAATCCAGCTCGAGGAACCCTCTTGCTATAACTTACGCAATTCAGCCTCGAAAATAAAAATGTCGCAATCTAAATCCGCTCTTTATATGAATTATTTTACAAATAAATTTTCGAGAATCTGGAACCATTTGCCTCAAGCCATTCGGGAAACAGATTCACTTCCTTTATTTGTACGGCATGTTAGTAACTTCATCTCTTCTGAAATCTCGTTAAAAATGTTCACACCAACTATTGTTTCTTACTCCACTAGCGAAATAATAGGGACTCTGAACGTGTGAGCACCACTCATCTGTCTTCGTCATATGACGGTATTCTTCCATTTTAATCAGCCTATAAGCATAAGTGGCATGTTGGAAGTATAATTACTAATCCTGCCCGTTAGTTTTGTTAACCGCGGAATACCAGTGCTGTTGTTTTGTGTTCTTCCTTCTTTTGTCTTTCCTCTAGTTGCAGAAAATTATGTGCAAGATAAATATGGAACTTACTGGCACAAAATTATTGCCTTCTCCTCAACACCCAAGTTCCAAGTAACCTTGCTCCTATCTCGCCTCTGAACATACACAGTGATCCAATCTGCTAACCCTTAGCCGTTTTTTGAAACTGTAACGCATTGATCAAGGAGCGCGCTGGACTCTGTCATATATGCAACATGCTACAACATTTAAATGGTGTCCTAATACTGTGAAATTTGTTGCAATTGGTTTGGTTCTCAATGCATATCTTTATACTTAGGAAAGTCCTAACACTAACACTTCGTCGAAATATTTGTATGTATGTAAACTTATATCATTCAGATCATGCCTGTAAACTGGCATGCTCTTGAAGTTACACCCGGTATATGACCAAGTTACGTTTGGATTATTACCAGAGCAACTTCTAACGATTGAACCCACTCTTATGAATGAGAAGAAATCAGAAGGCAATGAAGGATGGAAGAGAAGTTATATTTGATCGTGAATGGAGCGACAATGGTTTAGCAACGTCTAGGCTGGCAAACTAGAGAGGGTTGCTTGTTTCGGTACGGCGTGGCGAGATATGGTGGTGATGCGTGACCGGGCGCCTTCAACTTAGTAGTGTCCGCTAAAACAAACATGGTCAGCATCAATGTCGAAACCTATGTAACTATTTATTTTGGGGATTATTTACCGCTACAGCTCACTCCCCCCCTAATGGGTTCGTGAGGACCCTATGACGTACCAGCCAAAGGATAAAACCCAATGCGTTAAACATTGGTAAACGTTCCTTTGATAGCTTGGATGTTGTGCAGCTTCTGGCCGTCAGTGCCTATGCTAGGGTGTCGTTACATAAAAAAAAAATGTACAAAATGTTATCGTTCTCTTCCGTTTTCTTCTGGTCGTTTCCAGGCGTCCTGGAAAACCAAAAGAAAAAAAAAAATTTAAATATATGCATTTCATTAATATATATATATATATGTATATATATTTAAAAGCAATTTGGCGGCTAAATACAGCTACAAAAACGCATAAAATGTCGGCAACGCTAACATGAATAAATAAAAAAGGTTTTTTTTTGATATATTTTTTTAAAACATACGAAAATGTGTAAACAAAAATGCATACCATAAAGTAAAAACAAAATATTTTTATTCAATTTTTTTTTATTTTGTATATATAGATATTCACAATACACATAGTGGAAAATTAGAAAAGAAAATTAATAGACGTAATATTCATTTAAGTGTTCTGGAAATCGTACATTTCTACCAGAACGTGTAGCTCTCGGCGTTATGGAGCTCTTCTGAATTTCCACTTGCTCGTTGGTTGCTGCTTGAGGCATGGCGACTTTGCTCATGTCGAGTTTCGGCGGTGTTGTGGCGAGTTGGACATCGAAGGGTTTACCTTCTAGGTAAGCTGCTTTGAGGCGGTCAATGCTGACGTTCTCTTCGTGTCCATTCTTATCGATCGTATAGTACTTTATTTCACGTTTCAAAACCTTGTATGGTCCTTCGTAAGTCGCATCAAGAGGTCGGCGTAGAGCGTCACGACGTACAAAAACGTGTGTACTATATTTTAAGGCGGGTTGGATGAAAGCGTCTGTCGATTGTCGTCGAGTTTGAACTGGCTTAACTGAACGCATAGCATTTGTAAGCCGGTTCACGTAAGAATTTATATCCAAGTTTGTCGAGGTGGAAGCGGTTTCCACAAACTCACCTGGTAATCGAAGAGTCGTTCCGTAAACTAGTTCAGACACGCTGCACCCGACATCTTCTTTTACCATGCTTCGGATACCGAGTAAGACTAGTGGCAAAGCCTCTGTCCACTGCGGCATGTTTGTAGCTGAAAGTGATGCTTTCAGCTGTCGATGAAATCTTTCTACCAAACCGTTAGATTGTGGATGGTAGGCTGTTGTTCGGAAGCGCGTCGCTCCAAGAAGTTTTGTCAGAGAGTGGAACAATCCAGATTCAAACTGACGTCCACGGTCTGTCGTTATTGTAGATGGACAACCAAAGTTCGCTATCCATCGTTCGACGAAAGCACGAGCAATCGTTTCAGTAGTGATGTCTTTTAAGGGAATCGCTTCTGGCCAGCGTGTAAAACGGTCCACGCATGTCAAAAGATAAGAAAATCCGTTTGATTCAGGTAAGGGTCCTACCAAATCAAGGTGGACGTGGTTGAATCGAGCGTCGGGAGTTGGAAAAGTGCCTAGAGGACATTTATTGTGCTGAATTACTTTGCTCTTTTGACATGCCACACAGGAGCGTGCCCATTCTTTGATGTCCTTATTCATCCTTGGCCAGCAGAATCTCTGAGCAATTAGTTTAGACGTAGCACGAACTCCAGGATGAGAGAGGTTGTGCAATGTGTCGAAGATGATTCGTCGATAACTCTTGGGAACGATTGGACGGGCTGTACCTGTAGAATAATCACAAATTAAAGTGTTCTTACCTTTTCCAATCGTCTTTGTTTGGAGTTTAAGCGTTGTTGTGGATAACTCGTGATGAAGATCATTGTCTTCATTTTGAAGTCGAGCTAGTTCAACAAGGTCGATTCCTTGGATACGATTCAAGGCATGTATTCGTGATAAGGCGTCGGCAACTACATTGTTAGCCCCAGATATATGTCGTATATCAGTAGAGAACTGGGAAATGTAGTCTAGATGACGCGACTCTCGCGGAGAGTACTTATCTGAAGATGACCTCATAGAAAACGTCAGTGGTTTATGGTCGGTGAATATTGTAAATTCCCGGCCTTCGATGGAATGTTGAAAATGTCGCACAGCACAGTACATGGCTAGCAGTTCACGACCAAAAGTGCTGTATCGTGATTCGGTATCGTTTAGTCGTCTTGAGAAAAATGCTAATGGTTGCCAAGCTTTGTCAGCCCATTGTTGCAGAACTGCGCCAATCGCTGAGTCAGATGCGTCAACCGCGATGCTGACAGGGGCTTCGGTATTGTGATGTGCCAGCATAGTCACATTGGCTATTGCTTCTTTAGTCGCAGTAAAGGCTTTCTTTGAGTCTGCATCCATTGTGACCATTTTTTTATTTCCACGAAGCTGATCCGTTAGTGGTTTTATGACAGATGCACAGTTCGGTATAAACCGTCTGTAGAAACTTACCAACCCATTGAAAGCTCGCAACTGCTTGATGGTGGTTGGTTCCGGGTACTCCAGAATAACCGCCACCTTGTGTTTTTGAGGTTGTATGCCATTAGCGTCAATAGTATGCCCCAGGAAGTCCAACGAGGATGTTCCGATTTGGCATTTCTGTATGTTTATGGTTACTCCATATTGTTGCAGTCTACTAAAGACTGTGTCCAAGTGTTTCATATGTGTTACCTCGTCTGGACTTGCTATCAGGCAGTCGTCGACGTATGCATGGACATAGTCAAGCCCGCGGAACACGTCATCAATGAAACGTTGGAATGTTTGTGCTGCGTTCCTCAACCCAAAAGGCATTCGGAGGAATTCGTAAAGGCCAAATGGAGTTACGATAGCGGTTTTCGGAATATCATTTTCAGACATCGGTATTTGGTTGTACGCCTTTACCAAGTCGAGTTTTGAAAATATTGTCATTCCCTTCAGAGTGGCCGTTAAATCGTGGATATGCGGTAAAGGGTAACGATCAGGCGTAGTTTGGGCGTTAAGACGTCGGTAATCACCGGTGGGACGCCAGTCATTGCTATCTTTCTTCGGGACCATATGTAATGGAGATGACCATTGACTACTGGAAGGTCGAATTATTCCCAAGTCAATCATATGATCGAATTCGTTTTTCGCAATCCTTAGTTTTTCAGGCGCGAGTCGGCGTGCTTTGGAGAATACAGGTTGACCTGTAGTCGTGATGTGATGTGTAACATTGCTGGTTACACATGATAATTTCGATGACGTCTTATTCAGATCTGGATACTTGTCGAGTATCGGCTGAAAATAACGGTTAATTAAATGTTTAAAACGAAGAGGACATAAGCTACAACCTGTAGCCACGGTTCCACGAACGTATAGATTTGTGTTACTATCCACTAATCTCCTTTTACTAGGGTCCACAAGCAAGTTGTGGTGGCTAAGTAAATCCATGCCTATGATGGGTATTTTCACATCGGCGATGGTGAAAATCCAGTGTATGGGTTTTCGTAAACCCACGTTTAAGTAGACGTAACGTTTGCCATACGTAGCTATGTGTTTTCCATCGGCTGCCTGTAAATCGAACGCAGCTTCATGGTGGCGATCAGATGGAGCTGCAGGAAGAACGCTAACTTCTGCGCCAGTATCGACGAGGTAGCGAACCTTCGTTATCACATCAGTGATAAATAACAGGCGGCTGCTTCCACCGGCTACGGTTGCCGCTAACGCGTGCCGGCGGGGTAGTTTCCCGATGCGTCAACAATCGGTTTATGTCTAGGGAAACAACAGGGGTCTCTACACTTCTTGGAATTTTTTCCATAGGTGTTGTGGTACCAACACCAATGTGAATTTTCGTTTCGTCGAGGTCGAGACGACGACCTTCTCCGTGACGTACTTCGTCGACGAGAATCGTCCGGTCGGTGTCTTTCCTTCAGGTCAAGAAAACGCGAAAGAGCATTACACAATTTCGTTACTTCGTTTTCGGTAGCCTGAGGTTTTTCGGTAATGGAATAAACCTGATTGTCGCGAGTTCTGGTGATCTCCAGAATTCGATCAGCAGATGAGGCTAGTTCATCTACTGGGTTGTTATTAAACGTTACCAGAACTGCTTGCACTTGTTGTGGCAGTTTTGATAAGAAGAGTTGACGGAAAAGACCTTCGTCGAAGGTGCGTTGACCAATTACCTCTCGCATGCGCGTCAACATTTCCGTTGCTGAACCACTACCTAGCTCGATGGTGTGGAACAACTCATCAAGCCGTTGTCTATCGGACAAGTCTCCGCGTTTGAGAATCGATCTTTTGAGTTGGTCATAAGGTTCTAGGCAGTCAGGGCTGAAAAAGGAAGGGGTGACGTACCTGTTCAATTCACGCGGAAGTGACCTTACGACGGCAAGGAATTGAACACGTGGATCTGTCACAGCGTGGTCTCGAAATTCGGCTTCTGTGTAGCAGAACCAAGCTTCTATGTTTTCTGTCCAGAAAGGAATGAGCTGGAAGTTCGGGGGTGTGGGAGTTTTAATCTTAATGAACTTAGGTGTCTGATCAGTCATGCTATAAATGCAATATATAAAAATATAAAAATAAATGCGATCAAAACGTGCAAAATAAAAAGATAATCACACCAAAAATACTGTTAAAAACGACAAACAGGAACGAACTCACAGTTATGAACGTGTCCAGATCACGTCGGGCTCACCAATGAAGTTACACCCGGTATATGACCAAGTTACGTTTGGATTATTACCAGAGCAACTTCTAACGATTGAACCCACTCTTATGAATGAGAAGAAATCAGAAGGCAATGAAGGATGGAAGAGAAGTTATATTTGATCGTGAATGGAGCGACAATGGTTTAGCAACGTCTAGGCTGGCAAACTAGAGAGGGTTGCTTGTTTCGGTACGGCGTGGCGAGATATGGTGGTGATGCGTGACCGGGCGCCTTCAACTTAGTAGTGTCCGCTAAAACAAACATGGTCAGCATCAATGTCGAAACCTATGTAACTATTTATTTTGGGGATTATTTACCGCTACACTCTCATGTACACAATGATACTTCAGAATAAAAACTTTATTTATTTATTTATTATAAGAATGAGGTTACTGAAGCTTTCGATGACCATTTCGACAGGCAGTCAAACCAGAAGCTGGAACACTAGACTTGATCCTCTCCCATAATCCTAAAATATAACGCAAGCCTAACCGACACAACACTAAGGTTGATGGTGAGAAAACTGCTAGCCCTTAAATCTAAAAAATCCTTAGATTGTGGCCGGGGGGAATTCGCGGTGAGTTAGCTGTAATTCTGTGCTGCCTCTTCAACCATTGCAACGAAGACAACTTCCGAGAGAGTAAAAACAGGATTCTCTGCCTCCCCTTCTCTAAAAATTGTAACAGGAGAGACCGCAGCTGCAATAGGCTCACAGCACTGCATACTTTAACCCCATTTAAAAACTTTTGAAACGATTAGTCACTTCACCACTCTTAAAATGAACCTGCACTTCTTATTAAAAGTACAGAAACAGTCAACTAAGTAGAGTTTAAGATTACAGAACCAGTCATATGGAGATAGACTGAAAAGGTTGGGATTCTTTACAAGAAGAAATAGGATGCTCCGTGGTGGTCTGATAACCGTTTACAAAAGACGGTGCTCTGTGATGTCCAAACAAGCCGAAATATTTTGTCTCATGTGATTATGTAATCACGTAAATGACAATCTTTTGTATATACATGACGATAAAATCGTCATTTAAATTTGTTTTTAATCGATGCTAGTATATCATTATAAGACGTTAGATTTACGAGTTTACGGGCTCACAGAAAATTTACCTCACTATATTCTCCCTAATGTAATCATTGTATTTGTCATCGACTATGAAGTGACTTTGTAGCTACTAATGAAAAACGAGTAAGTGGGAAACAACTATTTCCACTTTTTACCAATCCTTTTTATTGTTATTATTATTACTATCCATCATCTGTCATCTCTTGTAAACCAATTCACAATTTTGATGACAAACTGACATTTTAACTATATTGGGTTTATTAATTGGCTAACAAACCTATTCATACAAAATCTAAACTACAACCACGTATTGAACTCTTTAGAATTTCATTTATAATCACCTTCCATAGTATCATACATATGATTTTATTTACATGTTCTACATCACATTGGCGTTTTACTCGTAATATTACTTCGCCAATTTAATTTATTGTATTATTATACTCAACTGATGGAACTTAAAACGGTTTCTTCACAACGCTTACTGTAGGTAGTGAGTAGTATGTGAGCTTGGAAACGATGTTTGACCGGGGTGGCGCTTATGTTTCTGTGGCCTTCCCCAGAGGTATAGAAAAAATCAGTGAATGAGAGTTAAAACTATGTTACGCACTGGTCAAAAACAATAGCATATGTGACATTCGTTAGCGTGTCTGCGATAAAGCTTCAGCGTGAGCAACACAAATAAAATGATTGCTGAATTTTTAATCAGACGGATCTTATCACGAAGAAACGGCGGCTGCTTGGATTCCTGTTACTGGTGATTTTAATGCAGTCATGCCACTGCTTATGAATTCTCACTGTGTTACTACGTGACTGTAATTAGTAATTCTATGTGTTAATAAGAACGTCATATCAACTTTTAAATGTGTCTAGTCACGTATAAAAATTTATTCTTGCGAGCCCACTAATTTGCTGATTATATAGTGTTTAGTGAGTCAGTAAACAGAACCTATAGATGATTATGTACAGGACAAACATGGCACGATACTACTAGCTTTTCTTCAACACCCGAATTCCAAATACTCTTGGTTTTATCCCAAATGTGATCCATTCTGCTAACTCAGCCGGTTTTTGGAATCCTAACGCACTGGTCAAGGAGCGCGCGTTTTTCTGTAGTATATGCTCCATGCCACAATACGTATATTTAATGTCTTAGTACCGTAAACATTGTTGTAGTTGGTTTGGCTTTCAAATCAGCTGTTTGTGTGTTATGAATGTCTTTACAGTGACACTCTAAATATCTGTACGAACTGAAACTCATAACATTCTGATCATGCCTGTAAATTGGCATGCTCTCATGTACACAATGAGAATAAATGCTATTTATTTATTTAGTAATCTCAGAGAAATAACGAAGTCAGTTTAATGGGTTACTGTTTTTGGGAATTTTCGCTCTCATGGTAGCGATATAACGTTAGGGTGTTTTTATGAATCCTATAGACATCAATACCAACAGTGTTGCAGAAAGGAATGTCGGGATCTGTGATTATGAATATGCATTCGTTATGGTGTTAAGTATCTCAACAGCTTCATTTGGGACTAAACTTTTTTGAAATATCCTATTCACGGGAATTATAAGGTGATGAAGTCTTAATTCATCATAGTGTTTTCATATAGCTAACATTTCATTGTTAATTGCGTGACAAGTAGTGGTTCTCATGAAAAACCACATTTTCATTATAGTCAGATTGTTAACGTTAACTTAATTAGCATAATTCCTACGTCAAATTATGGTTGATTTGTTTATCTTCACTTCCGCCATTTTTGCCCGATTGCTTTGGACCATTTGTTCATTTGTTGTAGACTGGGTGCCTACATTGATGGAGGCTTGTAATGGCACATTTATAATTTATTGCACAGAACAATATTTGTTTGACAGGTCAATAAATACATTATTTGGACCTCATTTCCTTTGGTTTATTTAGACCATTTTGGAAACCTGCCAAGGTGTATCCTCCGCACCCTACGTCGGAACGTTTGGCTTGCTGTAACAGTTCTTCAATAAGATCTCGGATGTATTTGTATTGGTGTTCAACGTTCGAAAATTGTTATGTGTTGTTCTGGTTCTGTTCAATTTGGCGACTTATTGGCCATTCTCGCGCATTTGGCTATTGAGAATCTTACTCTGGCTCATGACGTTTTCATGGAGTCAAGACAATTAAATAAACAAATAAATATATAGCTTTTATTCTGAAGTAGCATTATGCACAAGAGCGCATGCCATTTTACAGACATGATCAGAATGATATGAGTTTGCGTTCATACAGATACTTCGACAGTGTCACTGTAAGGACATTCATAACATACAAAGAGTTGAATTGAGAACCAAACCAACTGCAACAATGTTTACAGTACTAGGACACTAAATATATGCATTGTAGCATGGTGCATATATTAAAAAGATATTAAACGGAAACGAGAAGCAAGAAGAAGATATCACCTGTTACAGAAAGTGATGTTGATAACACTGGCTGTGGTGAGCTTGATGTGCGTAATGTTGATAATGTAATTGCTAATGATTCGTGTTCTACTAATTCTAGTGCCGCTAAGTCTAAGTTAGATAAAGCTTTAATTAGGAAGAGAAAAATAGAAAGAAGACTAGATTCAGAAAATAAATTAAAGTTATTGGAGGTACAAGAAGAAATGGAACTTGCGAAATTAGAATGTATTGTTTGTGAATCAGAAGACAAACCACTTCCTATTAAGAATCGTGGAGTATAATCTAAGGTTGGAGACTATTTAGAATCTAGTACTTACAACAGGTGTTTAGATAGAAAGCCTAATCACCTGAACAATTATTCAGTTCGTAATATAGACGGCATTTTAAGTGTTGCTGTTAATAGTGTTGGCTTGCTTCGGATTGACACTAAGTATTTCGAGAGACAACCAAGTCAGTATCACAGTTTTATTAATCACTTCCAAAGTGTAATAGAGACCAAGCTAACAAGTAAAGATCAGATGTTATCTTACCTAATATATTATTGTAAAGGACAGGTGAGGTTAGCTATTGAAGCTTGTGCTTCACTTCCTTCTGAACTTGGATACTGTCATAACTTCTTGCTTATAACGATCCAGCTGCTCTTAGTGCTTAGTAGTCTTAGACAATGAATACTCGACTAGACTTCAAATCAGAACACGCTTGATAAGGAGCGAAGTTGTACTCCACATAACAAGGGTAGATAAAAGAAGGAATTTCCAATTAGTGGGACGTTAATATATTCATTGGATTTACATAGGAAGCTTCTAGAATCTTCTCCAATAATCCGTTGGAGTTGGTTGGTCTAGAAATGGCCAATCAGCGTGCGCAATCACGATCATGAACGGAACATGCTTTAATCAGGTCTCTATCCCAGTAACAAATACGATAGGGCTAGACAGATCTTGCATGATCTATTTGGTCAAAAACACTTGGTTACACGTGTTCTGATACACAACTTGCTCAACCATAAGACAGTGCGATACTGTTTTGAAGACTTAAAAGATTTCGCGATTAAGTTACATAGCATCCAACTCACACTGTCGCAAATTGGATATGAATCTGATGTCAATTCAACAGATTACTTGGAATCCATTGTAATGCGCCTACCGTTGGAATTGCAAGAGCGTTGGACTGATATGGCTAATGAAATCATAGTTGGGGTTAGACAGCCGAGCTTAGGAGATTTGGTGTTGTTTATAGAGGAAAGAGCAAGAGTTTTATGGGCGCGTTATGGAATGTTGGTTCATAATAATTCGAGGATGAGTTATTCTAGAGGACCTGAGAGACACCTTAACAAAAGGGTTAGATTCAATGCAGTTACACGTATAGCCTGCTAACAAAACTACTTGAAAGTAATAATCACGCGCGCTACGAATCTGACTCTGCTTAATCCCAAGATCCTTAGGATTTCCTTATTACATAACCTAAACAACACTTGAAAGTACACATGGCCAACAAACCTTTACGGACTATCTGGTAGATTACTTGAAGCACAAATCACCTCTCAGATTTAATAAATACAATCTCAAATATGCTGCATACACCCACTAACCACATAATCATTGTCGCATATATAGTAACTGACTCCATTTACTAAAATTACAAAACGAAACATTATCCGTCACTCCAATAAATCACACACATTATCTCTTTCTTGAATTTATTGATTCAATTCGGTGAGTTACTATGCTTAGCTCGTACATTTGCTCATTATTTGCTTTTTGTTCCACATTTGTCATAAAATAAAAGTACATCCACTCATATTATTATCTAATCGCATCTCTTGTAAAACCTGACTGATTATAATGTCTATGAAAATTTTACCAACATCTAGCTCCAAGCGTCAGGCAAAACGTCGAGAAAGGCTTCGGTCCTATACCCCCACCAATCCACCACTAAAAAAAATCCAGCGTCCCATGTGATGTAAGTCAAAATGAACCTAATAAATATGTTCCCACCGTCATCGTTGAAGACGTGATGAAATCTTTCCTGACTAGGCAAGATGCAGGTTATTGCAAGCACAGTGACGACTTCAAAGGCCTTCATGATAACCTTAAGATTCTCAGTCCTCTCAAATGCCTCATCAATCCTGATAATTCCGAAATATCATATCATCTATATGTAATGAACAATATCATCGACTATGTAGCCTCTGAAGTTTTTGAACGCATTAAACGCTCTAACAATGTTATAGTCTTAAATGTTTCCGATGCCTGTCCTCCACAAACTATGAAAAGTAATCTCCTCAAAGCTAGCAATATGACTGACGTCTCATGCTCATGTACAAGACTAAATAAAGGCCCCCATGGCCTAAGTACACCGATACTATTCAGATTCAACACACCAACAAAGGCACAAGACTTTCTAAATTCATCCAATATGATTAGACTAGACCCCGTGTACAAAAATATAAAGTTAGTACCAGATAGGACTCCCTGTCAACGTATGTCGGGCAAGTCCAGCAAGAAACCTCTATTATTTAAGCGTCACGCTAAATCTAACATCGACAGCACAAAACATCGGTTGTACCCATTAAAAGTCGAAATACTGTAAAAGCTATTGAGGAAGATAGCAACAATACGCCTAGTACCCACGTTATTGACTTGGATTCACCAGATCCAAAAAGCAGCACTCTGCGTAATAATGTTGGCACGAAACTCATGAGGAGCTCAGTAACACTAGTTTTACGCTCATCAGATTAAACTACTAATAGCTGTGATGCTGCAAGAAACATTAAAAATAATAATAGTAGCTACACACTAAACACCCAAGCAGTTGACTTGGATTCATTAGAAGTAATAAGCAATGAGTTGCCCCCCTGACATTGGCTACAACACTTATACTAAGTCACAAACCCAGACATCTGATGACGATTTCCGTATCGAATATTTTATTCAGCCTAAAGGGCAAATAATAAATGGAAAGCCACAGGCTTCCCAAATATCATCACAACACCCACGGAAAAGTAAAGGAAACGCACCCTCCAGAAAAACCTCTATAACACAAAATATACATAATTTCGACTATACAACATTGATAAACTGTCCTCGCAGGTGTGAGGGCATTCTTGGGTCTGCCCCACACATACCTGAAATCTGTTCATCCGGCCAAAGAAACCGTATAGAACAGAACCATTTTTTTGCAATCACGCTGGTTCCCCAACCGGCAACCCCATTTACACTAGGATTCACTACAAATATTATAAAACTGCTTCCACTGCTTGCAGCCACCTTACTACTCCAGATGCAAATTTGACAGACGAGACAACCCAAGACACTTCATCAAAGATTCACTCAGAGACACATACATCAGCCAACCTATCAATAAACCGGCTGGCCGTATCGATTAAAACATCAGGTACTCAACCCGACGATAGTTCAAAGTCATTCACCTAAATTAATGCTTTGACACCCAACTCGTTCAAAACACGTGTTCTATTGAAGGACCTTACACATCACGAAAGGTCACAGTTGCTCGTCGTCTCAATTAACGCTAGGTCACTTATAAACAAAATCAACTATCTCAAATCTATTATGATCATTACCAAACCGAGTGTGGTATTGATTACTGAAACTTGGTGTAAACCAACTATATTAGACGACACAATTAATATCGATAATTATACTCTCTTCCGAACTGATAGGCAAAACACTAGATGAGATGGCACCATAATCTACACGCGTTCCGATCTGAAGGCCTGTAGGTTCAATAATGAACAACTAGGTGAGACAGGGGATTCAACATGGGTAAGTATAGCCATTGGCCATCAAAAGTACCTACTTGTAGGATGTATATACAGACCACCCAACGCAGACAGCATCTATGACAAAAATCTAAGCACCCTGTTCTTCTTGGCCTCACAGCAACCCCATCCAAACTAATCGGTGGAGACTTTAATTTGCCGAACATTGACTGGAAGTCGCCACACACTTCACAACGACTCTCAAAATTGATAGAGATGATAGAACTTAGTGGTTGGACACAACAGGTTCAAATCCCAACTAGGAGCAACAATACCCTTGACCTCCTTTTTACTATTAACTTTAACCCAACCTCAGTTAACGTCAGCTCTGAATTTCACAATAGCCACCATAAAGTAGTAATAAGCACATATAATTACCAACCCACAAGTAATCTCAACCCGAATGGACCTAAAATATACAAATATCGAAGGTACACCAATGAAACGTGGAAGCATATAGAGGCACTCATTCGATGCATAAGATGGGACTCTTATCTCACTACTGGAAATATTGACACAGCCATCGCAGCCCTATACAGCAATCTGATCAGTTGCTTAGACTGCATAGCCCCATACATAGAACGAGTGTCTGATTTTAACAATGCACGCCCACATATCCCGAAATGTCTTAGGAGAAAAGTGAGGCACCTGAGGCTTCGATACTACAAGCATCATGACATAACTGTATTATATAATGTATTCAAAATAGTCGAAAATCTCGACAGTGCCCAGCACAAACACTTACTCAATATGGAAACCAATGCATTGAATAGTATTGACCCAATTTCCTCAATGATCAAGCTATTCAAATCTCGTCTTGATCCAAAATCTAATAGACCTCCCACACTATTCATTACAAAAGACGGTATTGAAGACGACCCAGCTTCTATTAGCGAACAATTTAGTAACTACTTTTCCTCATGCTGTCCCACAGAAGCTGGAGCCACTGCGAACCCCATATCCATGATGACATCTAAGCGTCTCTCCACAATAGAATTCACAGGCACAAATATAAAGAGAGCCGTAGCCACGCTAAAAAAATCTAATGACAATGGGCCTGATGGCATTCCAGCTTCCCTCATGAAATATGGTGGAAGAGATTTGCCACATCTCGGCCTGAAACTTTTTACTTTATCTATGGACAATGGACATTATCCAGCCATATGGAAAACATCTTTCATAACTCCGCGATTCAGAAGTGGATCACGCAACGTTATAGAAAACTACAGGCCAATTAATACGACATCCGTGCTGTCCAGAATCATGGAGAAAGTCATTCATAAATAATTGTCATCATTCTTACTTTCAGAAAACCTGATCAATCCATCACAACATGGGTTCATGGAAAAACGCTCTTGTGCTACATCCCACTTGGAATTTTTTGATTATATAACACTTGGAAGAGACAAAGGTTTCTCAATTATTGTACTTTATTTTAACTTCAGTAAAGCATTTGATTGTGTCCCCCACAACCTTCTCCTCTCAAAACTACACTCCTATGGCATACGAAATCCACTATTAAGTTGGTTTAAATCATTCCTCACAGGGCGCCGCCAAATTGTAAGGATCGGTTCTAGCTACTCAAAGCCAGTAAATGTATCCAGCGGAGTTGTACAAGGAAGCGTAGTTGGACCATTACTCTTTCTTCTCTTCATCAACGATGTGTGCCAGCAATTTGTGCATGGCAAAATCTTCCTCTTTGCAGATTATCTAAAGGTTGCCTATTTATTCCCACCCACTACAAATGAAAACACTATTACTAAAATAATACAAAAGGAAATTGATAACTTATCAGAATGGACCAAAATATGGCATCTCCCCCTAAACGTGCACAAAAGTGGATGCATTTCCACTGGTCGCAGATGGAACTTCAGTCTCCACCTATGCAAAATGCAAATAAAACCTCTAAGCGTCGCTCAAGATTTGGGGCTAAGATATACTGATAGCATTAACTTCTCGGAGCATGTTGCGTTTCAAGATTCCAAAGCGAGGAAGCTAACTGGATTTATAAGAAAAAATTTCCCTAATTTAAACTCAAAAATATTACAATACACAAAGTGTGTTCGTCCAATATTAGAATACGGTTGTCTACTCTACAGCAACTGTAAACGCATAGAATTGATGGAAATCGAGCGAATTCAACGAGCATTTACTAAGAGCTTATTAGGTGATCACAGCACACAAACTTATCGCCAACGATGCGATAAACCAAACCCCTTTGGTTCCGACGCTTGAAACTAAACCTTACTCTCATGTGCCGCCTTATTAGTGGCGCAACTTACGCATCGACATCACAGCCCATCCTCTACGCCTCCACACATAACCTACTTAATAAGGAAAATACTATTACTATCCAGCAATGTCGCACTCAGCTACGCCAGAGCTTTATCACAGTGAGATATGCGACTCTATGTAATAAACTCCCCAAACACATTCGCCGCAGCAAGTTGTTAGCTGTGTTCAAAACATTACTTCAAGAATACCTTTCAGGTGAAAGTCTATGTTACCTCCTCAACTACCCTGAAATAACTGATCATATATATAAACAAGGTCCCAGCTCCGTATAAACAGTTTTAAAATATATCGAATGCATTCATAATACACCATATGCCCAAGGATTCATAGTTAATAATGCATATTTTCATATTGTTCCAACCCACTCGCACACACCTTAATTCACTTATTCGAAAACTCATAATTTGATTACACTGATAACTTTCCTTATCCATCTTCTATCATCAATTATACACCAATTCACTACTTCGATGACAATTTGACCTTTTAATTATGTTAGGTTCATTAGTTGACAAATTATCCTATTCTCACTGAATCCATACTGTAATTATCCATTGATTTTCAACACCATATACATATTCATGTACACACACACGCACACTTCTTTATTCAGAAATTCCACCCCTTTAATATTACTTGAGTGAAAATTCACAATTTCATCACACTGTTAATTGCACTGTTTGATCTCTCCATTACTATTATTCTCTATATATTTTGCATGGTTATTAGTGCATATTATCATTCTGTTCCGATCTACTTTACTATTACTATTATTTTTATTATGTCTCCTGTCATAACTTATAAACCAGTTCAAAATTTTGGTTACAACTTGACCTTTTAATTATATTGGGTTTATTAGGTGGCTAACAAACCTACTTATGCAAAGTCTAATCTACGACTGCGCATTGAACCCTTTAGGATTTTTCTTTTTTTCTTCTCTTTTTTATTTACACGTCTTACATCACATTAGCGTTTATACTCTTAATGCTACTTCGCTAATTTGATTTATTGAATTATTATACTCAACTGATAAAGCCCAAAATGGTTTCCTCACAATGCTTATTGTAAATGAGTAGTAAGTGATTAAAATAAGTAAATAAATAAATAAATAATAGCTTGTATCATATGCACAAGTAAACTCTACTGCCCAGAGTTCTTGAAAATGGATATTAATAGCAGGTGGTTAGAGGCACGAAAACTTGATCTGTGTTATTAATGCCTAACATCTGGTCATGTTGCCCGGAAGTGTGGCTTAGGTTTGAGATGTTTAGTGAAAGGTTGTACGGTTAAGCACCACTAGCTTCTGCAGGTTGATGGTAATTGTAATTCTGTGTATTTTGCCCGGGGGATGAATTCGCACGTTTATTTCGGCACTATTTCTGTTAGAGTATGTAGTCCTTACTGTAGTGTAGAAACATACCTTTCTAGACAGTGGAATACTTACACATTTGGGTTAGATGGCACTTGGTCCAAATAATTCAGGCAGACTAGTTGCTAGAGTTGAGCGGTGTCGGCGTAGGTGCAGTCTAGATATTCGAGATGACTTAGAAAGGTTGTACCACTGGCGCGCTGTTCGAAGGTTTTGACTTTTTTGCGCGTGATTTATATATTTTAATCTTTGAGACATAATTAGCCAACCGCTTTATCCATAGTAATAAAAAACATTATACCCTATTAAATATATGTTTTATATCACGTTATTCTAAGATAGTGAAAATAAATAAACGTATAAGCTGTAACAAGCGGTCCGGAAATAGTCCAACCAACCCATCTAAGAAGACCAAACCAATGTCCGATGTTCTCAATGATACCCCAAATAGCACTAAAGTTAAGACCTATGACATCTTACATGATACTCACCGTGATACTGTCCTCAATAGCTATGACATACTGTCACTACAAAAGTCCCTCGCCGAACTGACATCTAAACTCAACCAATTAGCACCTCTCACAAATATATGGGAACATAGTAGCGACAAAAATGTTGATAACTTTGCAAAGGCTGAGTGTCTGACTGACAGAAGCGGTAAAAAGGGCTATCTCCTCATGTAATGTGATGGTATACAATATTCCTGACCGCACATTACTTGTAGAAATAAGGGATACATGTTTAAAAGCACGTGGCATGATAGAATTTCAATGTCAAGTTATAAGACTCAGAAAAAAGTCAAGTAGACAAAACTGCCCACTACTGCTTAAATTTAACTGTCTTAGAGATGTGGAACTATTTATTATTATTAATCACATACTACTCATTTACAATAAGCGTTGTGAAGAAACCTTTTTGGGTTTAATCAAATGAGCATAATAATTCAGTAAATCAAATTAGCGAAGTAGTATTAAGAGTAAAACGCCAATGTTATAAGGACGTTATAAAGAAAAAAAGTAGAAATAAATAAATAATAATAATAATAAAAAGTATATACATGTATATACGGCACTATGGAAGGTGATTATAAATGAAATTCTAAAGAGTTCAATGCGTAGTTGTAGTTTAGGTTTTATATAAATAGGTTTGTTAGCTAACTAACAAGCCCTATACAATCAAAAGGTCAAGTTGTCGTCAAAAGTGTGAATTGGTTTATAAGTGATGACAGGAGAGAGATAATAATAATTATTATAGTAAGAATTATATTAATAATGATGATAATAATAAAATAAATTGGAACAGAAAGGAAATATGCACTATTAATAATGTAAAATACATAGAGAATTATAGTAATGGAGAGGTCAAACAGTGCAATTAACAGTGTGGTGAAATTGTGAATTTTCACTCAAGTAATATTAAAGGGGTGGAATTTCTGAATAAAGAAGTGTGCGTGTGTGTGTACATGAATATGTATATGGTGTTGAAAATCAATGGATAATTACAGTATGGATTCAGTGAGAATAGGATAATTTGTCAACTAATGAACCTAACATAATTAAAAGGTCAAATTGTCATTTATTACGTCATGTAAAATGGCTAAGGAACTAATACCCTATAAAAATAAAGGAGTCACCCAAGATCTAACTTCCTCCCAACGTCGCATAAAAAGACGTGGGGTACCCACACCCAATGATCGTACTACACGTGCCAACCAGCTGGTATCCCCTACTAAAAATAAAGAAACTTATTACGTATCTCAGGATATAAACCCATTACTACTCGACACCCCCTTAAGTAGTAAATTAAGGGCAACCGGTGTTGTTGACCTCGATGGATCTCCATCATATGACAGCGAACAACTTCCTATGAACGCTAATAAATATACGTGTACTAATAATCCCACCGCAGGTTGTTTCTACCCGCAGAAACTAATCTCTGACCCTTTCAACGACTCAAATATTGATATTCTAGGCCAAACAAAGCCCATTTCTCAACAGGTTACTCCAAAAGATGATATAACTAAACTTGTACCTAAAACTAAACAATTCCAAGCAGACCAAGAAATTCCGGCCCGTTCCAATAACCACACGCAGACCAAAAATCATACTCCAAATAGACAAAAGGCTAAGATTATACTAGCCTCCTTAAATAAATTCTCCCCACTAGCTTGTAGCAAATCCATGAGTACTCAAGATAATGAAAACGATAAGCGCTAGTCCACTCCACTTTTAGATAAAAAACGCGACATAAAGAATGATAGATGACGTAACGAAGGACACCTATACTCGCATCCTCTAAAATTTAACCATTAACTTATCGAGAAGCGGCCCCTTACCCCTCATCCAGTACAACACCCTACTTACTATAGTAAACGTACTTGGGAATATAACACTAGACACTTTAGGGCATTAACCCAACCACCAATTATGAGCTCTGTTAATGCACATACTCATAACAACACGCTTGCACCACTTCTAAACCCTTTTTGCAGTAACACAAATAAGAACGGTTTCAACCCTATCTATATAAATTCCAACTTTCATCGTTATCATAACATAATAGACGGGAATGAGAATTTTTTCGGGATACAGGACATAATAACACCATTAGCGAAACAACTGGTAGACATAATTTCCAATCATATGGTATATGTAACCTCCTTAATCCCGTACAATTTCAACCAGTTAAAATTCCCACCCTATCCCCCGGGCTAAGAAGTTCGTATACACTTAACAGCTCCTATAATAAATCCAGTCGTGACCTTAACTATCAATATGAGCTGTCCGAAAACCAACAACCATCGATACCCCATTTAAACTACACCCCTGATATTAACTATGGTTCATATATGAATGGTACCCTTAGTCCGTTTTACTCATATAGCCACGCATTTATCTTATGTCTAATAAATGCTAGGTCGATATGTAACAAAATGACTGACTTAATCATGCTAGCGTCACTCTGTGAACCATCGCTCATTATAATTACTGAAGCATGGACTAATTCAAGCATCCCTGATATAAATATATCGCTTGATAATTACAACCTATACCGTAGTAGTAGACTACATGGACGCGGTGAAGGTTGCATAATATATGTCCATTCAAAACTGAAGTCGCTCCTATGCGATATTCCAGGGCTAAACGCAACACAAGATTCTGTGTGGGTTGTCCTGAAACCTACAAGAACTACATCGATCTCGCTCGGTTGTATGTACCAGCCTCCCAAAGCCCCGTTAAAGAATATAGATCTACTAACAGGAATTTTCATACTAGCATCCTCTCTACCCTTCACTAGCAAGCTTATATGTGGAGATTTTAACATGCCCGAAATTTCATGGTCGCCGCCTAAAGCACCAAAGCGCTACGACCCGTTTATCGATTGTTTAGAACTCGGTGGTTGGACTCAGTGCGTTCGTAACCCCACTAGACTCCAAAATATCCTAGACTTAGTTTTCAAAAACGAGCTCTCCCCATACACTGTGCATACAGGGAAAAAATTCCCTGGTAGCGACCATAACATTGTTGTATGCAGCTTCGATATAAACATTACGGCGACTAGGCATCAAACAACTTCACTCAGTCGACACTTTCACAAAGCCGACTGGATGAACTTCCAAAACTACATCGGCAGTCTCGACTGGGAAAGTTACTTTGCTGAAAACAACGCTAACAAATCGACAGATATTCTCTATCATAACATAAATTATGCCTTGGATAAGATTGCTTCATTACGACAACCAAAACCAAGAATTCTCAATGATTTGTTCATCCCAACGCAAATACAAGGACGCCTCCGAAAACATGATTCCCAATTTCATAGATCCAGAGACTTTTCATAGCTAGTCACTATGAAAGAAATGACTGTAATGACTGTAGAGATACGCATGAAAAAAGCCATTAAGAAGAGAAACAAGCTATCTTAAACAAAAATCCCCCTGCTCCCCTAAAAATTTTTAGAAACAAAAACAAGGGTTCTAAAATGAAGGTAGGAAATCTCTTTATTAATGAAAATCAAATATACGACTACCCTAAACTCATAGCTGAACTATTCAGTGAACACTTTAGTACCACACTAACGAACGGAAATTATGAAGATGACTACGAGTTCACCGTAACGCCATCATGTAAACTCACAAATGTAATCTTCACTAGGCAAAACATTGATAAAGCCATAAAGACTCTAAAGTACTCAAACACCGAAGGGCGTGATGGTATCCCAGCAAGCATGCTTAGGAAGGGGGAAGAAAATATCTATCTGCTACTTCTTAAATTGTTTACGATATCACTCTCTACTGCATGCTACCCATCAATCTGGAAAACTACATACATTATCCCCAAAATCAAAAGTGAACCAGTCGCAAATGTAGAAAACTACCGACCAATTAACCTAACGTCTGTTATCTCTAGAGTGATGGAAAAAGCAGTTAAGGTTGAAATATCTCAGTACCTCCAGAAACAAAATTTTATCTCTACCTCACAACATAGGTTCCTAAAAACTAGGCCATGTGACACGTTCCTATTAGACTATCTTAACGATATAGTCACTCAACGCGATAAGGGAATGGTAGTATCGACCGTTTTCCTTGACTTCAAGAAAGCTTTTGATAAAGTCCCATATCATAAACTTCTCCATAAACTAAAGTCGTTCGGAATCGAAGACCCATTACACTCTTGGCTCAGCCCATTTATCACATGAAGAAGCCAGATAGTTGAATATAATGGCCACCTCTCGTCACCCAAACTTATTACAAGTGGGGTTGTTCAAGGCAGTGTTCTAGGTCCTCTTCTCTTTCTTATGTATGTAGATGATATATGTGAAGTCATACATTTTGGTAGACCATACCTGTATGCGGATGACCTGAAAATCGTATACAGCTTTAAGCCCAGTACATCTAGTGAACACACATCAGATATCCAGAAAGACCTGGATAACCTATCGATTTGGAGCCAGAAATGGCAACTACCATCCAACCACAGTAAGTGTGGGATTATATAATTCCGAAAATATGATGCTCAACAAGAACTCTATTTGAATGAATGTAAAATTCAAACACTGAGATCCATTTGTGACTTGGGTATATGCTACAGCAAGAGCCTTAAGTTTACTGAGCATGTATCATCAATTATATCCAAATCAAGATGACGAATTGGCTTTATTCTTCGAAATTTTTACACCAAAGAAGCCAAGTTTGCAATATACAGAATGTGCGTAAGTCCTACCCTAGAATACCGTTCGCTGGTCTTTTCTAATATGAACTACACAGACACCATACGAATTGAAAATCTCCAGAGAACTTACACCCGACGATTACTGGAGTATAACTGTAACAAAACTTATGTAGAAAGATGTGGGTTACTTTCTCTAGAACCCCCATGGAGACGCCGTCTGAAAACTAACCTAATTTTTTTCATAAAATAATTCACGGAGTCACTTTCTCAACCTCTTATCGCTCCTGGAAGACTGCACCCAAATATAATCTAAGGAATCTGGCTAGGACACTGTATGCCGAAAAATGCAAATACAAATCACGAAATAACTTTTTTATAACATTATACAGTTTACTGTGGAATAGGTTACCACTTTCTATCCGCTCCTGCGATAATTTACCACAATTTAAACGCATGATAAGCTTGTTTTTTAAAACCAATGGGACACAGCAACTCTTTCCTGAACTATCTGGAAATCCAGACATTGTAAGTCATGGACCACCTCATATCTAGCATACGAGTTCACGGCTCATATCTCAAAGACCCGGTTGCTTTATATAACTCAAAAGGTTGGATGTCTACATTTTTCGTCGAAATATAACCCCTCGTATTAGAGACATAAACCCATCCTGTTATTCTCCTGCATCACAAGGTCGTCCAGAGGCAATGTTTGTAATGGACGCTAAATAAATTCCAATTTAAAACAAAGTTTATAATCCCAATATCTCTGTGCATCATTGTATAATAAGTTTGCATAACAGATAAACCCTCTCTACTATCTGATGTGTTATTGTTGATCTTGCCTGTAAAAATGGCTTGCTCCTGGTATTCAGGAAATAAATTATTATTATTATTATTACAATCTGCATAAACAGCATTCTGTCGTAGATAAGAAGGCTCTAAGTTTTGTTGAGAGTTCAATCAGGCTAGTGGACAGTCACTTGCAGGTCGGATTACCTTGGAGATGTGGGCGACCAGAATTGCCAAAAATCTATGAATTGGCTAGCCTCAGATTAGAATGTTTACGTAAGCGGGTCACTAGAGGTTGTCAACTTTTGGAAAGATGCAAGCTTGTTATGAACAGACATTTGAGTAGAGGTTATATTGTTGAAGTTGACAAGTGGAGTTTAAACTCGGAGGGAGTTTGCTGACATATCCCATATCACCCTGTTATTAATCCTAGGAAGCCAGAAAAGTTGAGGATTGTATTTGATTGTGATACAAAGTATCAAGATTCGTTCCTCAATGATCAGCTTTTGAGCAGGCCTTAATACAGTTAACAGTTTGATAGGAGTGCTCCTACGGTTCACACTAGGTAGGATAGCGTTAGCAGCTGACATCGAGGAAATGTTTCTGCAAGTCAAAGTTATCTAGGTACAAGTGTTACCTTTTGATGACATACTGTGGCATGACGGACATATCCTTGTGTTTAGGTTTACTTAATATAGAAGAGACTTAGATAGTGTAGGTTTGATTTGGTTTGTTCAAAGCAGAGCGTTCGAGAAGGCTCAATTACGAAAGCTTAAAGTTACGCCGCAGATCACGATAACACAATCACAAGCAGTAAGAACTCAGTAGCAACCATTTACAGTAAACAACCCTGCAAAATAAGTACAAAGTAAATTTACCAAAATTAGTAGAGAATTCCTTGCCTAAAGCAACCCATCTGACGTATTAGCCACACAGTTCCTAATCATCCTGTTGAGGTATACTAATAAGGCTAACAGCCTGCTAGGCTATGCTCAGAAATCGACATGCAGAATAGTGTGTGAACCAAATTCCCATAAGCCTTAACAATAAATATAAGTAAGTAATAAGTAGGCTCCGTTGATAGTGACTTTGGCTAGGCGCCTGATTTTAAATGACGTAACAAATGTAGTATATGATGATCTTTCGCGTGCTGTAAACAATTTACAAAACAGTAAAATTCACTTTGGTTTATGACATGTCTGGAAGAAAACATGTGGTTGGCTAATGTTAAGTGTCAGACATACGACACTGATCAGGTCTTATGCATACATATCTTGTGTATTGTTGGTTATAATATATATATTCGTGTGAGAAACAAGTGGCCTTCTTTATAATCGGTCGGATCTTGTGTCTGTGCAATAGACTAAGGCAAGGCTGGGTGCTAGCAGTAGACAGTAACGCGGCAAATAGTAGAATCGATAATATCGGTCACCCGTGCTTCAGATATAACAGTTTGCCTCCTTTTAGTAAAAACCGACGAAAATTTTACCTAATCACAACCTATTAAAAATGTTTAATAAATTGAGGCTCCACAGCTAACCAGATTTCTTACATATAAGTAGTGTTTGTAACTTTACATTATCCCGACTAAAGATCATATTATGCAATGTTTGAACTAACAAACCAAGTTTATAAACAATACAGATAAATAATAACGATGAGCCTCTAGTTGCACATTTCAGTTTGATGAATTTTTGTGGTTAGATTTATTGGAATTCGGATGGTTGTATACTCTGGTGCTGACTATGTTTTAGTTCTACGGTAGCAATATCAACCAAGTCCCGGACATCGCTTCTTCTCCTGTGCTATATAGATAGCAGGACCTGAATTTTGAAGAGAGATGAAAATATCGCATATACGAAAAAAACTCATATTCGTGTCACTTAATACTGGGTGCATTCCTTAACGGATATTAATATTATTTTTAATACCACCCGTAATTCATAGGTTGGTAACCATCCTATCAAAAACCTGGTACCAAAGGCAGTAATTTGCTAACCGTCTAAAGTTATATTTCAAATTGATGAAGAAACTACAAAAACACAACCATAACTACGTGTGAGAGTAAAATATGAGATCAAAATATGGGGTAGATGCAGTATATTTTATTGTTTTAATACATTTAAAGGGGTTTACATAGCCGAATTATAAAAATAACCTCGTTTCACAGATGATACACGTGATGGAAGTGATAAAACTTGAATTTACAATCGTTTGTCATTTCACTAATAGGCAATCTAAATACTATTCGTTCTGACTTATAATGTACATAGACAGTTATCCGTGTTTTATTAACGCTGGTTATATTGGCAATTAAAAGTTCAGTTTTAGCTATGATTAATATCGAAATTTTTTTTAAGTCCTATCGAATGCGAAGTCTTTCTCCTAAAATTTGCAATTTTGTTTCGTTTGCAGCCTAAAATATATTTTGAAGATATTTTTCAGTTCTATTTCGCGATCCACGAAGACGTTAATTGTTTGCCGTGTTCTTGTGTAACTTGTTGGGCCAAGCTCAAGGTTGTACCTACTTATCTGATGTGACGTCAAACCTCCAGTGGTACTGGTAGAAGTTTTCAGGTTGCTGTGATCTGCTACTTGATTTTGATTGCTGGGATGGCTTATTTTTCCATCTATTTACGGGATTCGATTGTTCATTATTTTCTGTGAAACTTCACATACTAACCATGAGTTCCATTATGGTTGCGTAGTGATTCCCTACCTCTTGTGTGGTAGATGGTACTTGATCCTTTCGCGGGCTTCCTCTGAATCACGTACGTCTAGACAGAGCTAACCGTAATCTGGAAGGTCTTAGATCTATCTCTATTACTGAACTGCCTCTCTTGCACTAATATCGCCATCCAAAATTAGTAGATGGTGTAAGAATTGATAGTCTGTATAACAAGTTAATATATTGCTTCCGTGCACTGTCGTAATATGGTAGGGGAGAGAGAAAAACCGCGGTCTTAGCCAAACTAAAAACCATCGTGACAGAACATCTAATGATATCTGCACATCACTGCGATCGTTTTAGTGACGCATGATCTCCGCTTAAATAATAAAATTGTTGAATAAAGTTAACCACGAACAAATCCTGTGATTTTCTAACCTACCTTCATTTTGTAAACGGTTCAAATCGGAGAATTTATTGGAAGGCCAGTTTAAATTCCCTATGTCTATTCACAGTTTAACATCTGAGAAGCGTTGAAGAAGGTTTCTTTAAAAAGATTGTTAGATCGCTCTAACCAGGATTCTACTTTGACCATCAGAGAAAACGTTAAATATCACAGGTTTGCTAACTTGGGACGTAATACGACTCTGGTTTAATCTGGTGGTAATAGTGGGTCCAATATTTATGTAATTTATCACTAAGCAAGTCCTCATAAAAGAATTATCATATAATTACAATGTGAGAAAACAGTCGCAGTGAGAAATTTCCATCTCAGCCAGATGCTGTAAATGCTTCCCATAGTACTGTTCTAAGTAATGTCTATTAAGGAACCAGTGATATTGCTAGCGTCACTTAATGTAAGATGATAAAACATACTGCAGACAGAAGTCCAGCTGCCAGTAATCACGTTCAAGAGGCAGATTCTAAGCATTCACGAAGCTAGTAAAGCTGCATTTTCTAGTCGCTGAGGACTAGGTTCACTAGAGACCACCCAAGGAGTTTGTTTACATATCAAGCAAAGGGACTTACAGCGAGACTATGACTGGACACAGAATCTTACATAACTTATTTTCCAAAAACCCTATACAACTATCAACTAACCAGCTTTCCGTAAAAGCAACAGATAACCGCATGAATTGTACACTGAGTAGCATTTAACGACGACAATATGGTCGAAGTATGTTGTACAGTTATTGACGGTCGCAACTTGTAATGTTTACGTTGGCTTGTCTGCCCTCAACTTGAAAATATCGCTTTGACCCGATCACATGTGAGAAGGTCAGGAAAAGGGACTAAACGTTCACTATAAAAATTCTAGATGGATTCAGTAACCTTCTTGATAAAGGTCTAGTCTACTGCTCCACAGTTATAGCCCAGCTTTGTTTGGTGTCAAATACATCTCTAGTGTTTTGGACTAAAGACCAGTGTCATACTTCTAGCTGTTATGTCAAGGAAGATTAGATGTTGGCTTTATTGAACGTCGTTTAGTCAGACTGAATTTCATTATTGGTAGGTATTGGTTTTGGAATCGACTAAGCGACATCGTCTAGAACGATAACTGTATCTATTGTGTATTTAACTTGCTGTATTTCATTAGACTATGCATGATCCTGTTTTCAGTGGTAATATTATAAATTATGTTGTGACAGCGCGTTTTTTATTACGACTGACTGACTGGGAATAATATAGTTACGGTCATTTACGGTTCAGGATTCATCTTTGGTCTAGAACAGGACATAGTATTTAGAGGCTCCATTATCGGCCCAGTCACAACAAATTACTGTATCTAACTTAACATGCGATTTGTCAACACCTAAAAGGAAAAAGTATTTGTGCACCGGTGTCATTTCCAGCCTGGCAGGCTCCACTAGTTGCTGTCAAGTTTCCAAGCGATACACTAAGCATTTTCGCCGATTTTTAAACTGCTTTGAAAGCTGCTCTTTGGAGTAACATTAATATTCTTTATAGGTTACTGACGACCTAATCGCCATACTGAAGAACTAAAGTTGTTTTGCCAAGTTGGATCTAGCAGACGCTGGATTCGGCATGCCTTAAACTATTTTCACTAGACACACACTGAGAGCTTCTCTGCTAAACCGAACTGCCGTAGGTTGTTAAGTACCACTACAAGTCCCTCGGGATTTGGTAGATTTGATTGCGACCGGCACTGAAGCTGTAGTATATCTGCATGATATAACCATAGTTATATCATCTCCTGAAGAACTGCGTTGTCGATTTATGACTAAGCCGGGAATAACCCAACATAACGGGTTTCGCTATCGTCCTGAGAAGTGTCAGTCCTATCTGAAGTTTGTATAGAATCTGGGATTTATATTCAGTAAATCTGGTAGGTGTCGTGATGCAGAAAACATTGAAACAATTCGAAAAATACCTGGACTGCACGATGTATCTACTCTACGATTCTTCCTAGATAGTATTGGTTACTGTTCTTCACTTCTATCCGTTTATGAGAATCTGGCTCTTCTCAACTATTCTCTGATAAAAAATCGAATGGAATTACACGAAGCGGTGATCAGCAGCTTTTGAAGTCATAAATAGTTACTTGCACCCACTCTTCTGTTAAGACGTTACATCTTAATCATGCCGATAACTGTCGTCACAAACGAACCAGTACTTTCAGTGGGCATAGTTATTTTGCATATCTCCGAGAAAGAAAGAGCGGGCAGTATTTCAAGTTTCCAGGACGCTAATGCCTTCCTAGAAACGTTATGGTTTTATAGAAAAGAAGCTGCAGCAACTGTTTTTTTAGTACGGCACTTTAACAAAGTGCTGTATGATGATATTATATGATATTTACTGGTTACACACCTTTATTAGCAGCTTTTGGCTTAAAGTCCTGAATACCAAACATTAAAAATCAGCTACAATGATGAGTACACATGCTGCTTGATTATTATTACGATATTCACTACAGAACGAGTTATGATTTTGGTCAAAATGATGCCTAATCTCGTCTTATAGACAGTTACCCTGTGTCGAATAGATAGTCAGTACTTGCTGCTATCGACACATAAAACTGCGTAAGTAAAACTTTCACTGCTACGATCAGAGCACACCCTACAACCCCCCAACAGGTTAGTGGGTCTACAAGAAGATACATGGCACTATAGAAAGTAAATCATTACATGAGTCAGGAATGACAGGCGTCCTTATAAGATAATTCGGAACAACTGTTTCAGCTGAGGCAGTCCCTAGGCTTAGCTGAATAATATTTGATGTTTCTAGAACTAGTAGTAATACCATGTAAATTACACATGCACCCAGAAGCATATCGAATGAAATCACTTGCACAAAGTTATGTATGGTGGCCAAGGATAAAGGCGCACACTGAACATTTAGTGAAAAAATGTAAACATTGTTAAAGCAGTTTGGTGAGTTCTCCAAACGTACTCCGTAACCCACTAAACCAGAAGCAAAATGACACTCGTTGATGCTGTTCTTATTGGTGAAATTTTAGCGTTGGTAATCTTAATCAAAACAAAGCTCCAAAACGCAACAGAATCATATATATTGATGAAGATAGGTTTGATAAACTTCTGTTGTTAGATACCATTCGACAATTTCATAATGCATGGACATTTTCAAGATCATTCGTAGTTATTTGAGCTCACGGAACCTCAGCAAAATTTACGACCGATGTTTCTAGATCAGGAGTTGATGCCGATGAGTTTAATTGTTATTTGAGCATGCTGTTCTACTTCTTTGGAAGGTTCACCATATTTTGTAAGCCTTTTTAGAAGCCACAAGCAAACCACAGGTTAGCAAGCGGCTCCTAGAGTGAGTCTTGCTAATAGGAAACGTGACCCGAAGGCAAACGCTATTTTTAACCACTCGTACAGCTGAAAGTTCCTCGTGACGTGTCTTTCGGTTTGTCCGTAGTCTCTGAGACGTCATCCGCTACTCCAGCTATTCAACGCCGCCTGCTTACGAAAGAATTCACTAAAGTTTAGTATCACTTGTAGTGTCCCAAAGATCCTGTACTATAGCCCACACAGCAACTTATTAAACATAATTCGAAGTTACGCCTGGAGAGCGGCATACTTTGTCCAGCTTACATTTTTCTGAGCAAAGTTTTGTGAAAGTCCTTTAGTAAATGTGGTTTCTAAATCAGGTTATAATACTTCAAAAAGCAGAGTTTTTGATGACATATTTAGATCATCAGCAAACAGATTACTTAAACCCATTACTGATCTTTTCTAGCTACAGGCTTGGTAGGAATCTAATGCCACAAAGAAGTCATCCAGCAAATCACTCATAAATTTCGTCTCCTCTCGTGCATTTAAGACTTGTCCGGTATGACTGAGAGCCAAGTCAGTCTACGCATTCTGATGATCCTAGTACATAGAGCTGCGGTTATATCTAGGATAGTTCTGTTCTATTTTTTCCATTGCAAGCTGTTTACTTCTGGTTCAGGTGCCACTTCTGTAGTTTTTGACTGAGTTGACTGCTTAATTTTATATCAGCGAGAATGAATTTACTATGCTACAATTTGTCAGTGAATGATCAGCTGTATGATTCACGATGGTACGGTAGTAAATTGCACTTGATATGTTGTTTCATGTAGATAAATACCCCCCTTCATTTGACCTGGAATCTCGGTCACCACTGGTCTAACATCTGATATACGAGTTAAATTCTATAAATAGTAATAAAGGGTAGTAACCAAGAACGAACGCGTACTTTTTTATCAAGACTCTATGAGTTAGCACGGTAACCGAAACTTGCACTAAAAACAGTATATTATAAAACTTCCGCAGATTTATATTCTATCCTATGCTAAGGCCTTATTAAAGGTTTTCTAAAGCTAAAGGCGTGCAACTTCGCTAATATGATTTATTGAATTATTATACTTATTTGATGAAACCCAAAACGGTTTCTTCACAACGCTTATTGTAAATGAGTAGTATATGATTACAATAGAATAAAAACTTGAAAATCAGTGCAACAGGACCAAAAATCATAATACATATGTGCTAGACTACACCGAACATTCAGCATCTATATGACAAGCTATTGTAACCCGACTGATTTCATTGTGTTCGCATTTTGAATGCTGCGGTTTTGGTTTTAAGTCTTCGGTTACTTCTGTCGAAGTACAAGGCCTCTTGAGCACTGGCAGTTTCAGCTGGGTTCTTTCTCTTTTACCTTTCTTCATTTTTCTTTTTTCTTTTTCTTTGATATTTTTCTTCTTTTCTTTTACCAGTATTCTTTTCCTTTGATTTTCTTTTTTTTTTACCTTTTACCCTTGTAGGTTAATGCACTAGTTTCCATATCTTTATTTCGTCCTAGGTAGTCTAGTCAGTGTGTAAGGCTTAAAAGATTACCGTAGAAT
The DNA here is from genome assembly GCA_034768735.1 of Schistosoma mekongi. Lineage (NCBI taxonomy): Eukaryota > Metazoa > Platyhelminthes > Trematoda > Strigeidida > Schistosomatidae > Schistosoma > Schistosoma mekongi. Next base: position 31,224,576 of record CM068309.1, read on the forward strand.
GGAAAAGGGATGAGAGTGCCGAAGTTCAAGGTTAAGAACTAACATCTGGTTTGAAAACCCTGTTTCAGAAAGCTTTGGGTATACCGAGGCGGCACACATAGTCGAGCAGCTTTCTTTCGAAACGTGCAGAAGTGTAGGCTGTGGTTACTGCCTCTAGGATACGGTAGTAAAGTATAGGGCATTTTTATACATGAATCAGGCCGTTGTCACCTGCCTACCTCTCTATCCTATCCAGCTTTTAATGTTGGAGTTTCGCACCCCGATCATCTCACATAGCTCTCTGCACCTTTACGCTGTCCGCATATATAAAAATGGACGAGTGGATGTGTAGTGGGAGGTCGTCGGCGAAAATTCGGAACAGCAATATCCCAAGGACCGAGCCTCATGATACTCCAGACGTAACCGGCCACCCGTTTGAGTGCACACTGACCACTTCAGGACAGGAATTTCACCAAGCAGGTGGTACTGGGAAGCCCATTGATACTGACCTGTAGATTAGGAGGCCTTGGGGCACAGTATCTAACGCTCTTGCGAAATCCCGAAACACTGTATGAACTTAAGTGTCGATATCCCAACAGGTTTTCCGGTCACCCCAGGCCAGAAGGACGGTCGTGTTACAAGCCCCGTTTAGTCGGAAGCCGAGTTGTGCTTGGGGTAACAGTTCGAGATTTTCAACGTGCTCCCGCATATGAGCGTCCACAATACTCCAAAACCCTTGATATTATTAAGAGCAGTACCACTAACATACAACACACGTAGTCTCTATTGTCCCCTCCCTAATAGATTGGTGATACTTATGCCCGCTTTCATCATTCTGGCAACCTTTTTCAATGCAATGAGTGTTGGAAACGGTTGTCGATCAGGTGGCTTAGTGCTCCGATGCGCAACCCCGCAAATTGCTGCGCCTTAACTTTCTTAGTTTTCTCATGAATAACCCGGGTTTAATCTCCATATGTATATGCACATTTAGTCAGATACAAGAAAACGATGATTAAACTGCGTAGAAGTCGTAGTATATATTTACTAGTCTATAGTCGAATAGAAACTACATCTTAAACATATCTGAGTCTCATAATTCCTGCATAGGGCTCAACGCCGAATAAACTTAATTATAAGGTAAAATATTGATTGAATTCGCCTCCGACTTCTACTAGAATCAGCCAATAGGAATCCATACAGAAACGTGGCGCGGCTTTTACCAGTTATTTTGCCACCAGTATTGGCTGAGTCGTCGCAGTTTCAGCTAGTATATAGTCGGTACGTTATTAAACGATACAGAGTGTCTGAATGAAATTGTCACAATTCCAGTTCAGTTGTCTCAGAACAATTGTACTGTAGTGTTCTACACACTAATTAATGTAACTACCCAAGAAGCTTGTCTTTAGACAAACGAAAAGTATAATTTCGTTCTTCAATACACTTTTACTAGCTCCCAAACAACCTAAAAGTTGTTAGTGACGACGAATTTGGTGCGAATGTAGGCAGAAATGCAACATGGTATAAATGAATAAACTTTTATTGAAATTAAGACTCATTTGAGTCTAAATCGACCAATATCGGTCGATTTCCAGATGAATGTTAAATTCAAATTTAACATTTGTCGGGAAATTCACACGACTTAATCCACTTGCTGCTTAAATTCACACCAACCAGTTGGTTTCTTTCTAAGCAAATATGCAAGCTTCCATACTTCGTTTATGTAAGCTTCGGTCGCTGTAATTGTATAAAAACTACTTATCTTACCGTAATTTGATTGATTCCGATCAAGAGCGCATAAAAATTACTTTCTCTAACCGTTTTCTTAATACTCATTTTGTGATTATGGGAACATTACTGATTGAATCAGAGCTAAGGCGAAATGCAATCGGAATTTTCAATTCTATGTCGTGTCCGCCATGAGTATCGATTGTCCTCCTTTCACTTACTCCCATCATAGATATTTTCTTAATAGCCTCACTTTCATTTAACTTCTCGGAAATGGATCTCTTTCTAGTAATCCCACTTATCGACTTAAAATACACATGATATAGTCGTATAAAAAAAAACTGATATGTAGTCTCCTGAGCACCTTGAGTAGCAATAGAAGCACATCCGCAATGCGTTTCTCTCCCTTTAGTTGCAAACGTTACTTCAGGACTGATCTGCATTATCACGTATATTTTTCATGGTAAGTGAGGTAGTGGGTTCACCACTTTACTTATCTCAGGGGTCTCATCAGCCAGCTCAGATGGGTTGGTGTCTGGAAAAATCTCAGCCCGGGTTTGAAAAGGTAGCTTGGCTTTGGCTAAGTTACGTCACATGGCATAGGCGAGATATCCATCTCAACAAAATGATGGATATACTGGTCAGCAGTCCCCCTTGTTCTAACTTATGAATGTGAAACATGGGTCATAAAAATAAAATATATATATAAGCTTTAAAAGTCTTCGAAGTATCGCTCACATATCATGGAACAACAGAGTAAGCAATGCTATTGTTGAACACACTACCAGTAAAAATGTCAAATATGTAGATGCGGTTATGAACTGAGGTTGTTGGGACATGTATTACGTGTACCCAACCACCTGCTTCGTCGCACTATTTCGGTTGGCGTAGGAGAAAAACAAGTCAGCCAGACAAAAATATGGAATCAGTTTATATTACTTTTGACTATTTGTCTGAGTCATGTTGGCGGATGTCTACTACCTGGCTTTGGTCCATATGATAATCGTGATCAGTGTCAAGAGACACTGAGTGACATGTCTCTGGATCGGTGATAGTGGTGCTCTTCTATATCCTAAGTTCAATTATTCTATCATACATGCGTCTACTTCAATTCTTCCTGTTAAATTGTATTGTGGTGTTAATCTTGTATATTTGAATTTGGGCTAATTTGGTATGGCAACTTGGACTTATGCACATATATAATAAGCTCTATTTTCATGACTGATTAACTGACTGCATGTTTCTGCATTCAGCTTGCATCTTCGCAAAGTACAAATCGGCGGTATCATTCAGGTAATCTCCATTGCGTTTGAATGTTTCTTCGTCAATAATTAGCCTAAAGATTCAGCTTACCTCTGGTGCTTCTCTGTATGCAGCGGAACCGTATCATTAATGGTTTCCTCATATCCAACTAACTTCGTAAAAGATGGAATCATAGCGTTGGACATAGAAATATCATCCACAAGAAAATATTTTCTGTGTTTGTAGCTCACCAAAGTAGCCCAAAATTACACTCTTCCAATGACATCAGCTTTCACTTAGCTTCAGTGTGTTCAGCATATTCATAGCCAAGTTGTTCTTGGGATAAATGCACAAGTTCTCGTTAATCAACCATTTAGGTTATGCAACAAGAATCTCCTAATTTTTGAATGCTTAAAAATCGTGAAAAAGTCGTTTTAGACTAGGAAGTTTTTATAGACACTTGTTACGTTGTTAAAATAAACTTATGGAATGTGTAACATGGGGACTATTGCTTCATTATTTATGTGACATACAGAAATGTACTTATACGTGACACTAGTTATAGAGACCCACATGTACTCACTACTAGTTACTGAAGATATAAATTTCCTTATATCACTAGATGGGAATGATATAGTACAAAAGTCAGATGCGTCAGTATATGGTATAAATTTAATTGACTCATCTCAAATATCTGTAGTCAGTTCAGATTTCTCTTTAACACTGACTACATTATATGGCGAAAAAAGTGAACACAGTATTTCTACATCTAGTAACCTGTATTTTAGTATCATAATTATAGTTCCAATGGAACTTATACTGTCAATAACTTTCAGCCTATTCTAGAATGATGGTGCCTCGGCATAACGTTTGATAACCTGTTTACTCAAGCATATCCGCAGTGTACTCTACTTTTTAGTAGATTATGAGCTGAATTATAATAATTTCACTATGTACCTGTCAAATTATCAGTCACTATGTTTGATTTACCTGCTCATTCTGACGTTGTGTACGCTGTTGGTCACAACAGTTGTGACAGGTATGTAGTGCGAGGTCATCACCTCAGTAAAAGGATAACTTGACCAATGAGGAATTAAGAAGAGATGATAGTTTTATCAACAAAGTCCACTCATCATTATAGAACTTTTAGCTTCAAGTTATTGCTTATTAACGTGGTGTTAGCGTTCCCATTGTATACTTTGCAGCTGGTATTATACTTAGGTGTAGTTAAGAAATTTGTGAATCTATGGCTAGACTACTCCGTTAAACGACAGGAAAACATGAATAAGCGTATTGTAAGTTCTACTAATAAATCAGTTATGGGTTGCATTTAATATACTTCATTTGATTTTCGAAGGAAGTGTTGCATTGTAAACAATATTTCTTGGTAAACAACTTAATTTCACTCATTTCTACTTTACTCAAGTCCCATTATTCTTCTAATTGTTTTAGACAGGCTTCTGCACTTTACATTTTTTATCGTTTAGCCACTTGGATATACTTAGTATCTCATCCTGAATTGTATCATCATAAACTGTGTTAAGATTGGTTTGAATAATTACCTAATGGAATGTGGGTGGTTTTCTTGTGTGAAAATGGTTATCTGATAAGGCATTCTCAAGTAATTTTGAGAACGGCTGATTCGTTTCAGTGCTTGGGTTGCACCGGTTAGTTTTCTAAAGACCAACGTAGTCGGAGCTAGTCTGATTTCTTTGGTTGCATTCAGTGAAGAACAACGAAAACCAGTCTTGTAAGGGACCTACATACTAGTAAGGAATTGGAAACACCCTAGAAAGGCGTATCGACATTATAATTAGTGGATCATTGACGAAAACTTGGCACAGCCACAGGAATTTCACTTGTTTATTGCCAGGTTAAATATGTATACACTTATCAGAGACCATTATAAATTACTTAGTAACTGAAAAATATAGCATGGAATGTTCTCAAGCCACCTTCATTTAATCTAGTATCTTCATAAATTTACCCACATATGACAAAGCAGTCTTGTAAGTGATACTATGGGGCACTAAATATCTGGTAATGTGGCAAGTCAGTTTGTAAAGTCAAATTAAGAAGAGTTTTGCAAATGCCCAAACCGGCCTACTGGTCCGTGATATGCGAATAGGTCATTTCGTGCTTTTCATTTGCGGATGCTATTCTTTCCAAACCAATTTCTGTTATTTTGCTTTCTTTACCTTTTACGTCACTGTGATGAAATAAATTTTGACAGCTTTAGTCGGTGAGAGTTTATGATGGGCACTACATTTTATATTTTGGACTTATGTTACTTTCCACGGTTTTTCGTCAGCCAAAGTAATTTTAATTGTTTTACTGATGTTATCAGTCGGTAAGTTAATGTTCTGTCGTATTTCTACAATGCCTAACAAATGTATCGAATAAACTAGGTTTGACGTCGACTTCTTTTTTTTTTAAAAACTATGTAGTCTTAATGATCGTTTTGCTATTTTAGCATTCGTTTCATTTCAGTTTATTTATTGTTGTCAGTTTCACTGTCTTTTGTTCTGTTATGAGATCTGGAAATTTTGGCATGTTCTTATATTTATTTTGATCATTCTAAAGACTAAGGATGATATGGACTTAAAACTTATCCCAGTCACACTTATATTTTCATGCATTTATTTCACTGATGTTCATTACTGGTGCTCATTTAACGAATATGCTTAAAATAGCTTATCCTCCTCTTCAAAGTGTCGTACTAACCATGAACTAAATAACAGTGCACGAAACAATAATTTTGGTCTATTCTGAATAATGATATCGGAATAAAGCCAAATGTTAGTATTCCACTCTGAAATGTTTGTTGTTTTGATTGTACGCAATTGACTCCTTTAATTTTCTAATGCATAATGGTGTTTCTCTTTTGTCGATTGTGAATTTTTGTTCAGATTGTTTGCAGTTAGCGGCAGAATTGAAAAACACCACATGCTCCAAGCACCGTCGATTAATCGGTAATTTGTTTCATTACTTTATTTTCTTGTTAGTAACTCATCAGTTAGGACATCACTTTCAACGCTCAACGTTTTAAAACAGATTGTAGAATCTGAAGAGTGGTGTGATTTGAAGTAATTATTTTGATTTAAACAAGAAGCCTGGTTCTAGAAGCCTAATTGATTTAATTATAGGCAAGTTAAGTAATCTCTGTAAATACTCCGATGATAACACCGTGGTTCTTAATACAACTCTGAGGGTTCTAAAAGCTTTTCGCGAGGAAGCACTCAAGTATGTGTTTTAATGATTGGTATATATTTATTACATAGATTTCAAATGGGAGAAAATGCCGACTTTGAGGAGAATTTGACAGTCTGTTCATATATATATGACCTTTCTGCAGAACCGCCTTTTTGCTGTAGGGAATGAGGGATATGAAACAATTTCACGAAATGAAGTTTTAGAACCGTTCGTTGACACATTGAATGATTTGTCACTAGAAATAAAATCTTGTTTAACAAGCCTGGGTGATTTGTCTCTGGATTTTATCCACTCCGATGAACTTATCATGACTTCAGGATATTCCAAGGCTGTTCATCATTTTCTTCGTGTATGTTCTACATTGTTGACATAACTTTTTAGCATGCAGCAAAAAAAGGAAGAAACTTCAAAGTTATAGTATGTGAATGTTATCCTGACAACTTGGTAATTAGTAAACTAGTTCACTTATTATTAAAAGGGACACAAACTAGCTGAAGATCTATCAAAAGATAATGTCGATGTCATCCTGGTCCCTGATAGTCATGCTTTCGGTTTAATGTCTCGGATTAATAAAGTAAGATTTAAGTACTATATTTATCTTCTAGGTAATAGTTAGCTGTCATGCTGTATATCCTGATGGGACGTTAAAAGCTACAGTAGGAACTTATGGTGTTATGCTAGCTGCTAAAAACTTTTCAATTCCAGTAAGTTGTTCATTCTTGTAAATGCTATTCACATTTAATCACTGTGTAATAATTAACGTTTTATGGATTGATACCATTTACGCTTCCTCCTCACAATAGGCTAGATGTAATTGGACACTCATCATGTTTGGTAGTATTTAACTGCTGATCATTTAACTATATGCAAGATGAATAAATTTGGAGATTCATGCCATTTGAAACTGCTTAAATCGAGTTATATAACATCATCCTTTGGTCTGTATGTATGAACAATACAAAACCTGATACATGTGTGCATCTGTCGAAGTTAATACACCTCAGCAGCACAGCAAAATTAACACCAAATCGGTAGAAATAGTAGCTACTTTAATGATAATAAAAGTAAGAAAGAATGGATATACAGAGCATGGTCCGGGGGGTGTTGGGATGGGGTAGATATAGTTCGTTAGAAATAAACCAAAGCTCAGTTTAGAGAGGCGAGAGTGAATGCACCTCCGCCACTGTGACTGATTCTGAGCCATTTCACTCGGAGTCTCCAACCATTGGTCGCGACATTCGCGTGGGCCCCATCCAGGTAGTTTACATATACCACGAACACGACTCAGATCAGCAGTCAGTGACTTCATGGACTGACGTCACGTTTTGGTTTGACCATCCGGCGCTTTCTTCTATTTTATTCCCATATTGGTCATTATCGCACATCGAGGTAGTCGGTGGTTGGGCATACACAACATATGTCCCAGCCACATTAGCTGATGAAGATTTACAACCCTATCGTTCAATTTACCATGTTGTATTAATACCTAGTATTTAATCTCATTATTAGTTACCCAGATATCCTAGTTAACTCGAGCGATGTTCCCAAAACATCGATAATTAAGTGCCAGTGACCTACTAGTGTCGTCTTTTCCTAATTACCTTCTCTCACAACATTCATTGGGATATTCATTTATTTAAAATAAACTGCTCCCTGTTATTACAGTTTGTATTGCTCACCATACTTGGTATTTCCTACTGCTACCCACTATACAGTCATTATTGTTTACATTTTTTCTCTTTAGTGATGTTTCCTTATTGACCAAATTGTTTGAAGCATAATGATTGCATAATTAATATAGTATTTCTTGTGAACGTATTCCATTTAAGAGATATTGAAGGTGCGGTTTTGATCACTTGCATTTATGTTTATTCAGGTGTGTATAGGATGGATGATACAATTGCATGTGAATATCTCAATTAAATATTGAGTTGTCATCATTTAGTGCATCCTCACTGAGTATTATGACGTGTATGAATTCTGTTGTTGCACATTTCCGTGGTAACTATTATAAAGTTGAAATATATGAGCTTACTTAAACATAGTACCATTCACTATAGTTATTTGCTCATTAGTGATAAAACACTGGACGTCTGTACTGGTTTCATAGGTGAGCGAACTGTACTTTAATATTCATCGAAGCAATAGTTTAGGATTCAGACATTCGTTACATAGACAAGATAAGTTAGTATTCATGCATTTCAAACTAAAATCGAACTCACATTTTCTTTTTTCATCTTTCAGATTTACGTTTGCTTACCACATCACAAACTCTCTCCTGTTCCCTTCAAACATTCTTCTCGGTCAACACCATTATTTTCTGTACAGCCTACTGCCGATCCCAGTGATAGTTCAACAGACTGGTTGGACAGCCCGTCAGTTATTCTACCGCCAAATGAACCAGGATTAATTAGTGAAGGTCTGGTTTATCATCAGCCAAGCGAAGGTCCAGTTGTTTGGGTACCGAAATGGGAAATTATACCTTCTGGTCTTGTCAGTTTATTTTTGACAAATCTTGGCACTCATGCCCCTTCATATTTATATGCTCTTGAGCGAGAATTGTTTCACTCTGCAGATATTAAAACGATCATGGCATTAGATCAATAACTCTTATTACTGTGAAAGTTTTTTAACATTATATTTTCTGGCATTCAGGACATTATTTATTAAAAAGCATGGGTACATAAATTTTTAAAATCAAACCATATTCACTAACCGAGCAACCTAATACCCAAGGAAGTAGGGTCTCAATGTGTGAAATTCTCTACATTTTCTTTCCTCGTCTTTCAGATTTACGTTTGTTTACCAAATCACAAGCTCCTAAAATATCCAATGATAGGTAAACAAAATTAAATAGAAGAATGTAACAATTATGTAAGTGTAAGGGCATAGAGAATTATCGAGCGTTTTGGTAATAAATAGAAGGAAGAAGGCGATTTGTAACTCACTTTTTTTATCGGCTATGGAGATAGCCAAAGTAATGAAAGTGTTTGTATTAATTTCTTTTGCATGCATAGATCAAGGGTTGTTGGTGTGAATGTTAATAGCTTTCGCTGTGTGTAACAGGCGTATGCATAAGCCTTACGGTAACTTAATCGGAACATGATAGATATCTATTTTATGTCTAGTATCTAATATATGTCTTGGTGTGTAGCTTTTAATGATCTGCAACTGTCTCTTTCTTAGCCTGGCGGGATGGTGTTACGAAATTCGGTGACAGACTTGTCTGATTGTGCGCCGTATGTAACCAGCTCCATATGAACAGTTGAATCTGTAAATACTCATTGATGAGGCGATTTCTAGAAACCTATCTTCATTTCTTATTACAATTAAAGGCCATTTATAAAAGTGACAGTGTGACTTAGCTGAGGGAAACACCATTTTGACATTTACATTCACTTATTCTTTGTGTTGGTATTTCACTGGTACCATCAGTTATGCATTGAAGTTTAGAAATATTGGTTTCTTGGGAACTGTCATAATTTTCAATTTTGTCTTAATTCTCATCATATACGTTCTGATTATTCATTTGCACTTCATCACAGAAATAGACTAGTAAAAATACCATAGTATTTCTGGAAAAGTAAAATTGAATCAGCATGTATATCGAGAGATTGAATTAACATTGTCGTCATCTCACACTGTGCAGAAACGTCAGAAGAGATTAGAATTTTAAATAAACAATATAAAAGTCACTCCTGTCAGTGATACCATCAGGTCTACATTAATGAAAGTGAGAGGCGGGGTTTAAAATCACTAGAAAAGTTGTTTGTAACGAATATATTGATTATAATTCTGTTTACATGAATGAGATGTTGAGATAGCTAAACGAAAAGTGTAAAGAAACATAACACATGCATTAGATATGCTTTTAAGTTTTTAAAAGAAATCAGAATTAACATTATATTCATTGGAAACTGGATATCAAAACGGCTTTAATGGAACAAATCCTGAAGATAAGTTCTAGTGCTTACACAGAAAGATTATCAGTGAGGGCATTATACATAGTGGGAGAAACTTGATATGCCGGGCACCTAACGAAGATTGACTATCTTCGTGAGCTATGCTTTAGAACATTATTTCAATTATTATAACTGTGGGCAGTTTAAACATTTCATCTCTATGAATGTTATATTCCCCTTACCCAGTCCTTTCGTTTAGTATATTTACTCTTAGTATATTGTTATTTACTATGAACTACGTTTACTTAGTTGTGTACAAGTTGTACCCATTCACTGCCACTCTTTTCTTTGTTCTGTATCAATGTTAGATTTGTAATTGGTTTACCGTGTGGTCTGGTTTTATGTATATATAAAGGCATGATTAAAATATAATGCGATCTCGGTTCTCAGTTTTCCGTTTTTAGTTTCCAATTCTGGTTCTTCTCTTGTCGGCCTGGGGGGGGGAGTGAGTGGGCTTAGGTCAGTCGCGCATTATTAACTAGGCATATTTCATTGGCGTTCGCGTCTACCGACCAAAACCTTCTCTCTTTTCTCACGTCATAACAAAATTCAAACAACCTGAAAACGTGTTCTGAATACAGTCAACTACACTGTGGTAACTGTTAATTAACAGGTGATTTTAGTCTTGAATATCATACCATCAATTCTGTAACAATTAACACTCATCACCCCGAACAGATTAGCAAATTTTATTGATTATACATCTATTATTTTACGGTGTGGATGTTGTAGCATGACTGGACACAGAAATTGATGAAACTTACTCTCTCCGCTTGTTTTGATTTTATACCTGCCGAATTTACGTTCATTCCAAATACAATTCGCTTATAATCATCGTTACTGACTTTTAATAAATACACTCATCCTATGAATTGTGGATGTGTATAACTCAATATAATATGTGGTGACTTATAGACAGTTTAGCATTATATTATTACGGATGAGAGTTACATCGTAATCCAGTAGAGACAAGCAATAACGATTGATGTTCCCCTAAAAGTCATCACTTAGATGAACGTTGAGGATGACGGACGATTATTTGTTTAGTTATAAACATATATCTTATATTGCCTTTATGCAAACAATGAACACACATTTGTTTCTGATTCTTAATATAACTAGCAATCTTATTATACTCTTTTGTTGTACTTTTAGTTTCCAACTGATGACTTCCAATTGACTTTTCTATAACCTATGACTAAATTTACTCTCTGACTAATTATTACCACTGTCATAGATACGAACACTTACACAACTTGTCATTAATCCTTTCAAATATCATGCACTATATACATAATTTGGCTTAGAATTTTTTCCAGATTGTATCCTTGGTACTGTTGATTTTGAATACTTCCCCATCCCTACACAAACCCTAAAGAAATTTACGTCAGATTACCTGACTAAAATTTGCAATTTATTTACTTTATTTTCGATCACAGATTTCTCAAATACAATCTCTCATCTAAAATATTTCTGTTTCAATTTAAATGAAAGCTGCGAAACTTCTGAAATTAAGTCGATTAAAAGAATTTATTGTACTGAATTAGTGGAGACTATACCTTAATATAATCAGTAAACCAAGTTAAACGAATTCAAATGAATTTGACACAAAACAAACCGAGTTCGAATCCCGGTGTGGACATCAACATAGGGATGCAGGTACATACAGCCAACGAATCTCGAATAGAACGAAGTGCACGTCCTGAATTTCGTCTACCAGTCACAATCCAACTTAAATTAAACGAAGCTTGAGAAATTTTCACAGTAATTTTCATCCGAAGGATGACGAATAGGTTCACGTAAATTACTGAGATTTACATGATTTGACTCGTCAAACTGCAAATTGTCTATACTCTTAAGTGAACATAGCTCAGGACTATGTGTAAGCATAAATGATAGCAACATGTAACTACACACGATGTGCAGACCATCCTCCATCCACAACATTTCAACATTAGTTCACTTATAATGACTCGTAATATTTTCATGCACTGATATGATTAAACAGTCGTAGTGATATTTGACCTCTTATTTTGATTTATAGTGGATAATTTTTTATATTGGTTATTTCCTAGAAAATTCTCGAACCAACTTACTGAGTGAAACGTCGGAATTTCTTTAATTTCATACGCTAACATTATTCACATATATATTTTATTCATAAGACGAAACTTGAGAGCCATTAACAGTAGGCATGTTCATTAACTTGTCTCTAACATGTACAACATTTATGAACTTGGCATACCTATAACGTCTATAGGTTTCAGTTTAATGAAGACAAAAGCCTGGGTAGACTACAAATATTCGCGAGATCGGGATCATTCAAGTGATATATCTTTACAAATGTGTTGAGAGATGGAGTTGTAGTTGCGTGTTCATGCAGAAAGTTCCACACGTTGGATATTCCGTGAAAGATCAGGCAGATAGTTAACAGAAACTGGCTTCAGGCATATGAACATTCATGCAGTTTCATTTAATTTAATCGTTATCCTATAATTTATATATTTAAGTTAAATTGTGACTGGCAAGCGGAATCCAGGACGCGCGTTTCGACCTATTTGGGACTCACCGGCTGGATGTACCCGCATCCGAATGTTGATGTTTACATTTTGATTCAGACTCAGTCCGCTTCGTGCCAAACGCCACCGCGTTCACCACTAGGCTACTGTGTCCAGACAGTCACACTTGTGCAACGGGTATATATATGTAATTAGGATAAGTTTGTATTATCGCGTTGGCAATAATTCATTGTCAACAAACTAGAGTTTATTATTGAAATACAAATTAAAATGATATACAGTTTAATTTTTTCGTTATGAAAACAAAACCATCAGCATCGGTGTGCTGGAGTGATTTTATTAAGTTTATCACAATGCTCATACTATGCAGTTAGAAACGATAAGCCAGAAAACTTTCAATAAAATTCAGACGTGGAAAACTGTCTAGTTGATTGCCATAATTCCGATGGAAGTTACGATGTCTGTGTTGCGCAGTGATTGATTGTAGATTCAACATGATAACATTTAATAGAACCAGTTGAAAGCATTGATAATCATTTAAATACGTGTAGTATAACCAATGAATAAATACATTAATACTGGATCAGTTAACAATGTGTGTTCGAAAATTTCCATTATCAGATGGAATTCATGTGATAGTTGAATTGTATGCTTGTGTTAAGTCGTCGATGTGTGTGTGGGTGGGTGTGGGGGGAATTGGGAACGAGGACAGACGAAATTGAAATCATTGACTGTTAAATGAGGAAACTAATTTAGATAAAATCAAGACAAAGTCGGTGTCAGTCATTCCAACAAACAATTCCAGTTTATCTTTTCTAACTGCACATCATTAGCATTGTGTCAAACATAAATAAAACATTGAAGTGTGATTCCGACAATTGGACTCTAATCGAGTTATGGTGTTGGTGGTGGTGATTATATTTTCCTTATGAGACATGTATATTGTAGGTTCTATTTCTTGTTGGCACTGCGTAGTTTTGGTTGCATTGTGAAATTCTATATTGGTACAAATTTGCCATCGATTACATTTATTTTTGATGGTACTCAAAAGTGAGGCAGCAGTGACGGGTACAAGCATAAGATTGAACGCCAGTTTATGCTAAACTCCCTTAACTCAAGTAAAATAATTAGCTTACTAGTGATTAACATGAAGGAGTTCCTACAATTAGGTTTAAAACACGTGACTGGGAGAGTTCAGAAATGTAGGGAATGAAACAGTTACCACCAGTTGAACTAACCGGGCATAACACCATATAAATTAATCAAATTACAAGAAAGTAATTTGCAATACGGGACTTCTGAGTACTGATGTTTTAAATTTTTAATTCCAAATTCTTAAAATAAGTACAAACATCCAATATAGTGAACAGACTGAGGTAAGGAATATAAACGAATAAATATAAAAATGTGAAAGTAGCATGTTTATTGAAATACATAAAGTAACTCATGTCTAGTTAGATTGTCCTGGATTCGATTCCTTTGTGAAATTGTGGGTACACACTGTTGAGAACTTTTACATTAAATTAATCGAGACTACGCTCTAGCATAATCAGTAAACCAAATTAAAAGAAACTTGAGAACCATTAACTGTATACGTCTTCATTAACTTGACTCCAACATTTTCAACATTTACGAAACGTGTTATATTTATTTCACTTATAAGTTCCAGTTTAATGGAGACAGAAGGCTGGATAGCCTGTATTAGTCTTCAAAATAGAGATCACTCAGTTGGTTCAACATCCCTCATGCTTCTGATGAAGACAGCGTATTCTTGGTAAGAACAAGTACTTCCTTTCTTTCCTAATTCTTCCTCACTATCCAATTTTCAGTGCTTGCAGACCCATCATGGTACTCATAATCACTCGTAGTTCATGGTTATTTCGACCTACTTCAGTTACGGTTGACATATTCAGTTTATTAGGACCAGATGAGATGGTATGCCGCATACGCAACTGCGACAACTTGATGTCAAAATGAGTATCCACCAGACATGTGTCGTCACATCCATAGTTAATTGATTTATCAGGCTTCTAGAATTTGTCTCTTAGCGTCATTTATTATATCAAAGATCGCCAATAATTAATCTGTGGTATCAGCAGCGTTTCTAGCATAGCTAAATACATCCCAGTTTAAGCAAATCCCTTAATGCAGCAGTTGACTTATGTTTACAAACCTCGTGGTACCAACCTTCTCACTGTTCAATCTATTGCATTCCACTATCTACCGAGTATCGACGTTAGAAATGACACAATTTACAAGATCCTTTCAATATTTAGAAAGTATTACTTTATAAAGAATCTGACCAAACTTTAAACAGCAGGACGGACAAATGTTGGTCATAAATACGGCATAACATTGGCTCGAAAATACCATCAAAAGGAAGTTTGCTACAAAATAAACAGATACAGAAGTAGTGTCCAATTGAACCGTTAGGTTTGAGACGTCACAAACTACAGTGGGGAAGAAGTGGGTACTCACAAAATGAGTATTATAAATAAAATGGATAGAGAAAGTAATTGTTTAATGTTCTCTTGATCAAAATTAATTTAATTACGGTAAAATAAGTAGTTTTATACAATTACAGAGATGGAAATTAAAAATTTCATTCACGAGTAAACATAGCAATGCTGTTGTAAATCAAGCGCAGATAGAGGTGAGCTGATACAGAGGCACTGATTGATGTAACATAGAGTATATCAACACTAAGTATGAACTAACTTTCTATTGATACTTTTGTCGACACGTGTTTTGTCAACATTCGTACAGAATTTATATCAGCATCAGCTACTTTCATTCTTATTCTGACTATCTTGACCTCTCGTTAGAGCTTATATGTGCGTTAACGTCAAACAGCGACACTA
Organism: Schistosoma mekongi; assembly: GCA_034768735.1. Lineage (NCBI taxonomy): Eukaryota > Metazoa > Platyhelminthes > Trematoda > Strigeidida > Schistosomatidae > Schistosoma > Schistosoma mekongi. The sequence continues at coordinate 31,240,077 of CM068309.1, forward strand.
ATTCTTTGTCTCTCAACCACACATCATTGTTATTATAAAACATATTCATTAGCATCATCCATTATATTAGCCGTTATTGAAAAATAGCAATTCTATCCTATCGGCTGCACATCATCTATTTGACGCCGAACGTTGTGTACGTCATACATGATAAGTGAATAATTGGTTACCCCGTAATAATTGAACATGTATATTTATTACAACCCACGTAGACTAAGTTTATACAAATTCGCTATCAATTGAATACATGAATTAAATTTAATTTCATATGACAAAATTATATATAATATTACTGTTGGCATATTCGCAATTAGGGGGATGTGTAGTAGTCAGTTGGGTAAATGAAGTTGAAAACATGACGCGAAAATAGACTAGTAGGGTGGGGTTGGGTAAGGTGGGGTGAATTTAGAGGAACACCTCCACGTTTAAATATGATCGGCTATTAAGCCTCCCCACTTTGTTTCAACATTCGACGAAATGCGATTCACATGTTTACCCTCACCAACACAACCCAATCCAAAATAACTCTACCACCTATTCTTACAATACCCCTAAAATATAATGCCACGAAACCGTGAAATTTCTGATCGATTTACATTGCATCCACTTTCAAGACAATAACTCAATGTCAACAAAATAGAGTTTATTATTGAAATACAAATTAAAATGATATACAGTTTAATTTTTTAAAGCTTCTGACACATTTTCGAATGCTTGAGGGCACTGTCCTACCAAAGTAAGTATTACATAATTAAAGAAGAACACCACATACATTCTAAATACTTCACTTCGTCTCCGACCACCAGCATAGCATAATGAGGTATTTTTGCGAAACCAGGATCCAACTGCCTTCATGTATTTCAAGTGTGGATCTTCGTTTCTCGAGTTACGCGAATTGTGGTAGAGTTTCGGTGGGGCTTCTACAAAGTAAAGTTAGAAGTGTTTAGAAAATCTATTTACTGTTAAGTTTAGAGTCATAACGTGAGTGTTTTATCGATTGCTTCCCATCAGTGTTTGACGATGACATTTGGGTTATGAGGCTGTAATCGAGTAATCGGATGAGAGCCCTCTCTAAAGACTGTTGATATTCTTTCGTCATTTCAGATTAAACAATCGAATATTTTAGTATACGAAATATGATAAGAACACGAACAATAGGAAGGTGACGTGTAGTAGGCTTGTAGGTGCATTTACAATGTTTTTTAACCAATATATATATAGTTTCCACAACAGATGGACGTGTAAACAGATCAAGAAATTTACTTGAAAGATACAATATCATAGGTTTTCATAAAATCGTCTGAGAGTGACTAAAGACCAATAGAAACTCAATGATGTGTATTATTATACACATGCTAATCCGGCTTATAAGTTATCCGTAGAAATGTAGGGCTTCATCAAAGCAAAGAAGATGAATAATGTGTGGGAGGAAGTGAATTCATTTCATATTGTTTGCTTAGATTCTTACTCATACGCCCAATATCAAATAAATAAGTATAATGTTGTTCTACATATGTTGTGTTGAATGGAGTAGGCATGTGATAGTTTTTTGATTTCAATAGGAAATAAAATGTATGATGGCAATTTCAAATTATTGATGAATGAGATAATTGCGAAAGGTTGGTTGTGAGGTAAAGTAGCGTGGTTAAAATGTATTAAATGTTGTGGAATTAAAGTTGACAAAGTGGTGATAGTGGACAGTAATTTGCGAAATTACCTCTCATTACAGTGATAATGACAAATAATTAACACTTGATTAACTAAGTTCCCCATGTTTTGTTTATAACAATATGATATATTTAATGAAGTGTAACATTGACATATAACTCTACTTGGAGCTCCCCTACGGTTGGTGCCGTTCCCATGCCCGGATTAATGAAGAGGTTTGGCATAAAGTTAGCTACACATCCCGTAAAACAACGTCCTCAATAAGTAGAACGCTACCAATTATAAGCATTTATAAGTACTTTAACTCTGTCCTGGGTGTTGGAATGACTTTGTTTCGAAGAGTTATGTCGCATCATGGTGAAAGTCAAATTTTTTGGAAGCCACGATGCATTTGCACCTTCTGACAACCAGAGCAACAATTTCTATTGGTATATAGAATATCCGCATGATGTGGGAGACGGAAAAAAGCATGCAAATAGCTGAGGAAACCAGAAGATACAACCTGAAGATTCTTAGAATAAGCGAAACACATTGGTTACAAGCTGGATACCAAATTATTCTCAGGAGAAGTGGTTTTATGCTCCGGCCACATAGAATAAAAAGCCTTACAGGCATACAAGCAGTAGCACTAATGTTGTCCCAAGAAGCATGGAAAGCTTTTATAGGATGGGAACCTCATAGACCTAGGATCATCAAAGCACTTTTCATGACGAAGAAGGAAGGGATTACAATGAGTGTCGTTCAGTGCAACCTACCACCCAGTGAAGTGCATGAACAAGGAAACAGGTGGGTAGAACACTTCGAAGAACTCTTGAATAGACCAGCCGCACTAAACCAATTAGTAATCGAAGCAGTAGCCACGAATCTCTCTATGAACACCGACCTACCAACAGTCGAAGAAACCAAAATGGCTATCCGACAATTCAAGAGTGCAAATCATCAGGGCCAAACAACATACTTGCTGAGGCACTGAAGACAGATATAGAAGAAACTTCAAAGATACTCCACATTCTCCTCTCGAAGATTTGGTCGGAAGAACATGTGCCAGCAGACTGGAAATAAGAGTACCGCATCAAAATACCAAAGACAGAAGATATTAGCAATTGCAAAAACTACACAAGCCTCATTCTTTTTCCAATACCAGGAAAAGTCTTCAACAGAGTGTTATTGAGCCGAATGAAAGATCCAGTCGACGCCCAACTTCGAGAACAACAGGCTGGATTCTGGAAAGACCGATCGTGTACCGACCAAATCACAACTCTACGGTTCATTGTTGAACAATCAATTGAATAGAATTCACCACTTTACATCAACTTCCTCGACTATGGAAAAGCATTCGACAGTGTGGGTGGGAGAATATTATGGAGCCTTTTACGACATTATGGCGTTCCCGAGAAGATAGTTAACATCATACGGAATCCTTACGATGGACTACATTGTATAGTCGTGCATGGAGTTCAGCTCACAGATTCATTAGTAGTGAAGACCGGTGTCATATAAGGCTGCTTACTCCCACACTTCCTCTTTCTACTGGTGGTTGACTGGATCATGAAGAATGCGACATCTGAAGGCAACTAGACGACTTGGATTTCGCAGATGACCTAGATCTTCTATCCCATACACAGCAGCAAAAGCAGGTGAACACGGACAGTGTGGCACAAGCCTCGGCAGCAATAGGCCTAGACATACACAAAGGGAAATGCAAGAGCCTTTGATACAAAGCAATAAACACTAACCCAGTTTCACTAGACGGAGAATTTATGGAAGATGTAGAAACCTTTACATACATGGGTAGCATAATTGATAAACAAGGAGGGTCTGATGCAGATGTGAAGGCTCGGATCGGTAAGGCAAGGGCAGCGTTTCTACAACTGAGAAACATCTGAGACTCAAACCAACTGTCAGTCAACAGTAAAGTCAAAATTTTCAATACAAATGTGAAGACAGTTCTGTTGTATGAAGCTGAAACTTGGAGAGCAACGACAAGCATTTTTCAGAAGATATAAATATTTATAAACAACTGTCTGCGTAAGATACCTCGAATCCCTTGGCCAGATACCATCAGCAGCCACCTTCTGTGACAGAGAACTAATCAACGTCTAGTCGAGGAAGAAATTAGGAAAAGACACTGGAGGTGGATTGGATACATATTAAGGAAATCATCAAACAGTATCACAAAGAAACGCCAAAGGAAAAGGGGAAGACTCAAGAACACATTGCTTTGTGAATTGGAGACAGACATGAAGAGAATGCAGAGCACTTGAGAAGAGCTGGAAAGGAAAGCCCAAGACAGAGGTGGTTGGGGAATGCTGTTCGGCGGCCTATGCTCCACATGGAGTAACAGGCATTGATTGATTGGACACTGACTTATAATCATAATTGCATATCATCATTTACATTTTGCACTGTTTTCTACAATGGCTGACAATTTGACAGACATGATACTTTGGAGATTTTACAAACTACATTTGTTTGTTTATAAGCCATATTGGCTTCCAATGTTAACGTTGATTAGCTGCTTTTATCAATCTACCGGTTAACTAAATTTCAATGACAATTAGTATTAAAATATGCCTACCATATGACTACATATCAACACTTCAATAAATAATAGACAGAAAATAAGAAAAGTTATCAAACGTGAACATTATAATTAATAGAGATAAAAGATTCATCAACACTAAGAAGTGCTAGCCGATATGCCATCACGTCGGTCTTACCAATATAATATAGCGGGGTAAAATGAGATCAATCTTGTAACGAAAAATGTCCATCGTTAAAATGCAGTATAAGTATATTCTGATAGATAACACAAGTAGAAGTGACGACAAGTTGGTGGTGGTGGTGGTGGAGGTGGGGGGGGGGCATATTCTAACAGGCGGAAAAGTGTAGTACAAAAGTTGAGTGTGGGATTCGAGATGATTGACGTTTTGACTTATGTAGCTCATACTACGTACAATTTGTGAGTAGCCAGAATGTCTATCAGAACCTAAATAATCATTTGTAAAACAACTATTTTCAGAAGTCGGTTGCAATACTTGTTTATTTATTCCATACCCCATAAAGACAGAATTTGACAGCTCACGGATGAAATGATACATACCCATTCCATTTTCAATAATACAGTGGTGTTCAGTTAAGATTTATCTCTTCAGTGAATGCTATGCTTAAAAGAACTACGTTTATTTAAAACATACTGTCAATCTAATAAGAACAGATGAATGTACCAGTAGTTAAGAGAATGCAATTGATAGTAACTCACTTGGTTGAATTTATGGGCTTCTTCAAATCTTGTATTTTGTGTGTTATTAAAGTTGTTTTGACCATTGACAATTCCATTTTATTTCGCTTCATCATCAATCATCAATCCACATCAACATCTTTTTAACTGTTGCATTAACCATTTCTCTGGATTAATGTTACTATTTGAATTTATGAGTGGGAGAGCTGACGAGAACTTCTCGAAATGAATATTCTGCATTTATCTTCCCGCGTTTATATAAAATCCGAAATTTTGAATTTCTCACTATCTAACTGACAAGTTACATCGCAATGTTATTTACCTAAATAACTGTTTGAAAATATTACATAATGTGCATGCATGACATTTTTCATTCAATGTTTATCTACGGAAATCGACAGTAACTAATGTAATATTAACTTATCGAATGTTGCGATAATTATTCGCACTAAATGTTAATCGCGAATTATGTTTAGAATGATCATTCTGATATCATGATTAGTGTCATTCAGGTTTGTTAACGTTTAATCTACTTACTCGTAACCTGAATTAGGTGTATGGGATTATAAAGGTTATGAGCATACTCACTTCGACTTTTGGTTTATCAAGCTCACTGACTTCTAAGCAAACTACACATTATTACTATTGTTGCTATTATTGCTATTATTAATATTATTATTGTTACTATTATTATTCTAAAGATCCCCATGGAACAATTGTTCTCTCGAAAATTTCTTCGTGTCATTAAAGTTGTTAATTAATTATATATTTGTTTCAATTATAAGCCCAAACTTTTCATGCACTAATACATTACTTATAGCTCTTAGTCTTATATCTTCATGATTAATGGTAACACCAATAATGATACAATGTTTTTATTTATTTAGTGATCAACATGAAGTATCATATTTAACATCTTTAATAGTTTCAACTACAGTTACATTTAACATTTAAATTTATTGAACTTTGATTTTATTCTGACACTTGGAAAACAAAATTATCTATTTTGAGAATAAGACGGAAATTTATAAAGAAATTTAAGAATTCTGACATCCAGTTAAAACGAATTGTACTTTGTGGAATTTAACTCATCAGATTGCAACAATCAATGTGATTGATAGCTTATTAAATAAATCATAAATATAACATTTTGTCAGATCCCCGTAATGTACATTGGACACTATTTTACGCACCTCAATATAAAAATCCTCTCTCTCTACTAAGGCAAACACATAGTGTGGAGGGTGGAAGTAGGGAAATGAGCCATTCATTGTTTCGACACTAACTAAGGATTATATTGATAACATTTAAAATAATAATACACTAGTACGAAACTGCTATCCAGTGCTCCCTAGTTTTCAGTGGTATCTTGCCAACGTCAATTTGTGACATATTTAATCAACTTAATTACCAATATCCACGAAAATAGCCATCTCAATTGAAACAATAATTGTTGTATACCTCTTATTTTTTTCATTAAACTATTGCTACCAACCAATCATTTGTCTGATAACATTGTTCTGAAAAGGATGAAGTTGATGTTGGAATTTCATAGACTTATGTAATTGGCTCATACATTCAATACTATATTCTACACAATTTATGCTGTCGATGAGATTTTCCAAATCAAGACTAATCAACATAATTCGTGGGGGGAAGTAGGCGTGTGAGGCTGCAATCAATTATCGATAAATTTTATTACAGCCCATCTACGGAATACTAACGAACACAACGAATTGAAAATAACTCTCAATAATCAGTTCCAGGCATTTCACGATCTACTAGAAGAAGTAAAAAATGACATGGAGGTCAACTGGAAAGAGATTAAAGAATCAATAACTTCAAAATGTAAAGATAACATATGTAGAACAACATTATACTCATTTATTTGATATTGGGCGTATGAGTAAGAATCTAAGCAAACAATATGAAATGAATTCACTTCCTCCCACACATTATTCATCTTCTTTGCTTTGATGAAGCCCTACATTTCTACGGATAACTTATAAGCCGGATTAGCATGTGTATAATAATACACATCATTGAGTTTCTATTGGTCTTTAGTCACTCTCAGACGATTTTATGAAAACCTATGATATTGTATCTTTCAAGTAAATTTCTTGATCTGTTTACACGTCCATCTGTTGTGGAAACTATATATATATTGGTTAAAAAACATTGTAAATGCACCTACAAGCCTACTACACGTCACCTTCCTATTGTTCGTGTTCTTATCATATTTCGTATACTAAAATATTCGATTGTTTAATCTGAAATGACGAAAGAATATCAACAGTCTTTAGAGAGGGCTCTCATCCGATTACTCGATTACAGCCTCATAACCCAAATGTCATCGTCAAACACTGATGGGAAGCAATCGATAAAACACTCACGTTATGACTCTAAACTTAACAGTAAATAGATTTTCTAAACACTTCTAACTTTACTTTGTAGAAGCCCCACCGAAACTCTACCACAATTCGCGTAACTCGAGAAACGAAGATCCACACTTGAAATACATGAAGGCAGTTGGATCCTGGTTTCGCAAAAATACCTCATTATGCTGGTGGTCGGAGACGAAGTGAAGTATTTAGAATGTATGTGGTGTTCTTCTTTAATTATGTAATACTTACTTTGGTAGGACAGTGCCCTCAAGCATTCGAAAATGTGTCAGAAGCTTTAAAAAATTAAACTGTATATCATTTTAATTTGTATTTCAATAATAAACTCTATTTTGTTGACATTGAGTTATTGTCTTGAAAGTGGATGCAATGTAAATCGATCAGAAATTTCACGGTTTCGTGGCATTATATTTTAGGGGTATTGTAAGAATAGGTGGTAGAGTTATTTTGGATTGGGTTGTGTTGGTGAGGGTAAACATGTGAATCGCATTTCGTCGAATGTTGAAACAAAGTGGGGAGGCTTAATAGCCGATCATATTTAAACGTGGAGGTGTTCCTCTAAATTCACCCCACCTTACCCAACCCCACCCTACTAGTCTATTTTCGCGTCATGTTTTCAACTTCATTTACCCAACTGACTACTACACATCCCCCTAATTGCGAATATGCCAACAGTAATATTATATATAATTTTGTCATATGAAATTAAATTTAATTCATGTATTCAATTGATAGCGAATTTGTATAAACTTAGTCTACGTGGGTTGTAATAAATATACATGTTCAATTATTACGGGGTAACCAATTATTCACTTATCATGTATGACGTACACAACGTTCGGCGTCAAATAGATGATGTGCAGCCGATAGGATAGAATTGCTATTTTTCAATAACGGCTAATATAATGGATGATGCTAATGAATATGTTTTATAATAACAATGATGTGTGGTTGAGAGACAAAGAATTAGTGTCGCTGTTTGACGTTAACGCACATATAAGCTCTAACGAGAGGTCAAGATAGTCAGAATAAGAATGAAAGTAGCTGATGCTGATATAAATTCTGTACGAATGTTGACAAAACACGTGTCGACAAAAGTATCAATAGAAAGTTAGTTCATACTTAGTGTTGATATACTCTATGTTACATCAATCAGTGCCTCTGTATCAGCTCACCTCTATCTGCGCTTGATTTACAACAGCATTGCTATGTTTACTCGTGAATGAAATTTTTAATTTCCATCTCTGTAATTGTATAAAACTACTTATTTTACCGTAATTAAATTAATTTTGATCAAGAGAACATTAAACAATTACTTTCTCTATCCATTTTATTTATAATACTCATTTTGTGAGTACCCACTTCTTCCCCACTGTAGTTTGTGACGTCTCAAACCTAACGGTTCAATTGGACACTACTTCTGTATCTGTTTATTTTGTAGCAAACTTCCTTTTGATGGTATTTTCGAGCCAATGTTATGCCGTATTTATGACCAACATTTGTCCGTCCTGCTGTTTAAAGTTTGGTCAGATTCTTTATAAAGTAATACTTTCTAAATATTGAAAGGATCTTGTAAATTGTGTCATTTCTAACGTCGATACTCGGTAGATAGTGGAATGCAATAGATTGAACAGTGAGAAGGTTGGTACCACGAGGTTTGTAAACATAAGTCAACTGCTGCATTAAGGGATTTGCTTAAACTGGGATGTATTTAGCTATGCTAGAAACGCTGCTGATACCACAGATTAATTATTGGCGATCTTTGATATAATAAATGACGCTAAGAGACAAATTCTAGAAGCCTGATAAATCAATTAACTATGGATGTGACGACACATGTCTGGTGGATACTCATTTTGACATCAAGTTGTCGCAGTTGCGTATGCGGCATACCATCTCATCTGGTCCTAATAAACTGAATATGTCAACCGTAACTGAAGTAGGTCGAAATAACCATGAACTACGAGTGATTATGAGTACCATGATGGGTCTGCAAGCACTGAAAATTGGATAGTGAGGAAGAATTAGGAAAGAAAGGAAGTACTTGTTCTTACCAAGAATACGCTGTCTTCATCAGAAGCATGAGGGATGTTGAACCAACTGAGTGATCTCTATTTTGAAGACTAATACAGGCTATCCAGCCTTCTGTCTCCATTAAACTGGAACTTATAAGTGAAATAAATATAACACGTTTCGTAAATGTTGAAAATGTTGGAGTCAAGTTAATGAAGACGTATACAGTTAATGGTTCTCAAGTTTCTTTTAATTTGGTTTACTGATTATGCTAGAGCGTAGTCTCGATTAATTTAATGTAAAAGTTCTCAACAGTGTGTACCCACAATTTCACAAAGGAATCGAATCCAGGACAATCTAACTAGACATGAGTTACTTTATGTATTTCAATAAACATGCTACTTTCACATTTTTATATTTATTCGTTTATATTCCTTACCTCAGTCTGTTCACTATATTGGATGTTTGTACTTATTTTAAGAATTTGGAATTAAAAATTTAAAACATCAGTACTCAGAAGTCCCGTATTGCAAATTACTTTCTTGTAATTTGATTAATTTATATGGTGTTATGCCCGGTTAGTTCAACTGGTGGTAACTGTTTCATTCCCTACATTTCTGAACTCTCCCAGTCACGTGTTTTAAACCTAATTGTAGGAACTCCTTCATGTTAATCACTAGTAAGCTAATTATTTTACTTGAGTTAAGGGAGTTTAGCATAAACTGGCGTTCAATCTTATGCTTGTACCCGTCACTGCTGCCTCACTTTTGAGTACCATCAAAAATAAATGTAATCGATGGCAAATTTGTACCAATATAGAATTTCACAATGCAACCAAAACTACGCAGTGCCAACAAGAAATAGAACCTACAATATACATGTCTCATAAGGAAAATATAATCACCACCACCAACACCATAACTCGATTAGAGTCCAATTGTCGGAATCACACTTCAATGTTTTATTTATGTTTGACACAATGCTAATGATGTGCAGTTAGAAAAGATAAACTGGAATTGTTTGTTGGAATGACTGACACCGACTTTGTCTTGATTTTATCTAAATTAGTTTCCTCATTTAACAGTCAATGATTTCAATTTCGTCTGTCCTCGTTCCCAATTCCCCCCACACCCACCCACACACACATCGACGACTTAACACAAGCATACAATTCAACTATCACATGAATTCCATCTGATAATGGAAATTTTCGAACACACATTGTTAACTGATCCAGTATTAATGTATTTATTCATTGGTTATACTACACGTATTTAAATGATTATCAATGCTTTCAACTGGTTCTATTAAATGTTATCATGTTGAATCTACAATCAATCACTGCGCAACACAGACATCGTAACTTCCATCGGAATTATGGCAATCAACTAGACAGTTTTCCACGTCTGAATTTTATTGAAAGTTTTCTGGCTTATCGTTTCTAACTGCATAGTATGAGCATTGTGATAAACTTAATAAAATCACTCCAGCACACCGATGCTGATGGTTTTGTTTTCATAATGAAACATTAATATCCTGATTTCGGTTTCCTGTTGAGATTGTATGAGGTCACTACCAATGTCAAATTCCATATTAGCACCAATACTCTATTGTTTTTACTGGTACCCAACAGGCATCAGTCGTGATTATAAACAATAAATTATAAAGCAATCTTTAAAATACTGCTTCATTTTATTAAAATAATGATAAACATAAACTTTAATTATTTCAACTTCTAATATAATAATAATCATAATAATAAATAGAAATTATAATTTCTTCAATTTTATTTTTTAATTAATGCACTTCATTCATGTATATGTCGATTGAATAATGAATTCCTGTTAATAATATACAGGCATAAATAAGTTCAAATATATGTGATTATAAATTACAATTAATATCATCATTTAAAGTGCACAATTACTTAGTATAATAGATATAATTTTATAAAGGCGTAATATTACGTAATATTGCTATATATATATACCATAAAATAGTATGAAATCAGTTTCACATGTTCATTGTAAAACGTTAATTATAAAATTAAGTAAATTGTATAATATAAACATCATCGTAATGAACTGTTCATTTTTCAATATATTACTTATTTTATTAATTTCTATTGTTTATACGAAATGTATGCCAACTTTTCTTACTGGTAAAATATATATACCAATATCATTTGGTGTTTATACAACTGTGGATTATCCATTTATAAGATTTTGGACTGGAGATATTTATAGACTATGTGGCGAATCATATTACTGTGATGATTATAATAATGATGAATACGATGATAATGATTATTCTTATTCTGATTATAATTCTAAACTGATAACATCTGATCAATATACGTCATTACCACCGTCATCATCATCATCATCATCATCATTATATAATAAATATGAAAATAATTATAATTATGAAACATTGGAAAGTGGAAAACCAGAAGAAAATTCATATTCTTATTATGAAAATGTAAAAACAGATAAAACTCCAACTATATATCAAAAATATGATGAAATTTATGAGACAGATGATTATCAAACACCTATTTATGCTGATACTAAATACACTAAACCAACTTATAATAGAATTATGAAAACGACATCTAATGATGTGTATAGTAACAAATATAATGATAAAACGTTTGATTCTACAAGTCAATATTACAAGAATTATTTAGCTAAAGAACCTACATACAAGTATAATAAACCTAATGTACATGAATCTAAGAAGTCAGAATATGATACACAACAATACAAAGTAATGAAATCTGCCAATACTAATGATAAAACTAAAAAATATCATAATAAACAAGAGAGTTATCAAACAAGTGTACATAATAATCGTCCCGTCACTGAACACCACTCCGGATTTTCAAGTCATGATTATATTCATGGTGATGAAATTATGCAAACAAAGTACTATTTTGATCAATTCGCTGATGATATAATTAAACAAGCTCATACTTATAAGGATAACAATAAATTGAATAATCAAAGATATCAACAACCTAAACATATTCAAAAAAAGTCACATGATAATTATGAAACTCGATATATGGAGAAAACTAATAAAGGAAGTAAAAAGACAAAAGGCAATGAATATAAAAAAACAAAATATAATAACTATGTCAATAAGGTATCTAATTATAATAATAAGCTGACAGGTAAAAAATTCTCTAACAATAAAAAGAATGAGTTAAAATATCGGAAGACTGTTTATTAAAAGGAGACAATAGAACAAACTAAACCTCTGGATGGGGATAATGTTGCCAATGGCCACGCATAAGAACAAAGCATTAAATAGAATAGTAATATATATATATATATATATATATATATATATATATATATATGATTTAATTCTAAATATAGTGTTGTAACAAAGCACCATGTCTATCTTCTGATGATTTTTTTGGGGAGTGGGAAGTAACTATTATGTTTATCAACGTACATTTAAATGAGTAGGAGTTGATAAGAGATTAATACCTAACCTCAATAAAACTTATTTCTTCGAAAAATATATTTTGTGAATCTATTTTTATTCACCGTCGTCATCCCTGAATATGATATTCAACTTTAATGACTGTGCTTTTTCGATATGGATAATGTGTATCCAAGGTTTAGTTATATGTTCTAATGGATTTAGATTATCCAACCTAATTACCTTGAAATAAATGTCTACATTGAGATACATTCCTGACTTTTAACAAACTGCTTTAGTAGAATTGTTTAGATCATTGATGCATTCGAAGTAATGTTGGAATGAACTTGTGTTCCAGGTCTTATTGTAACTGTATATTTAAATCCAGATTATAACCCGCAGATTCAGTATTTATGCCACTACTTAATAATTGACTAACCCTACTATTCAAAAGGGAAGACACCAAGAGTGTGTAGTGAAATTTATTAAATTTAACTGTATGCTAATTGTTATATATTTGTAAGTAATAGGAATTTAGAGTGGGTTGAACTGTGATGTCCGTTGTTGTGACGATTTGTCGAGTGGCTGACCAGTAGACAAGACACGAAGTTAAAATCATGCGGTCAGAAATAAGTAACACGAACAACCAACAGTAATGATTATGATTTATGCTTATTTTTAAATGAACCGAAATTACAGCAATTGCCATCAATAAATTCAGTTTATTGGCGGTTGTATGAAGGGGAAATTTATTTAGTTATCTATTTGCATTACAGGTACAGGTAATAATAGTTAATATTTAAAGAGATTTCGAGGTGTGTTCGGAACATATTCTAGTTGCTACCAATAGACTTCAAAATCTTTAAAACACAAGCGAATGTATAATATCAAAAGTACGTATCACGTGTGTCATTAATTACTAAGTGATTATGATTTTATATTAGAATTAAACTTACCTACACTGTTGTAGTGACTTATTTAACCACTAATAAAGTTAGTTATATACCTACAAATTAACATGTCTATTTGTAGTTTAATTGAACACAACTTTGTTGCATATTGTTTTAAATGACGACTGCAGTGATTTAGGATGGGTAAATCATAACGCCTAAAATGAGAAACACAATGGATACAATGACTAGTCATTCAGTCTAGTGGCACGAATTGTAAAATGATCCAACGAATTTGATTATCACTAAGATCTAATTAAATTTGACACTGTTCATTACTCAGTGATCAATCGATGTATGGTAATTATCGCCTGATCTTTCATTCTGTGTTAAGTGTGAATTTCTAATCTCAGTCAATAGAACAGAATAGTTGACAATGATTAGATTCAGAGCAGTAATTAATATACCATTTTTCTAGTCACTTTAGTGTTTATCAGATTTTCTCAATCAATTTTAAAGGTAACTTTGATAAGGTATCTGAACGTTATGTGTATTAAGTTGCAATGTTAGTTAATTAGAATCAACGATCTTGTTGGCTAATTTATAGATCACTTGTCAAGGTACTGCATCAGCATGAAGGTCATTGAAATCTAGCTAATCTGTTGTAAGAGTTTTGTCATAGTTTTGAACCTTCTACAATTAACAACTTTATCATAAAGAGAGTGACATTGTGAACCATTTGAAACATTTTCTCCCGACTTAAAATTACTAATGTAACAATCTTGCAAAGAAACAAAAGTTTTATGGATTCCATTCCTTGTTTAATATTAATCGTTTAGCGATTATGATTCCCTAAATATGATGAAATAACTAATCAGAGCTTTCGGACTCTACTGTTTTTAAGATGATATTAATTCATAATATCATCTATCCTCAAAAATTTACCATTATACACTTATTTCATTTTATCTGATAGTTAAATTAGGAAAATAAAGAACATTACTATGAATATTCGACTTCCACTAAGTTACTTTAGTTAGCATCGAGTTAAAACTAAATACAGTCTTGTATTTTAATAAGTGCATATATTAATGAACACACCTTTAATATACTACAATTCATCTAAGTATCTCATTACCTTTGAGCTGAATCCGTCAAGGTAAGTTACATTTGACTAACTAAACGGTGAATTGATACAAACATGTAGTTTGAAAGAAAATTAAAGTTTTATTAATAGGCTACACTAACGTCTAGTTTTGTAATTATATAAAAGTTATTTATTACAATGAATTACTAAGTTATTTGAGCAATTACATTATATTCAGTCTTCTGGTAGTAAGCACTGTTCTGCTTGGGAATTGTAAACATTAACAGATGCCGGAGATTATTAAAAGTCTCTGTATCTGTCAATAGACAAAATTACGCTATGATACTTTAATGTGTCCTATAAAGTAAAACAATTATAAGTAGGCAGTTATACAGTAGGTATTTCATGCTAAAACAACCCTCTTTGTGTTCAGTTAGATATATCCTTATTTTCTTAATATATCATCTGCTGAAACGAGAAGTATACGTTTCATGAATGATTGTCACCAACTACCTTACATTATGAGCGGAAGAAATGCAGTATGCTGGGCAAGATATTACGCCAATATATGAAGTCGCTGAATATTACAAGAGTAACTTGTTGAATAACTACTTTGATGCAACGTAAAATTCTATTTATTTAAGACAATTCATCCTGCCTCTTAGAAGTGGGAATTTCAACCAAGATTTTATCACTGGAAAAAATTATTAATCACTTTATTTTACTTCAAGTCTACCAAATTAAAACTGGTCTTCAGTCAAAACAAGTTCAATACATTATTTACAATTAATTTGTTAATTCCAACTATTTAGTAGTTAGGTTTTCTACACGGTAAAGCGATTTTTAAAACACTGGTTTATATCAATCCCACCAATGTTCCCAATACACCTTATCTATTATTCCGAGGCATCAGAGATGTATTTAGTTTCCAATTGATTGCTTCAAATTACCTGACATTGCAACTTAATACACATAACGTTCAGAAACCTTATCAAAGTTACCTTTAAAATTGATTGAGAAAATCTGATAAACACTAAAGTGACTAGAAAAATGGTATATTAATTACTGCTCTGAATCTAATCATTGTCAACTATTCTGTTCTATTGACTGAGATTAGAAATTCACACTTAACACAGAATGAAAGATCAGGCGATAATTACCATACATCGATTGATCACTGAGTAATGAACAGTGTCAAATTTAATTAGATCTTAGTGATAATCAAATTCGTTGGATCATTTTACAATTCGTGCCACTAGACTGAATGACTAGTCATTGTATCCATTGTGTTTCTCATTTTAGGCGTTGATTAGTTTTGGTCGACAGGTAATACTAGAATGGGGTTTAATGCCACTTACACTAGTCGCTTAACAATAATTGTGGATCAAAGATTGCTTAGACTCGTCAATAATTAAAATAACTAATTCTATTCAAAACCTTGGATTTTATATGGTTACAAACATCTAGAAAATTACGAAGTTATAAATTGTACAGCACTTTTTGATGTAATCAATATCACTATTGACTGTTAAGTAAATAAAACAAATTACATCATCGACTAAGTAGTTAATAATTTAATAATTTAGTTCATAAATTATCATTAACATTTAATCGATGAAAATCTTCTCATGAATTAAACTGTTAAATGGAGCGATTTTCATCTGGATATTAAATATACCCGTGATTACTTTCACTTGACAAGCTCCAACAAAGAATCTTCAAGGGCGAAGGAAAATAGGAAAACCGGGAATTGGTGACAGACATGAAAAGAATGAATAACACTTGGGAAGAACTGGCAGGGAGCACTCAGGACAGAGTTGGTTAAGGAATCCTGGTCAGTGGCCTATGCTCCACTAGGGGTAACAGGCATTTATTGATTGATAGTGACTGCTTATTGTTAACTGAAGATGAATTCATCAAAATTCTGATTTTGCTTTAATTTACAAATGGTTTAAGATTTTGACATTCAAAATTATTTAAGATCCGGTTTAATTACCCGTTTTACTATACATATCTTGGTTATTTAAGATAAGGTGATTATGTATAAACTGACTTCATTTGTTGTTTGCAATCGTCAGTGATTGCTCACTCTTGAGTACCATTAAAAATAAATGTAATGGATGTTTTATTTATGTTTGACACAATGCTAATGATGTGCAGTTAGAAAAGATAAACTGGAATTGTTTATTGGAATGATTGACACCGACTTTGTCTTGATTTTATCTAAATTAGTTTCCTCATTTAACAGTCAATGATTTCAATTTCGTCTGTCCTCGTTCCCAATTCCCCCACACCCACCCCCCACACACATTGACGACTTAACACAAGCATACAATTCAACTATCACATGAATTCCATCTGATAATGGAAATTTTCGAACACACATTGTTAACTGATCCAGTATTAATGTATTTATTCATTGGTTATACTATACGTATTTAAATGATTATCAATGCTTTCAACTGGTTCTATTAAATGTTATCATGTTGAATCTACAATCAATCACTGCGCAACACAGACATCGTAACTTCCATCGGAATTATGGCAATCAACTAGACAGTTTTGTCATTACTGTCATTGTTTTTCACGTTTGAATTCTATTGAAATATTTCAGTGCTTTGTCACCTCTAACTTATTTAGAATATATAAGCGGTAACGCATAACGAGGAAACCCCGATATTCACAAAATTCCCTTCACTGAATTACGACATTTTGGCATATACACATAAATATCTATAGAAATACAGGACATATCGTCAAGCAGTCTTTCCTTTTCTGTTTTCTTTGAAAACCTTTATTTATAATTTTTGTGTGTTAATTATATTACACTGTGCATTCTCGTGTTACATTCTGAAGTCTTTATTGTCGCAAGGCATTAGTATCAGCATTCCAAATCGAGAAACTAATTATTTCAACTGTCTCTTGTAATACCGCTTATTAAACCTCATTAGTGACGTTTGTTAGCTTTTCGTGTTACTAATAATAGTTGTCAACTTGATATTCGATATCGTAATTTACATTAACTCGTACATTTTGAATTTCTTAAAGTTTTATTTTATAAATATTTTTGATCTAGTATTACACTATGGGTTTTGGTTATCCGACATGTTGTCTAGTAAATTAAACATAATAAAACTTTTCTTGAACATGAACGTAGTAATAGGTCACGTAATCAAAGTCTATGCTATACTTACATTATGATTATAAAACTAGCGCGTATCTGATTTACCAAGTAATACTACTATAATGTCGAGAACAAAATATGTTTTATCTCTAGTGTTTTTGTTTGCTCCACATTAACACAATGAAGTTCTGTTTTCAAGTTTTTTGTATAATTTTGTGATCGAACTGATTATCCACATGCTCGTTGTATGTTCGACTTATTCAAATGTTCCTAATATGCATAGATATATTGAATGGGTATTTCAATTATTGCACATTTTAAGTGTCACATTAGTGTTTATTCCTCTTTGTGATATATCTCCGCAATATAAGATTATATTGATTTCGAAATCAAACTTCGTCAGTTCCCGTCATGTAGTGGTCGCCTTTAGTTGTTTTATTCCTAATTCTTTTCTAAAATTCTATCATCAATTTATAAATGTATATAGAGTTCAGCAACGTATGCTTCATTATATTCACACATAGATTGAGTAAAAGTAATAATACTGGTAATTTGTAAATTGGATACCTTAATGTTTATAACAGTATTGAGGTTATACCACAAAATATGCAGAAAAACAACAAATTACAATTTTCATTTGATTAGCATTAAATCAGTTTGTGCTTTCGCTCATTTCTCTAGTTGTTAATCTTCGTTATTTTCATTGTCTTCAAATGTCCTTGGATTCACGATGATTATCTAATTTCTCAAAGTATTCTATCCATCTATTTCACTGTTCTGCAATCTCTGTGATCGGTTTAACTTCCTTATTCCTGATTAGTTGTCCAAGCTTACTGTATTTCCCAGCTAGATTCTTCGTTGTATCCTACAGCTGTCACATGATTCCTTCGCTTGCGGCCTGTTCAGCCGTCATTTCTAGGTCTTCCACAATCTTACGCTCATCGAGACTAATGTTCCTCTTCACTTCATTGTTGGTTTGCTATTGTTCATTTCAACTGTGCCTCGGCTTTTCCGATCCCCTTTGAATGATATTGATTACTGTGTTCTTGTTTCTTCTTTCTTGGATCTCATTCAGAAGTCCAACACACACCCATTATTTATTCTGGTACTTCTCACAGCCGAAAACCTCCTCATATGTTGAAATTATCGCATTTCCGATCTCCTTCGAGTTATTTTTCATAATGGTTTCTTCTTTTTCTAGCAGATTCTGAAAGAATTAAAAGTCACCGTTGAGGGCTATCTTGAAATCAATGCGTCTGTCAGTATCACGAAACAGTGTTGTATTAAATTTCGTAATGATATTGCTCCCATTGTTTAGTGCTTCGTTAGTTTCAGACTCACTTTCATCTTATCCATTACCAAGTGGTAATCTGAAGCAATTTCACCTCCTCTCTTTAATCATACATCTTCCATCGTCCTTCTAATTATTTTATTGATGCAAATGTGATTGGTTCGGTTTTTAGTGTTGTAGTCATGTGAAACTCATGTTTATTGTGAATGCAATTGTGGGTAGGGGGGAGGGGCATGTAGCGCCACATATAATCATTTTATCGAAATTACATAGATTTATTAACCCTTCACCCATGTTTTTTCTAACACCAAGTCGGTTCATGTCGTCTCATGATATCTTCATATCCGGTACTGCCCACTGAAACTTTAGAGTTTATATCCCAGCCCCCCCCCCAATAAAAATGATCAAATCCTCACCTGGGCATTTCTCTACGTCAAACTCTCAAAAAACTCATCTTCGTTACTATCGTTGGTGGGTTCATAACACCAGATGACATCCATTGTGATTCCCTCATTCTTTATCATGATAGATATTTTGATGATCCTACATCCATGAGATCCCCACATTGTATGTGATTTGCATGCTTCTGTGGATAATATTACTGCAACTCCTTGTATGTGCGAGGCGTTTTCTTCTTCTTGACCGGAGTATAAGAGTATTTCTCTCGAGGTTAACCTTTTCTGTCCATCTTGTAACCAATGGGTTTCACTTATTCCAAGTATATTCAGGTTGTCTTTTTATTTCATCAACAACAAAAATAGCTTTTTCCTGCTGACCTGCATCGTACGGACATTCTATTTAGCTATGTTAATTGTTGTTGTAGTTGTTGGAATTTGCATCGACCACGTAACTTCCGAAAAAACTCGAATTTTACTATGAGGTGTGATAACTCTTCGAAATGAAAACCTGTGAACTATTACGGTAGAGTTGAAATGGTTTAAACAAGTTTTAGTGGTAAGTGTATTTTTATCAATATTGTTTTCTACTGGACGTGGTTGCTGATTCCATTCCCAACCCTTCACCTTTGAATGATTAAGTAAAACTGCCTCATGAAGATTTTCTCTACTATGGAATTCTATGTCAAATGAACCTGTAAATCTTTTCTATCATTATAAATATTTTTATATAATTTTAGTCACTGATGTACAAGGTAGAATCTGTTGTATTTGCACATCGGTTCAAGTGTTCATACTACATTAGCACCAATAGATAAAATTTTACACTATTTACACGACAATAAAATCCAACAAGAAAGAATGAAGCGAAGCCTACTGCGAAAGTACAATTAAAACTTAAGATCTCGAACGACACAATGAGTTAATACACTTGAGACACTGACCGATTCTGAGCCACATAATCAGATGTCTCCAGCTACTGACCGCGATTATCACACGGGATCTGGAAAGCTAACTATTAGGAAAACTTTTAATTTCGTCAAAAGTATAAACTAAATAAATATATTATTCAACTTTGATTTTGATTATATTCATTATAAGATATTCAAACATACGAGTAAAGGTACCTTACTTTTCAAATCTGTCATGATGATATCAGATCTCCTACTTGAATGTATGTTTAATTTTTCATTTCATAAACCAATAAATCAACAGTTAGCTCTAAACAAATTTAATATTGTTGCTGATCATATCAGTCTTAACTGACACCCCTAGGCAAGGACTCTTAATCAAGTATCAACGCTAAATCACGAATCGACACAGTATGAAAAAACATTTTCTGTTCTAATTAATCACTGTAGATGTTGCGAATCAATCTACATTCTGTCTATGTCTAAATATACTTACTTCTTAATATTCTGTTATCATCTACCTTCCTATCGTATAATGTTTAATCTTTTGAAGTTCTCTGGAATGATAACACACGAAACTAAGTTACATCTACGCTATTTTTACGCATGAAGTACATTCTAATAATATTGAACAGAATAATAACAAAAACCATATACATAAATATTCTAGCTTTAAGAACCGAATATAACTAATAACATATAATTCTTTCTATGAAACCATTATGATAGCATAATCTTCATTTGTAATTACACCAAAATTGTTTATTACTAAGTAATATATTTTTCTCTTCTCTCTCTTTCTCTCTCTCTCTATCACTTTCATTCAATTAACATGATAAACAATTTGAAATTATTTTTCTTTTTTCATATTCGTAATGATAGAATTTCCTAATTAACTTTATTAATTATTAAGAAATGTAGTAATATTTTATTAATTCAATGAAAATAAGTACAATATTATTATTTTTTTTTTCATTTTTATAAAATAATATTATTGTAGAAGGAAATTTTTCAATTGGTTACATAAATGAGTTGATCATTGAAAAAATAAAGGAATAAGATAGTCATTTTCATCTTTTAAGATAACATTAGGCAAATTAATCCTTTTCTGTTAGTATCCATTACCATCTTTATGATCATGTTTATTATGATGATTGTCATCATATTCATTATCATGGTGATGGTGATGATGATGGTGATGGTCGTGGTGGTGGTCATGATGATCATTATGATCATGATGGTCATGTTTACCATTATGATCGTGGCCATGTTTATCATGATCTTTACCGTGATCGTATTTATCATATTTCTTGTAATAATCCTTATCATATTTGCCATACTCAGAGTAGCTATACTTGTCATAATCTTTATCGTGATCTTTCTCGTGAACAGAATATTTATCATAATCCTTGCCATAGCCATACTTGTCGTAGCTATATTTGTCGTATCCATACTTGTCAAACCCATATTTATCGTAGCCATACTTATCGTAGTCTTTTCCGTAACCATACTTGTCATCTCCCTTTCCATAACCATATTTATCGTAGCCATATTTGTCATATCCATACTTATCATAGCCGTATTTGTTGTAACCATATTTATCGTATCCGTATTTGTCATACCCGTATTTATCGTAGCCATACTTGTCATAGTCCTTTCCATGACCGTATTTATCATCTCCATTTCCATAGCCATATTTGTCATAGTCTTTTCCATAGCCATACTTATCTCCATTTCCATAACTATATTTTTCGTAGCCATATTTATCGTGGCCATACTTGTCGTAGCCATATTTGTCGTATCCGTATTTGTCATATCCATATTTATCGTAGCCGTACTTGTCGTAATCCTTTCCGTAACCGTATTTATCATCTCCATTTCCATAACCATATTTGTCATAGTCTTTTCCATAGCCATACTTATCTACATTTCCATAACCGTATTTTTCGTAGCCATATTTATCGTGGCCATACTTGTCGTAGCCATATTTGTCGTATCCGTATTTGTCATATCCATACTTATCATAGCCGTATTTGTTGTAACCATATTTGTCATAGCCGTATTTGTTGTAACCATATTTATCGTAGCCGTACTTGTCGTAATCCTTTCCGTAACCGTATTTATCATCTCCATTTCCATAACCATATTTGTCATAGTCTTTTCCATAGCCATACTTATCTCCATTTCCATAACCATATTTGTCGTAGCCATACTTGTCATAGTCCTTTCCGTAACCATACTTGTCATCTCCCTTTCCATAACCATATTTATCGTAGCCATATTTGTCATATCCATACTTATCATAGCCGTATTTGTTGTAACCATATTTATCGTATCCGTATTTGTCATACCCATATTTATCGTAGCCATACTTGTCATAGTCCTTTCCATAACCATATTTATCATCTCCATTTCCATAACCATATTTGTCGTAGCTATACTTGTCGTAATCCTTGTTATAGTCCTTACCGTCAGCATACTTATCGTAGCTCTTTCCATTTACATATGATTCATAGTCTTTGTCATAGCTTTTACCATTCGTGTACTTGCTGTAATCGTAACCATTGTAGTATTTATATTTATCATTAAATTTACTATTGTCACCGTTACTATATGTTTTTCCATAAGTATCTACAGAATAATCACCATTGTTATCCCCTCCATGATGACCATTAACTTCCTTTCCGTTACCTTCACTGTGTCCACTATAAACACCGTTCAATAAACAAATTAATACGACATTAAACAGTAGATTCATTCCTCAGTCTTGAACAACACCAAATGATTGACTGTAGTATGCAGTTAATTATACTATAAGCATTAGTACTCTCGTATGACTGAATACGACTAAGTTTTTATATTAATGTTACATATAAAGTACAATCATTAAAATTCAATATTTTGCGTAATGTACAAACATTAGTTACAATGACATTCTCAAAGTTCATATGCACATTAAAAATGTAAAGTGTAAAACAGAGTGCATTAGGATTATTTTATGAATGCTGCACACTTTGATTAAATGTTTATTTTTCTATAAATGAAAATATATTCTAATTTTAACATAATATTTATAATGGCCCGTATTTTCCAGTTCTTGATCATCAAAATGGCATCTGTTCAAACCATGTTAGCATTTATATTCAACTGATAAGTTTCGAATAGAGTGAGATGATCATTTTTGGTTCCACCGCTAACTACGATCAAATTACATGTAAAACACAATTCCAATTAACAGAGTAACATTTGTTACCAATATTCCTAACAAATAATAGTTAATTTCAGTATTATAACTACTATTTGTGTAATACTTAATCGAATTATAATAAGCCAGGAAAAAAGTATGATTTATAGCATAGTTATTAAACATTGAATCTGGTACAGTTCTTTCAACCAACTGAGTACTTGTCAATTAGACATAATAATATCCATGTTGACGTCTACACTAAGAGTTAGTCTCAATATAGTCTCCATAGAAATAAATATATAACCAACCAGGTCACCGAATCATGTTAGCTGACAACTCTTTTGACAAGTTTCGGTTGTATTTTCTTGTTACTGGTATTCAGAATTGAGGCTACATACAACGTCGTCAGTGTTTATTATGTGTGCTACTGAGCACTTTCAGCGATTTCCTAGTCCATTTAACGGTTGAGTGCTGAATATTAAAAATGTAT
This sequence comes from Schistosoma mekongi, assembly GCA_034768735.1. Classification (NCBI taxonomy): domain Eukaryota; kingdom Metazoa; phylum Platyhelminthes; class Trematoda; order Strigeidida; family Schistosomatidae; genus Schistosoma; species Schistosoma mekongi. The sequence continues at coordinate 31,264,208 of CM068309.1, forward strand.
CGTTCACTAACGAATTAATTACTACCTCTGACTTCATTGTATTTGTGTTCTTCACCAAATATTTCTGTTGCGTTATCATAACATTATTTAAGATGTCAGTTGAATATGACTTCAGACACTTGAACTATGGTGGCAATTATGCTCCGATAAGCAGCGATCATCCGCTAAATGGGCGAAATGTAATTATATCTGTTGGATGAAACACAAAATGAATAAGAATATTAATTATAACGCCATAAACAATAACAGCAAAAACACAAATCCTCACAATCAGTAACGAATATCTCATTTGTTGAACAACTTCATGGTTACTTGTGCTGTATTATAAGTTGTCGTTATTTTTTCCAGTTAGAGTATACTATAATATTATAAATTGACAGAAGCATCATAACATGTTGTCTTCAATTAAATAGAAGCTCGTTAAGTTTGCAGACCATCTTAAGACTTTTATTACTGTTTCTTCTGCCTTAAATAGCCACCAAATGAATGGTATCTTAGCGAAAGTCGAACTGTCTATTTTGAATGATTTGATGTTAAATTCTTTGTGCCTAAGGGAGTAAAAGGACCTAAATGCCGTGTGAAGTCACATGACAAATGTACCATTGGATATTCTGTAATGAAAATTAAATCAAATAACATCTATGTTGGTGTAAATTTTGCTTTTGATCTGTTTTATGCTTTACACGTTTTGTCAATATCACGGAAACTTCTTCTCTTACTTTATTATTTAAAGGGACTAAGTAGTCACTTAAAAAAAAATTTGTTAATTCCTTTATATATTACCTACTATTTTATACAGTTTTTTATTATTTCTTTCCAAACATTTGGAAACAGACTACTTTGTGTCGCATAGGATGACTGTTAGTAAGGTAAGTGATGAAACATTCGATGAAAGTTGTTGTATACAGGCATTTAGAATCTTACAACAGTTAATAAACGTCATTCCATAAGATACAAACCAACACACTTCATTCATATTTTCTTAATGTATACCTCAAAGCATAACAAACCACGACTACATTAGAATGGATTTACGAATGAAAAGTTTTAAAGCTCTAAAATCCCATGTCTAGTAAATATACTATGCCGTGGAAAAGTTATACAGGTCAATCTGGCGAGGGACCTATACTTTTATAAAGCACTGGTTGTTAACATTTCTTTCATCTGATTTTACTTTGTTTCTAGTTAGATATTTTCCCCTTGAGACGCACACGAATGTAAACAGGAATTTGTCGAAGTATTGTATGCTGAGAATTCCATATTTAACTAGACACATAATACCTAATAAACCACCTACTAAAGTTTACTAAACAGATAAGTTGTGAAATCTATAAATAAAGACTTAAATGGTTGAATGAGTAAGCCAATTGGTAGAAAAACATCAATATTAATTAGAAGAGATGATTTTCTCCATAGATTTGTATCAAGGCAAAAACTATTGAAGACTAAGTAGCACTGAATACTTATTTTACTCAAGAATGAAACCTTTCAATAGTTCAGAGTACCCTTTTCTACAGAAGAATTATCAACAATTTTCAAGCGTTTCATAATCTCCACCGTTTTTTCAGTCGATGTAAGCCTTTAGGGTAAATTATCTTCAATCTTAACCCGTCCTGATAAAGCACTCAACTAACTACTAAAAACTGACCTAAATTGTTCGGATACTAACGTATTTCATTGTGCAGCCTATACTTGTATATTTTCAACAGAAGTTATACATGAAGTAAACAAATAAAAGGATTTTATTCAACATTATCTAAGAGATTACAGACGTTAGTATCAGTTGTTTGTATTCGTCACAGATTAATGTTGGGTGGGTACCATTGAGAACCAGGGAGAGCTGGACAGCTGTTTGGTCGTTATTCTTTAGTTTATTTGAATTATCTGTATACCCTTTTCAAAAAAATCTCTTCCGGTCAAATACGTACTTCCAGTTTTTGTCATCTGACTGGATAAAACCGCGCATACATTAGTGAGGCTGCCTGGTTCATTTGAATGCTGAGATCTCTAAGATTTATGCTAATTAATTGGAATGATTATTCATCACAAACATTTTAAGAATCGTTCAAGTCTGTTCCTTCACATTAATCTATGTATGCTTAAAAGAGATTTCCAGATTTCAGTTAACTCTAGGCCGCATGCTCAAAACGTTTCTACTGTGTGCTCTTCAAATACACCAATATTACAAAAAAACCCCTCTTGCTATAGATTTATTTGAATTAAATAATTCAGGATTCCAACTAGGATTGCAAAAGACTTACAAATTATTATTATGCTCGTTACTGTAAAGCTAAAATGGGGACACCTGTGTTGATGGCATATCTTCCTTGAAGTCTATTCTTTAGGAAAAAGGAAGACAAATACATTGAGATTTATGCGTTGTGCAGAAGTGACTGCAGGGATGCCTGTTATGATGCGATTGAAAGGAAGGAGGAGATGATGATTTGATTGGTTGATGCGAACACCAATGAGATGCATGCCTAGTTAAGAATGCGCGAATGACCTAAGCCCATTCACCTCCCTAGGCCGACAATAGGACAACCAGAATTGAGAACAGGAAGACTGAGTACCGAGAACCGGAGAACGTATTATATTTTAATCATGCCTTTATATACACATAAAGTCAGACCACACAGTGAGCCAATCATAAATCTAACATTGATACCGAACAAAAGAAATAGTGGTAGTGAATGGGAAGAACTTGTACACAATAAAGTAGACGTAGTTCGTAATAATAAACAATACATAAAAAATCAATACACTAAATGAGAGAACCGGGCAACGGGAACGTAACAGTCATAGGAATAAAATGATTACATCACTCATGAATAAAATAACGAGAATAGTCCCCCAAAATACAGTTCTGAAAGTTCGTTACTTTTCTTTAATCGCCCGGCGTAACAATGCCCCACGATCTCTTCAAAAAGATTTAGTAGGAAGGACAATTACCAGTAGATTGCAAAGAATACCTAGTCAAGATACCAAAGAGAGGAGATTTTATTGAAGTTGAGAACTACAGAGACATCACTCTACTTCCACTACAAGGAAATACCTTCTACTGAGTGATGTTGAACCGAACGAAAGATTCAGCAGACAATCAATTTTGAAATCAATAGATCGGATTCCGTAGAAATCGATCGTGTGGCGACCAACTCAAAGCACTATGGATCATTGTTGAACAACCAATTGAATGCAACTCATCTTTTTACATCAACTTCCTCGACAATCACAAGGCATTTGATGGCGTGTACAGGCGAACGTTATTTATCCTTCTTAGACACTAAGATGTACCCTTGCCTAGTAAGGCAGGGGAAGGTATCATTTCTACAGTCGAAGAACATCTGGAACTGAAAACAACTGTCAGCCAACATTACAGTCAGAACTTCAATACAGACGTCAAGACAGTCCTATTTTATGGTGCTGAAACTTGGAGAATTATGAATCCAAAGATAAAGGTATTTACAAACAGTTACCTACCCATGATACTCCGGATCTGTTGGCTAGACACCATCAGCATCAACCTACTGCGGCAGAGAACAAACCAACTTTCATCTAAGGAAGAAATTAAGAAACTCTGTTGGTGGATACGGCATACAATAGAAATTACCAAACTACATCACAAGGCAAGGGCCTACTTGGAATTGTCAATGTGAAAAGAAAACCGGGAGACCAAGTAACATCACACTAGGAATTAGTGGCATACATTGAAAGAACGACCAGTGTTTAGAATGAACTGGAAAGGAGAGCGAAGGACAGGTGTTTTGAGAATCCTGACTGGCAGTCTATGCTCTAAGAGGGGCAGCAGGTACTGACTTATTCAAGCTTTACCACTCTAATTAGCTTCAATTAAGGTTTGATCAATGATACTATAGATCAGCTGGTACTAATAAAATTCGATTGAGCTTTAGATAGGAATGTGATGAGACATTAAAACTTTTGTCCTATTCCATCGTATTCTCTAGATAATAGAGAAATTCGGTTGCAAATTTCCCCAAATAATCACAATGTAGATCAAAGAGATTACTATCAACCGATTTAAAACATTCCAGTACCTTTTGATGTTCAGAATCGGCTGCAACAACGAATGTGTTGTCATTGTTTTCTTAGGTTTCGGGAATGCAAATTTATTTTATGCATTTTCTTCGGCAAATTAACCCTTTCACCTCAAATTATACTCTCAATGAAAAATCCTTTTTACTAACAGTGATATAATTACCACTTTGTTTTTAATTTTGCTGTGTTGATGTGGTGTGGAAACTTAGACTGATTCACCTAGGATTGATTCTACGTTGCTAATGACTGACTGATTAATAGCAAGTTTGTGAAGTATTATTACTTACTAATTAATGATATGTACTACAGTCTATGATACCCAGTGATAGATGAAGATCCCTGCTCTCAATCTATGGAGAGGTTGTGGATTATTACGTATTATTAAAGAGTCCTTAGTGGGATGATTCTTGACTTCAAATTGTTGTATAAACTAGCTAATTATGTAAAACTATAAGTGGAGTAGGCATGAAATAATTACACATGTGACTGAATCAATAACGTGAATTTAATTAGTAATTATTATACGAAAAACTCTACAATAGTATTCTTTTTATTATTTAAGATAACTTCACACGCGATTGTAGATTCTGGACGAATGTCTAACCTACTTATAAGTAGCTTGACGAAACCAGCAACAAGTTATAGATGATTTTGGTTCATAACTGCACTAAGGAACCAAAGGAACCGTGATAAGACTAAATGGTACTTTCGTCCTAGTTTGGGAGTCATCAGCCGTTGGTAATTCCAGCTTCATGAGTTGTCATATTTTGTCATAAATATGCCACCAATAAACTAATGTATCTAAATCCCAAACTCAATTTAATTTATAATATAGCACGACGATTACACGATGATTTCAATAGCAGTTAGACTTCATGAGTACGACCTTGTGTTGGGCAGTGGTTGCTTCGCGACTAGGAATTACAAGCTATGAGAAACCATTCATCTAATGCTCCTTGATTTCAAATGGCTCTCTGGTTGGTATTAATCCGGAGCAAAATATAGATTTTCTCAAGTTGAACAAATCCCTAAAAATCGTTTAGCCAAACATTAAAATACTTGAAAAGACTTGACTTGTCAAAAAAACAACCTTGAAATACATTTTCAGACGTACGTATAAGTAAAAACATAGTAGGCTACTAGATTCAATAAATGACAAGTGTAACAAAAATGTGATATGATTATATTAGACAGTTTTATTTGTACCTTCCGCAAGATATAATGGGTAAGTTTTCGTAGAATGAGGTAAGCCACGTAAAATTCAGTGAATTACTTTGAAATCTATCTCCTCATCCATTAGCGAATAAGTGAAGACGCATACGGTTTCTTATCCAAACCACTACTCACGTCTGACAAGAGCCAGTCTTTGATGTGTAAAATTAGTAAACTGATGTTTCCAAATTATTAGTAGTCAGATCGATATATAAATTGCTAATCCATCATGCTCGTTTGCATGCATACTTTCTCAACGGGACTGAGCTGTGCTATTTAGATTATCAAAAGCATGGATAGTGCCTACATTACTTCAAAGCCAATAAAAAATTACTCACCTGAATAGGGTATTTGTTTATTATTACGAGCTCTTCCGACATCGTATACACAACCTAATTTCACTTATTTTCAAGTCACATCAAAATATGCGGTTGAATGGCAGAAATAGCTAATAGTGTACCATCACTACAATTCCAACTGTTTCCAAATGAAGTACTCAAACATACATATTCTGACTAAAATCGCACCGATGGTGAGAAAATGACTGGAATCCCCGAAGTATGATAAAATCATGTTGCAATTCAGTTATTCCCCTGATTTTTGAGAACATTTATCACAAGGACGAATCTCGTGAAGTTATGATTGTTTCATCTCTCAGACGTAATGAAAATCTCAAGATCTTTTCATCATTACCGAATAATCAAAATTTTAGAATTTAAATTGACCTATATGTTGAAATTACATATTCAAGCGGTTCTTGATGTCCAATAAATATTTCGTATTGTATTTTAGAGAATAGCATTAAAAAGGTAAAATTTATTTTATATATGCTGAAGGATATGGAGATGTTCAAAAGTACCAGCTTTCATATACTATGATTCTATAGGTTACGTTATTCGATAAGGACTGAATATAAATTAACAGATGACGATTCATTTATGTGTACGAGACACTGATTATTAACCCAAATCCTGTTTCAGCATATAAGAAAAGATCTTATAATTCTTAAAATGAGAACGTTCGTAGAATGGTTGATTATGACCACGTAAACTACAGAAATATACTACGAATTTAATTATTGGTCACAAGAGTATGCTGTAAACATTAAACTGCAACTCACTTGAAAAAAAACTAAAGTTCACTTCGAAGAGCATTGTTTAACATTATATTCTTACTGTATAGTATTACTGCCTAAAAGTTCAGTTTGCATAAATAAGTCGCATATATAATTAAATTAGTGACGTCAGCTGTCTTTTTTCAGTTGATATTCATCGCTTGAGAAATTACTTGATGACTATTTCAAATTACTTGAGAAAAAAATCTGCATTTAGAAACATGTAAACATTGTCGTTGACTAAAAATCAAGCTAGAGCCATATAAACAAACAACACGACCTGAAAAACTAGTCATATGATTCAATCGTTAAACGTTGGGAGTTATTTACCAGTCGAGAAGCTTAATATTGTTGAATCATTGAACAATGTACTGCTAATAATCACAAAATAAAACGTTAAAATACAAAATATATTTCATGTTAAGTAAAACAATATACACTTTTCATGCTACTAATCTTTCTCAGACATTCTTACGAGATGAGCATCTATTTCTTCAACCGTCAACTTTCTAAAAAGGATGAAAATTCATGTTATTGATAAATGCACAGGTTATGTTTTGAAATCAAGTTAATCATTAAGTAACAACATATTAAAAATGATCCAGAAGTTTCTGGATTTGTTAACACCACAGATACAAAGAGATTACAAATAATTCTTAAAAGTACCGGGATTCAAATCAGCACAAAGAATACAAAACGGAAAGGGGAATAACTAAAATATATCAAAATAAATAGCAAGTAAACGAGTAGATGTATGTGTGTGTATGTATGTATGTATGATCAATATAGAACCTGGCACATGTGTGCATCGGTTCAAGTTGCCATACTTCTATGGTACCACAAGATTAACACCACATTAATAGAAGTTACTTCAATAAAAATAATAATAATAGTAGTAACAAGGAGTGTGAACATATAGAATGGCTCAGTGAGCGTAGAAAAAAAGTTATAAAATAATTTAAAGCTCACGATTTAAGGGAGGACAATGGGTAGATACATCGGCGCCATTGTGACTGATTCTGGGCCATATCACCCAGTGTTTCTAGCCACTGGTTAAGGTAATCGCGAGAGCCCATTCCAGATAGTCTGCAGCTACCGACACGACTTAAATCAGCAGTCAGTGACTTCATGGACTGATGTCATGTTTTAGTTTAGCCGCCTCTAACTCTCTTCCATCGTATTCCTATACCAGTCAACATCGCGCGTCGAGGCAGACGGTGGTTGGGCATACGTAACACATGTCCCAACCACTTCAGTCGATGAAGATTCTCAACCTCATCGACTGATTAACCACATTTGCCTAACACTCGTCGTCTAACCTCGGTATTACTTACTTGGTGATCCCAGCTAATGCGAGCGATGTTTCGAAAACATCGATGGTCAAAAACTAATAGCCTTCAAGTGTCGTCTACCCTTAGTGGCCTCGTCTCACACGCATACAGTAAGACAAAGCGAATTGTTGCACAGTACACTCTTCCCTTCGTTGAGACGAAAATCTCGTCTACGCCATAGGTGACGTAAGTTGGTAAACGCCAAACCAGCTTTTGAATTCGTGAATATATTTCGTAAGAGACCAACCCATTAGGGCTAATCAGACTTCCAAGATAAGTGAAGTGGTTGACGTGTTCAATTACCTCACTCCCTATCTTTAGTTCAGGTGTTGACGAAGGATTCTGCATCTTATCAACGTCTTCGCCAAACAGGACTATATCGTCAGCATATTTTAAGTCAATAAGTGGATCTCCTGGTAGGAGGTCGATTTCTGAAAAGTCAGACGATGAGAGTGTAATTTCCAACAATAAGTCAACTATGAAATTGAACGAAAATGGGGCAAGTGGGCAGCTTTGACGGACACCACTTGAGGTTACGAGTTCAGATGACAGTTCGCCATATGCTCTGATACGACTAATAGTGTTTGAGTAAAGAGCCTTAACAAGGTTTATGTACTTATGGGGTACGTTTTTAAATGAAAGACTGCTATAGGACTTCTCAGTCTACAGAGTCAAATGCTGCTTTCATGTCGAGAAAAACCACCATTGTCGGGCGCCGAAAAGTATGTTTGTGTTCTAAAACCTGACGAATGGTGAATACCTGGTCTATACAACCGCGACCAGGTCTGAAATCAGCCTGGTTTTCTCGTATTTGTAGATCACGAATTGTAGTTAAGCGTCTGACAATTATAGAAGCTAGTATTTTAGACACTATATTAGTCAAACTAATTCCTCTATGGTTATCTCAGGACGACTTTGACTATTCCTTATATACTGGGACGATTAATGATCGACACCAGTCAGACGGAATTATGTCAAGTTCCCAAACCCTAGTCAAAATATCAGTCAATCTAATTGTCAAAGTGGGGCCACCATCCTTAAAGACCTCTGGGAATAATCCATCTGCTTTGCCTCGCCTTAGATTGGCTATGGCTTTTTCAACTTCGACAAGAGTCGAGGGACCTAAGTCGACTTTCCATTCTAGCTGCCTCGAAATAGTGGGAAGTTTTAGAGTAGCTGAAAGCCAACTAAACTGTTCCTTGAAGTGTTCAGCCCATCGTTCTAAACGTCTAGACTGAGAACTAATAAGCGTTCCACCTTTTTCGAAAATCATCCCACTAACGCTTGATTTTTTAACCCCGGTTTCTTTTACTAACTTGAAAAGTTGTTTAATGTTAATTAACGCCGCTACATTTTCCATTTCTTTTGCTTTCGTTACCCACCACTGCTCACGGTCGTTTCACAGACTTTTTGTCAACAGTTTGTACCTGATTACTCTTTGCTCCTCATCATGTCCGGAGCTTGACGGGATAAGATTTCGGGAGTCCACTAATTCAACAGAAGCCATCCAGAGATACACTGACTTTTCCTGACATGTTGATTTAAGTCCTTGATATATGTCGCTGTAGATGCCACAGCTGTTTAGACATCTTGCCAAGCAGTATCTAGTTGGATCGAATGTTTATAATTGCCTGAATGATTCTTCAGTTGTTCCTGGAATTTAATCTTGGCTGTTTCATTGTTGAATTGAATTCTAATGGGTTTACCTGTAGTAGTTTTTCTTCGCCCAGTTAGCTACAAGTAAATGAGTGCTCGCACTAGAGCGTGGTCGGAATCCAAACATGTACTCCAGAAAGATTGGCAATCTTCTATCGAGCCTTTCCGACGGTGACTAATCGCGATATGGTCTATTCAAGTCCACCGTTGAGTAGGGCCAGGAGGTCGCCATGTTACACGATGTCGCTCCTTATGCTTAAAGTTCGTGTTGGCTAGAAATAAATGATTGTCTGAGCAAAGTTGCAGCAGACGGTCGCCGCTATCCATCCTGTGAGCTGGAATACTGAAGCATCCGCCAGATTGGTTCAAGCTACCTATTTGGACGTTAAAATCACCAGCCAAGATTACCAAATCTGAGTGTTTGGCCCTATGAAGTAGTTCAGAAAGTTTTCTGTAAAATTCATCTTTCACTTCATCCAGGCTGCAGTCGGTGGGAGCGTAGGCAGAAACAACGAAAAGACAGCGGTGTGTGTCCATATCTTTCCGAGTTCTTACTGGACCATTTAGTCGGACGGCAAATAGGCGACTGTTAATAGGAATTCATTCGAGGAGTGCCTGTTCTATTCGCAATACCTACACCGGCTAGCCCACGAGAAGTCGCTGTTGAGTCGCCAGATAAATGAAGCGTGTATCGAGAAGGTTGTTCACTCTGACTAGGTGAGGTCAAGTGAATGACCACGCTAGGATCCTGTATGCGTGTTTCGGAGACACAACATACATCAATGGCGTGGGATTCTAATCTCCTAGCTAGGGAAGGTTGTTGCCCTATTCGAAACAGGGTTTGTACATTCAATGCAGAAATGTGAGGTTTTGAGCGTGGTCTTAGTATACCCCTGATGATATTTCGTGGGCCGAGTAGAAACAAAGTAATAAAACACTCATCATTTACTAGAATAATAAAAATGATTGTGTCTGTACAACTGACAGAATTTGAGACTGATTACTTCTGGTTTGTAGCACATGAATATAAACAATTAGAAAGTCAGAGTAAGAAATCTCAAAATCCACGAGGAGATTATATGAAACAAGCAGCGAATTCATGTTTCAGCATAAGAATCGTTACGCCTTTTCCACCGTATCACTGTACCAATCAACATATCGCCTTAAGGTATATTTGAATGATAGTTCACAACAATTTCACCATCCCGGTCGATAAATATTTGCTTCATGGACTATCTAGCCGTTATTATTGAGAAAGTCTACGTAACTTTAAAATTATTTGCTCAGTCGTTTTACGCTCCCGTAAAAGCAAGTATAACATTCACATATTGTCCGCCGTCAAGTAACATATCTCGCAGCTGAGAAATAAAGAAACGAGTCGCTAAACAATCTAATTATTGCTATTACAGGTTGTATGAGTATGTATGTATGTATGATCAATATAGGATCTGGAGCAGGTGTGCATCGGTACAAGTTCTACGCCTCATAAACACCGCATTAGTAGAAGTGGAAGTTACTTCAATGATAACGAAAACAGAAAAAAGTGAATATGTAGAATATAGTCCAAGGAGAGAGAATTAGTTCGCCGAAAGAAAGGTATAAAATGTTAAGCTCACAATTTAAGGGAGAACAAATAGTGCATAAACCTGCGCCACTGCGACCGATTCTGAGCCATGTCACTCGTTTCCAACCACCGGTTATGGAATTCGTGCGGACCCCAACAGGATAGTCTGCATCTACCGATACGACTCAAACCAGTAGTCAGTGACTTCATGCACAAATGCTATATTTTGGTTTGGCTGCCCTTAACTCTTCTCCATCCTACTCTTATATCAATCATTGTCGCCCGCCGAGGTAGAAAAAATTGTATGGGTCAGAAAACACCTTATACACTGATATCTAAATGTTTATGTCAGCTGATCTTGTGTGATTAATAAACCATCTAAGATGAATTTGATAGAGTATCTGATCACTTTACTATCTATAATAAGCAAAATTAGTTCTAAAGTTAAGTTCCACATTCCTAAATAAGGAAAATTTATTAGACACTTCTGTACAGTTAAGATGACCATATCTCATCGGTATTCGTGCTCAAATCGTTTGTCTGTCTAACAAATTCTCAGTTGGCCAAAGAGCTTCTAAGATAAAATTAAAATAATAACCTCTGATTTTCAAAAATCTAGAAGCGATTAGTCATGCGACGTTATTAGGGTTATGTCAGGGACTTCAAAATCGTTTACTTCGTTGAAAGTCATCTTTCGATAGCATGTGTCGATTAGGATAATCCTTGCAACAGTGACTCATGAATATTGGTTCGTAGGGAACGGTTCCTAAAAACAGCTAGATACTAATGGGACACCATAGGCTACTTATATTTCGGGAATACCTATTACGAGACAGGTCTTAGGCCACACAATAGATTGGTGTGTCAATACCAAGGATAAACTTGGTGCTTGTGTATGGAACTGAGTAGCAGTGATGAGCGCCACTAGATTGACCGAAATTTGACAAAACTTCAAATCACCGATGTGTGGGTGGCTCAATCAACCTCACTTACTTAATATTCTTATGGCTTCAAGGTTGACCTCAGTCGTATTTGTTGTCTGTAACCAATCGATTTCCAAGTTTACACATATTCAAAGTGTTTTAACCGAACGGTGTTTTATAGCCAAAAATTGTCGGTAAAGTTGCTGAATATATTTGGGTGATTTATAATATATTAGATTAAGGCAACCGTCAAACAGAATAATAAACACGGATTTAAATCAGAACACACACACACACTGAGACACTTACCTGAAGATTGGATCTGCTTTTGACACGACTCCAATTTCCAATTCTGTAGCTTTGAAATCCATTGAATGAGTATGTGAAAGACAATTGATAGCTAGTTCGATGGCTTCTTCTAAAGTGTAGTCTTCCTGCTTTCGAAACTGGAAAGGGAAATACATAATAGAACCACAATATGAAATAAAAATTCGAAGTATGAAGGAACACTACACGAATTTGGAATGTATTTTGTACAGTGACTCGTTAAAATGCTTTAATCTTCGATTATTGCAACTTTGTTGCCATCTGGAAACGACTATTATAGTAATAAAACCAGCAAACAATTAAAAATTCGATTGTTTATAGCTGTGGCATTTACATTCGTAACAACAACTGTCTGGAAAAATGTTAGGAGTAAGTGATATATAACAACAGTAAGACTCAAAATAGTATTTGTCATCAAAACAGCCCATACCTTGACCACAAAGTCCAAATAACTCGCCTGTAAGCTGACAGACTGATATAAATAGATTCGGCTGCTTCACCAATCTGGTCTGATACAATGATTTGTTCGAAAGTTTAAAATACTTAATATACAAAATGTATTCTTTAGTCACTGATTGATGTAAACCCAATCAAGGAATCCACTATCACTTAGTTTTCTGGCGATTGTTCGCACAGTTAGTTTGCACGCAAGTTTTAAGCTGACTGTTAATGCATTAAAAACTTATACACCGACTACGAACGTCTTTGAAAAATAGTTACAAACATATAATCTACCAATCGATCCTAGGCGTAGTTAATCTGTTTATAGTTCTATATAGTCATGTTGTTGTGTAAGCAAAATTACTTAGTGACACTAAACAGAATTAGTAGTGTATATTTAAAGACAACTGATGCTAAGTAACGAACAATAGTATGAAAGATTTCGTGTAGACGACCTGGTTTGGTTCACTGACTAATCCGACTACTTTTTTGTGGCGGAATAACACAAGAGCCACTATGAATATTAAATCATAGTTTTCAATCATAAGGCTATATTATCTCTTTTTGCTGGGATACGAATTTAATACACAAATATACACTCAGAATAGTCAAAATTGGTATTGACGAACCAATCTTAACTTAATAATCTGGTTTGTAGTAGCATTAGCCATATTACTTAAACTTATAAAGCATATTACTAACATGTTTTAGTCAACAGCAAAACATAGTACTGACCAGAATATGATGACAAAGTAACTGAAGATATCAGACAGCGGTGATTTTATACTAATACATTCGGTATAAATATTAATTCTAGGACAAAGCTACTTTAAGAACACTAGACACATGTAGTTGGCCTCAGGAACAGGAAAACCTACCTAATATTATTATACACGGTTATGTTAAGACTAGTATCATCCAGAATGCTAAGTGAAACAAGAGTACTAGGCTTTAAGATAAATAGATGTACCTCGTTTTCCAAATGACGCATGGCTTCAGCCTGCTTTTCACCAACAGCAACCGCTCGATGCCCTGCAACGAATCCGCTTGGATCAGATTTGTATAATTGCGGTTTCCCTAGCTCTTCATCATAAGAGATAGCCAACATAGCACAACCAAGAGGTCTCATTTCGGCAGACTGAGTGTAGACTTGGTTGATCTCACCGATTCGATGCAAAAGAACGTCACAAGGGACCTCATAACTACAAACGCCTTGATGTTAGCAACAAAAATGTAGCACAATATACCCAAACTTATGTTTGAATGTTGCAGCTTCATATCTAGCTCGCTGTACTTGGGCCCGACAGTCAGCTGCCATACCAGTCATGATGCAACCAGTAGAATCTGTAAGACGAAAGATGCGCGTCACAGATCTTCGGTCGATTAATTTATCCGGAAGCTTCAGTTGTGCAGCAACAACTGCGCAATCGTGACCTCGTACACCCACGGACAAATGACCATCAAGACTGATAGCTTTGAAAGTGTACTCTACCTGATAAAGCCTTCCTTCCGGCGAAAAAATTGTCATAAAACGATCGAAACCGCTGGGAGTAGAGGCACTCATATTGAGAACGATGAGCAACCAAGTACTCGGAACTAGGCGCCAATCCAATATCCAATATTATTGCATCGGACTAATATAAACCATGTCTATCGAGTTTTAATGTTTCCGGTTCATTTTCAGGTCTTCAGTATTATCTAGCAGTAGTTGTCTAGCAGCCCGACTTCACTAATTCTATTGAAGTTAGCAGAAGGAATAAACAATTGTCCCATATTTGGTCAAATACTCCCAGTACGAACATTCGATTAAGTGGAACTGTGGGTAGGAACACAACGTAACTAATCGCTCACATAAAAAGAAATATGCAGGAACAAACCAAACGAAGATTCAAGTACTTCTCACCAGAAGCTGGGTGACTGTGTTATGGAAACGGTCTTGATTACTTACGTCACAGTCACAGATACTGATATAATCCTTGACTTACTTGGTCGTGTATTACCACAGTTGCCTTTGAATATCCACAGTGTGCAAAGACTTTATGGTTCATGCAGCCACAAGTTAGTTCTCTAAAGCATTTACTACCACACTGGACTGAAGATAAAACTACGCTGTTAAGTTGAGAGCTAGCTTGACCACCAGTGTGACATATATATTTATTGTCAACCGAACTATGACAGTTTGTCAGTATCAGAAAGCTCAGTACAACAACCTTGGCCGTTGTTTAAGGGTGTCTATAGTCAGTCTATTAGTTGGGTATTCGTTGTTGAAATATACGGTGGGATGAAGAAGCCAGTCGATATTGATGAACTTCTGGGGAGGGACATTTTTCTGAAGTTGAGCGATTTTCATGAGCATGGTTTAACGGTAAACAAAATGTCAAATAAAACTAGTCTTTAGATTACAGCCAGTCATTTGCGACTCACCAGCACGAACTGATATCAAGAGAACTAGTCATAATGGTACAGCCACTTGTGACAAGTGTACAGTTGAGAGATACCGGATTAATTCCAGAATGATACTTCCCAATGAATCATTTACAATCAGATGAGATAGTTGTTTTAGAAACAGATCACAATTTATTTGTCATCGTTTAACATCTTTACGCTAACGTTTGCCTATAGATACGGTGAAGTCTTCCCCGTTAGATCCCATGCATTTAACATACTTGGGCATAGTGAAAATCTTATGAACTGGTGGATGGCGTCATTAGTCGATGGGCTTACCCGTGTTACACTAGAAGTTGTTATTAATTGACTGTCGATGTGTAGATGGCAAACACCTATTAGGTTTTAGGAAAGGTGCCGCTCATCGTTAGAGGTATTGCGATGAGACTTAACCGAGGGCGACTGTTTCTCCTCTACTGAAGTCCCGTCATACTAAAAAAGTACTACGTCCATCACTATACTTCAGTTTTTATTGGTTATTGTCATCTATTTACTCGTCACCCACTCTAATTACTACAGTGAACTCGTGACTTCAGTAACTTCTTGAAAGCATTCGGGAAACGTTACGGAACATAGCATCTAATTTACAACATCCATTCCATAAAACACATTCCCGAAGATGCAGAACGTCACGACTCTTTGGATTCATTTTCGTCATATTCGTTTGAATCATACATAAAACGCATCAAAGGATCAGTGCACAGTAGTTTCGCTGTCATCAAACAGGCAAAGATGAGGTTCGTAGATCAAGTTTTTCTAGGACGTAATTTGAAGATGACCTTCATCCCAAATGAAAAGACCAACTCTAGGCAAAAGTATGTTTCAGAGATTCACAATAAAACCCTACGCGCAAGATAATATTGTAAATTACAGTAGAAGACCTAGACATGTTTCCAACACCGTGAATGGCGAAACATTTCAACTTCGTCCCAGATCGTAATGGGATGTCAAAGATTTCTTCTGGAATTAGTATTATCGTCGGAAATCGGGATATTCACTGTTAGGATACGAAGCCATGTATCTACCTCTGTCATCCTTTGCATATAAATGTACGTCAATCCTATCAGTCCATTATGAAATCATATATCCCTAACTAAATACAATTCAGTAACAACCTGTCACGCAACATACGTAATGTATTAAGTATGCTAATTTATATCTTTTCAGCGTTTAATGTTACTTGAGGTAACTACCAAGCGATTAACTACACAATGAAATCCCACAGCAACAACTGATGAAGGACTTTCATTTCCATAGAAAGTTTTAGTTACTTAGATGCCAGATGGTACTAGATTTTTGAAAGAACAAATTGTTTTTCGTTGTGTAAATCCCTTGGCAGCAGTGATTAACCGAATACCTGTTCCTAACAGGGTTTGTGGTCTCATTAAGAGACGCAAAAATAACGACTTTCTGTATACATCAACTGATGTAGATGTCGCCTGCACAACAGCCGACTAAATCGAATTGAATTATTCAATGGCTGATTCCATAAATCGCAATCCATTATCTCCCAAAGTAGCTTCATTTGCTCAACTTTTATTTATAGTACGTTAGAAATATGTTAGGGTTGGCAACCTTGTCACCTGTTGCTACGTCACTTTCTAACGTAAGATGTGACTGGGATTGTAAAAGATATCTTACAATTCTGCAAAGTAAGGGCGTCAGAATTTATGACTAATCAATGTGGTTGGCTGAAATGAGCAGGTAAAGCTATTGGCTAAAGATTTTGAATTGCTGTAGTAGCAGATACATAACACTGAAAAGTCTGCGACTGTGCTGACTGGAAATTTCCAGGTTAACTTCCTTCTGGATAGCAATAATAATAATAACAACCTTAATTCTCAAGTAATACTTTGTACATGAGAGCATACCAGTTTACAGGCATGATAAGAGTGACACGGGTTTATCCATATACAAGGAATTCAGTAAGAAGACTATGTTAGGAAGTTTACACCATATGAATATATGAAAACTGATAAGAACAGAAGAAAAAAGTAGCGACTACAAAGTCTACAGTACTAGGATACCAGGTGTATGTAGTGTACTATGGTTCACTCCCGACAAACAACCGCGAGCTTTCCGTTCCGGATGCTGTGATTCCAGTAAGCGATTGAGAGTAAACATAATGGGTTGTAGTACATGTCCAGATACGGAATCAAGCCAAGAGCTTTTCATACTTTGGCTGGAGCGCCAAACGGTGGCATTAAACTTTGCCAGTAGACTTGAGAAGGCCAATGAGAATAAAAGTAATTGTTTCAGGGTAGTGCGCTTGGTTTAGTTCATAATGTTCATATTGTATCGGCCGATTGGAATTTTCTATGAGGACGTCATTATCGTTAATCTACAAGCTGTCGGATTATTTCGTAGAGAGTTAACTTGTGCCTCCTTGCCTGAATATGACTCGAGCACTATCCACAGATACGCGAAATGGAGTTATCGTCCGTTGTGATGGTTGCTGGCAAAAGAAATCAATAAGAGCAGGCAGGTCCTTTAGCCGGTCTAGACTGACACTTAAGCAAACCTGCATGTTAGCTGCATTGTGGGCTGCCTGTTTTGTTGGCATCGTCCTTTATAAATGCAAGTGAAGTGTCAGCAGTGCAATGGTATCATCACTGTAGATATGTATGCTCTGAAATGATGGTACGTTTAAATTCGTCGCTAGGAGGCGTAGGAAAAATTGTTGAAATAGATGAAACAGCTATTAAGAAAGGAAAATATAAAAGAGGAAGTTCTCTTTAAACTGAATGAGTAAGTACTGATTACTTTAATCATTCTGGTAGGTCTACGACCGAGCATTAAGAGACAGGCATTTCCCGTATGTTCTAGATTGAATTGCAAGGACCCTGACACCATTGATCCAGATGTATGTTCTACCAGGATCTACATTTTTTACTGACGGCTAGCGAGCTTACGGCCTCTTCGTATACTTGGATACGTTCACCATCTCGTAGTTTACCGGAGACATTTTGTAGACCGACGTACTGGTGTTCACACTCAAAACATTGAAGAATACTGGTTACATCTGAAGGAGTTTCGCAGACCTCATAAATGTTATGGAAACAACATGATTTGAAGCCACATAGATGAGTTTCTGTATCGTTCATATTAGGAATTTAAACTCAATGAACCCGTCTCCAACCTTCAAAAGTTCATAAATCATGCAAAACTTCGTATCCTGTGTAATGTTTTAAAATTTAACCGTTTTTCATAATAAAATATGGTTTTATCTACCAGTGCGTTCTCACTGGTTAAAGGGTGTTTCAAGGCTATTGGTAGTTGTGCGAGTTCGCCAGCAAAGTTTAGTTTTACCGCGCCAGCTGATCATATATATGGGGATATTCTACTGTAATAATGGAATACAGATGCATTGATTTCGAGTTATGGGTCATTGATGCATTAGGTATGATGCTAACCAGTAATAGGATTAAGTTTTGTAAATGAGACGAAGTCCTTATAAGATCAGTCAATAATATCATGTAAGTGCGTGTTTATATTTACGGAAGTTGCAGTGATATACAATAACGAGAGTTTATGCAATGAGGATAGACCACTGATATTAGAAAACTCATTAAAAGACCAACACTTTAGGGATGCTTTCGTAAGTTAACTTTCTAATGGATGCAATTTTGACTTCTGATGTAACCAAAAAACTATCCGATACTCCCAAGCCATCATTACGTATAATGATTAACTACATTCTACAACCTGAGAGTAGTGCACCTTGTAAAACTTTGGGGCAAATAAGAAAACAGTCATTATAAGTTTCAAATTCTAAGGTATCATTAAGTGTAAACTAGTGGCTTACTTATTTTTAATTTCTAGCTGTTTACGTTGGGCCGAACTCGCCGGAAAGTGAAATGGGACAAAACATTATTTCTGGCACAAGATCGTATTTCCATGACATGAGCGATATGATTCGCAAACGTGGGGTTAAGCCAAAAGTTGTCTTAAGGTGTTACACATTATACGGCACTTTAATGTAAACAGCATTATATACTTTGTAACAGTTTACCACGTTTTTCACGCCTAATTAATGTCGTCGGTTGCAATATCGAAGCAAATGCCATGTTATTTAACACTATTTTTGTTTTGTACATATCATTACCAAGGTTAACTTTGATAATTAAATTCAGTTATTCATTTCTCTGAAGAAGCGACTTGCACTAAGCCGCGAAACGTCAGAAATTTTAATTTCTACTGATTGGAATTTTACAAATATATATCACTTATTATAAACTATTTGTTTTGTTTATTAGTAACAAATATTAGGACGTGTTGTCGAATCTTTAATTGGTTCTCCAAATTTCCTGTTTGCATTTACAGTTCCCGATCATCAGTCTGCTGTAAAACCGAAGAAAACAGTAATAATAATAAATTTATTCTCAAGTACCATTTTGTACATGAGGACATACCAGTTTACAGGCATGATCAGGGTGATACAAATTTATCTACATACAAGGATTTTAATAGTCGTTGATAGGGGACTCACACTATATGAAGGTATTAGTTAAAATCAAGGCCAACGACATCAAAGTTCACAGTACTAGGGTTCCTGAGGTAGGTGTTGTAGTATCAGGCACTTCTGACAAACAACCGCGCGCTTTTCGTCTCCGGCACTACGATTTCAAGATGTAACAGAGTTGAGTATGCAAGGGGATTTAAGTGGTTGCTAATGTCGTTCCTGCTATCTTACATCTCAGGTAAGCCTAATCCAAGCCGCTTGGGAGAATTTTGAGAGAGACTGAAAGGGTGCTGAGTGCAGGAAGAAAGCTGACCCCTCATATTTGGAACTCTCGTCAACATACCCTATGTGCATATATGTTTTTGTTGTTTTGTATAATGGAAAATACATCATTACATCCCGTCTATCTAAGCTTCTTCCCATACTTGTGTTTCCGATGTGACTGCTGTTGTCAAATAATCTTGTCCTTGTAAGTTCAAAATATTAGTGATGAAGTTAGGATTTAAAACCGAAAACATCGAAAGTTATGATGGACCTCCCGTTCTTGCACGAAAGCCCCCACCACCAGTCGTAACGCCCCAATGCCCAAAAACTCTGTTTCACAACATCCCAGTGCTACAGCATATCTAGATACGGGGTAAGGTTAACAATATATGGAACTTGCAAAAGGGTGCCAAAAGAGCACATATAAGGGGGTAATATTCCACAGTGGTGGAATCTATGCAGGTTAATTTTGAACGGTGAATAATTGAAGCATTAAGTACGTTGTTAACCAGCGTTAGGAGTAAGTTGCTGCGAAGTAGACCCATTCCATATAAAAGAAGTCCAAAAGTTCAAAGAGAATATTTATTCTTATTATTTATTTTAATGTTATTATTTAGAAATTCAGTACCGAATCTTGTACGAATAAGTAAATCAGAAGGAGATGAAGGATGAAAGCGAAGTTATATTTGATCATAAATAGAGCCTTAATGAGAAAGCAAAGTCTAGGCTGGCAAACTAGACAGAGACGCTACCCACAGTGCGTTGTGAAGTGATCTGATGGTGATGCATTACCGAGCGCCTTCAATCAGTCGCGTCCGCTAAAACAAGCATGGTCAGCATCAATGTCGAGGGCCTATGTAACTAATTATTATGGGGATTATTTACTACTGTAGCTCACTCCCCCTTAAATGGTTTCTGAGGACCCCAAGAGGTACCAGCCAAAGGATAAAACCCATTGTGTTTGACATTGGTAAACGCTCCTTTGTTAGCTTGCGGTGTTGTGCAGCTTCTGGCCGTCAGCGTTTACGCTAGAGTGTCGATGTATAAAACATTGTACAAAGTATATTATTTTCCTTCCGTGTTCTTCTGTTCGTTTTCAGACAGCCCGGAAATCCAAAAAGAAAAAAATTTTAAAATCTGTGCATTTCGTATACAATGGAAAACAAGTTGGCAACTCAGTGCGGCTACTGAAACGTGTAAAATATAGACAATACTAATATTACTAATAAAAAAGGTTTTTAATAACACAAAAGTGTATAAGTTGCATATCACAACGCAAAAAAAAGCAATTTTGTTCGATTTTTATTTTGTTTTTTTACAATGCGTAGGGAGTGGGAAGTTAGGAGAAAATTACGAGACATAATATTCGTTCACGTTGTTAAACACAGGATAAAGTAGATCTAAAATTTATCATAGTTATCCCTAGTATCAGTCGACGTTTCCCAGAATAACAAAGAGAAATAACAGGTGAGCTTCAGTTAATGCAGCATGTACACTCTAGGTTTTACTGGAATCAGATGTGCTTGGTTAGTTTTTTGTGTCCTCTCGCCCTGCTGCTTGTTCTTTTTCTTTATCCTTTAAGTTCCCAACTATTGTGTCACGTTGAATATATCACGCAGAATCTACGCTGAAAAGGGAAGTGCATCTTTGTGATCTATTCATGATACCTTAATGTGATGCTTCAGATCTCCATCGTTTACCTACGAGGCGCTGTTCATACAAGGTCATGTTCGTATATGACGCCACAATTGACTATTTCCAACAACCGTCTAGTATCTAAATCTTCCTTGTGTCGCGTTTTTGACACTCCTTTTCTTGACCTAACTGCATACATTAATAAGTGTTCTTTACTAATGCATCATTGAACATCGAGGATTGACAAGTAGCTTCCAGCTGATGATTGACGGTTTTCTTGTTAATATTTGACCTTACTGCATATGAATCTAGTGTCTTTTATATGTCATTGTTGGTCAGGCACTCATTTCTGTAAGACTTTATGTTCCATTGTGTAAGAGTTAACCTATCTGTATCATAATAGCCATGCCTGTAAACCGGTGTGGATTCTGTGCTTACTTTCTAAATAATAATAATTATAATATTAAGCTATAGACTTGTGTGGATTATTTTTATGGTATATCATCGCTTTTGCACTAGATTTATTAGTATCCGCCTGCCGGACACGTAATAATCTGTTCATCCTTGTAATGAACGATTTATTGGCTTCACACAGCTAACTAGTCAAGCAACTCATGTGACTTGTTAATTAAGAAGTGTTGACATACTTAACTGTATAAATAATAATGTGACTGTGAATAAAAATAAGTCTGATTACGAACAGTTGGTGCGACTTGTACCTAAGATGTTACCATTCACTTATTAATTCAATGATAATCAGTCTCCAAAATCATGGCAAGTAAGATGTTGGTATAGGCTATTAAGTCTATTACTAGTAATACATTAATTTGAGTAAACCAGAGTAGGCAAACGCTTTATGATTTTCATACAGTTTACAGCACAGAAATACGTTTTCATACACATTGTTACATAAGTGTCATCCATTTCATAAGATATTGAATCGCGAATGTTTGTTAGTGGACAATGAGGACATTTTACAGTATAGTATTAAATAGTTTCACTTAAGTTCTTGGGATATAACACATACATTGCGGCGTGCACTCTGAAACCTAATATATGGCACTGTACACTACTGCATATATAAGAATACAAAAGGCAACTACTAGGTATTAATCGTTTATTGTGGACAATTCGTTAATATGGAATGATACAAGCAGAGATCCTCAGTGTATAAGGTGATTAGCAAAACTGTGGACAACAGAAAAATACACTAGTTTATAATAAAATAAGAAAACTCGTTTCTTACTTATCTCCGCAGAATCCTTTCCGTATAATTTTCAACACCCGCATTGCGAAACTTTCACCAACCCTTTGTAAAATCAACCTTCAACTCCTCTGTGTAATGATCATTTTTCGCAGTAATTATTTAAACGGCTTCGGAAATGAAGTAACGTAGTCTAGTGGGACACTTGTGTTAGAACTGTGCACCTAATATCTTAATATAATTTAAACCGTCGACTTAATAAGTCGTAAAAAAGACATCACTTACCAGCAAAAGTGCTAGCAACTTGTGGCGACATGGATGTACGTGAACATATTCATGATCCATTTGACTCACCTACGATAACTTTTGACCTCTTATTTCATATGCCACTAGCTACTAGCTTCGTTTGATGTGTACCCCTCACATATTCCACTAAATGATGTTGACTTTCAGAGAACTGGATTAATATGTTTCTTTCCTTCCTCTGACAAACGTCTAATCCATGGATCGCGATTGGTCAACGCCCTTTTGACTAAGGTCTCTTACGTCAACTCTTTCTATCAAAACTGCCACAACGAGTGCAATCATTTCTGGTAGCGCTTAATAACAACCCAGTGGATGAACTAGCTTCATCTGCTGATCAAATTCTAGAGATCACCAGAATTCGCCACAATGAGGTTTTAGCGCCTAGGTATATCCCGATCTAGTGACAGAAGAAACCAGATTATGGGAATAGGTCTTTATTCATTAGCGTGGGCAGGAGACATTGGAGCGCGGTTCTAGTTATTCACACACACACACTAATACTCCTCAACGTTCAATATAAGCTAATCGGAAATATAATCCCTATGCAGAATAGGGAAGTAAATGAATACAGGAGCTTAATTGTTTTGGCGTATGCTAAAGTTTTGAAGTGAACATTAAACTAGTCAAGCTAAGTTGCTACAAGATTTATTCTGTTACAAAAATCCTCGTGCTACCGAAAACGAGTTGACGAAATTGTGCATTACTCTCTCTAGTTTTCTCGACCTACGGGAACGACATTGGCCAAACGATTCTCGTCGTCATCACTGTGAAGATCGTCATCTAGACCTTGACGAAGGGAAAATTCACATTGGCGTTGATAGCACAACACCCATGGAAAAAACCCTAAGAAGTGTAGAAACCCTTGCTGTTTCCCTAACCAAAAACCCACTGTTGATGAATTGGGAAACTATCCCGCCTGCACATGTTAGCTGCAACTGTGGCCGGTGGAAACAGCTGACTGTTATTTACCACTGACGTGATAACGAAGATTTTGCTACCTCGTCGATACTGGAGCAGAAGTTAGCGTCCTTCCTGCAGCCTTGTATGATCGCCAACATGAAGCTGCATTTGATCTAGAGACAGCCGATGGAAAACACATAGCTACGTACGGTAAGCGATATGTCTACTTAAACGTGGGTTTACGAAAACTCATACACTGGATTTTCACTATCGCCGATGTGAAAATACTTATCATAGGCATAGATTTACTGACCCACCATAACCTGCTTGTGAACCCTAGTAGAAAGAGGCTAGTGGGTAACAACGCAAAGCTATGCGTTCGTGGAACCAATGCCACAGGTCGTAGCTTATGTCCTCTTCGTTTTAAACATTTAATTAACCCTTATTTTCAGCCTATACTCGACAAGTATCCAGATCTGAATAAGGCTGACCTGTATTCTCCAAAGCACGCCGACTGGCGCCCGTAAACTAAGGATTGCGAAAAACGAATTCGAACATATGATTAACCTGGGAATGATCCGCCCATCCAGTAGCCCATGGTCATCTCCATTACACATGGTCCCGAAGAAGGATAGCAATGATTGGCGTCCCACCGGTGATTACCGACGTCTCAACGCCCAAACTATGCCTGATCGTTACCGGTTACCACATATGCACGACTTAACGGCCAACCTGAGGGGAATGACGATATTTACAGAAACCGACTTGGTAAAGGCATACATCCAAATTCTAATGTCTGAAAACGACATACCCAAAACCGCTATCGTAACTCCATTTGGCCTTTGTTAATTCCTTCGAATGCCTTTCCGGTTGAGAAATGCAGCACAAACATTTCGGTGTTTCATCGATTACGTGTTCCACTGGCTTGACTGTCCAAGCATACGTCGTCGACTGCTTGATAGCAAGCCCAGATGAAGTAATACATATGAAACATTTGGACACAGTCATTCGAAAACTATAACAATACGGATTTGCCATAAATATAAGAAAATGGCAAATTGGAATAACCTTGTTGGACTTTCTGGGGCATACTATTGACGCTAATTGTATACGACCTCAAAAACACAAGGTGGCGGCTATTCTGGAGTACTTGGAGCCAACCACCATTAAGCAGTTGCGAGCTTTCCATGGATTGGTATGTTTTTCCAGACGATTTATACGGAACTGTGCATCTATCATGAAACCACTAACGGATCAGCTTCGTGGGAATAAGAAGGTGGTCACAATGGATGCAGAGTCAAAGAAGGCTTTCACTGCAACTAAAGAAGCAATAGCCTATACGACTATGCTGGCTCATCATAATACTGAAGCTCCTGTCAGCATTGCGGTTGACGCATTTGACTCAGCCATTGGCGCAGTCCTGCAACAATGGACTGGCCAAGTTTGGCGACCTTTTAGCATTCTGCTTAAGACGACTAAACCATACCGGATCAAGATACGACACTTTTGGACGTGAACTGTCAGCCATGTGCTATGCTGTACGATATTTTCAAAATTCCTTCGAGGGCAGGAAATGTACAATAATCACCGACCATAAACCACTGACGTTTTCTATGAATTCAGCTTCAGATAAGTAATCTCCGTGAGAGTCGAGTCATCTAGACTACATTCCTCAGTTCTCTGCCGATATACGACATATATCTGGAGTTAACAATCTAGTTGCAGACGCCTTATTGCGAATACATTCCTTGGATCGTATCCAAGGAATCGACCTTCTTGAACTGGCTCGACTTCAAAGCGAAGGCCATGATCTTCATTACGAGCTATCCACAAAAACGCTCAAACTAATAGAAAAGGATGGAACACTTTATTTTGTGATTCTTCTACAGGTACAGCTCGTCCAATCGTCCCCAGATGTTATCGACGAATCATCTTTGACACATTGCACAACCTCTCTCATCCTGAAGTTCGTGCTACGACTAAACTGACTGCCCAGAGATTCTGCTGGCCGAAGATGAATAAAGACATCAAAGAATGTGCATGCTCCTGCGTGGCCTGCCAAAAGAACAAAGTAATTCGGCATAATAAATGCCCAATTGGCACTTTCCCAACTCCCAACCCTAGATTCGACCACGTCCACCTTGATTTGGTAGGACTCTTACAAGAATCAAATGGATTTTCTTATCTTTTGAAATGCGTGGACCGTTTTACACACTGGCCAGAAGCGATTTTACTCAAAGAAATCACTAGTGAAACGATTGCTCGTGCTTTCGTCAAACGATAAATAGCGAATTTGGGTTGTCCATCTACAATAACGACAGACCGTGGACGTTAGTTCGAGTCTGGATTGTTCCTCTCTCTGACCAAACTTCTTGGAGCAACGCGCTTCCGAACAACTGCCTGCCACTTACAATCTAACGGTTTGGTAGAAAGATTTAATCGGCAGTTGAAAGCAACACTTTTAGCTACGAACATCCCACAGTGGAACGACGCTTTCCACTAATTTTACTCCGAATTCTCAGCACTGCTTGGTGCAGTGTTGCGGAATTAGTATATGGAACGACTCTTGGACTACCAGGTGAGTTTGTGGAAACCGCTCTCATCTCGACAGACTTGGAGCTTAATTCTTACGTGAACCGGCTTACAAATACTCTGCGTTCAGCTAAGCCAATCCAAACTCGGTGACAATCGACAAATACTTTTATCCAACCTGCTTTAAAATATAGTGCACACGTTTTCGTACTTCGTGATGCTCTACGCCTACCTCTCGACGCGACTTGCGAAGGACCGTACAAGGTCTGGAAAAGGGAAACAAGTTACTATACGATCGCCAAGAATGACCACAAGAAGAACGTTAGCACTGACCGCCTCAAGGCGACCTACCTAGAAGGTAAACCTTTTATTACTGAACTCGCCACAACACCCCTAAAACCTGACATGAACAAAGTAGCTACACCCCAACCAGCGACCAACAAGCAAGTGGGAATTTCGACGAGCTCCATAACGCCGAAAGCTACACGCTGTTGTAGAAGTGCACGACTTCCAGGACTCTTGAACGAATATTATGTCTCGTAATTTTCTCCTAACTTCCCACTCCCTACGCATTGTAAAAAAACAAAATAAAAATCGAACAAAATTGCTTTTTTTTGCGTTGTGATATGCAACTTATACACTTTTGTGTTATTAAAAACCTTTTTTATTAGTAATATTAGTATTGTCTATATTTTACACGTTTCAGTAGCCGCACTGAGTTGCCAACTTGTTTTCCATTGTATACGAAATGCACAGATTTTAAAATTTTTTTCTTTTTGGATTTCCGGGCTGTCTGAAAACGAACAGAAGAACACGGAAGGAAAATAATATACTTTGTACAATGTTTTATACATCGACACTCTAGCGTAAACGCTGACGGCCAGAAGCTGCACAACACCGCAAGCTAACAAAGGAGCGTTTACCAATGTCAAACACAATGGGTTTTATCCTTTGGCTGGTACCTCTTGGGGTCCTCAGAAACCATTTAAGGGGGAGTGAGCTACAGTAGTAAATAATCCCCATAATAATTAGTTACATAGGCCCTCGACATTGATGCTGACCATGCTTGTTTTAGCGGACGCGACTGATTGAAGGCGCTCGGTAATGCATCACCATCAGATCACTTCACAACGCACTGTGGGTAGCGTCTCTGTCTAGTTTGCCAGCCTAGACTTTGCTTTCTCATTAAGGCTCTATTTATGATCAAATATAACTTCGCTTTCATCCTTCATCTCCTTCTGATTTACTTATTCGTACAAGATTCGGTACTGAATTTCTAAATAATAACATTAAAATAAATAATAAGAATAAATATTCTCTTTGAACTTTTGGACTTCTTTTATATGGAATGGGTCTACTTCGCAGCAACTTACTCCTAACGCTGGTTAACAACGTACTTAATGCTTCAATTATTCACCGTTCAAAATTAACCTGCATAGATTCCACCACTGTGGAATATTACCCCCTTATATGTGCTCTTTTGGCACCCTTTTGCAAGTTCCATATATTGTTAACCTTACCCCGTATCTAGATATGCTGTAGCACTGGGATGTTGTGAAACAGAGTTTTTGGGCATTGGGGCGTTACGACTGGTGGTGGGGGCTTTCGTGCAAGAACGGGAGGTCCATCATAACTTTCGATGTTTTCGGTTTTAAATCCTAACTTCATCACTAATATTTTGAACTTACAAGGACAAGATTATTTGACAACAGCAGTCACATCGGAAACACAAGTATGGGAAGAAGCTTAGATAGACGGGATGTAATGATGTATTTTCCATTATACAAAACAACAAAAACATATATGCACATAGGGTATATTGACGAGAGTTGCAAATATGAGGGGTCAGCTTTCTTCCTGCACTCAGCACCCTTTCAGTCTCTCTCAAAATTCTCCCAAGCGGCTTGGATTAGGCTTACCTGAGATGTAAGATAGCAGGAACGACATTAGCAACCACTTAAATCCCCTTGCATACTCAACTCTGTTACATCTTGAAATCGTAGTGCCGGAGACGAAAAGCGCGCGGTTGTTTGTCAGAAGTGCCTGATACTACAACACCTACCTCAGGAACCCTAGTACTGTGAACTTTGATGTCGTTGGCCTTGATTTTAACTAATACCTTCATATAGTGTGAGTCCCCTATCAACGACTATTAAAATCCTTGTATGTAGATAAATTTGTATCACCCTGATCATGCCTGTAAACTGGTATGTCCTCATGTACAAAATGGTACTTGAGAATAAATTTATTATTATTACTGTTTTCTTCGGTTTTACAGCAGACTGATGATCGGGAACTGTAAATGCAAACAGGAAATTTGGAGAACCAATTAAAGATTCGACAACACGTCCTAATATTTGTTACTAATAAACAAAACAAATAGTTTATATAATAAGTGATATATATTTGTAAAATTCCAATCAGTAGAAATTAAAATTTCTGACGTTTCGCGGCTTAGTGCAAGTCGCTTCTTCAGAGAAATGAATAACTGAATTTAATTATCAAAGTTAACCTTGGTAATGATATGTACAAAACAAATAGTGTTAAATAACATGGCATTTGCTTCGATATTGCAACCGACGACATTAATTAGGCGTGAAAAACGTGGTAAACTGTTACAAAGTATATAATGCTGTTTACATTAAAGTGCCGTATAATGTGTAACACCTTAAGACAACTTTTGGCTTAACCCCACGTTTGCGAATCATATCGCTCATGTCATGGAAATACGATCTTGTGCCAGAAATAATGTTTTGTCCCATTTCACTTTCCGGCGAGTTCGGCCCAACGTAAACAGCTAGAAATTAAAATTTCTGACGTTTCGCGGCTTAGTGCAAGTCGCTTCTTCAGAGAAATGAATAACTGAATTTAATTATCAAAGTTAACCTTGGTAATGATATGTACAAAACAAATAGTGTTAAATAACATGGAATGATGGCTTGGGAGTATCGGATAGTTTTTGGTTACATCAGAAGTCAAAATTGCATCCATTAGAAAGTTAACTTACGAAAGCATCCCTAAAGTGTTGGTCTTTTAATGAGTTTTCTAATATCAGTGGTCTATCCTCATTGCATAAACTCTCGTTATTGTATATCACTGCAACTTCCGTAAATATAAACACGCACTTACATGATATTATTGACTGATCTTATAAGGACTTCGTCTCATTTACAAAACTTAATCCTATTACTGGTTAGCATCATACCTAATGCATCAATGACCCATAACTCGAAATCAATGCATCTGTATTCCATTATTACAGTAGAATATCCCCATATATATGATCAGCTGGCGCGGTAAAACTAAACTTTGCTGGCGAACTCGCACAACTACCAATAGCCTTGAAACACCCTTTAACCAGTGAGAACGCACTGGTAGATAAAACCATATTTTATTATGAAAAACGGTTAAATTTTAAAACATTACACAGGATACGAAGTTTTGCATGATTTATGAACTTTTGAAGGTTGGAGACGGGTTCATTGAGTTTAAATTCCTAATATGAACGATACAGAAACTCATCTATGTGGCTTCAAATCATGTTGTTTCCATAACATTTATGAGGTCTGCGAAACTCCTTCAGATGTAACCAGTATTCTTCAATGTTTTGAGTGTGAACACCAGTACGTCGGTCTACAAAATGTCTCCGGTAAACTACGAGATGGTGAACGTATCCAAGTATACGAAGAGGCCGTAAGCTCGCTAGCCGTCAGTAAAAAATGTAGATCCTGGTAGAACATACATCTGGATCAATGGTGTCAGGGTCCTTGCAATTCAATCTAGAACATACGGGAAATGCCTGTCTCTTAATGCTCGGTCGTAGACCTACCAGAATGATTAAAGTAATCAGTACTTACTCATTCAGTTTAAAGAGAACTTCCTCTTTTATATTTTCCTTTCTTAATAGCTGTTTCATCTATTTCAACAATTTTTCCTACGCCTCCTAGCGACGAATTTAAACGTACCATCATTTCAGAGCATACATATCTACAGTGATGATACCATTGCACTGCTGACACTTCACTTGCATTTATAAAGGACGATGCCAACAAAACAGGCAGCCCACAATGCAGCTAACATGCAGGTTTGCTTAAGTGTCAGTCTAGACCGGCTAAAGGACCTGCCTGCTCTTATTGATTTCTTTTGCCAGCAACCATCACAACGGACGATAACTCCATTTCGCGTATCTGTGGATAGTGCTCGAGTCATATTCAGGCAAGGAGGCACAAGTTAACTCTCTACGAAATAATCCGACAGCTTGTAGATTAACGATAATGACGTCCTCATAGAAAATTCCAATCGGCCGATACAATATGAACATTATGAACTAAACCAAGCGCACTACCCTGAAACAATTACTTTTATTCTCATTGGCCTTCTCAAGTCTACTGGCAAAGTTTAATGCCACCGTTTGGCGCTCCAGCCAAAGTATGAAAAGCTCTTGGCTTGATTCCGTATCTGGACATGTACTACAACCCATTATGTTTACTCTCAATCGCTTACTGGAATCACAGCATCCGGAACGGAAAGCTCGCGGTTGTTTGTCGGGAGTGAACCATAGTACACTACATACACCTGGTATCCTAGTACTGTAGACTTTGTAGTCGCTACTTTTTTCTTCTGTTCTTATCAGTTTTCATATATTCATATGGTGTAAACTTCCTAACATAGTCTTCTTACTGAATTCCTTGTATATGGATAAACCCGTGTCACTCTTATCATGCCTGTAAACTGGTATGCTCTCATGTACAAAGTATTACTTGAGAATTAAGGTTGTTATTATTATTATTGCTATCCAGAAGGAAGTTAACCTGGAAATTTCCAGTCAGCACAGTCGCAGACTTTTCAGTGTTATGTATCTGCTACTACAGCAATTCAAAATCTTTAGCCAATAGCTTTACCTGCTCATTTCAGCCAACCACATTGATTAGTCATAAATTCTGACGCCCTTACTTTGCAGAATTGTAAGATATCTTTTACAATCCCAGTCACATCTTACGTTAGAAAGTGACGTAGCAACAGGTGACAAGGTTGCCAACCCTAACATATTTCTAACGTACTATAAATAAAAGTTGAGCAAATGAAGCTACTTTGGGAGATAATGGATTGCGATTTATGGAATCAGCCATTGAATAATTCAATTCGATTTAGTCGGCTGTTGTGCAGGCGACATCTACATCAGTTGATGTATACAGAAAGTCGTTATTTTTGCGTCTCTTAATGAGACCACAAACCCTGTTAGGAACAGGTATTCGGTTAATCACTGCTGCCAAGGGATTTACACAACGAAAAACAATTTGTTCTTTCAAAAATCTAGTACCATCTGGCATCTAAGTAACTAAAACTTTCTATGGAAATGAAAGTCCTTCATCGGTTGGTGGTATGTGATTTCATTGCCTTGCGAAAATCCCGCTTCGTTTGTAACTTTTCAAGGTCGTAAGAATGTCATATTGCGGCAAATCGAACTGGGATTGTACTCTGGTCAATATCTTTCTAATCTGCTATGAGTTTCATGATCACAGAAACCTGTATGAATAATTTGGTATATTTACTTCGACGTTAGTACACCCATTGTCTCCGAGCAAGATTCTACATAGGTGTTCTAAATCCCTGTCATTGAGGGTTTAGTTTGTTTGAGATGAATGTGACTGTCGGACCAGTTCAACGCCTTAGAGATGAAAGTTTTCTTCCATGTATCGTAAGAGTGACAAAGAATGAAATACTATGGAGAAATGTAGACGAATCAAATCGTCATGCGGCAGTCAAGCAAAGTTCGTAATACTAAATCATTACTTGCTTGTAGTAAGCTTTGAAAATATTATCGGGACCACTTCATTGTCGGATATTTGTGGAGTGAGATGGCTCACGGATTTGTGTAAGTTGTTCCAGATAAAAGGGAATGGACACTTTAAACATTCTTGTGGATTCATTATTTGGAGCTTTACGCGGACAAAGAAGCATAATTGGGTAGTTTGTTGGTCTACATTCTACTGTAGCTGTGGAAAGGATGTGTCCGCCTGGCTAGATCTTTTAAACAGCAGCATGTTAAATGCAAGTATGTTTTTATTAAAGAGGTTTCATTTTAAATTTAGTTTTTCGGTCCTGATGAAGTATAACTTTTAATATTCAAAGTTGTGTATAAATATTTAAGCTGCTATGCTTGAAAGACGTTCGGGTTGAGCATCTGTTTTTTTAAACGATACATTAAACGCTTGTTTTAAGGATGAATGTAACCAATTGGCTCAGTTCAAATAAAGCAGTCAACACTAAACAGCTACGTTTTTTACTTCCATTCCAGCATGGCATTCTTGTTAGTTGGTGTCGTGGTTCTTGTGTAGGCTATGTCGAAACTACTGAATAAAAGGGTGCACGCGCCTTGTTTCGTTCACCATGCAAAGAATTTTAGAAATTTGTTAAGATCTCACGAAATCTTCGTTTTTAGGATAGACTCTTCTAAAATTCAGGAACGATTTAGTTATTCATTTTATTGACTTCTTGCGTATTTAAGCTATGCTTATTTGCTTTTCCCACTGGTTTGACAGGAGTTCTTAAACATATTCTAATTTGATACTTAATTACAATAATGTAGCCACTTTGGTGACATTAGGTTATGTTGAGTGAAGACGTGATCAAGTCGGCTGTGGTAGACCGGACCTTGAAACGCTTCCTCCGTTCCTCATTGGTTCGGCTGTAAAAGTCATATCCACCGTATATTACACATAAGGTTAACATTTCTTGTTATTAGCGTTAGTGGATGTGAGTAAATGTTCTTACTGGTGTGCCGCAACTCCTCTCAGGGACACTTCACGATTTTTCATTTGTTATGTACTTTATTGTAGCTGTTCTTTCAATATTGCTAATATAAATTCCGAGAAACCGTACAGGTACTTGGTGTTTGTTTTATTTGCTAATGTTTACTTCGATATGCAGCAATTCTAGTTATGTTATGCTAGTGCATGATTAACTCTTCTTCACTGTCGTTTATTCACTTTTTCCCAAATTTGTCTACAATCGTCCAAGTCAGTTTTTGCTGACTATGGTAGGGTGGTATATTATCTTAGCGGACAGTTATCATCCCATGAATAGTGGATGCACTTCTTGATAAATAAACACTTGTAATATATAAACTTCCCATAGTTATCATTCTGTGTGTTTCAGATAAGTGCGAGTCATTATTACTGTAAATTAGTAACCATTCATTTAGTCAAACGTGGATTCTATTGATACAGTAATCTGAGATTACAAAAAAGGTCCTTTCAAAAGCTTATTTTGAGTCTTAACTTATGCTTGCTTTGCAGACATGTTCTACGTTGATGAAAATTTAGATTTTAGCAAGTTAGTTGTTTGTTATCGGTTTTCGTTTTCACTATCAATATAATATTTACTAAATAGCACATCATGAAGAACCTGACCTAAATTGCGAAATAACATTACTATCTACTTTAATTAAATTCATTCCCTTTGATACTTATTGCTCGTCGTAAATTTACCAGGGATATAGCAATTATCTGTTATACTGGTTAGAGTATCTCCCATTTTCGTAAGATATCTGTTTAAATAACAGAAAACTAGCTAACTAATATATATGTAGTAAAGTGTCTAACTGCTTACAATATTAATATGCTGTATATAAACGATTTCTTTGTTACAGACCCCTTACGTCCAAGCAACTTATTGGTTTTCGTTAATCCCTTTAGTGGAATGAGAAAATCACATCAAATTTATACACGTCAAGTAGCACCGTTATTTTGTTTAGCCGGAATTCAAACAAAAGTCATTGGTGAGTTTGTATATCTTGTCCATTTTGTTGCTTAATCGGCATTTAAGTTTGTTTTGTTTTGTTTGTTATTATTATTATCACTAACGTAACTTCTACCCCTACTAATGTAATGTTAATCTTGCTGTGCTTTAGAAGTATAACAATTTGAACCGATGCATATATACCAGGTTCTATGTTGATCATACATACATACATACATTTAAGCTGGCTTACTAGAAATTTACTTTGTATCGCTGTCACCTGTAAGTTAATCTTTACTTATTTAAAGAGATAACACAGTTTCCTAGCAGCATATTCACCTGTCATTTCTCATTTCTGCTGTGTATTCTCATCTTTTGTATTACCATTTAAACGAGCCCGTCTCATTCATCAAGCATTAGTCTATATATTCGGCTTTAAGTCATACATTTTGCGTAACATCTAGCATTACTATCTTGTTCCAAAAACAAGACAGGGAAGCGAAGTTCGAATCTGTAACTTATTAATTGAAGGTGACTGTTGTAGCTGGTAAACTGCCTTTCCATTTATTTTGATTGATGGCTTTTTTTAGTGATTCTTGATTTTATAGAAAACACATTCGCCTTAGCATTGCAATTTTTATGTAC
The DNA here is from genome assembly GCA_034768735.1 of Schistosoma mekongi. Lineage (NCBI taxonomy): Eukaryota > Metazoa > Platyhelminthes > Trematoda > Strigeidida > Schistosomatidae > Schistosoma > Schistosoma mekongi. The sequence goes on from CM068309.1 coordinate 31,298,962, forward strand.
TCTGAATCTTAATGTGTTTTTAATCGCTTGAGACCCTACAAAGCCGACTTATAATGTGTTTTATGTATATCGTTATGGCTGAGATTATTGTTTTTACATTGTTAAGTTTTTAATAATGGGTTTGCTATTGGAGAATACATATAGGTTCTGACACCTATTGTAACTGTTTTTGAAATGGCTTGACCGAATTATGTGCTAGTGACCACTAATTGGTATATAGTTGCCTACTACACTCAATTTTAGTGCTAATACTGTCCTTAAAACTGCTAACCAATTAAATCTGAATACTGGATTCTTAGTGAAGCGAAAAGTAAACTATAACTTGTTTATGTCAGTTAGCTAAGGTAAAGCGAATGGTCACATTTAGATCTCATATTCCTCAGATTGTGTATATACTGTAGTAACTGATGATAATTATGAGTGTTGGGTTTCATCACCTCATTACGGCTATAAAAATTAAAAGCTACAACTCGTCTGTGCTTTTCATATGCTAGGTAACAAAGGTTGGTAAGCATTCTCTTAAGTTCAGTAACATGTTAATGTTTAGCAATAAAGATCCGTCGTGATTAATGGAATATTACTATTACTACCTCATATTGCCAATTCTGTCATTACCATGGTCCCCTTACATTTCTAATACATGTTATATAATTTTTGTGTTTACACGCCTTCCCTCTATGAATTCGTGACACCAGTCATCTAGTAGAATTAATAATCCAATATAATTAGCTGTTTATATATGAAAGAGTCAGTCAATTATGAACAACTTTGAACCTGACACATCGGCGCATAAGTCCAAGTTGCCATATCACATTAGCGCAATAAGGTTAAATTTGCAAGAATAATACGATAACAGAATACTATAGGGAGGATTAAAGCGAAGCTGTATAGGAAAAAATAATTAAACTTAGGATCTGGAGGAGGATTGCGAGTGAATACACTTGCGCCAATGTGACCGATTCTGAGCCATGTCACTTAGTGTCCTCAGGCACTGATCACGATTATCATGCATATCCAAACCAAGTATTCTGTATCTACCAACAAGGCTTATATCAATAATCAACGACTTTATGGACTGACCACATTTCAGTTTAACCGCCGTTAGCTTCTCCTCACCTTACTCTTACGCCAACCAACATCGTGCGGCAAGGCAGGCCGTGGATGGGCATATGTAATACACGTCCTAGCTACTTAAGACGATGAAGCTTCTCAACCTTATCCATTAATTCGCAATTATCCAAAATACTGGTTTCTAGCTTCAATATTGCTTGCCTCGTCACTCCATCACCTGAAGCCTTCTCGTGTCTTCTATATCCAAAAGCTATGTTTCTCATCTATGTGTAAGTACAATGTGGGTTGCAACGCAGTTCACCCGGCTTTTTGTTGGCAGACAAGTATCTTGCCTACGCCACAACTAACGTAACTTAGCCATAGCCAAACTAGTTCTTTGGATCCGAGCTGAGATTTTGTCAGATATCGACTTACAAGAGCTGACTGATGGGACTTCCGAGATAAATGAAGTGGGTAGCCTACTCAGCTGCTTCATTCCCCTTGACAAATGGAGACGACGATGCAGACCAGTTCGAAAGTAACATTTTGCATTTCGAGGGAGAGGAATGCTTACTGAATATGTTTGGATTGCTAATCACGGTGTTCAGGAGACTACATATTTATAAGCTCCTACATCGAATACGACCACATAGTCTGCATATTAGGAATAGATAAAAAAGCCTCCTGGCAAAAAGTTAGTTCATAAAAATGTAGTTTGTTAAACGTAACTTCTGGGAGGACATTTGTGACAAAATAAAAGTAAGGGGCATAAGGGGCAACCCTGAAGAACACCATCCGAGGTTGACACTCCTGATGACAGTCCATCATATTGTCTAATGGTGTTCGACGAGTGGGTTTTTATATAGCTTACGTACTTTTGTGGTACGTCTTTTAGTGACAAATTGCCATAATGCTTCTCGGCCTATGGAAATGAAAGCAGCTTTCAAGTCATGGAAAGATCACTGGGAGCCTGTCGAAGTATTTACGAAAGTGTTCCGCACATCGGTCTTATCCTCTCGACTGAGAGTAGGTCGTTGACCCATATTCTTCCGTAACGGTATCGCTAACAACTGAGTTTCTGTTGTCAGTTTTCTTGATGAGTCGAAACAGTTGTTTGGTATTGCATATTGAGGCAGCCGTGTCCATCGTTTTTGCTTTTATTACCCTCCACTACTCACGACGGTTGTGGAAACTTTTTGTCAGTTTACATTTGAGTTGTCATCGTTCTCCGAGCCTGTCGGAGTGAGTTTTTGAGCCTCCATCAGTTCACTAAAAGTCCCAGAAATCCATTAGTCTTTCTTAACCTTTGATCTAGGTTAGAAGCAGATATCATTGCTGCATTCAGGGCTAGTTGAAACTCGTTCCAAGCTTCTTCAGGATGAACCTGCTAAACATGGTCGACCAAGTGGTTCTTTGATCCTTCCTTAAGTTCATTCTTTGCTTTTCCTTTCTCGAAATGATACCCAAGGCTGTGACCTTTCTGTGCCCAGTAGAACGCACGGAAATACGCAGTTTCACTAACGCGTTGTTAGGGTCCAAACATGTGCTCCAGAATAAGCGGCAGTTCTCTACAGAGCTTCAACGATGACGGATGTCGATATGACCGGTCTTTGTCTATCGTTGTGCTAATGTTAAGGAGAGTTAGGTTAGACGGTGCTTGAAATTTATGTTCGTAGAGAATAAACGTTAATCTGAACATATATGTAGGGGACAATCTCCTTTATCTGCTCATCGGAGTGGTGGGCTGAAAAATCTGCCTAAGTATTTTTTTAGGATGACTTAGCATACCAATTTGGACATTAAAATCCCCTGTTATGATTACTAAGTTTAGTTTCCTGAAGGAGGTTAGGGAACCTTCTATAGAATTTATCTTTTACTCCATCTAAGCTGCAGTCAGTGGGGGGGGGATATAGGTACAGACAATGTTAAGGCACTTGCGTGTGTCACTGATTTTTCGAGTTCTTACTGTATCGTTTTGATTAACAGTACATAAACGACTATCGATAGGAATCCACTCAAAAAGCACCTGTTCTGTTTGCAAACCAGCAAGGTCACGCAAATTCGCTGTTAGGTTCCCAGATAAACGACGAATAAATCACGCTATTTCTCCGTATTGATTAAGTGAGGCCAAATGAACGACTACGATGTGATCTTGTATGCATTTTTGGTGACACAACATATATCAACAACAAAAGACTTAACGGTTGTATCTAAGGAGGCCTGTTGACCGATTTTACACAATGTTCATACATTGAATACTCTAACGTGCAGTTTAAAGTTCAGTTTCCGGAGACCTGGGGTAGCAATCCTTGAACTCGGACCATTAGCGTGTGTGGCACATGTTGGAGAGGTCGACGAAAGTTGAGGATTAAAAGGGAAAGTAGAAGAAGCATTACAAGGAGGAGTGATTTGGGCGTGAATAAGGTGATCTCGAGTGCTGTTAGAGATGTGAAGGCGCTTATCACTTCCTGTTTGCTTATACCGTAAAAGGGTTTTTATTCTTTAGGTACTTGGAACAGAGTTAGGTGTGGTTTTGACTATCCCAGAGTATGACTACAGTCCCTAAGGGATAACTGCTTAAGGTGGGTCACACAACCTTTTTACATGTGGTTCATGGTGTGCTAGTTCCTTGCTTGAAAAGGCCGTACCACCGGAGACTGAAATTTCTAAAGTCCGGGGAGGTGTACATCCTTAGAGTTGGATTTTTCTATTCCCCCTTTGTTTGTGGGAAGGCATCATCGATGTCATGCCGGCTGCTCGAGGGGGGGGATACCTTACTTCCGCACCTCTACACAATCAACAGTAAAACTTCGCCCCCCGGGTAATATGTTTTCTGCTTTTAGTCTTACTGCCGACCTGCTTAGCATTGTAAGGTTTTAAGGAACGATTGTTCTGGCTAGTAGGCTTCTATTGGTTCATCACGATAGGCAAGCGCAGACACGGTGTTAAGGTGGCAACAACGGTCAGAATATATAAAACGCTATTATGTCCCTAATTTTTTGCAAAATAAGCGAAAATGGTGTAGTTCTTTAAATTGTAACGTGGTGTCAACAACTGAAAGATTATTGCTGAATGTGCTTTACTTCGTAAGCAAGGTATTTTAAACATTCAGCATAAAGTATTTTTACAGTCTACCTTCCCAAATAAATAAATTGTTCACCGTAATGCTCAAAGATAAATGATGATGATAATAGAGGATTAAAAGCTGACATAATTTTATTTGGTGGTGCCTATTCATATTGGAGTGAAGACAACAATTCCTATTGATTTTTCTATAGGGATTCAACATTGATGGAAGGCGAACCCAGAACTTTTATTTATAACCACTCACAATATGATTCGCAAAGCTTTCTATTTATATGAATTAACTGAATGGTTTGCGAATGTGATTATATATACTTATGCCACATTAGAAAATGATGAAATACATTGTACTTTATATTGTGCTTACCGTCCTTTTTGTTTGCTGTGAAGACTAATACATAAGTTGCGTACAGAGATATTATAGTCTCCAATTTATTTATGAATGTTTACATGATGTGTCCTTTGGTTAGTTATTCGGACATAGATTTCGGTTGACCTATTTGATAGTGATCGATGTAAATGAAGTCTTATATGCTGTTTATTTTGGGGACTTATTCAAAGCTAGTTACACTTTTTTAGTTAAACAAAGATGTTTGAACGAGGAATATATTTTTTCCATAAATGCTCATCAGGTTCTACATTTATATGTTCAAAATTAGTAGTCACAAAAATAGCCAGTTCTGAGGCTGATATAACATCATTTAGATGTCAAGGATAACTGTGGAGGTGCACCCGGTATATGATCAAGTTACGTTTGAATTATTACCAGAGCAACTTCTAACGATTGAACCCACTCTTACGAATGAGAAGAAATCAGAAAGCAATGAAGGATGGAAGAGAAGTTATATTTGATCGTGAATGGAGCGGCAATGGGATAGCAACGTCTAGGCTGGCAAACTAGAGAGAGTTGCTTTTAACGGTATGGCGTGACGTGATCTGGTGGTGATGCGTGACCGAGCGCCTTCAACTTAGTAGTGTCCGCTAAAACAAACATGGTCAGCATCAATGTCGAAACCTGTGTAACTATTTATTTTGGGGATTATTTACCGCTACAACTGGATATAAATTTTTCTCTTCGGGTTATTTATAAAATACGAATGTTCATGTTGAAATTATCATCATGTAACTTGTGAAACGTAAGCGACAACTGAAATAAACGACGTTATTAATCAAATATATGTAGGTTTCTTTGCATATGGGTGACATAGGAGATGGGGTGGTAGCAAAACACGATTAGATGAAATGTTTGTAGACAAAGGCTGAATCCTACTTAAAATGAAACCGAATAGGTAAGAGATTGCAAATTGGAGTGAGTGGTAATCAAAATTCGTCAAATAGTAACAATAAAAGTAGAAAGTATTATAATCAGTTCATTTGTTCACTGTGAAAAAGTTACAAAGTCAATAAAATTAGGAAAGAAGATTGAGGGATATTCAAATTCATTCTATGTACCTTGATTAATAATAACAATAATAATAATAGTAATAATAAATATGCTTATTTGTGAATAGAGTGGTATTTGGATAGGGTAAACTTAAATTATAGAAATGCACATAAAGAGGGAAAGATAAATATGCATTAGTCAAATTAAATTGTCGTATGATTAAGGTGGAGATTGGTTTAATGGAACTTGCGTCGGCCATAGCAGCATAAGGGGTTGAACGTACTTCTGTGTGCACAGTTCTGGCCTCTTTACCCGTATAGCTATCGCCTCTGCCGTTTTAAGGACTTGTTTGTGTGTTAGTCTTAATTTAGGATAGTGAACAACAATTACTTTCAGTCAGTTAATGAGTGAATGAATTGTAACAATGGATATGAATGCGAAAAAATAAAATTTTCTAAATAATGTTTGAATTCATTATGTAACAATGCATTAGAATATACTCTGCAGTTTGTCAATTCTGTAATATCGTAAACCTTTTATCGATACCAAAAAAATGTTTACCGCGATTTCATACAACGTACATAGCTTGAAGTTTTAGTTTAAAGTTATTTGAATGTCAGTCACTGGATACCGACTCAGTGGTCTATGGGTTGATTGCTCACCTTCAAAATTTACTCGATTGCGTATATGTGTATACGTTGTAACCACTGTGAAATATATGTTAACCCCATATTTCTATGCAATAATGTCACTGGATTTTTACCGGAGTTACGTTAATTTCATGAGAGGTTTTAAGTATCTTAATCTTAATTCAAAAGGTATGGCAAGTCTACTTTTTGTAATCTGTCTCCTTTGTTTTGTAAAATCTGTTAATTATCCTATATTGTTGATAAATCGTTTGTCACTACTCATATTTGGATCTTATTTTGTTTTTGTTTCGTCATTATTTCTTCTTACATTAGAATATGTTACTTAAAGTGAAATTCTATGGAAATAAAGTATAAGAGTTAGATATGAGAATGTTTTCGACAATTAATTTACACTTAGGTGCCGTTGATTACATATTATTTTCAGTATTTTTCAATTATACAGTAACGACGTCCCGTGGTCATGTGATAGACTATCTAATGGAGAACTCGTTGGATTCTTATGATGGGTAAGTTTTTCTCCTATATTGATTAATTGTGAACTTTATTGGTTGAAGCGACATATATATTGGTTTGGTTTAATATTATCCGATAGTAGTAGTAATCCATGAATCTTTTATCGTGAAAAAATGTTTAGCTGCTAGGTTATTTTATAATTTAAGTGATAATTATGTAGAGGAGCCTTGTTTCAACATATATACTTCATTGGCTGAACATATTAGAAATCGTTATCATACTAATGTTTCATTTTCTACATACATATACATGTACTTGGCTTCCAGGCGCATTCTGAGTGTAAAGGCTAGTAATACTACCTGGTTGTCCTGACCATAATGAGCGAAGCGGGGTTTAAACCTGTTACTTCGTTGGTGAAATTTGGACGCGACCTCACCTCACTACAATACCTGTACGGCGGACTGAATGTATAGAGATGTAATACAAACAAGTATGAATTAGTCACATTACTAGGTGGATATATAAAACTAGTAATTTTCTAGACAGTCCATAATCAAAAACTGATCATATTGAACATTATATTCGTGCTTTTTTCTTCAGCATTTCTTGATGGCAATAAGTAAATTTATCTAATTTCTACCTCCTAATATATTTAATCTTTCTTGTTGTAAAACAGATAAGTTATCAGTTTCCAGTTATGTAAAAATTGCTCTTGAAATGTTATATCTCATATTTAACTCACTACTTTTCTTTCTGTAACTGGTCGCTATCACAAATATGATTTTGTTGGTAATAGTTTTTAATACTACTGAATATATTGTCACTGAAATGTAATTTTGTATCATGAATAAATGACAGTATAGTAAGTCACATGCTCTAGTATTGTGTAGTAATGTTGGTAATCTTTTTGTAAACTTTCAGCTCATATTTTGATCACATCATTTTGATGTAAATCATGTTGGATGCATTTAAAGGTTGAAGTCGAGGCATGTTTAGGGTTACTCAGTTCATAAATTCCTCTTCGTAATTATTAATAACACACTTTTTAGTTAGCTCATTTGTAGTGACTAACTTATCTAAGTGTCTCTAAGCAGTACTACGTATAAAATAATGTTTTCATTATAAAAATAAACTAAAAAACATTACTATCTTTTAAGTGTGGTTATATTCTGTCACATTGAGCATATTAGTTTTGTGTGAATGTTCACTGTTTATCATATGATGACCGAATTGATAAAGTGACCAAACCGATAATTTACTCATGGGATCATTTTCAGAATCTGCCTTAAGTGGATCTCAGAAGATAGAATAATTGACCAAACGATCATAGATTGGGAATTTAAGGCCAATATTCACATATAAAGATATTCAACCAAAAGATTGAGTTTCAGTTATATGTTAGTTAACATGGGTCACGAAGACTGCCAATAATCATTACCGTCTGCTTCTAACATTTTGATAATAATAGTACGTTCTGGTGAGTAACGGATACATCACCACGAGCGTTTCCTAGCGGACAATGTCCCAGACTATACATCGTGGTCCATTAACAGGTGGACTAAGATATAATTTTTGAGAAGCATAAAAAATAATATAGCACGGGTGGATTCCCTCCACGTTTTTTACATGATTATCTTCACCTAGTAGGAGGAAATCGCAAACGAAAACAGGAAGCACAGAGCAATAGCAAAGATTTCCTATAGGTAATAAAGTTTATTGGAATATTGCCTACGACGATTTACAACACATACTTGTAATAAGATCAAGTGGGCAAAATATTAACATTAAACGAAATTTAATGGATATAATAAATGTCAAAGTGTCCTTAAATTTAGAATCCCTACTATTTCGTTGGTGGAATAAAAGAGAATTGTTGGCGTGACCACCTGGGACAGTATCGGAAGAGAGGAAACTACTAATTTGCCATACATATAAAAAAAGGCGATTTTGTTTCATTGATACTTTGTGACAAACTATTGCAGATTTTCGAAAATTCATGTAGAGGGTGGATTTAGTCATTTTTACTTTTGATATCGACTTATGAAGGCTATAACAAGGCGGATCAACATTACATTTCGTGATCGTAGATGCTTAGAAAAATTTACTGGAAGCTTTATGCCTAAGTTTCAAGTTGGTTGCGATTTAGAATCTTGTTTTGGGTGTCTTTCTTGAACCATCATAATTCAACATATTGTTGAAGTTATCAAGATAACAAGCTCTGATTGCAGCGATCAAAGTTAAAACATAATATAACGATATTTTGGTGTACACTATCAGTTACCCTAAATCAATATAAATTAATGCTTGTAATTTTGTATTTAGTTATGTTGTTGAGCAATCGGGTACTTACTACTTGAAATAATCCAACATAGTCCATTTTACACAAGTCATAGCTTGTACCTTGGTTGTACTTAATATATTTCTAGTGAATTAAGATAAGTACTTTTCTTTTTATTACATATTGTAATACACAACGCTATCAATTGGTTACAATTTCTTTGAGAAGTAAATTTCTTGCTGGGATGCAAATATGTGGCTGTTTGCGTCTAGTCTGAAGGTATGTTATTTATTGGGGTAGTGAATGAGGAAGTCGAGAAGAGAGAAGCACAAGAAAGAAGATGAACCAACAACTCTTTAAGCATGTAAGGTGCACTTGGATGCAATTAATGAGATCAATGGATATCAGTTGTAGCAATCTAAACGTCGAAACTATGGGTTAATACACTGATGTTTCCAGTGGGTTGCAATATCAATAAATACACAACCGACTTTCAGATTGCTTATTACCTGTTTGTTACTTCACTTTTAATTTTTATTATTTATTGTTCTGCTCTGTTTAATTAACTTTTTAGAGTAATTTGTGTCGGCGGAGATGGATTTCTAGCGGAAGCTGTTCAAGGTTTGTTGTTACGCGAAAGATCCAAGTCCAATTTACCACTCTTCTCAGGACATAAACCTGGAGGAATCGAATTAAAATCGACAATTCGACTTGGAGTTATTCCAACAGGTTAGTGTTAGGGAATAAAACAGACAAAGCAGATGTATCTGCAGTCTAATTGAAAGGTTTGTGGAAAACAGCTTAACTTAAGGTTATTTCTACAAAGGACTAATTTGTGAAATCCCTTTGTACTTTGCAAAGGCGTTTTGATCACTAGTTTAAATTTGATTTTCCCAAATCGTATTACAACCTATTGTGTTATTGACTTAAACTTTTAGATGTTTTTCCAGTTCCCATAATTAGTCGTTGATAACTCGAATTATCATTTAATTCACATGCAACTACCTTTTTATCTTCATATTTTGAGCTATATAGTGATAATTCCTAGCTTTGAATAGTATATCTGAATACCACGATTCCACTAACACGTCTAGTCTCAACGAGTTCGGAAGACAATTTTACCGCGGAATATATATTGGTAGAGGTCAAAAACACTTATTCAAGAAAAATGAAGCAAGCGTTATTAAATATTATATTTACGAAAGACCTTGAAAATAAAGTAATAATTTAACTTACTTTAAGATCAACTGGCTAATTAGAATCATACTGTGAAAATAACCAAATTATGGTTGATTATCTACATTTAGCTACCTTACTATGGTTACTGGGTTAAAGAATACATAATAAAATAATGCGTCTTGCTGACGGCTGCCATCTAGTATAATGGCTTATTTCAGAAGTTCCTACCGATTACCTTCAACTATCTAACATAAACAATAATCATTAATCGTCATGCTCTCGTTTTTATCCTCCACCTTTTAGGTTCAACGGATGCTACGTCTTATTCTGTTCACGGTACCAACGATGTTATAACTGCTGCGCTTCATATTATTTCTGGTGTGTTGATTGTTAATGAATCATATTATTTGTAACTCGAATCTACCGGTTAATTCCACGTTGAACAACTGTCAGAGACCGGTGTCTAAATAGGTTAAACGATTATTACCTTCTGTATCTGCCTTATTAAGATGGGTATGAACTGGTAACTGTATGTGAATCGACTTTTATCTTTTATTAAATTAAAGCAATATTATAAAGGATTCATTTTAATTAAGCTTCCAATATTTGAATATGTTCTGATCTACACTTAAATATCAGTTATGCACCTATGAATCCACAGCGATCGGCGATCCAGTGAGTCATTTCACGAGACGCTCTTAGTGCAGTAAAACATTATTTTGCAATCTCATGTGATTCCCATGGCTTTCGTACCTAAAAACTACCTAAAATATTGTTGCTTTTAAGTACGTATACAAATGTGGCACAAAGGAATAACATACCGTCTCTGTATCTTAGTTTCGTTACATTTGAGTAGATTAGGCAAATGTATACATGTGTATGTATAATCAACATAGAACCTGGCACATGTGTGCATCAGTTCAAGTTGCCATACATCTATGGTACCACAAGATTAACACCACATTAATAGAAGTTACTTCAATAAAAATAATAATAATAGTAGTAACAAGGAGTGTGAACATGTAGAATATGGTTCAGGAAGCGTAGAAAAAAAGTTATGGAATAATTTAAAGCTCACGATTTAAGGGAGGACAATGGGTGGATACATCGGCGCCATTGTGACTGATTCTGGGCCATATCACCCAGTGTTTCTAGCCACTGGTTAAGGTAATCGCGAGAGCCCATTCCAGATAGTCTGCAGCTACCGACACGACTTAAATCAGCGGTCAGTGACTTCATGGACTGATGTCATGTTTTAGTTTGGCCGCCTCTAACTCTCTTCCATCGTATTCCTATATCAGTCAACATCGCGCGTCGAGGCAGACGGTGGTTGGGCATACGTAACACATATCCCAACCACTTCAGTCGGTGAAGATTCTCAACCTCATCGACTGATTAACCACATTTGCCTAACACTCGTCGTCTAACCTCGGTATTACTTACTTGGTGATCCCAGCTAATGCGAGCGATGTTTCGAAAACATCGATGGTCAAAAACTAATAGCCTTCAAGTGTCGTCTACCCTTAGTGGCCTCGTCTCACACGCATACAGTAAGACAAAGCGAATTGTTGCACAGTACACTCTTCCCTTCGTTGAGACGAAAATCTCGTCTACGCCATAAGTGACGTAAGTTGGTAAACGCCAAACCAGCTTTTGAATTCGTGAATATATTTCGTCAGAGACCAACCCATTAGGGCTAATCAGACTTCCAAGATAAGTGAAGTGGTTGACGTGTTCAATTACCTCACTCCCTATCTTTAGTTCAGGTGTTGACGAAGGATTCTGCATCTTATCAACGTCTTCGCCAAACAGGACTATATCGTCAGCATATTTTAAGTCAATAAGTGGATCTCCTGGTAGGAGGTCGATTTCTGAAAAGTCAGACGATGAGAGTGTAATTTCCAACAATAAGTCAACTATGAAATTGAACGAAAATGGGGCAAGTGGGCAGCTTTGACGGACACCACTTGAGGTTACGAGTTCAGATGACAGTTCGCCATATGCTCTGATACGACTAATAGTGTTTGAGTAAAGAGCCTTAACAAGGTTTATGTACTTATGGGGTACGTTTTTAAATGAAAGACTGCTATAGGACTTCTCAGTCTACAGAGTCAAATGCTGCTTTCATGTCGAGAAAAACCACCATTGTCGGGCGCCGAAAAGTATGTTTGTGTTCTAAAACCTGACGAATGGTGAATACCTGGTCTATACAACCGCGACCAGGTCTGAAATCAGCCTGGTTTTCTCGTATTTGTAGATCACGAATTGTAGTTAAGCGTCTGACAATTATAGAAGCTAGTATTTTAGACACTATATTAGTCAAACTAATTCCTCTATGGTTATCTCAGGACGACTTTGACTATACCTTATATACTGGGACGATTAATGATCGACACCAGTCAGACGGAATTATGTCAAGTTCCCAAACCCTAGTCAAAATATCAGTCAATCTAATTGTCAAAGTGGGGCCACCATCCTTAAAGACCTCTGGGAATAATCCATCTGCTTTGCCTCGCCTTAGATTGGCTATGGCTTTTTCAACTTCGACAAGAATCGGGCAAATCCTTTCTTTTACAAATGCTATTTTTTGTTTTTTTCGTATGGATAGGTGATGATATTAATTTGGATGTTGTATCTGTGCATGCAGATGACGATGGGGCATTTATCCGTTATGTAATAACAATGTTAGGCTATGGATTTCATGCTGATCTTTTGCGTAATGATGATAAACGACGTTGGATGGGTCCTCAGAGGTATAACTATTCTGGTAAGCTTTAATTGCCATTAGTATTTTAGATTTTTTAAATGTTTTATGTTACTAGAATGTATCATATTTAGGATGTAACAATAATCTCTCTCTTTTACTATAGTGAAGTATTTGATTGAAACTTATTATTTGTGTAACGTTAGGTTTATTTTTATTTATGTAGTCACAGTTAGTATCAGAAATAACAATATTACTGTATTTCATTGGAATCAAAATATGGTTTACAGTGGAATTCAGGACATGCCTCTCATCTTAATCAATACTCTTCAAGTGGAAGAACTTTCATCCAGAGGTTTTGAATCCAGCACCCTTCGCTTCAAACGTTCATCGTTCTTTCGATTGGGCTACTAACACTGACTTGTTTATTCGGGAAGAAGTTATGTATGCGAAGGTTTGGATTTTCCTAATGTTGATACTATTGATTTCATTCGATCAGTCTCTGTTGCTGTATGTGCATCCTGGATGTCGTCTATAAGTTATACATTTCCATCTAAATAACTGCTTTAGTAAAACTGTTACATCATACAGTTTTAGTAATATTTAATGCAATTGTTAACGTCAAATCTGGTTACAGTCATTGTTAATCTTGTCCTGATTATGACTAGGTTTATTTCATTTAATGTAACTCGCTTATAAAGTATGAATTTGTATTCTTCAGTGTGAGCCTAATTTCTAAGTGACTATGTGAAAGTTGTTAATACTAAAGGGCTACTGAAACCGGAGTAGGGAGGGGGTAAGGTTTAAACTTGTTGACTTACTGATCGAAGCTGTGTTTCCACGAATAAGCTATCCTTGCATCCTGTTTTAGAAAAATGCTTAATTCAACTTATTAAATGTGCATTATTTAGTTTTGTTAATTATAGCTTCATTAAGTTACATTATGTATAATCCGTTACTTATATATATATATATATATATATATATATATATATATATATATATATATATATATATATAACAGCTGCATCCAACGATTGATCAGCTTTTTGTTCAGATCATTACTCTCCAACTCTAACAAACAATTTATTTAATATGGTACTGCTTCTTCTAAGTATTGAAAAACATATTTTTTTCTTAGTGTTAAAATCAAGCTAAGTGGATTGCACGAAGTTACTCCTAGCTCGCATTTTATGTTAATATATTGAAGCATATATTATTAACTAAATACTTAAACCGCAAACGCCCTATAATTAACGAATAACTATTTAAATGGAAAACGCCTATCGATGCATAAAAAACAAAATTTTGACTATATACAGCCGTTCTAGTCTTCTGACTAAATTTCCATTCACTGCAAATGTTTCTTTAATTCATTGTGTGTAGTTCCATACATGATTCACTTCTCAAGGTTCCACACGTTTAAGAGAATGACCTGTTACTCAGTTGTTCATTTATCAACAGACGATACGTAGATAAGTAAGTGACTTCTTCGTTAACGGCACAAGAGTGAAGTACGACAAGTTGACCTCTTCACCAACCTTGAAAGCTTTCTCATTTCTAGTTGGTTAATGGATAGTAAGATTTCAGCACTATTGTTAAACGTCATTTTGGCTTAAGTCGACTTCCGCTGCATATAGCCCAGGTGAGATATTTATCTGTTAAACAAGGGGTGAGTATTCTATGCATTACAGCTGTGATAAGTGGTCCAAAAATGTGGAAGATATGTGTAAGCTGCAAGAAATCGATCTTTGTGTTCCTTGAAACACTCCACATAAAATGGGTAACCAAAGTGTGAAGTCACTGGCTGTTCGGTTGTCTTACCTATCGATTCAGATTCTGTTTGGAATCTGCAACTTATTATAAACAGTTAAACATGTTCCATAAAGTGATCCTAAATGGATCATATTAGTGTGGCTCTGACCTTTTTCTACCTTCTTGTAAGCCTTGCGTTTAGTATCGTTTCATACTTTCTGTTCTTCTTGACTTCATTCGTTTCTTCGTAATTATACTACTTATTTTTCGCTCTGCATTTAAATAAATATAATTATTCCTACATAAAGTACTTTTAATATTGTTAACTTCCTGTAAGGTGATGTAAGATTTAGCAGCAGAAACTAGTGCACATACATATCTTGTTTTACATTGTCTATGAATTACTGACTGACAATCCTTCTATATGTATATTATGTTTTCTAAAATGTGAGTATTGCGATCTTGTGGGTTTTCACTTCATTTTTACCCGTCATTTATTTGTTTATAGGTTTTATGACATTTCTACAACACGCATCCTATTATGGTGAAATATCTTATCTACCCTGTCTGGATCAAAACAATAAATCATCTGATGGTACTGTTTGTTACCGTGGGTAAGAAAAACTATCATTTTAATTATATTATTTTCAGTGCACATTATTTAGTAGTGAGTTTTTGTGAAGTAGTTATTTATTATTTCTTTTTTGGTATGAAAAGCGAGAAATATCATGAAATAATAAAGACTCGTTTCTTAGGTGAACGTTTTTGTCAATTTTAGTCTCTCTAAGCTGTAGGATCTAGTTGAGGCACTTTCATTGTCTCTCTGAACAACATTTTTAGTCTACTTCAAGTAAACGTGATTATTTATATTACTCCCCAAGTATTTAATTGGTTTGTCCTTGAAATTTTTTTATTCTGATATGTTGTTTTGTTCCTGTTAGCTTTGTTCACTTGGCCTTTGATCATGTAACCTTTGGTGATCCAATATATCAGTCACTACGGCAGATGTCAAACAGTTCTATGACTACATGTCAACTGAACAAAGCTAACGGGAAAAATAAGACATATGATGCTAATGAAAACAGCTAGTCGGAGACATAGTCATCAAAAAAGACTGAGTGGTAATCAAAGTGCTTACTTCCGCTTGAAGTAGGCGCTGATGATATTGTCCAAAAATCTTCACAATTAAACGATTCAGCTGACAGAAACTAACATTAGAAGGGGAAGAAATATTGTTGACTACGTTTGTTTAAAGCTGCCTATCTGCATTATATACATGTGTTGCGATCACACTTTGTAAGTAGTAGGCCTTGTTAATTTCCTGTTGGTTGAGTTATCTAATCTGTACACTTTAATTTGATTAACCTAAGCAATCAGTTATTATTTTTGGCTTTTATAAAGAAATAAAGCTATCATTAATAACTTCTAGTAAATGGATTACACTTCAGCCCCTATAGCCTAGCTTGTATCCATTGGATCAAAATAAGAAAAGTAATGTATTTTCAATCCAAATTATAATATCCTAGGTGGGGGGGGGTACTTTTTATAGAGATCTTGATAATATAGTACTTTTTTCAGGATTATTTTGAATGCATTCTTTTCATTATACGCTTGTTAGTTTTTTCTCTAATTTGTCTACTTTCTCTATCTTTTTGAAAGAACTTCGATTGTATTCATTTAATTTTTAGTCTCTATTTGTGATACTTATTATTGTTAACTTTCACGTGAACTGTTTGAGTAACTTATAATGTGCATTAGTTCAAGTTTTCCCAAGAAAATAGTTGGGTTATAAGTTTGTGTTAATATTCACTACTGACTAACTTCAACTAACGTATGATTGAGAAACAGCACAACTATTTCGTCCTGTTTGTGAACCTTTCGGTTATATGCATGCAGGACCTTCATATTTCACGACGACAGTGATCTAAGGTCTAATGCGTCCGTATATTCACAATATGGCCTGATTGTCACCCATTTTCGTAGGTGGTTAGTGTCCGACATTCAACTTGTTTGAACTCCATCATCTAAGAATTCTCATTCGAACTTCAGAAATATGTCTTGCCGTCATTCTCCAGAGAACACTTTTATTCAACTTAGTGTTTTTATGGAAATTGTTGTTTGTATTCACTACACATTGTTCTTGATTCGCTGCAACTAGAAATCACTAGACAGCTGTTTCATTCTTGTAAGGTGCTCTTCAGTTATAGCGCACACCCAAAATCTTATCGGTAGTGGAACCTAGAACCTTCAGATACTTTGGCGAACGCTTAACCATCACGACCACCAGATTGTCATCCAATAATAAGATTCTGTTGTGTCCATGAGTTTGAGCGAGTTCTGGTTGATAAATTCCCCTCTTGTCAACGGACACGAAACCTTGGTAAATTGTTATGACGCAAAGAAATTTTGGTTGGTTGTAGCAAACGCCAATGAGGTGTGCCTAATTGATAATGCGAGTCTGCCCTATGCCCACTCACCCCCAAGCTGAAAGTAGAAGAACCAGAATCGAAAACAGGATCGGGAACATATTGTTTTTTAACCATGTCTGTATATATATACAAAATCAGACCACAGCAAACCGGTCAAGAATATAACATTGATACAGAACAAAGGAAATAGTGGCAGTGAATGGGGACAACTTGTACACAACTAAATAACAGTATTTCGTAGTAATAAACAATGTACTAAGAATAAATATACTAAAGGAGAGGACTGGGTATGGGGAACGTAACAGACAGGAATGATATGTTTACGTCATCCACAGTTATAATAATTGAAATAATGTTCTAAAACACACTTCTCGAAGATTATATATATATATATATATATATATATATATATATATATATATATATATATATATATATATGTATATAAATTTTATTACAGGTCAAGTTAGCCCTGTAGCTCATTCTTTCGTTTTACAATTCAATGCAGCACAAAAATGTACTGTTTCTTGCTTCTATTTATATTTTCTTGTACATAAATTTTTTTTTATTTAGATGTTCTGTTTGTGCATCAAACCTTCATCTCTATCATCATCAAACTATTGATTATTTGCCTGTTGATTATTCCGTGAATAAATCAACTGCATGTCATAATGAAACGGATTTTCATGTATCTGCAACCTCATCATCATTACCTGTTCGAGGCTCTAGTAATTTATCTAGTATTCCATCCAGTTTAAATAGTAATTGTAGTAGTATTCAAGATGTATCAAATTCAAAAACACTAGTCGTTTCTTCATCATCACTAGATTCTGACCTATGCTTGAATATTTCATCGAACAATGACTATCGTAAAATACATGTTAGTCATGTACCTGGTAAGTTAGATCCCGGTTGTTTTATATTTCAGTCTGAACATGCTCGTGCTTATTTTCCTTTGAAAGTCCACTGTTTCTCAAGATTTCGGTTCGAATCAGCATAAGAGGGTCGATATTGTAAATTTTTAAACAGCGCGTGAGCGATTAAATTTAGTTGATCTTCAAGAACACGCTTAAACGTTTATACAAATCTATACGTTTTTCTCTGTATTTATGTGGATAAGGATGGGGTGCATTAATAAAATTTCTGTTTTCCTCATCTTTTCAGTTGTTCAGGTTGGAGTAGTTTGTATACTAGACGTTGTTATTATATTTTTCTTTAATTATTGAGACTTTATTCTAGATTGTTCATTTAGTGCGAGTAATAATAACCTTAGTCTTTGTTGCTAAATATATTTTTGATGTATAACTTTTACGGATTGACATCACATTAAAGAACCCTTGAAAACCATAAAAGGTTGTGTAGCTGTGACCTGTTGGGTTAACGATAAGTGCATCGAAACAGTTATCAATCATCGACGGTTGTGAATACTAGTTGTACTATTGGTCTCACAATGATTGAAGTTAGAAGTATGAACTAGTAGTTTGTGATTCAGTAACTCAGTTGTATGATGTTTACCACGATAGTTGAACGTCCTGTTGTGTGTCAGTATACACTGATTTAGAGTCTTATTCTAGGATGAAATAATTATACACTGCTTCCTGGTTTTCAATGGTTGTTTAGCTATCAAGTCATTGTGGTATGTATTTATAGAAATTTTTTTAGCTTCTCAGAATTTATCTGGTCATCCAATCGTATTTACTAACCGTGATCTCGTTAACAACAGGACTATAATCCAGCTTCTTATTGCTATATCGTCCATTTCGGGGAACATCACATATCGGAAATATCTTTTTTTCAGATTTAATATATTGTGTGGTTATATATTTTTTGTGCAAGTTGGTACACTTACTACAGGCAGTTATAATACGGATTAACAGACGCACTAATTAAAGATTTATGTATTTAGCTTTAAGCCACAATTTTGTTGTGACGGCTACCGGTACTACCAAGATATCTATACTGAAAGTCTTCAGTACTTATTATCTTAGTACACGAGTGAAGCAACTAACTTGAATAACACAGTTTGTTGAAAGTCGGAATTTATGTATTTGACTTCTCAGTCATACACTTTACCGTGTGTTAGTTACAGTGCTACTCACCTACCTACCCAAACTGAGTCAGATTCAAACCTGCAATATATTCACATATGGATAGAGTATATTTGTAAACAATCTCAGTGGATGAAATTAAATAAATATTTCATTGTTTCGCTCGGCAAGCCGGTTCGAGCTTCTTCAGGGAGATAACCAAAATCAAAATTATCGAATATAAATGTAAATAAGAGGTCAAATTCGATTACGAATATCCAATCGTATACAGTGTATGAAAATGTTATATGAGTCATTGTAAACGAATTAATGTTGAAATTGTTGTGGATGAAGGAAAGTGTGCATTTTGTGTGTAGTTTCATATTACAATCATTTGTACACATATACTGTTCTGCGATATGTTCACGGAGAAGGATAGACAATCTGAAGTTAGTATTAGGATGAACTTACGACCCAGTCACGACCCAACTGAAGATAGGCTTGCTATCAAATCATAGAAGAAGTAAATCAATGTAATGATAATTATGGGTTAAACGATGGGTGTATATTTGCAAACGGTAACACGTTGAACTATGTAATTAGAGTAAATAATTCTGAACAGAATAAATAAATAAATAAATAAATAGAATGCGTTGAAAGTTGAAGTTGAAGTCCCGACCGTGCTGCTACCTTGACGTGGTGGTCGGGCTTGCCTATCGTGATGACTCAATTGGGCTATACTGGCTGGAACAATCGTTCCTCTAGGTCCTACCATACCAGGCAGGTCGGTTGAAGAGCGGTGAGACCAAAAGCAGCAAATATAAGGTCCGAGGACGAAGTCGTACTGCCGGCTGTACAGAGGTGTGACGGCAGTAAGGTGTTTTCTCCGGACAACCAGGATGGCAGCGATGTTGCCTTTCCACAAAGGAAGGGCGAGGTTAGAAAAGGTCGACCTTAAAAATGCACACCTCACCCTACTCCACGGATTTCTGTCCCCGACAGTAAGGCCTCAACAAGTACGGAGCTACAACAACGAAAACTCTCAAAAAGGCTGTGTGTGACCGGCCTCAAGCAGTTGTTTCTTGGGCACTGCGGTCACGCACCCAGATCTTTCAGACCAACCCTAACACATTTTGCTTTTCAGGTACATCTAGAAGAACCCTTCCACAGCGTGGGCAACTGGGAAGAGATAACCGCCCTCATACCGCTAACAACACGCAAGATCACCGTCATTTTAATCAAGCTCCTTCTTCTATTCCTAATGTTTATCCTGCCCCTACCTTCAAGCCTAAATCCTTATCTTCAACTTCCTCCTGTGTCATTAGTGCTAACGATTCCGGCCCACGAAATAACGTCCCGAGCATACTAAGACCACGCTCCAAACTTAACATTTATGTATTCAATGTACGAACCCTGTGTCAAATAGAGCAACAAGCCTCCCTAGCTAGGAGATTAGAATCCCACGCCATTGATGTATGCTGTGTCTCCGAAACACGCATACAGGATCCTAGCGTGGTCATTCACTTGACCTCACCTAGTCAGAGTGAACAACCTTCTCGATACACGCTTCATTTATCTGACGACTCAACAGCGACTTCTCGTGGGCTAGCCGGTGTAGGTATTGCGAATAGAACAGGCACTCCTCGAATGAATTCCTATTAACAGTCGCCTATTTGCCGTCCGACTAAATGGTCCAGTAAGAACTCGGAAAGATATGGACACACACCGTTGTCTTTTCGTTGTTTCTGCCTACGCTCCCACCGACTGCAGCCTGGATGAAGTGAAAGATGAATTTTACAGAAAACTTTCTGAACTACTTCATAGGGCCAAACACTCAGATTTGGTAATCTTGGCTGGTGATTTTAACGTCCAAATAGGTAGCTTGAACCAATCTGAAAGACATCTAGGCGGATGCTTCAGTATTCCAGCTCACAGGATGGATAGCGGCGACCGCCTGCTGCAACTTTGCTCAGACAATCATTTATTTCTAGCCAACACGAACTTTAAGCATAAGGAGCGACATCGTGTAACATGGCGACCTCCTGGCCCTACTCAACGGTGGACTTGAATAGACCATATCGCGATTAGTCACCGTCGGAAAGGCTCGATAGAAGATTGCCAATCTTTCTGGAGTACATGTTTGGATTCCGACCACGCTCTAGTGCGAGCACTCATTTACTTGTAGCTAACTGGGCGAAGAAAAACTACTACAGGTAAACCCATTAGAATTCAATTCAACAATGAAACAGCCAAGATTAAATTCCAGGAACAACTGAAGAATCATTCAGGCAATTATAAACATTCGATCCAACTAGATACTGCTTGGCAAGATGTCTAAACAGCTGTGGCATCTACAGCGACATATATCAAGGACTTAAATCAACATGTCAGGAAAAGTCAGTGTATCTCTGGATGGCTTCTGTTGAATTAGTGGACTCCCGAAATCTTATCCCGTCAAGCTCCGGACATGATGAGGAGCAAAGAGTAATCAGGTACAAACTGTTGACAAAAAGTCTGTGAAACGACCGTGAGCAGTGGTGGGTAACGAAAGCAAAAGAAATGGAAAATGTAGCGGCGTTAATTAACATTAAACAACTTTTCAAGTTAGTAAAAGAAACCGGGGTTAAAAAATCAAGCGTTAGTGGGATGATTTTCGAAAAAGGTGGAACGCTTATTAGTTCTCAGTCTAGACGTTTAGAACGATGGGCTGAACACTTCAAGGAACAGTTTAGTTGGCT
Source organism: Schistosoma mekongi (assembly GCA_034768735.1). NCBI lineage: Eukaryota > Metazoa > Platyhelminthes > Trematoda > Strigeidida > Schistosomatidae > Schistosoma > Schistosoma mekongi. The sequence continues at coordinate 31,320,693 of CM068309.1, forward strand.
TTCAGCTACTCTAAAACTTCCCACTATTTCGAGGCAGCTAGAATGGAAAGTCGACTTAGGTCCCTCGACTCTTGTCGAAGTTGAAAAAGCCATAGCCAATCTAAGGCGAGGCAAAGCAGATGGATTATTCCCAGAGGTCTTTAAGGATGGTGGCCCCACTTTGACAATTAGATTGACTGATATTTTGACTAGGGTTTGGGAACTTGACATAATTCCGTCTGACTGGTGTCGATCATTAATCGTCCCAGTATATAAGGTATAGTCAAAGTCGTCCTGAGATAACCATAGAGGAATTAGTTTGACTAATATAGTGTCTAAAATACTAGCTTCTATAATTGTCAGACGCTTAACTACAATTCGTGATCTACAAATACGAGAAAACCAGGCTGATTTCAGACCTGGTCGCGGTTGTATAGACCAGGTATTCACCATTCGTCAGGTTTTAGAACACAAACATACTTTTCGGCGCCCGACAATGGTGGTTTTTCTCGACATGAAAGCAGCATTTGACTCTGTAGACTGAGAAGTCCTATAGCAGTCTTTCATTTAAAAACGTACCCCATAAGTACATAAACCTTGTTAAGGCTCTTTACTCAAACACTATTAGTCGTATCAGAGCATATGGCGAACTGTCATCTGAACTCGTAACCTCAAGTGGTGTCCGTCAAAGCTGCCCACTTGCCCCATTTTCGTTCAATTTCATAGTTGACTTATTGTTGGAAATTACACTCTCATCGTCTGACTTTTCAGAAATCGACCTCCTACCAGGAGATCCACTTATTGACTTAAAATATGCTGACGATATAGTCCTGTTTGGCGAAGACGTTGATAAGATGCAGAATCTTTCGTCAACACCTGAACTAAAGATAGGGAGTGAGGTAATTGAACACGTCAACCACTTCACTTATCTTGGAAGTCTGATTAGCCCTAATGGGTTGGTCTCTGACGAAATATATTCACGAATTCAAAAGCTGGTTTGGCGTTTACCAACTTACGTCACTTATGGCGTAGACGAGATTTTCGTCTCAACGAAGGGAAGAGTGTACTGTGCAACAATTCGCTTTGTCTTACTGTATGCGTGTGAGACGAGGCCACTAAGGGTAGACGACACTTGAAGGCTATTAGTTTTTGACCATCGATGTTTTCGAAACATCGCTCGCATTAGCTGGGATCACCAAGTAAGTAATACCGAGGTTAGACGACGGGTGTTAGGCAAATGTGGTTAATCAGTCGATGAGGTTGAGAATCTTCACCGACTGAAGTGGTTGGGACATGTGTTACGTATGCCCAACCACCGTCTGCCTCGACGCGCGATGTTGACTGGTATAGGAATACGATGGAAGAGAGTTAGAGGCGGCCAAACTAAAACATGACATCAGTCCATGAAGTCACTGACCGCTGATTTAAGTCGTGTCGGTAGCTGCAGACTATCTGGAATGGGCTCTCGCGATTACCTTAACCAGTGGCTAGAAACACTGGGTGATATGGCCCAGAATCAGTCACAATGGCGCCGATGTATCCACCCATTGTCCTCCCTTAAATCGTGAGCTTTAAATTATTCCATAACTTTTTTTCTACGCTTCCTGAACCATATTCTACATGTTCACACTCCTTGTTACTACTATTATTATTATTTTTATTGAAGTAACTTCTATTAATGTGGTGTTAATCTTGTGGTACCATAGATGTATGGCAACTTGAACTGATGCATACATGTGCCAGGTTCTACGTTGATTGTACATACATACACATACATGGAAGTTTAAGTAGTAGATGTTCGAATTCATTTTTTATCATTAGTTACCATGGTGTAGCTAATAGTACTCTATCTCGTCGGTCTATATTATTTGGATTTTCCCATCTGTCGGGCTTTAGTTGTTAACCTTTCTTTGTAGGAATTAAAAACTTTCTGAAGGGTTTTAATTCTATCAACATTGATACTGTGTCCTGATTCTATCGAATGTAATGTTATTGCGTACTTATTTTCCACTTTCCGTATACCGTCGGAGGATTTGGGAATATGTTTCGAATAAAGTATATGTTCCTTCACTCTTTTGTTAAACTGTCTTGATGTTTCTCTTACGTATATACCATTGCATTCATTACATTTGATCTCATAGACACAGTTCACTTATTTTTCTTTTGGTACTCTGTCCTTGATATTTACAAGTGTATAGCCCAGTGTATTGTTTGTTCGAAAGAAAACACGTATGCCATATTTATTTAAAATTCTTCTAATCTCTTCAGATGTTTCATTTCTGTATGGCGCAACCACAGTGTCAATCCATTCTTTCCGTTGGACCTTCGGTTCGCCTTCCCCATTACGTTTCTCCTTATTTTTTTGATAAAATTCTTGGGATAGTTGTTCATCATTAGTGTAGACATTATTAAGTTTAATTTAGTTTCTTGGTCTTTATTATCTGTGACTAGTTGCTGGGTCCTGTTTATCAGGCTCCTAACAACTGCCACTTTTGTTGATTTAGCATGAGCTGATTTATATCTAGGTATTTTCCAGAATGCGTTGGTTTCCGAATGATGTTTATCTTAAGTCAGTTATCTTGTTTCCTTTCGGTCAGACAGTCGAGGAAGGATAATTTATGATCTATAGTCTCGATTTCCTTAGTGAATTCAATGTTGTTGGAAATACTGTTGATCTTTTTAAAAAGTTCATTTAATGCATCTTGTTTCTTGATAACAAAAATGTCATGTATGTACCTTAGCCAGAGTTTGGGTGGATAGACAGATTTTGAGAGTGCACTTGCTTCCAGTGAATGCATAAGCAAGTTAGCAACTTTTGGGGACACTGGAGATCCCAACGCTACACCTTCTGTTTGTTTATAGAAATCTCCTCGAAACTTAAACAATGGAGAATTTAAGCATAAATTCAAGCATTTAATAATTTTTGAAGGACCTAAAGGACAACGCAGACTTAAGTCATTGTCTGCAAATAAATATTCATTTATAGTATCTAACGAAATATTAATGGGGACATTAGTGAATAAAAAGCGAACATTAAAACTTGCTATTACTTCATCTTCCCCTAAACGTATGTTTGTAATCCTGTTTTTAAAATGAAATGCATTTTGAATTCCATATTTTGCCTCTTTGTCATATTGTTTTAAGTATTCCAGTCAGATATTTCGCTAGATTATATGTCAGGGAGTTCGTGTAGTCTATCACGATTGATCCTCCCTACGTATGTATGTCCACATAGACACGTAAATTAATTGACACAGTGGGATGTGATGCATTCGTTTACGTACTGTTTAGGTTTGTTGTGAATCAGTGCCTTATACTTTTCTATAACAACTACCTTAGCCGCATAAAATGTTTTGTTGACAACCGACCTAAGCCTTTGTTTTAACACAAAGCTATTTAAGTCACCTCTGAAGGGTAACGTGATGTAGACTGATTTTTTAGGTGCTAGAAATACAGTAGATTTCACCATACTGCAACAGTTCTATCGGTTTATGAACTTTTTTGGATATCTGTTCAGCATTAGCGTTTCTGTCAGCAGATTTTCATTTTCTTCAATAGTATCATAAGTACAAATACGATTGATCCTATTAAATAAATCTTTTACTAGATTCTTTTTATACTGCACCGGACAATAACTATGAAAGTTGACATACTACTCAGTCTATGTAGATTTTCTGCAGCCACCATCCCTCCGATTGATTAATATATTTAGGAAAGGAAGCTGGTTATTATTCTCCTCTTCTCAGGATAATCTTATATGATTTTGGATGGTATTCAGTTCATTTAGTAAACTATTTGCGTCATCGACTTTCGTACAGATAATTAGGATATCATCAACATGCCGTCTATAAAGGTACATCTGTTCTATTGAGTCTCTGTCTAGGTTTTCCACATTTGCCATATACACATCGGTTAACAATGGTCCTAAAGGGCTAGCCATCGCAACTCCGTCAATTTGTCGAAAATATTCACCTTTAAATGTGAATTGTACTTTGTCTGTGCATAATAATAATAAATCTTTAAGAGTTGCTAGAGGAATAGGTAGTGAAAGACGAATTGACAAAATAAAATCACATAAAATATCAATAGTCTTTTTCAGAGGAACATTAGTAAACAACGAATTTACATCGAAAGAACACTGTCTTTCCTTTGATATTAATGTCACATAAACAACTAGTTCAAACGAATCCTTTAAAGAATACTTACATAAGCTCCATCGAATAGGGTTCAATAAGTTTGTTAGCCATTCTGCGGGATTATATGTAGGCGACCGACACATGGATAAAATAAGACAGGGGGTTATTAGTTTTATTGATTTTAAGTAATCCTTTTAAATGTGGATATTCACAACCATTAGGTTTTAGGAAATGAAATTCCTCTTTATTCATAATATTCATATTTAGTAGTTTCACTAAATGTGAATTTACTTTTCCTTCTAATTTATTGATTCCTTCAAATTTAACATCAGCCATGACTTTACTTTCATCACTTAGGATAATTAACATTTTACTTATGTAATTACATCTATTCATAACAACCACTCCAGCTCCTTTATCGGGTTTCAATAGAACAATGTCAGGATTTGTCCGTAACTCTTTCAGTGCTTTGAAGTGAAGTTAGTGTGCCTTTCTGTTTTGTTCTGGAACTGTTGACTTGATGAGCTATATCCACTAGCTTAGCTTTACACCAACTCTGATTATCTAACAATGTGGGAACAAACGTATTCAGCTGGTCATGAAGGTTCTCAAATCGGGCATTGACTGATAGTTCAGGAATGTTTGTTATGGGTATAGAAAAATTAAATCCAAGTGAGAATGCCTCCTTTTCATGGACAGATAATACAACCGATGATAAGTTAGTCACATATTTATCGGGATTGACTGGAAACAAATCAACGTGGCTTTTATCACTCCAAGATATATCCAACTTTTTCCGAGTTCTGTCTTTAGTCATCGCGATAATGGTCCTGCAAAAGTCCATGAATTTAATGTGGCACACTAATGATATATATTAGATACTACAGAAGAAGTATGATGATGGATCTCAGTGATATCATTTAATTTTCTGCATCTAGTTTTCTTCAATATGTGACTTAGTAAGTCGGATAAGATTTGAAATATTTGGTTGCAATTTACTGGAACGTAAACACGTGTATACATGCTTGGGAATTGTGTGACTCGACAAGCATGGTTTATAAAAATCTAGCTTCATGTATCCTGCCACAATTTTACACTTCAGGTTGACAAGTTCATCCAACCATTTAATGGTGGATTGTCTATCCCTCTCCGTGAACATATCGCAGAACAGTATATGTGTACAAATGATTGTAATATGAAACTACACACAAAATGCACACTTTCCTTCATCCACAACAATTTCAACATTAATTCGTTTACAATGACTCATATAACATTTTCATACACTGTATACGATTGGATATTCGTAATCGAATTTGACCTCTTATTTACATTTATATTCGATAATTTTGATTTTGGTTATCTCCCTGAAGAAGCTCGAACCGGCTTGCCGAGCGAAACAATGAAATATTTATTTAATTTCATCCACTGAGATTATTTGCGAATATATTCTATTCATATGTCTTACATTCACTCGGCGCCCAAGTTTTGTAAATATTTTCGTTCTTTTTTTGGACGAAGATACCTGCAATATATTGATTTGAAACTGTTTGTTTTAAACACTAGTTCACTACAATGTGAAACTCTAATTTTTCGTTTTTGATTTTTTCTTATGATGTTTTGCGTCTTATGTAATATTTTTTATCATGTTTAAATATCTTGTTTATTTTTTTATTTAGATAAAAGTCTCAGCGAACAATCACTTGACACGAAGTCATGTGACATCACGTCAAGCAAACAAAAAAGGTTTTCTGACACTGCAATCGAACACCTCAATGTTAATCAGTTGTTAACTTCGAGTTTACAGAACACAATAAATGGTTGGCATACAATTCGTGGTACCTTTCTTGCAGTTAATGCGTTTGTTCAAAGTTGTCGCTGTGCACGAGCTGTTTGTGGTCCTGCACCTTGGGCACATTTAAGTGATGGCTGTCTAGATTTAGTTCTGGTTCACAAATGTTCAAAGGTTCAATTCATTCGATTTTTAATGCGCATCGCAAATAATCGTCATATGACACCAGGAGAAAATCCTTTTAATCTACCATTTATCGATGTTATGAAAGTATGCGCTTTTCGATTTGTTGCACGGGGTAACAGTAAATTTCATTCAAGTAATTCACGACAACATTCATGTTGTAAACATAGCAGTTTACAAATTACTCATAATGTTAGTGGAAACCATAACTCAGTTATTGAACAACTATCTATAGCAAATTCTTCACTCCCGTTAAGGTATATCTCTGTAGATCTAAAGAAGACGACAATTTGGTGCTCTGATGGGGAATTAATTCAGAGATCCAGCATAATTTGCTTGTAAATTTTTTCATTTGCATTTTCATTGTCTTATATCCAAGATTCCTTTTCAATTTTAGGTTGTGCATAATACCATATTTTAGCGATAATTATTTTATAATAATGTTTTAACTCATGTACCAGGTAGGGATTCGCGTACTTGGATTTATATCACATTTTAAATATGAGAATTACTGTGATACTACTCGGTTGCTTAAACAGAAGTTTTCGGATTAGCGGTAGAACCTTTGACTTAGCAGTTGAAAGTTGAACGCCATAATAGTATGTTCTTGTTATAAACTGTCACAATCATTGTGCATTGCTAACTTCACTTGAACTGATTTATAAAACTGTCGGAAAAATGCAGTCAACAGAGGTGTGATAATGAAGATTCTGCTAGTTCACGTAGATTACTTTCCAATACTGGTTATCCTAATATGTGAAGAAGTACCCCTGAAACTTATAAAAAGGAAAGTTAAGGTTTATCAGTGACTTCATCTTTATTTGAACTAACATATTCAACCCACTAATATTTTTGTCTTCTAGAGAATAAGCATGCTTTAAAGTATAGTAAATAAAACTTTACTGGATTTATTTCAGTGAACGTAGGATCGTTAGGTTCGTTTCATGGTTCGTCTTTTGTCCATTTTTTGCGGTTCACCATTTCAAATATTTATTTTATGTACTTCGCTGGGCGCTATACTATTTTACTAAGAGCTCATGTTGCTATTATAATAACCAAACTGGAGTTGGTAAAGTGTAAATTTGATGCATTAGGCATGTTAATTCATATGATATACCTATTTGGGATTGTCTTCATACCACCTATAATTCAATATGTTGTTATTGGTGTGTCCGAGCTCTGCCTGGAGAACCGATATATACTGCCATTAATTATACTTATAAATAAATAAATTAAGCACACCTCCTTCTTTGCATCAGCGGTTTCTCTTGATTTATAGACTTAGTTTGAGTTAGTAGAGTGATAGGTTTTGCGATCATGTATAGCACGTCAATAAGTATGACATTTTTCACACAAAGTCAGAGCGGTGTTTAATCTAATGATTGTTTATAATCGTGGCTGGCGATAATAAGGGATGTTATCTTTACATGCAAATAATATGAATCTAGTAAGTTACTTACGTTTTCGAATAAATATATTATGGTTAACCTTCTAATACAACATAGGCGTTTCATTCTTTTTGGAACTCATTCTCCATGTACTTGCTTCATCCCAGCATTAATTTTTTCAACAAAATTTGTCTGCCAAACGCTTGTTCCATTGAGATACTGAGTCCAGGTACCTAGTAACTTGTTTTACAGTCTTAAAATCTTGTTTGTACTTCCATGATGGATCGTTGAGGGATAGTTATTATTGGGTGTTGTGATGATTTTTCATTTTGAATTTGATATCATGAACTAACGTAAGTTAAATATTCATTGAAAACCAGGAAGCACGAGGTATCTGTATCGTCCTTGTATGAGACACTTTAGTAACTCGCACCCCATTAAAAAGAGTAGAAACCAGGACCCTCACGCTCAACCCTTAGACCACTGAGCGTGTATTCAACGGTTGATATTTATAAGTTGATCAGTCCGCAATATATTGCATGACATCATCCACTCTATATAATAAATATTCTTTTACTTGGAACAATAGAAATTTTGATAAACCCAGTTTTCCCGTTTTTATTTGCTTACTGGTCCTCTTGAATTATTGTCATGGTTTTGGAATTGTCCAGTCTTTAGGCCGGTTTATACATACCTCTTTTGTACTGTCTTAGTTTTCTGACAAATTATCATTGTTTAATAAGCTATGCAATCTATCAGTCAGTTTAAAATACATTGCAAACGATTCCTCATCTGATTTCAATGTAAAATAACCAATATGTGATAAATACTAAAATTCTGTAACCATAGTTACATCTAAAGTACAATCTTCGGAGAAAGTAACTAACACATGATAATGATGTTTATCGAACTCGAAATAGTTAATTTCTTAAATAATTATTTGCATCACTTGTTTTAATAACATGTGAATTTTCTTATAATATGAAATGGTTCCATCCGAATTGACTTAATTAAGTATTGATGTGATGCTGTAAGGAAGTAGTGTTCATGTGTTTATGAATGCATTTCTGAGTCTTTGAAATCATTAGTTACTAATTTTATAGATATCATTTTCGAGTTTTTAGTTTTATATCACAAATTGATCTTAGTTTGACAGTAATTAGAAACCAAGAGGCTTATCTAACAGTTATTTTTTTATGAGATTCCTCAATAACGTGTTTCCATGATTCCATTAGATATTGAACATATGACATTCAAACTTTACGATGAACACTTAACTTTTAGACCACTAAGTCGACATTCATTAATTTAACTTAAAACAATTCGCTATATTGCGCGACTGTGATCTTGGTCACATACTCGAGATGATTAAACTGAACAAGTCTCAGCTTCTCATTAGAACTTTGGAAATTATCTCTCAATGGTTATCACAAATAAGTGATGATTCTCTAGTATGGAAAGTTTTGCGAATTGTTGAAATCAGTAGTTCTACATGATTGTTCAAGCCTAAACAAGTGATACAAGCCTATAAACATTTAATTATTGTGTACATTATGCTATGACTTTAGTTATACATCCACTAAGAACCTATTTAGCGCATCGGGTATCTGGTTCGTTCTAATATAGTACTCTTCAGAAATTTGTTAAATGAACTTAAATTTTTCATTTCTGTGATGAGATTTAATCAGTTTATGACATTAAAAGTGAGGAATATTTAGCCAGACAGTTGTCTACAATTACGTCAGCATCATGCTCTACGGTTGTAAATCCGTAATTATTCTGTTACTAGCCAAAATGAGGTGTACAAAAAATTCATTTTAAGTGAATCAGGAAATATTGGACACTGAACCGTTATCATGATTAGAACTCAAATACGTCCAAGAAAGGGATAAGAAAATTCTCTATAAGGAGTTGAGTTATACATGAAAACGTAGTGAAATAAATTATGTAATCTATTACTATGCTTGATAATACTGTTAAAATCACTTGTTCTCCTTCATATCATGTTTCGTCTCATGAATACTTAATTTTCGCTTCATCAGTTATGATGTAGGAGCGAAGCTGATGGGAACAATATACTTTTTTTTAGTTAAGTGAAGTGATATATCACAATTATGTCCTTAATGCAGCATCGTATTTTACTACTAAGTATTCCTTTCTCGTTAGTTTTTCTTTGGTATGTTCCTTCGCAATATTCTCACTTTAATTTATATAGTACCTTTCTTAGTTCTCTATTGTATTGATCTATTTCTCGATGATAATAGAGATATTTGTGTATCGATTGTTAAATTTTTTGGTTTTTATATGATGGACTGACATTAATCAAACAGCTATTAAAATCCATGTCTTTAAATGCATAATTTCTATTTCAACCTTTTAATATTGATAGCTTCAGCAGAATATAATAAATTCGATGTTATTTGAGTCCTGACAATTTTTTGAATGAATTTGAAATGTTTGTTTTGCTTTAGTTTCTATGGTGTGTTCATAGATGCTCACATTATTTATCTTTCCCATTGCTCAGCCGCAAGTTCTCTGGCACGTGCATATAAACTGGTAAATAGAATTGGTGATATCATGTAGTGATAAATGTTTAAGTCGTAAAGCAGGTGACAAGAAACAACGTAATAAATAAACTAGTCTGTATTCTGTTACATTCATTGTTTGCCCCCCATTTATGTAAATTTTTTATTGGGAAAACATGCAGATGGAATTTTTTAGATTGTAATATATAGCCATTATCATTTCTTTTTTCACACCAATCTATGTAACGCCATACTCTGTTACATTTTCTGAAAGTCTGAATTTATTGTTGACTTTTTCCCTCTTTTAGAGTTCATCGTAAATTGTTACGATTTTTTGGTCGAGGTCTGGAACATCAGAACTACAATTCAGACGATGATTTAATCAATAATACATCTACAGAAGAAAAAATAAGTATCTTATAGGTTAATATTTCAATCATTATTAAATGAAAATGATTGAATCTGATTTATGCATGTTGCAATATCTATGTTACCTATTTTTATAGTAAATTTAAAAAAATGTTTTGTCTTTTTAATTTCTCGTTATTTTTATCAAGATGCAATCTGTTATATTTAGTATGTTTATATTAAAATTACATATCAGTACTTATTTTATTTTGTTTATTGCATTGTTTGTTGTATTATACGCATTCCTTTATTATAATTTCCCTGTTAGGTTCTACGTTGTTTATAATTGACTTCCCTGTGAATCTTGAATTGGTATATTCTTTCGCAACTACTTTATCATTCTTTCTTTGTGAAGATATACTTTCAAGTGTTAAATATTTCTCACTATCATTGCAACTGTGATCATTTTGACCCCCTTGAGGTATTTATTATGTACCACATTAGCTTGAGCTATTTCAAATTTGTGGTAAGCAGCTATCATCGATTAGAACTGACTTATTCCTTGTGTATTTATGTTGTTCACATATAAACTGGTAAACATATCGTTGTTTGTTTATGGAGGATTGGTGTCAATATTTTGGACTTTCTATTGTTTATATTTTTCTGAGTTTTTATACGTTTAAAGTGTATCGTGTCTTGTTTTATGAATGACCTCTTTCTACAATAACGAAGAATAACCTTCGTCTGATTGACAGTATATTTTGTATTAAAGTTTTGAAGTATATACGTCTTTTAGAAAGGAAGTTCAATTTAACTAGAACAGTTTGTGTCCTACGACGCCAGATAGGTCAGATAGGAGCTAAGGTTTCAGGACAAAGTCCTGCCCATTATATAGCGGTCTAACGGCACTAAGGTTCATTCTAAACCAATCGCATTGCAATCATGCTACCTTCTTGCTGTAGAAAGATGGGATTAGAATAGGTCTTCTCCAGCAGTGCACATATCACTTCACCGATTTCCTTCTCTGGTTGTAAGGCTTTTAAGGAACGAAAACTACTCATAAGAAAGTTGTCCTCGGAATTTACTGAAATGAATTCATGTGAATACTTTACGCATACACTTCTGTAGAACGTAAGTCGATATCTTTGTCTAGGAATTGTTGTATAGTTGAAAATAATAGTTGTTATTACAAAGAATGTTGTGAATTATTGAGTTGAATACTCGTTAAAAAGTGGCCTGATAAAAGGCAGTATCTAATGTAGTTAACTGAGTTTTAGTGGATAGTTTTGTGTCTGAGTGTTTATCAAATAATTTTTTTTTTAGATTTTTAATATACTCGTAGGTATAAGCTGATGTTTGACTCATTAAAATGGTTACTGCATACTTTACAGTCCATTAGTTTCAACCAGCTAATTGATATTTACATAAAGTGTGGTTTATAACTTTATATCTGTCTTTAGAATTTTCATGCAATTAGTTATGTTTATGAATTTGAACAAAGAAAGAACAATTGACTCGGAAAGATATACATTTATTTCTACCTCACTAGTTTTCATCAGCCATATTACAGCCGTGATTTTTATTGAATTATAACATTGTTACAAGTAATCATAAGTGTTGATAATTGAAAACAAAATTGGAGATTCTTGATAAATATTAGCTAAAATAGGGTATTATTTGGACCTAATTCTACTTAGAAATAAGTATACGAAACCACGGAATGCACATGTCACCTACTGTGCCGTTTTAAGGAAAGCTTGTTTCATACACCTGGGCTTCAAGGTAGATATAATTATAGAATAGTAATATTCACTTTTTCTAAGTGTTAGCGAGACTATTTCGAAAAAAACTGGGTCTATTATCTATTTTTAATAGGCTAGATTAGACCGATGGGCTGACCACTTTCATGAACTCCTCGACTGGCCTCCAGCTGCCTTTAACTTACCGACTATCCCTAAATTACCTCAGTGAGAATTAAATATGCCCACCCCTTAACTCCTGGCGAGATCGAATATATAAATACTTTGAAGTGATTGAACCTATGCGCACATGTATCGGATTCTGCATTGCCTATAACTGACTGACTTTTGAGTAATTTAGGAATTCTTTCCTTGGAATTGCATGCAGCTTTTTGACTATTGGGATCACTATGTTTATATGAAATATTTTCTTTGATTTGGAGATTACTAGTACTTTTAGAATTTTGGGCTATGTATACTAGTCAATGAACCTCTTGGTTTTGATTCTCTATAATGCTTTTCTTTATGACGTCTAGTTTTCTGACTATTAAGATGTAACTGTGTATTCTTCAGATTCTTATGGTGAAGTACATTGCTAAGTTTCTGTTTTTATTGATAAGGTTCCGGTTGTGGAAGTTCGGTTGCTAACTACTTCTTGGTGGTTTTATTTGAGTAGGTCTACTTAAAATTTCATCAAATTTTCTTGTCTCTTTACATCAAGATAATAAGTGATTATTCCGTTCTCCACTTCTAATGTAAATTTTATTAGTCTGATAGTTGTTCTTATTTAATTTTCTTTCCAACTGATCATTAGCGATCTACTAGCTAGAGGTAATTTCGTAGCGATACTATCTTTTGGTCTGTCAATTGCATACCAAACGTATATTTTAAAGATTTCTTTAAATAGGAATGAACATTATTTAGTATTTGATATATTCGTAATGAATTTTATTCTAGTTCCGAAATCCCAAACGACTTATTCTCGTTTTGATCTGCGTATTTATTTCTGTACACATTATACTACTCAACCTTTCGCAATTACCATTCCTTGCCTAGCTTCTACAACATTTTGGTGAATTGTGAGTTTTTCTATGACTTCAGTTTTAGATTCTTAGTAAGAATAGCATTTTTCAAATTATCACTATGTTTATATGAAATATTTTCTTTGATTTGGAGATTACTAGTACTTTTAGAATTTTGGGCTATGTATACTAGTCAATGAACCTCTTGGTTTTGATTCTCTATAATGCTTTTCTTTATGACGTCTAGTTTTCTGACTATTAAGATGTAACTGTGTATTCTTCAGATTCTTATGGTGAAGTACATTGCTAAGTTTCTGTTTTTATTGATAAGGTTCCGGTTGTGGAAGTTCGGTTGCTAACTACTTCTTGGTGGTTTTATTTGAGTAGGTCTACTTAAAATTTCATCAAATTTTCTTGTCTCTTTACATCAAGATAATAAGTGATTATTCCGTTCTCCACTTCTAATGTAAATTTTATTAGTCTGATAGTTGTTCTTATTTAATTTTCTTTCCAACTGATCATTAGCGATCTACTAGCTAGAGGTAATTTCGTAGCGATACTATCTTTTGGTCTGTCAATTGCATACCAAACGTATATTTTAAAGATTTCTTTAAATAGGAATGAACATTATTTAGTATTTGATATATTCGTAATGAATTTTATTCTAGTTCCGAAATCCCAAACGACTTATTCTCGTTTTGATCTGCGTATTTATTTCTGTACACATTATACTACTCAACCTTTCGCAATTACCATTCCTTGCCTAGCTTCTACAACATTTTGGTGAATTGTGAGTTTTTCTATGACTTCAGTTTTAGATTCTTAGTAAGAATAGCATTTTTCAAATTATCACTATGTTTATATGAAATATTTTCTTTGATTTGGAGATTACTAGTACTTTTAGAATTTTGGGCTATGTATACTAGTCAATGAACCTCTTGGTTTTGATTCTCTATAATGCTTTTCTTTATGACGTCTAGTTTTCTGACTATTAAGATGTAACTGTGTATTCTTCAGATTCTTATGGTGAAGTACATTGCTAAGTTTCTGTTTTTATTGATAAGGTTCCGGTTGTGGAAGTTCGGTTGCTAACTACTTCTTGGTGGTTTTATTTGAGTAGGTCTACTTAAAATTTCATCAAATTTTCTTGTCTCTTTACATCAAGATAATAAGTGATTATTCCGTTCTCCACTTCTAATGTAAATTTTATTAGTCTGATAGTTGTTCTTATTTAATTTTCTTTCCAACTGATCATTAGCGATCTACTAGCTAGAGGTAATTTCGTAGCGATACTATCTTTTGGTCTGTCAATTGCATACCAAACGTATATTTTAAAGATTTCTTTAAATAGGAATGAACATTATTTAGTATTTGATATATTCGTAATGAATTTTATTCTAGTTCCGAAATCCCAAACGACTTATTCTCGTTTTGATCTGCGTATTTATTTCTGTACACATTATACTACTCAACCTTTCGCAATTACCATTCCTTGCCTAGCTTCTACAACATTTTGGTGAATTGTGAGTTTTTCTATGACTTCAGTTTTAGATTCTTAGTAAGAATAGCATTTTTCAAATTATCACTATGTTTATATGAAATATTTTCTTTGATTTGGAGATTACTAGTACTTTTAGAATTTTTTTTTTTTTTTTTTTTTTTTTTTTTTTTTTTTTTTTTTTTTTTTTTTTTTTTTTTTTTTTTTTTTTTTTTTTTTTTTTTTTTTTTTTTTTTTTTTTTTTTTTTTTTTTTTTTTTTTTTTTTTTTTTTTTTTTTTTTTTTTTTTTTTTTTTTTTTTTTTTTTTTTTTTTTTTTTTTTTTTTTTTTTTTTTTTTTTTTTTTTTTTTTTTTTTTTTTTTTTTTTTTTTTTTTTTTTTTTTTTTTTTTTTTTTTTTTTTTTTTTTTTTTTTTTTTTTTTTTTTTTTTTTTTTTTTTTTTTTTTTTTTTTTTTTTTTTTTTTTTTTTTTTTTTTTTTTTTTTTTTTTTTTTTTTTTTTTTTTTTTTTTTTTTTTTTTTTTTTTTTTTTTTTTTTTTTTTTTTTTTTTTTTTTTTTTTTTTTTTTTTTTTTTTTTTTTTTTTTTTTTTTTTTTTTTTTTTTTTTTTTTTTTTTTTTTTTTTTTTTTTTTTTTTTTTTTTTTTTTTTTTTTTTTTTTTTTTTTTTTTTTTTTTTTTTTTTTTTTTTTTTTTTTTTTTTTTTTTTTTTTTTTTTTTTTTTTTTTTTTTTTTTTTTTTTTTTTTTTTTTTTTTTTTTTTTTTTTTTTTTTTTTTTTTTTTTTTTTTTTTTTTTTTTTTTTTTTTTTTTTTTTTTTTTTTTTTTTTTTTTTTTTTTTTTTTTTTTTTTTTTTTTTTTTTTTTTTTTTTTTTTTTTTTTTTTTTTTTTTTTTTTTTTTTTTTTTTTTTTTTTTTTTTTTTTTTTTTTTTTTTTTTTTTTTTTTTTTTTTTTTTTTTTTTTTTTTTTTTTTTTTTTTTTTTTTTTTTTTTTTTTTTTTTTTTTTTTTTTTTTTTTTTTTTTTTTTTTTTTTTTTTTTTTTTTTTTTTTTTTTTTTTTTTTTTTTTTTTTTTTTTTTTTTTTTTTTTTTTTTTTTTTTTTTTTTTTTTTTTTTTTTTTTTTTTTTTTTTTTTTTTTTTTTTTTTTTTTTTTTTTTTTTTTTTTTTTTTTTTTTTTTTTTTTTTTTTTTTTTTTTTTTTTTTTTTTTTTTTTTTTTTTTTTTTTTTTTTTTTTTTTTTTTTTTTTTTTTTTTTTTTTTTTTTTTTTTTTTTTTTTTTTTTTTTTTTTTTTTTTTTTTTTTTTTTTTTTTTTTTTTTTTTTTTTTTTTTTTTTTTTTTTTTTTTTTTTTTTTTTTTTTTTTTTTTTTTTTTTTTTTTTTTTTTTTTTTTTTTTTTTTTTTTTTTTTTTTTTTTTTTTTTTTTTTTTTTTTTTTTTTTTTTTTTTTTTTTTTTTTTTTTTTTTTTTTTTTTTTTTTTTTTTTTTTTTTTTTTTTTTTTTTTTTTTTTTTTTTTTTTTTTTTTTTTTTTTTTTTTTTTTTTTTTTTTTTTTTTTTTTTTTTTTTTTTTTTTTTTTTTTTTTTTTTTTTTTTTTTTTTTTTTTTTTTTTTTTTTTTTTTTTTTTTTTTTTTTTTTTTTTTTTTTTTTTTTTTTTTTTTTTTTTTTTTTTTTTTTTTTTTTTTTTTTTTTTTTTTTTTTTTTTATCTCATCTACTCTCATATTTTAATTACTTTGCATAACACACATGATTACTTTTATAAACACTTTTTAATTTGTAACCATATTATCTAACACTTCACCAATTATTTGGTATTGATTTTATTACAAATATAAAGTGCTTTTACATTGCTATAGAGCTTTAATAGACAATTAATCAAAAAGAAATATCTTTCAGTTCGTTTTCCCATTTTTGAAAGTCTAAGTATTTATTAAGCTATCAAACAAATATCAGACTGTAGGTCTTTAGATCCTACAGTCACATCATTACCATTAAATCATCGAGTCGAAAATCAATGCTTTTGTAGTTTTCGACTTCAGTGAATTCTCAATACAACATCATCATTATCCAGTGTCATTGGTAACCAACAGCCTCAATTTCGGACTTGACTGTTATCATTTTAAACTATGTAGTTATATAATTTCATTTATTTATAAGGTAACTAAACCAATTCCTGACCGTGCTTGCATCTTTCGTCAATTATTTGCTTCATAATACTACTTATTTTTATTCAGTAACTTACAATTTTCGTCATATTTTGTTACAAAAAGACGCATTATGTATACTACTAATGATCACTTAACCAATCTCATGAAATTCTACTACATTTTATTATTGAAACCCTGAACTTTTGGATTGTATCATCTTTTGTATTAATTATTTACATATCTTGAAAGTCTTATCAGTTCTGATGGGTTTGACTATGACGTAATTTTAGTGCGGATTCAAAAAGCTCGTTTGGCTTTTGTCACCTTACGTCACCTATGGCATAAACGGACTATCCATGTCTTAACGAAAGGACAAGTATACTGCACAGCAGTCCGTTCTGTTTTATTGTGTGAATGTGAAACGTGGCGATTAAGTGTAGGCGGTAATTGTAGCTTATTGGTATCTGATCATCGATGTCTTCGGAATATTATTTGCGTCTCTTGGGATCACGGAGTAAGTAATAATGAGGTTAGACGCCGGGTATTAGGGAAATATGGTAAATCAGTTGATAAGATTATAAATATTCATCGACTGAGGTGGCTAAAACACGTGTTACGTATGCCCAACCACAGACTACCTTGACATGAGATGACTGATATAGGAGTAGAATGGACGAAAGTTAGGGGCAGCCAAACTACAACGTAGCCTCAGTTCATGGAATTACTGACTGCTAGTGTGAACCGTGTTTGTTGATGTCAATTATCTGGTTGGGGTCCGTTCGACCGCCGTAACCAATCGCCAAAGATTGCATGATATGGCTCAGAATCGGTCAACCTGGCTGAGGCGTATTCATTCTTTGCCCTCCTTTAAGTCGTGACATTAGAATTATTTGTTACCTTTCATTCCATCAGCTAATTCTTTCTTCTTGGACCGTATTCCGCATATCCAATCTCTTATTATTATCATCATTAAAGTAGCTGCTACTTCTACTGATTTGGTGTTAATCTTACTGTGGTGCTGAGGTGTGGCAACTTAAACCGATGCATACATATGCCAGGTTTAATGCTGTTAATACATACATACACATATATTGAGCTTTTACTTGTTCGTATAAATTTCATGCATTTGAATTCATCTATAATCTTGAAAACACATCTTTATATTGCCTCTTGTTTATTGTGTGCTTCTCGTGACAAGAAAGGTGTCGTAACTTGATAGTTTCTCTTTATTTCGTTACATAAATATTGGTTGGTTGAAGAAGGATGACACATATGACAGCATTAATTCTTAAGTGCTTTTTCTAACAGATTCGTTTCTATTTTACTAATGATATCACATTTAAACTGCAGTTACAAGAACAATTGTTCGTTTAGCAAATCTAGTAATCTTATTTTGGGTCTTTCTTCAGATCTCTAATTTGTTATCCCTTTTTCACTTATGAAGTTTACAGTTAATGTGAAGTTTCTTCTGTCTAACGCTTTCAAAACAAATAGCATTTAGTTCTACATACTTTACTTCGCTAGTTCTACAATCAGAATAGATGAATGACTTCAGAAAACGGTTCATGAATGAGAACGAGGCGGGTTTTATCAGAATATTCGATAGAGTAAAAATTAGGTAAATTTGCGAAGTAATTTCTAAGTGGAATAGACTTTGATATAAACATAGTTTTATCGGTTACTCTATTAAAATTCATTACACAAAGAGTATATATTTTTTTGTAAATATCTATCTTTGAACTTCAAGATATGATTGAAGTTTACACTGCAAATACAGTTTTTCACACATAAGTACAATGTGGGGGGGGGTGTATTTGTCATCATAAAGTCTACTACCATAGAAATCGGTTCAAACTGATTTAGTTTTAAGGATAACTTACTTTGTGAAGGATACTATATACCAGTAGAAAATATACTAGTGAATTGTAAAGTTTTCAACTGTTAAATGATATTCTCTGCTATGTTTCAATAGTACATTATAAAAAAGGGATCTGTTTAGCGGAAATCAGTGAGTTTGGACTTAGTGATTGGATAGTATCATGAAGCAGATTTGAAGGAAATAATTATATCAAAACAAGAATATGGTTTAATGAAGGTTTTAACAATAATAAAAGATAAGAACTGTTTTTATTAGGTTTCCGTCTACTTTGTCTATGACTTTGATCACGGATTCGGTGTTGATCAAATGACTAGTGTTTACAAGATGTCCTTTGAGAACGATTTTATGAATCTTTTACCATTCAGTATAGTTCGTATAAGTCAGTATGTATAGAACACAAACTGAATGACATATATGCCTAGCTCGACAGTATAAGATGAGTGATTGAACACTTATGGGAATAGGCAAGTAGAAAATAGCATTCTTAAGGTTTGTTATGAGCAAAATCTGGTTGAAGAACGTTAAACGAAACGTTTCTGCAAATGTATATTGGTTAAACTTGGAATAGGTCTCATTTGAACGTAACATATCGAAAAATGATACGTTTTTTTAAAAAGTTGGAGTGAATGCTACTGCTTCAGATAGATCCTGATTAGGGATTGTAGTATTGAATTACAATGTTGAATATACATGAATTAAATGCTTAAGATTACCTGGGTATAAATTTGGGAGTTCATGTTAAGTAAGTTTATTGGAGTTTGCAGATAATGAAATGACCAGTATGATGTAATAAATTATATTTTAGCTTTTAAGAAAATTGTAAGAATCTTAAAATAAATGAAGTTAATAAAGAATGAGTGAAACACTATGATTATTGATGATGTCAAATGTCCCATTGATTACTACACAGTACATGAAATTATAATTGAGATTGTAGAAATCTATTGGGCAATAAATAAATTTACTGGAAATTTTATAAAATAAATTACAAACTTGATGCATTGGAATACATGTTTAGTAGGCGTAATGTGTTAAATTTTAATTAATAAAACTCAAACTAATCAGTTCTAAGCCTAATCATTATGACGGTATGTAAGTCGGCTTTCAATGAATGCAGAACCCGACCATTAAGTCTGACATTTTCAGAATTTTGATCTAAAATGCTTTTAATATAGTACATCTTTTACAATTATTTGTTTGAAAATCAATTGTTTGCTCAAATGGTATTTGAACTTGGAAAGTTGGAGTTAATCAGGTTGCACGGATATTACCGTGGTGCAATTAGCATGTAGGCGAAAAGCGATCACTCAAGTTATAACGTATCACAGTCGCTGCAAATATTCAGTTTTGGGCAGTTGCCGTACTAGTGATTTACACATGGTTCATCGTCGTTGTGCGAATTAGTAACTCTATGGATATTACATACAGCTAGATAAATCATTGATTTGAAGGTTCTTACTAAACGTTTGACATCACAGGGTTCACAGTAAATTTCTACTTTTCGAAGGTTATTGTGCATCACTTGCACGAACTTGTAACGGTAGGGCCCTCTCAGATCTGACTAGTTGTTGCTTTTAACTTTGTAATTAATAAACGATTCGAGTTGTTTTAATGTACTGCTTAAATTAATATTAATTTGACTGAGTTAACTATTTATTCTTCAAAGAAATTATTCAAACTAAAACTGAGAAGCATCAGAAATTATAGATTTCTACCTACTTTCATTTTTTCCATTTAAAAGATGACTGTGTAATAAACAAACTAATAAGTTCAATTCTTATCTACTATATCAATTCATTATTATTACAGTGAAGTAAACGCACTAATGAACATTTTGTTTGGTATACGAAGATCATTAATAGGACTGATTAATCCTTATCTTTAAATTATACCATTATCATTTAAAATTGTTTCTACATAATCTTTACGTTATTTGTAGGCAATCGATTTATAAGTATGTCCTGAAATTTAACTCTAATTGTTTATTAATAGAACCCATTTTACAGCTCAGTCAGTCAGTTGTGGACAACTGCAAACCTATTACATATGCACACAGATTCAAGTTTCTATACAATTAGATCAAATTAATGAGATTAACAGTACAAACAAATTTAACGGGCACGAATTAAGTAAAGGTGTGTACAAAAGGATAAACAGTGAATATACTTAGGTTGCCATCGTCGATTCTTCAGTTAAATTAGCACTATATAACCTTGTGAACATTCTACAGAATCATTCCTCAACGTTTGCTTAAATGAAAGCTAATTGAACTGATAAAAGCATATTACGGAATATCATTTTGTCAATTCTGTTGTATGCATATGAACACCAACCATACAATTTTTATCTGTTTACTAATTTTAGTGTATTACCTCGTTTTTTTGTGCTGCAAACAATTACTAGTTACAAGTTGAAAGGTTGAGAGCATTCAGCCGTATAATGGACAACACATTTTGAATGTTATATTTCACTACTTATTAGTAGGCAAAACTACACATAAGTAATATTTGAATTTCGGAAAGGCGATAAGTACACTCCACTAATTGATCTTCATTTATTGCTCATTATTTGTATTGAACGACTATAAATGGTAGATAATAATTTAATATCAACTTTTAGTGTGTGATAAAATGCTATCATGCTTCCAATATGCAGATAAATGTTTCATTTTATAACTCAGCCTACTAATAAGTAGTATAAAATAAACAGCAACATTTGTAAAGGTCGGTTAAAATTATTCGTATCAGTTTGAAAAAAGAGAATACAAACTCACTATTTCTTAATCAAAGTAAATGCTTCAACATGATTTCTAGCGTACTTCAAATTAGCTTTACATTATGACATCAACATATACATTCATGAGATGTGAAGATAAGTCTATCACTATAAGCACATTCATTATGTTTTTTTCTTGTTTAACTAAATTTTGTAATGTTTTCTAAAAAAAAAAACAATAAATGTCTAATAAACTTTGATCAACAATATCAAAAATTTTCTATCGACTCTTAAATGAATAAGTATTACTCTTTAATTAATTTTATTAAAGTATATTTTCCCAAATAATAATCTTGATAATAATAAGATGGTATCATTTAAACGTACAAAGTATACTTTTCGTTCAGAAGTACCTTCTTCTTTATCTTCATAACGTGACTGTCAAACACTATATATATATACATATATGAAGACAAGTGAATTGATAAGTATTTTTCATTCAGTCAAATGCTGTTAGTCACTGTCTTATTCGTGTTTTCCATATTCTACACTAATGATGCATTCAAAGTATCAACAAATCATGTAAGTATAATTTTATTTACAGGTAAATAAATTAGTAACAAATCAACGAGTAATATGGATTATTATTAACGTTTAATTATTTAATACCTATTACTGCTGTTAAAAATAAGTGACTTTCTTGAACTAAATTATAATGCCAGACCCGTGCGATCTCAGAACCATCTTTCAAGGTCACGATGCACAGTTAGGAATCACTCAATATGCTTCACTATAGTTTAGTCCTAAGAAGAATTCTCTAGAATGAATAAACGAATCCATTTACAACGATAACATATTTTCGGATAAAATGGATTTAAGTAAACAACTTATATTCATAACCAATTTGAAACAGAATCTGCTCTGATATTCTATAGTATTTGATTTTAACTTTTTAGTAGAAACGTATTGTAAATATATACAGTAATGAGTTTTCAAGTTAGAATACTGAAAACGGTATACAGATTATTCGAATTATAGTATATTTTGCACTGACTACACATTTTCTAGTCGATAGGTTTTCCATAATGTGGTAGTACCACAAAATGGTAGGATTCTGAAGATGGTACTGTTACTCGGTTCATAAAACAAACAATAAATTTTCCCAATTTTTAAATTGACCACAGTGTCCACATCTTATACTAAATGTGAGACACTCGAATAAAAGAAATCTCGGTCATTTGTCATGTCGTCATGTAAGTTAATTCATTTAAACTAGAAGTCGGATACCGGCGACTCAGTAAATTTGAATTGCATAGCAATATACCGTATAACCATATCATTTCTCGATTTAAGTTTGGATGTGATTTGTTCAATTAATTAAAGATATGAATATACAAATTTGTACTTTTGTACATATTATAGTTAAGACGAAGGCAATATACTTATTGAACTTAAAAGCATGAATTGTGCAGATCAAGTTTTATCGGTAGTTTGATGAGAACTTATATCCAACACTTCAGAATTCTTAGTTGCATGAAAGAACAAAATTTGTTTCCCATCTGGTTTTTGAAATGCTTGGTGATTATTCTGTGTACTTTGTCAATCAATATATGTTTACTGAAATAAGAGTTTCCCTTAAAAATGCTCAATTTTAATGATTCACACACCTTCTTGAATGGGTCTTTATTCATTTTATTTCAATGTTTCCATTTCTATGTGTTGCAGTAAACCGAATAGAATTTATTGCCATCATTGTGGAATTTACTGTACAAATGAATGAACTTATTTATATAAGCAAACGTATTTTATTCTATTAGATTCAAATCGTCAATATAACTGCATAAAGACATTTCAACAGAGAAATATGCAATACCATATTTTGATTTCAATCACTTCGTGACAATACTATATATGTTATAACTTTATTGGCGCTACAAGTAGTGCTTAAAATATTTTACTTGAATCACTTTGTGTTATTTTATATCAGTGATAACGTAAACATTTGTTATATTTTAGGCAAATAAAAATAATCAATCAAATATGACTTGGGGTAAGTGAGTATTTCATGTTATACAGTAAAATATAAAATGTATTTATTCCGATGGTATCATTATTTACTATTGAGTTGTTGTATTTTGGAATCACTAATTGAGTATTAATTACATTTTTATTTCAGAAATCATTATGTATTAAGTAGTTATCAACCGATCATTTCTAGAATAAGTCAAATTTCTATTTTGAGTTGATGATGGTGACTCTGGTTACATAACATCACAAAATCGCTACACTTCAGTCATTAATATATATATATATATATATCATAAGTTTTCTGGTAGGTAATACAAGGAAAAAAATTTTTTAGCTTTATCATTGTCCTCATCATCAGTTTATGAACGGGGTAGTTAATCATCTATTCAATTCCACTGTCTGACTTATGATCATAATATAAATTTAATTCAAGTGCATGTTGGTAGGAGATTGTGATGGAATTTCAATTGTGAAATTTCCATATTTTTGGCTGATTACCTTATCATTTAATTTCTGAAAACACTGGTAGTAAAATCAAGTGTTAACTGTAAAACACTTAGAAGAGGGTGTGAATAACTTCAGCTGTTTAATTTGATCTGACTACACACAGTGCGCCAGAAAAAAAGGATATATCAATGGAGGCATTTCCTTCTAGATTTTGCAAAGCTGTACTGATATATACTTGCATTTGCGTTGTAAAAAGAGTCGGCGAACAAAATGTTCGTTTGAACATTAATATAATGTTTGTCAGGTACACTGATGTATGAAAAACAATAAGCAAACAACACACTAATTAAGCAGAGAGGTAAGGTAGGAAGGTGTGAAAATTCGCTTTTGTCTAAAGACCTATGAACAACGTCCGCTTGTGTTTCTTTATTATACAAAGATTTTATTTTCACTTTCCTAATGAAATTATATTATTTCAATTTATTATCAAACAGAGTGTGAATTGTGTCTATCAGGATTTAGCTTTATTCGCTTTCTAATGAATGATAGCTTTTTGCGTGATTTTGATATGTTCGCTACTGAAAAGATCTGTGCAAGGATTCCTCGTGGGAGATCAAAGAATATTGTATGTTATATTTAATATTATAAATGTTTGTGGTTATTTGTTTAGTGATGATTCATCCGACGATTTGATGTAGGATACACAGAAAGCTTACTGGTAAACATTTCTGCCCCACTAAGATTAATATAGTGTTCGCGTCACCTTGCTTTTTGAATAGAACTTTAACTACTAGCAGATTTAAACGAAATCTCACCTTAGACTAAAATTTGTTTTAAGGTGGTATTTATGAAGATTGGTATTTAATTTTTGTTGTTTGCATTCGTCACAGATTGGTGTTAGACCAATATTAATGAAAACCAGGGAGCACTGGACCCCTGTTTCCAGTCGGTATGAATCTCTGGCAGTACACACCCTCGATTCTGTCAGTGAATCAAACTCAAGGCCTTCATTATGGCTAACCCCCAACCGTCTACACTACTGGACAGGTGTCTAATGGCAGCATGCTCATTTTGATTATTTTGTGATATAATGGGACAATCATCGATTGTTATTGGTAGTAGCTGTTTCGGTCCCAAAAGGTCTGAACACTAATCATGACTACTTACTAGAACTTCAGGAACACCCTGAAGTTATTCACTAATGATCTGATTATTACGATGTATTTAGGACAAGATAGCTGTTCGGTATTCCCTGGTGTACAGTGGTATCTAACCAACATTAACCTGTGACGAATACAAACTACATAATCTGTTTCTCCGCTTTTGCAAAGATATTGTAAAGTAAATAGATAATTGTTAATGGCGACAAAAATTACTATTATTAATGCATACGACCAACCACTTAATGCGACCATGTGCGCACGAAGTCACAATAATGAATGCTAATAAGAGTGCTTATTGGGTTACTTCACATCTACCCGATGTCTACTCAATCCCAGGCTAGAATAGAAAGAATGCAAACCGATAAATCAACCAGGTAAATCATATTATATTTCAGGCATTTCTTTATATATACATAAAACTAGACTACACAGTCAACCAATTAGGAACCTAACAATAATACAAAACAAGGGAGTTAGTGTTCGTAAATAGAGGTAACGTGTAGACAGCTAATTAACTGTAGTTCATGAATAAGAGATAATATACTAACAGTAAATATACTAAACGAGAGGATAGGGTAAAGGGAAAGTGACAATCGTAGGAATAAAATGTTTAAATTGCCTACAATTAAAATAACTGAGATCGTATTCTGAAACATAGTTCTGAAAGACTGTTACTTTTCTGCCGTTGTCCAACATAATAATTTATTTAAAACTTCCAGCGGTCAATATAGATGCCATCAATAGACATTGTACCATAATTCACCATTATCATTCAAGTTTGTTTATTAACGTTTTTCAGTATTCAACCGATTTATTTCACTTAAAAATGCTCAGATAGTTAAAATTCTTTTAAAAGCCTGATTCGAGTATTACATTCAGTAGTTAATTATGAAAATTGAATGATAAACACTAAACAAAGTAAAATTAATCAGATTTTGAATAGTTAAACAAACGATATAAATGGCTATTATCATAGATATTTCAATTAAAGTATCGAACATTATTCTTGTTAAGTACATTTAACATATAAAATTTATGAAACTGAGTTGCTAGGCAGACAATTATTTACTTAGTGTATTTAAAGTTTTATAATGTTTCAATAAAGTTCATCATTCTATTAGAAACAGTCTTGAATGTAACATATCTACAGCTTAATAACAATATTAAATTGTTTATTTAAGTTATATGTATACTATATATATATATATATATATATATATATATATATATATATATATATATACTACTATATATACTATATATATATACTATACTGTATATTATGTATACTTAGTATGTACCACTTTCTAACTATTTTCTTTTTATATTAGTGTATAAATTTTGTTACAAAGTATTTACCAAAAATACTGAATGAAATAGGATCAGCTGCAAAACCTGAAGAACTTTGTAAGGTAATAATATCTTTTCTTGAAGTAGATTATTTCATTATGCATTCTATTGTACATTCAATATTTCACTTAGTATTAATAATCATCCAAGTTATATTTTTTTATGGGTGGTTGGTAGTCATTTGTTCATCAATGTAAAAATATACTAATCAACATGATATCTTATGTCATAACCTACAAAGTTAGATGATATGTATATGGTAACAGTATTCTGTTTCGGATGTTTATTAAGTATTATTGATATATGTTGGAATATCCTATTGAATAACATAAAGTTCATATATACTATACTAGATGGAGATAGTAAATCACTTGATTAGGCTGTTTAACTTTATCGATTATATTAACCAAGGAATGAGTTACATATACTGCGGTTTCTAATATATGGACCTATTAAGATAGGAAAATATAATCATGTTATCAATGGCATCAATAATAGAAATTAATTGGATGTTATGGAAATTATTGAATGCTAATCTGATATTATGAATCGGCCTAAATTATACAACTATTGATTACCATAAAACACTGGACAGCTGTTTTGTTCTACTATGGGACTCTGATGAAGTCGTGGATGTAAACTGTTAAAGAATTCTGCTCTAGGACGAAACAGCTGCTCGTTGCTTCATGGTGACCAATGGTTGTCAAATTAAGACCAATTCGTGATATCATATTGAAAGTAAAAATTAACTTAAAGTATTTTCTAAGTACTTTACGTCAAGACAATATGACGAACAGCATTCCAATGGTTGTTGTAATATATCGAGGTTTAATCTGCATTTACTATAGGTAAATATTTATTTTATAACTAGATAGTTTAGGAAAACATGTAACATACTTTGGCTTGCATATACTATCGTTATCTTCATTTCTTTCTTTACTGAATATTCACCATAAGGTTATAAAGTTTCATCAAAGTGTAAACATCAAATTTCCTATCAACACTATATATTTGAAACATAAGGCATTTGAAATGGATCGTAAGTATGCAAGATAAACTTTATAATATTTAAGTAAAAAAAATGCTACACATGAATTTAAAATGTAAATCTACATCTTCCCATTGTAAGTTTTAGTATTTCTGCAAGACTTGTTATCATGAGAACATAGGTTAACTAGAATAAAGCATACATCTAAGAATTTGCTCCATAATCTTGTAGTTTTGAATTGATTACAGTCAATACATACATTGCATTAACTGCCATCAAACCATATGAAAACTGAATGTCTTGGAAAAAAACTTCCCCTGCCCAATAAAAATATTTTGCAATGCATCATTATTAGCATCTAATATTATTCGTAGCTCTCTTATTTCATCACACTTTAGGTTTACTAATAGTTCCACTGTTACATTACAATACATATATGAAGAATTATTATTAATGGTTCATTTTATTAATGATGAAAAGAACTACATGACCTCAATATTTCTAATTTTCATAGGAATTTCTCAACCGAGAAATTCCAACCTAATGACATACAATGGCACCCAGTAAAGAAGCTTGAATTTTAAAATCAGTGGAACTGGGCATATTAGGAGTAAACGTACATGAAATAAGTATGATGAAACACTTAGACAACACAATCATTCATCGCAGTCACATATATTCGGGTTAATATAATTGAAATGAAAATTATGAATGTAAACAGGTAAATCTAAGTAATTCATTGATGAGTAAAAGTGGTTAATTTGAAAAATTGTGTCATACTACTATCATAAATTATGATTAGTGAATGAAATGTTACTTAACAGAAACGAAAATCGCTTCCAGAGGATAAAAGTAACTAATGTTGTTTTTATTCAAAACGTTTAGGATCTAGAAGCATGCAATTCAACTGAAGTTATGTTGCATACAATTAAACGAAGTAAGAAATTATATAATATTTGAATTCGCTGATGGCATAGATGACAACTAGATCGCCAATTATTACTTCTTCTTACAATAAATAAGTCAGTTATGCGCAAAATAGCCCACTGGTTCTATCTGTCATTGTCACACTCAACGATAGATTTTTTCGTTACTACGGCTTAATTCAATTTATGTATAGTTTACGGTTAATTGCTAATTAGCACGAAATTTAGATTTATGACTTCATGTTGATTATTTACAATCATCTAATGATGAAAAAAGCATTCTATGAAGAACATTTAATTCATGAACTAGACTTATTGTGAATTAATCAGCAGTATTCAACCAGTAGGTACGATTAGATAGCAACATATTACTAGGTAATAAGTAATCATAAGTTTATGTATTTTTCTTTTATTATGCTTTTATCCATAAATGTCAATTGCTAAAGAAACTGCTGTCTATAGGTCACTACGGAAATATTTAACAAAATCGTAGTAACTAAGCATATTGATGTACTGATTACTCACTTTGAACAAAACGTTCATGCAGTAATCATGTTTAACATTAAGTCTACAGAAAAAAATGTGAACTTAATTTTATATTATACTTTACGTATAGTATTTCACATTACTAATGACTACTTATACAAATTGTCAATAAACTATTATAATCTCTGTTATTTGTAATCATTTGAGTAATATTTTTAGATTTGATGAAAGAAAGTGCTTGAAAAGTATAAAATAATAATAAAAATATGTAGTTGAGATAAATTACACGAATAATGTTTGCATTTTTTGTAGTAGTTGGTTTACCTACTGATTATTCGTGGTTGTTCTGGGCAACATCTTCAGTGCTTGATGCAAGAAGCGAGAATTTTCTTTGTCTGACATGTATTTAGTCAGTACCCTTCCTATCGAATTTGTGTTCTAGTAGTTGTCTTAATGTATCCGTTTGTTCTAATTGCTTTTGATAGTTTAACCTCTGATATTGTGGTTGTCAACTTTTATGTAGGCCGATGGATTGAGTATGTATCAATTAATCTGTTGGTTGCCAAGTAATATGAATGTCATGCTTCGCAGAATCTCGAGTATCCTTAAAATTTTCAATGCCCAGAATTTTGACGTTAACCACATCAAATTAATGCTCGTAGCTGTTTGTAAGGATTGATACATGCTTACATGTCACTTATAATTTGCGTTTGCATATGCTTAAGCAAAGAAGGCAGTCAATAAAACTTATTTTTGTAGATAACGTCATTGGTGAGTCTTTCAGTCTATTTAAAATTGAACGTAGTAATTGCCTTGGCTTGTAAGCGTGGTTAACGTCTTGTAATGAGTCTCGAAATTCTCTCAATGTACAATTGGAAGTCTTGAATTTTTATTTCTGGAGGAGAAGAGGTGGTGTTTTGACAGCAAATCGGTCTTACAAACACTTTTTGATGACGATGCATATTGGGTGGATTTCTTCGACTTTGGAACGTGAATTGTGGCTTTTAAACGTAATGTCTTTATGCAATTTATTCTATACTCTGAGGGGTTTTTTCTGCTATAATTTAAGACTTGATTTGCTTAGCTTAGGTTCCCGTATACCTATGTCTATGGAGTTTCAGTGCTTTTTATGATGCTTAAGATGTCTAAAGAACATGAGGATTTGTTCATTTGATTTTATTAGCTACCTGTCCTCTTTGTAATTTGTCCTTTGGTGAGTTTTTCTTGATTCGATTATGAAACTATTTAGTAGGGTTAGTGGCTAGCAAACATTACTATCTTCGAGTAGGTCCCTAGCATTTTTGATGCAATCTTCTTTGTGCATTATTACAATGGTGGTTCCTTTTTTATCTGGTATGGTAACAGTGCCTTTCGTAATTATTAATCTGTTCTGAGCATATTGTTCTTGTGTTCCCGTGTGCGATAGTACTTTCTTTGTACAGTTAGATCGATAACATTTTGGTGTATTTCATTTTGAGTTTGGCAGTTTAATCCTGATGAATTGAGTGATGCTTCAAATGTGGTAATGAATAAGGGTTTTTAAGCTCTTCTGACGTTGATGTTTGATTCTTTTTTGGAGCATACTTTGTTCTGTTTTAGACAATGGTTTTAGTGGTAGATAAAAGGATGATGTCAAAGTATTTATGTTTGAAAATTTTATGTTGTAGGTTTTAACAACGGCAAACAATTCTATCAGTTGCCTGCTGTAAATAAACTCATCGGGAAGTTAGAGGCGGTAGTTCGTTACGGTTTGTATCAAACTGGATTACTTGATAAACAGGTTTGTTTACGTGTAATATAGAAATGCCATTTAAAGTTAATAGAGTGAATCATGTTATGCATTAATCAACATGATCTATAATAAATATGAGATCATTAAACAACAAATTTACACTGATTGGTCTCTAAGTAGTTAATCGATTGTGGTGATCGAATTCTTCCACTTATAACCTCTAGTCTAAGTAATTCAGTATTATATAAACAATGATGTAATGCATAGTGGATATAAGAGACCTTGGACCTAATTATCATATTAGTTGCCACTTATTATTAATATGATGGTGATGATAAATATTCATAGTGTTACATGCAGTTATGTATTAATTTCATTAGTGTTCGTTTGCATAGTAGTTTTTATTCCTTTGAATTACAGATGTACTAACGACTTACACTTTGCTAGACATTAGTAGAAGGATATAGTGTGTCTGAAAAGTCAGTAAAGTGACAATTAAATCTTACAACAGGTTATCAAATGATGATTATATTTCCAGCATTAAATCTAGTTTACTAATGACTACACTAGGTAACTGAATTGTTTATAAGCACAGGAACCTATTTATTTGAAATATATCGCTAAATTACTGAACTCCGGTGTAAACCAATTAGTTTAATGGATTTAATTGACATTGAAAATTAAGGAGTCTGTTATTAATTCACGAATCATTAGTGCTATAGAATATGAGTTATAGTTCAAATAACTTAGTAGTAAAGTTTATAGTAAAGATAACTATTGAATATATGTCCCACTTCCTATGCATTGAAGTGGTTCCTTCAATGATTGCTGATTCACTTTGCTGATGTGTGCTAATAATCGTTTATTCATGATAATCAAATTCATTATACTAGTATCACACTGTGTAATTTAAAGTAATAGTCTCTAGATTCTTGTTGTTGTTTTACTTACGTAACTGTTTAATCCTAGATTATTTAGTACTAATAATTGACTAGTTAAAATAATAAGTACTTTGTTTAATATATAACTTTCTTTGTTTCATTTTATAGTTGTTCTGATAAGAGTAGCATAACAAAATAATGTTACATGTAAGTTGACATTATTTCCTAATCTTTATACTGTAACTGTATTGCATTGATTTACTTAATTGACTACTCCGGTTTAAATTAATAAACTGAAAATACCCATTGAACCGTACAAGAACGATAGTAGACGATAATAGAGCTCTTCAGTGATTTCATTTTTGAAGCTGTACAATCACATATAGATAAACATGATTTCAACAAAATAATTGTAATTGATTAAACATAGCAAGAGAAGAAAGTGTACGTGAAATTAATGTCATTTAATAAAGCTTTAGCCATAGCTGAAGAAACTGGGATAGACAATATGCCAATAAATTGGGTTAATTGAAAAGACAATATTTGTAGGATGAAATTTAATCAGTGTGATAAGACTACTTATGGAAAACAAATAAGTTCAGATGAAGATGGAAACAAGATTATATCACTTCGAGCAAACGATGTGGGGAGGGATGAAAGCATAAACGATGGAAGTTTGTTAAATTAAATGTTATGAGGACCTTAAGGATGACAATTATATCATAAGACAAAAACAACAATTTTAGAGGAATAATATGAAGTTACTTTATTCTGTGGTTTCTCATCAGCTACAATCCACATAGAATAAATTATAATCATTGAAATAATACAGTTAGACATACTTTACACTAGAAAAAACTCGAAGAATTCTAAGTTGACATATAGAAGAAGAACACAACACTAACCCAATTGAGTAAGAATTAAAACGTTAATTGAGTGAATATGTTACAGGTTGGTGTTGGCAAGATACCTGTTAAAACCAGGAAATATTGGACAGCCATTTCTCACTAGTGTGGAACTTATCAACAGCGCTTACTCCAGGTCCAGCCCTAGGAAATTTAGATTGGTGAACACCTAACCCTCTACATCATTGGGTTGGCATCCAATAATAGAATTACCACTTCCATCAATTTGTGATATATAGCACGAGGATCATCCATTGTCGTTGGTGGTAACTGTCTCACTTCCGAC
This sequence comes from Schistosoma mekongi, assembly GCA_034768735.1. Taxonomy (NCBI): domain Eukaryota; kingdom Metazoa; phylum Platyhelminthes; class Trematoda; order Strigeidida; family Schistosomatidae; genus Schistosoma; species Schistosoma mekongi. The sequence continues at coordinate 31,353,221 of CM068309.1, forward strand.
AAGTCTGAACTCCACCAGTCATGACTTCTCACTAGAGCTTCAGGAACATCTTGAAGTTAATTACTAATGAGACAGTTATCACACGACAATGGGTGATTGTCGTGTTATGCATCATAAATTGCTAGAAGTAAGATGTTGGCTGTCCCAGTGGTCCAGAGGATTAGGTGTTCGCCAACCTGAATTCCCTGGGGCGGAACCGGGGGTGCGCGTTGCTTAGGAGTTCCACATTAGGACGTAACAGCTGTTCAATGTTTCCTGGTTTTCAATGGTACCCTGACAGTATCAGTCTGTGACATAATCAATTAAAAATACGAATCTTTACGAAACCAACCATCTCAGTTAGGTTAAAACATTATTAACACAGTTATTTATTTATAATCCAATTATAAGAGGATTCTAAAGAATCAAACTGAGAAAAGCATGGATATATAGTTAGGAAGATAGATAAATGAATAAGTAATGTTATATTAATAGAACGTAAAAACAGTCGTTAACTGAGTAAGGTTCAAATAATAAGAAGTATAGAATAGATTCAAAAATTGTTGCGCAACTTAATTTTTAGTATATTAGTCATCAGGGTATGTAAAGGTTTACTACAATTTCCTTTACACAAATAAATTTAGTTTTTGGCAATTACTTTAACGAGGATTATATGATTTGGACTCGCCTGTTTATTGACTATTTCGAAAGATGTTGATATAGAAACTTACTAACTAGGTCCATGATAAAATAATTAGATGAATAAATTTATTGTGTACACAATGTTCTGGTTTCTTTATGTATCTGACGATGGTCTTTACGATTCATAAGGGTCGAAAACAAAATGATTTAGGAAAATTTCTGTTCACTGTATACTTTGAAAGATTCATTTTTACTAATCTGATGGTTGGTGTTGACTAAATGTTCTATTGAAGACATTAACGTGCTTCATCAGTTCCTGTTAATCAGGTTTAATTTATAACTGTTTTCTATTCATTACCAAGAAATATTATACTTGTATCATATTCTTTGATACCATTTCTTTGCATGGATTAAGTAACTCAGCTTTGTTTCATTAAGTGTAGTTACAACCAACAAAGTTGAATTATTATACCCAGAGTAAATAGCCATATTATGGCTTACTAATTCGTACTGTATTGTGATGTCCTTTAACTGGTAGATCACTGTAAAGAAGTACACCGAGAACTGGTTATTTCATGAAGCAATAGCAAAATGTTAATGCAAAACAAAATCCGAGTTCTACCTAGTAATATACGATTGAGTTGACTATTATACATGAGAAGTCGAATTTATAGCCTTATATTGATTTACTCTGTCATCATTTAACTGACTGAATGATAAATTTAAGAAGGTATTTAGTGGATACCGACAGACACTCATTTGAAAAATGTCATTTGTTGGAAATATAACCTCAGGGAACCTCTCGTTGTGCTACACTTGGTGAAAGTTAGTGATAAGTTATGTTTTGACGAAGAGGGAAGTGAGGGGAGAATTTTTTAATATTATATAGAAGTTGTCTTAGTAAGCGATATTATGAGAATGTTAATGGAAGAAAGTGCCACATCTTGATATCTTTGATGACGATATTATCCATTATGACAATGAAGGCTTCCTTGTCTAACTCATATTAAATGTAATACGTTATTGTCACAGAAAGAAGATTTCATTTACTTGTTTCTAAGATTCTTACTTATATAGAATGCAACGGTAAAACATTTTTTTGTTTTCTTAGTTTTCTCCCTGTTCCACAAAAGGCAATGCGGCATTATAATAAATGTTTCTAAATATTCATATGTATACGAAATATATGTTACTCTATGTATTGATCTTTATGTTTTGAGTTGATATATTTTGTATAATTTACATTTACTGATCGCAATAATAATAACAATAATAATAATCCCATAGTTTGAAAGATTATTTCTCGATGAAATAAAATAATCACACGTCATCTTGAATATTTCGTTGTTAGCTTTGATTTGAGAAAGTCATTTTTGTCCACTGACAAAATAACATAGTTCTACTCACTAGACATCTTAATGTATTTTCAGAGATCTAGTTTCGAGTTCAAGGTAATAAACACCAACAATTGACAGTATGCACATTGAAGTATTGAATGAAAGCAAATCGAATATGAATTAAATACATAACGATCAGATTATAATTCCATTAATACGTTTTCATATCATTTTGGTTACTGAAGGCATAAGTTTCTAATGAACTTCAATTCATAATAGTGAAAATTTCATTGATCCCTGTCTTCAGTGCTTTTCTGACCAATATATGAGTTATCAGTTTATAACCAAGTGGGTTGCTACTTCATTCAATTATTAAAATTTCTGCTGATTACTTAAGATTATGTGTTTTGAAACATATCAGACACACCTGGAAATATGCTAATATGTTTTATCTTACACATCTGCATACGATTTTTAAGTAGTTAAGATTCGCATGCGACTGTGTTGCCACGTGATTATCAAAACCACTATTCATATGAAAATACTGTTACTTGTTGAATAATACAGGAAAGTAACAAAAACTGATTTAGTAGTCAGCCTTTCATTGTGTAAGTCTAACTAATGCGTCAAGAAATACAATAGCCTATAGGTTTGTGGGCAGTAAAAGATGAATGAAGTTAAGATGTCGTAAATGTGAGACAGTACATGAATATGATTTTTCTTTCGTTATTAGATAAGATGAGTGTGAAGATTGTTACATTAATTCTATGCATCTAGAAATATCTTTACTCAGATAGCGATTATGATGCAACAGGTACAGGACAGTTAATTTATACTTCTAAGATCTCTGGACAGTGCCTGTCTACGGCCTCCTTAATAATTAATCAGATGACTTACATGATAGGTTTTGATAGTAACGAAGCCACTAGAATTTATTATCTGTATATGCATAGATAAATATTCTATATATTCGTACAACTCTATTCTACAAATGTGTAACATTATTGTAAATGGAGTGCTGAAACAACGCTATTTACTTAAATGAATGCAATAGAAATCAAAGTCAAAATATTAAATGTTTTGTGCACAAATGGTTTTAATAGATAAGTCATCATTTAACTTGTATATGATAGCATATTACTAACTAAATTGAAGACGAACAGGTTGATGATATCAAGTAGACGTCAGTTGATGGTATAAATTTAAATCTGGAAATTGTTTACTGGTTATGACTTAAAGAAGGATTCACTGGAGTTTTTATGCATAGGCAACTGTAGTCAAAGGATGATAGTGAATAGAAGACTGCTAATATTTAACAATGTGATTTTATTAGCTTATTGTCTCTGATTTTGGATTTGAATGTCCTAGGCATAACCGTGTCAGCATTAACGTATTTAAATTACATATAAGTCACATAGTAGACAAAAATGATAGTTTAGTGAACTTGATGATAGCACCTTTGTCGGTATGATACTATTCTTAACCCCGCCCTCCCTTGGAAAAGTATCGTGTTGATTACTTATGGAACATTAAAAAATGGGACAAATCGTTATACTAAAAATAATTATTGTAAACATCTATTAATCGTCATTATTTGTATTTTTTCAGTTAATCGGTGATAAACCTAAACCTCGATTATTGACTAAGTAATTGATCGCTGATTACTGCTGACATATATGTTGGTGGAAAATTTTCTTGACTCTTTGTGTAGATTAGTATTTTAATGTGTTAATCACTAGTTGTTGTGATTCAGTTAACTGGAGTCCATCTTTTCTGCTCACATTATTTAAATTTGTCCATAAATAGAGCTGTTCTTTTTAACCATCGAAACCTTTTAAAGGATTCAACTTTCGTCAAAATTTTCTAATTAGTGTAAAGCTATTGCTGACTTATTATTCAAGCTTTTTAACGTTTTCAAGGAATTTGAAACATGTTTAAAACAGAGTTTATGTTACTTTACGCTGAAGTTTAGTTATTTGGATGCTTGATCAACAATTAGTGTGCCACAGTAATTATAATTTATTTTATAAATACAATTTCGTTGATCCTTTTTAGGAATCGCTTCTTTGACTTTAGTCAGTTTAAATCTAGTAGTTTTGTGGTAAGATTTCACACAAATAATATATAACAAAGCTTCGTGCATAATAGCAAAAGTGGACGATTAGCAAGAAGAGAAGCAAGGCAAAATACGTAGAGAATAAGTAGACAAGCAATAAAAGGCAGCATCTTTAGTGACCTGGGGCGAAGAAGACGAACGAAGATAAAGCACACACAATTTATCACGTACTTTACTTTAAGCAATCCAGTCTTTATAAAGTGGTTGTTCTTTAAAGTGTCAATAACTAAAATTATCCTTTTAAATCAGGTGTATTTGAAGTGCAATTCTTCTAAGGTTTTGTTTCTATGTAGGATGTCAACAGTGTTAGTTCAATTCCTTTTTATACAATCTGATTTAGATTTTCTCACATTTTTTTGTATGTTTTCAAAATTCTTAAGGGTAATTATTCGTTCTAACTGGTAACATTTGCAAATTCACTTCTAACTGTTTGCCTGCTGTATCTGTGATAAGGTTACATCTGTTTAATTAATTCCTTGTCTTTATTATGTCTGAATGTGCTCAATTCTAATATAAACAACGCCCAGAATACGTCAATTTTCGGAAGATACTAATTTATACTTTATTGTTATTTCCTATTATAGTCAAACAATCAATCAACGCTAGTTTGCAAACAAGGGATACTTTTGGATGCTTTATTGATACTCACACATAATTTACCCAGTGTATTACTTAATTTGCATATTACAAAAGGATTTTAGGAGTGGGCCATACATTTCAAGATTCCATTAAACTCTAATGAATGCAGAAATAAGTTCACGACATCATGAAACTAGTATCCCCATGACAATATCTTCCTTCTGTCGATGAAAATCATTTTGAAAAGAAATTAACGTATAGCATAAATAAAATTCTAAGTCTTAGTTGAATCTATAGGGGCATAGTAAACTTAAATTGGTGTTGAATTTCAAATGTTTAAATTATCAGACACATTAATAAATAAAGAGGTCCCTCGTCAACGAATGAAGCCCTTGAACTCATGTCACAAATTTACTGATGTGGAAATTCCACCATTGGACTCCGGTTCACTGAAGTTGATGGTTAAGCGCTCACTGCGTTTTCATGTAACTGTCTGAATGTGTTCTTCAACAATAGTTGGTATTTAGCCTTTTGATATCTAAGCATGTTCTCCAACCTATATACATGTTTCTATTGGTACTACTTGACTCATAAGTTAGTAAATTTAAGAGATTTTTGTATGTTTCTAAATTACACGTGATATTTGACTAATTAACTATATTAACGTCATGTCTAAAACCCAGTACAGAAGTTTTGCAGAAGAGTTCATTTTATAAACAGCTTAAAGAATGTGGTCGAATATAAAATAAGCCCATAAACTGCAATACTGCTAGAAAGTGTAAAGTTCTCAATCACTCCTTAGGCATAACAAATATTTCAAAGTGCACATCACTTAAAAATTAAGTAGCAAATTCAAAGTCGCTGAAAATAACGTTAGTAATTATATTGATCATGAATCAACCACCAATAACTAGATAGTTGTATTATTCTAAACTCAAACTCCTAAGCAATATAAATCCACCAGCCTACTAGAAATGTCTTTATTTTCAAGAAGGCATTCAATTGTTCAGTTCTTAATTTTAGTGCTACTATCTCAATTTCTTCTTTAATCGTCTCAATTTTGGTATCATATTTTATATTTCTTAATATCATTATTGTATGACGTGTTACAATCATTAATTTCGGCATACATATCTATTTCTTTACATTATGCTTGATGTTAGGACATTTAGGACATTTTAATATTAAAGCTATATGTCGGATTTATTATTAAGTATCTGCCGCAATTCGAATGTTCTTTGCTCATACAAAAATTTTTTACAGTATGGTCTTAACATTTTATGTTGCGTTTACTACAGTATAAAACTAAATACAGGAAGTTAGTATAGTACGACAGTCAAATTTATGATATCGCTAACTAGCTTGGCTCATTAAGATAACTTAAAAAAGGTGTTCATAAATGCTTTCAGATTAAATGATAACGTCACTTTGAATCCATAGACACTACTGAATTCAGATATAATGATCATGCTACTTATGAGTAACTAAATGTTTATTATGTTCCTGTATCACATTAATCAATTAAGACTTTCACGATGTTATTTTGTATTATTTGGATCACTGTTTATCTCGTCAGCCACCTAAGTTTAGACATTATCTGTGCATGTGTGTACAAGGAGTAGACTATTGCTACTGTCGTTGTTGCTTAAATATCTTGAATTTATTTGACAAGCCAGATAAATGGTTATTTATTGTACTAATATACAAGATATTTGTATATTTATTTCAATATATAGATATTCTGAGAACGTACTACAATCTTTTGACTTTACCGACCTTAGTGATGTTAAATGAATCTTACAAATAAAATATACCTCCCACTCCAACTTTTCATTGTTTACCAAAGCTCAGATTACCTTTAAATAAATTGAAATCGTCTAATATAAGCTGCTCCATTTCATACAGTTAGTTCATTTTCGTATTTTAGAATCGGTATAAACATTGTATTTACTTAATTCTAGCTTGCTCCAAGCAAACATATACAAATCAAAGATAAATGTTCTCAGAAGATGGTATAACAGGCTTATAATATTTTGAAAGTCTTTCTCGAGATTAAAGCAAAACTTTAGCAAACTTTAAAAGAAAGAACACTTCATATATCAACAGTGTGTATGCTTTATCACATCGAACAAATACGCTTAAAAGTGAAGATCTTCATGTTATAACTTTCAACCACCTGAAATAAAATAAAATAAATGTTAAGAGTTAAAAGTTTGTTAGAATTCATTTGACAGAATAAAATTCATTTATACCTGTTTGGTTTTTGTTTTTAGTTGATTGGTCATAGATTACATACGATCTAGTACTAACAGGTACTAGCGAATATTGTTTCTGTAGGGGATTCAAAATCCCCAAAAATACAATCGTTCATTAAAACAAACGGAAGGCGTTGTATTGATTTTCTTGTAAGATTGATTTGTAAACTTGCTTAAATTAATTGAATTTTAAATGCAAGATATATAAATGTTGTTTTGCTAGTCTCGTCGGAAGTATTTTACTCTACAAAATAATCTTTCTACAAGTCTAGTCATTTGGAGTAGCTTTAGGTTGGGAAGGAACAGATCGTGGCATCCGATTGAAGTACAAGTATCAGAGAGAACAATTCACACTAATCGTACCGACTATCGAGGAAATCAAACATAGAATCCAGCTATCCTAGATAATTTAGCTGCATAGTATCGCAGACCGTACTAAGCCAATAAGAACCCAAGTGTTTGTCTCAACTAAATGAAAAAATGACAGTTTCGTACATACTTTAATGTGAATAATTAATATAACCACATTTAGAGGTACTGCTAAACGGTGAAAATAATATCCATTTTAGTCGAAATGTGATTTAAATGTAGTAATCAGTGAAACTGACTTTTAGTGACAGTGAAAACCAAAAACATTTTCATTGAATTTGATAGCTATATTTGTTAATTTTATAGCTATACTAAGTATGTAGTTAGAAACTTACTTAATATATTTAGAAATATGCATGCATTTAATAGCGTTTATAATAATAGTTTATTATTTCCACTTTAGTACAGTAATATACACTGAACGATTTGATAATCAGGCTATATTTGATTCTTGTCGTTGATTTGTTATACACTGAAGTTGATTAGTCTCAGTTGCCATATGTGTATTCTGAGAAGATTGCAGCTATATAGCAATTGTACACAAGTATTGCTCAATTTAGATTGTGGCTGAAAAGCGGGATGCAGGATGCATGTTTTGTCCTATGTACGACTAATAAGCGGAACTCGAGCTTAGCTCGTTTCGTGTCAAGTGCTACCGCGTCCACAACCAGGCTACTAGGTCCGGGCAGCCACACTTGTTCAACTGGCATGTATATATAATTAGAATGTATTTAGATTTGTTATAGGCTGAAGTTGATTAGTCTCTGAACAAGTGTAGTCGCCTGTACTCGGTTGCCTATTGGTAAACGTGGTGGTGTTTAACACGAAATATATTGGGTTCGAGTTCCTACGATAAACCTCGACATTAGGGTGCAGATACATTCAGCTTACGAGTTCTAAATAATACAAAGCAACAATCTTGTATTTTGCTTTCCAGTCACAATCCAAATTAAACGATTTGGGAAGAATTTGAGTCTTATCTAATAATCATGTATCTGGTTTATTAATCACTTTATCTTTACATTTAAATGGTCAATGGATCTGATTGTTTGGATGAAATTAATTTGTACTAAGTTTTATGAAGTCCTTGTCAAAATTGGTTGGTGACAATAATCGAAGGAAATGAGTCCAATAATATACCAAAACTAATACATACAATGGTTATTTCAACTTAACAGTTGCTAACAAGTATTTCGTTCTGTTTGTACATATGACTGAACCCATCTTGATAGTGTTTACTTATCTGATTAATGAATCTACCTGTTCATAAATAGTGATACAAGATGTGAATTTTATTATTATGCAGTCAAGTATCTTACATTACCTATTGAATGTAGAAAATAACGTGAAGATATAAGCTGAGGGTATCCAAACGTAAAACATACAATAAATGTTGAATGTTATTTTATACTACATATTAGTAGGGAAAATACATGAGCAATTTTACCTGCTCATGGAATGACGACATCATACGTGGTTTATATCACACATTACAAGTTGATGTTAAATGATTACTGACTATTTATAGCCTTGATTGCAAATGGTGAGTAATAAACGAAGATTGATTAGTGAAGCATGCATGACAAAACATCGTCATCAGTTTCTGTCGCCCTTTTGAAATCCCAAAGTTACTGATAATAAATAGTGTAATAGTACATTTAGAATTTTACCCTCAGCTGAAAATATATCTATATAAACAACAGGGAGCTCAAACGCGGTTTTTATTCAAGGATCGCCATTGTCAAGGCATTTTGATCCAATGTTTGATCATCGTACATGTATTTATTTATTATTCTAAAAGTAGAAAGAATTACTAACTGTGCAGAACATTAACATCAGACAGTGCGTACAAAAGAGTTGCTGTCCAGAGAAATTCATAGACAAATACAGAAGAAATAAGACGCAGAAGTCTAATGACATTACGGTCCAAAAAATCGTTTGTTTTGATAGAACTCGACTTTAAAAGTGATTATGTTGCAGAAACAACCAGTAGAAATCTCAACATAGTATGTTACCGCCAAATGTTTTTATAAGTTTACCTATACTTGTAAAAGCAGTCACATTATCATCACGTTGAGGAAAGTTTACCTACGATTTTATGAACTTGTATTAAAAAACTACTATTTAGGGGAATAAAAACGCTCAATAATGCAATCACCAAACATATGATTGACACCGGGTGCCTCACTGATATTCTGGAATTCTTTAGATTCTGTAATAGTTAGTAAAATTTTAACCTTCTATAGTCTGGTAAAGCTATCTTTATTATAAGCTTGAAAGTAGACTTATATGTTCAAAAGAAAACAGTTCATTGTCTTTGTTTATCCTAGTAACTTCATTATTATTTGAATGTCTCATCGTTAGTAGTACTTCTTCAAATTTAATTCCTTTATATGACATCAATATCTCTTTCCTTTAAATCCGATTTAATTCAATACATAACGGTTTATATTGTTCTATCTAACTTAGTTCTGTCATCATATTACACTTCGATTTTATTGAGCAAGCTTAATCTATATCATTCTCAAGTTCTCTTTACTATTTGTTTTAATATTATTATTATGTAATTACTTAAACTCGGACTGTTTCTGGCAGCTTCTGTGGCATGAGATATAAATTTCCAATATTCATTTCAACATTTTAAATACCAGGTTTTTATCATTAAGATCTTATCCAACTTTATCCTCATAAGGATGTTAAACGTTTTTCATAAATAAATTAAAAAAAATTTGGTTTTTGGTTGTATGTAGCTGATGCAAAACCATTGGAGTGAAAGAAATTCATCTTATTCAGTACAATTAATTATTCTTACTCCTTTCATTGTAAGTTTTATTATCCTTACAGTCAGTCATATTGTTGTCTTCTAAAAAACATTAGTATATATGAATACAAGAAATATTTTGTATGTATCTTCTTTAAACTTACATACATTGCCTACTTATGCAAAAGGATATTTCAATAGGTTAATGAAAGTGCATAGTTTCTAAAACAGAAAAGAAAAGTTCAACCGAGTGAACTGTAGAATACTTTATATATATATATATATATTATATATATATATATATATATATATAACTAATGATTAATCTTGACAGAATTGGTGAAGGATATATTTCTTGGTGAGGTTATATATCTTTAGCTTTCTGAGAAGTTTCGTAATGTTATTGGAACAGCTGTTAATAGGTACTCAGTCTCCAGTAATACTGAGTTTCGTATTTAACAGATAACTTTTGTAGATTAAGATAATCTCATTAATACAATCCTATGAAAACTATAATAATTTATTTACAAGTGGTCTAATTCAAGATGTGCTCTTCATGTTTTTATATTAAATTGTCACCAGATAAGTATTTCAAAAGTATCCAAAGAAGAAAAATTGTCTCAAATGACAAAATGCTGATAGTTGACTAAAGTTAGTTCTAATGGTTTGAAGCCTAATGGTATGTTCCACATACTATGACAAAATACTAATATGTGATCAATGATAATGTATTTAGCTTAAAGCAGTAAGGAAATTCATTTGATTAAAACTGTGTAGTACTCATAGTAAACTTTGATAAAATAAGTCCGCGGATAATTGAGCGCTTTTTATTAAAACATAACTAGATAATAATCACATATATATATATAGCCTAATGTACTTGGAACATTTATTATATTTTATTATCTACGATTTCACCTGATTAAAGAGAACTTCTAGAAGTCAGTGGCAAGTAACTACCCGTTACAACAGTTGTCATGTGATATGATCATGAGTTGATTATAAAACCTGATTTTAATCGCATAAAATAATACAAATCTGGAATTTTGTATAAAGCATTAACTTGAGTTAGACAACTACTGCAATCATGAAGCGTAGTAAATTTGATTCATTCTAGTGTGAGACCCTTTAAAATTACATATGCAGAACCTAGTCAAGTGTCGAAGGTAAAGAAACAGCAGTCTGTACAGCACGCATAAATAATTATACAACTTTGTTGTTATCGTAAAATGTAGATTGTTGCATACTCAGTTTTCACAGTACATGTAAAATCTATTGTCAAACTCTACCGGCTGCATACATAATATTTTGAAATATACTACACAGTCAAATCACCTATCAGGATTTCTTCAAAACTGACTAATTACTTATTCTGTTGACCTGGTATTTAATTAAATATTGATCATAATTGTATTGACGTCATGTGTCATGATTCCCTTCTTCTTAGCTTAAACGTCTTGTATTATATTTGTTAGTTCCTTAGCGTATGAGCTGATATATATTGAAAAGATATCTATATGCCTTTTGATTGATGAGTGACTTGTCTACTACGCTTGTAACAATTTCCTTGTTTTCTTTGTATTTTACATTTTGATGTCGTCCGCTGTAATGATATATATATATATATATATATGTACCGACAGTATACACATAATCTACACCAAGTATGCAAGTAGAAACTGTAGTCTTTTGTTATCATAGTTTGATTATTACATTTATATACACAAAAACGCTAAAACCAACATTGTTTACATAAGAAACATAAGAAGTAAATTTTCAATGAATATTATAATTTTATGTCGATACAAATTAACTTACATAACATATATCCTCCATTTTATGTTTTTCAAAATACGTAATTATTTCATTTGAATATTCACCAAGAATTTTATTGCACTAAAATTGTAGTCAACATTAAAGTGAGTCAACTTTGCAAAATATCATTTACATCAATTTAATTCATAATTGAAACTATTTAGAATGTGATTGTTTATACTGGCCAATGAATATTGTCATTAGATTAGTTGAGTACAAATTCACTTATTTCTAAGTTTAGTAGTCATGAGTAGTATATCGATCGTTTATCATTTGTCAATAAATATAATTCATTAAAGAAAGTTTTAAACAATAATTGAATATTAGGATGGTTATTTTTGTGGAGATTAGTTATTTATTTGGTTGAATATATTACAGATTGATGTTGGCAGGGTACCATTGAAAACCAGGGAGCATTGGACAGCTGTTTCGTTCTAGTGTAGAACTCCTCATCAATGCACACCCCAGATTCCGCATCAGAGGCTTCAGGTTGATGATGATATATAGCGCGACGATCATCCATTGTCATTGGTGATAACTGCCTCACACCCTACAAGTGTGAACTCCATATGAACTGCATATGTTAAATAATTTCAACGTAGAAGCAATATATTTATCAATGGAGAGCAAATCTCAGGTTAACCCAAGGTGAATGAACATTGAACAGCAATACAACTGAACGACTGTTTATTCCTGGTATGAAACTCTATATTGGTACTCATCCATTTCCTCCATCGACAATCCGGTTGACGCATAATCTAATATCCAATGAATCAGTGGTTTTATAACTTGACTCAACGAAGCCTATATCTTCATGATTTGCACCTCTATATTTTCATGTTTTCCACCCCCGACAAGATCGCATTTGTGCATTGCTGAAGAGTTGCAAATTAAAACGAAACAAGTATCCTGAGTTTCTTTTAATTTTCAGTGGCTGTTTACATAAGATCGATTTGTGGCGTATAATTCACAATCCACCAACTTCCACTACGTTTAATTATAATTAACACAAGTTAATAACTACAAGCTATGGATGGTACAACTGGTACTATTAACTAGTGAAGCATCTACATTATTTATAATACACAAAATGGTTATGTTTTCTGTAGTCGAATATATATATTTGCATTTTTTTTAGTTATTGATGAGAGCCTAAAATATCTTGAACAACAATTAGAAAACAATTTTTAACACTAGAGTAGTCCTTATATTGGTTGATCACTGGCTATCTACCATTTTGATGTTTGTCGAGTTCTTTGTGGTGCTAATTAGATTCTATGAATCTGTTTGTAATGTGACTACTAGCCTAAGTGGCTATATCTCAGGTGTCTAGAGAGAAGGTGGTTTTGGCGTAGTAAAATGAGGATATGGTGATAGATTTTATGGTATTTGGCTCTCGTGCTTACGAACTTTAAGTAAATCAAATTCCATGGCGGATTTTATTTGTTGTTACAAAGTTTTACAGATTGTGACATTTAACACAACTATTAAAGCCACGAGTAACTTATCGTAGGACTGAGATGTATAGATCCGCTGATTATTAAGTAGTGACCAGTATGATGCGTATTTATTCCCGCATAACGTTGATTGACTATATTGATCAGTTTTCCCAGACAATATAGTGGTAATGGTCCACGAGTATGAAAACGGAACAGAATATACTAGGGAGTATCATTTTCGCGAAGACTGTAGGTATACTCAGCTAACCAGGGTTAAGTGGCATCAAACTTATGTTTAGGGTTTTCTGCTGACTTTCCTTGAATCACCTTTAAAACGTCATATTATTAACTATTGAACAGATGTTTTGTGATTTACTTCTACTAATTTGGCATGTTTATTAGAAAATCGGTTATCAGCTTACATGTATAAGTTCAGTTTACGTTTTTGTAAGACAAATGGTTTTATTATCTTTGGATGGTAAAAGAAACGTGTAACGTAAGACTATGGCTTCTGGTTTACTGCGTTTTCTGAGTGGTAAGGTTTAACTCTAGAGCTTGCACCTTCATTCTGTGTGACTTAGTACGAGAAAACATTTCATAGAAGTGAACTATGAGATTTTCACAACATGTGTTTACTAACTTGTTCTGTCGACCTCGAATGTGATTAGTTGTTTTCGATACTTGTTTAGTCATTTTTTACACATCTCTTTTCATTTCCATTCCTCTTAAACTGTTTTATAGCATCGTTATTGTTCATTAGATTTCTAATTGGCTGGTGCATTCTAACTATATCACTTTGTTTATTGACTGCCGATTGACATGAATACCATGTTTCGAAAATTCACTTAATTTTCTTTGGGTTTCTTCTGTCTAAAATCATCTTGTTTTTCTAGTCAAATCCGTATCCATAATTGCTAGTATGTATTGCTATAAGACAAGATATATCATGTCATTTGACAGCTAACTGCAATTCGTGTTAGCGGAAATGAAGAGGTCAGCGTCTATGTTCGTTGTAACATTTGTCTAATAACAAATGGTATTCATTTATTCATTCACATTTCACTATCCAACATTAATGTTTTCGTAACATGTACGTATAACCTTATCGTTTGTTACAGGTATACAAAGAATGTAAACATATCAAGAACAATCAAACTGATTAAAAATAAATAAACTTACTCTTGATTCATTCTCAGCAAAAAGTAAACAAAATATCTTTAATGATGATTTGATATCTTGAATTTGTTGACGGTCAGTAATAAAACTTTGAATTTTCATGTAACCATATCGACATTCTTCACATAATATATTATCACCAAAACCTAGTGAAAAATTTATTTATTTAGCTATATTTTGTGATGATTCAATATAATATATAAAATAATTCAATATTAGTAGTGAATTAAATTGTTGGGGATGTTAGATCCCCAGAATTCTCTTGGTAAAAAGTGCAATTTTTGTGAGTTATTTGTGGAAATTTAAATTTATCGTTTTCGCGCCAAAATACGACCCTTTCACATTTGGTTTGTGTTTCGCACCTAGTAGGACGTTAAATCTCATGGTTCCGTTGTTAGTTTTACTATGCTACTCGTGACTCTTTCAAGGACACTCTTTCTATTGTATATATTAGCATGAGTTAAGTGTTTGTTATTTGTCTGACAGACTGCCTGTTCAATTAAATGCCTTTTGTTGATGTTGAACTTGTCTTAGTTAATTGGTGTGTTGATTAGGAATAGCTTAGTTCTACTTGTTGTTGTGCTGCTGGACATATGTTCGTTAGCAGGTATTACAAACCCTAGCAGAATGTGCTACTAAGAGTGTAGTGAAATAATTCATTTTTCATCGGAAGCAATATATTACTAAAAACATGAACACTCATTTCATTTGGTTTATAAAAATATTTAAATAGAAGTTAAAAATTTATTTTTCATAGATTTATGAAGCATTAGTTTGATGTGAATTTCCTTTGTGCTGTCTTGAATTTCAAGTTTGTATTTAGTGTCCTAGAAATATTTAAGTAATCGTCATGTGGATCAATATGTTTATATTACTATTATGTATAACGCTTGCAAAAAAGGATGCTCACGTTAGTTGCTATCAGGAAGTTATATTTGTTTATTTTCAAGTTGTTAGAGAATGATCTCGGTTGAATACCATTTAAAACCAAAGAAAAATTAGACTGCAAGTTCTAGTATGTTACTTCTGGTTGACAGTGAATACTCACAACCATACGGCAGATTAAAACCAGCAACTTCAAGTATCATGGTATACGGTTAACTATCAACAGCACTAAGCTGATGTTTAATTGCATGATATCTGCTATATTTCCGTGATTATTAAATGTCATTAGTGATAATTGTTTCACTCTTCGTTCATATGAATTTCATTTACTAATTCAAATGGTGACCAAATAAGACTAATCTTTTTCGAGTAAATGGCAACAAATTACTAAATAATTTTTCACAAAGTCACAGCTTGACCAGAAATTATACTTCTTGGTAAGCAAATATGCTGAATTAATTATTACTGTATATGTGCGAGATGTTTAAGATTTCATTGCAGTAGTTGTATGATGTAAATACTCTGAGACAAAATATCCAGAAAACAATGTATGCAATTATATGGAAGTTTGCTTATCTACATCTCTAGGTAATATAATATTGTTTGATTGATTTCGTAATTACCTGATTATTTATTAGATTAAATATTATCATCGAGAGGGGTTGGGGGTTATAAATGAAGACAAAAGTAAACTTTATAAACATTATCAACCAGAAAACTCCATTATTTACAATATCTAAACATTACTTAGTGATACATGAACTATGTGAAACCTGAAGTATATGATTTTATTTATCAACTTTACTAGACTTTATCATGAATCGATATACCAGTTGGTCTTCAAACAAATAAGGCAGAGACTGAAATTATCAATAGTTTTAATTATCTTCAGTGAGGATTAATAACTAGATTATCAGGCAAAAATAGTAGAACTAGCTTTTTGTAGTATCATTAGGGTTGCATATCGAATATATTTTATTTAATCGGTTCTTATTAATTAGTTGGGATCTTTGAAATATACAATCAGGTTCATGAATATGAAAATATATTAATGAACATTATCTCATACAGTTCTGCTTACCGACACCGTTAGTCAGTGAATTAGTCGTTGAATTGCAAGCTTGTAATGCCTGACAAGATAAAAAAAAACGAAATTTCGATTGTTGCAAAAGGATAACTGTTTATTAAGACGTCGAAAATATACATGATAAATGTTAGATTTAGATAAGTAATCTTAGAACATACAGTAATTAGCCTTATACAATAAATACAGTTGTCCGCTATAATTTAGTAGCTTACATGGAAAACAGTTTATCACTCAGGGCGATGAATAATGTTTTGTTTTAGTGGGTGCACCAATAAGTGAATGCAGATGAATAGTGCTAACAATTTTCAGTTACTATATAAGAAGCTACTATGTATAGTGAATACTTAGATAACATTAACCTATAATTGTAATCTATAATAAAGGCTATGTACCATCATAGAGTGATGGCATACGTTAGTTGATCACTGCGTGGTGGCCAGACTCAGTTTTATCTAGTTGGAAACTGGACCTAGTCAAATAGTAGCAACCGCATTACAGGCTTTTCAATAGAATACTATAAAGAACTAAACAAATATCACATTGATTGTTAATTAGTGATCAATCAATCTATGCACTTCCATTCAACAGGCTGAGGTCAATGGAGGCCAGAGTATCTTAGTGGGTGGCGTGGAGTCGAGTTTATCACACGTTCATAGTTCTTTCAGGATTACTAGCATACTCTCCAGATGAGTGTTCAAAGACATGATAATTAGGTCGTGGCTTTTATTACTAGTTATTCCGTAACCAACTTTCATGGAGTAATGGTATATGTCCAGTTTCAGTAACTATGTAAATCAATATTAAAATTAGCATTAATGAGTAATTATCTGATGTAGCAGAATACTACAATTTTTTGACGGTATATAAATTATACCTTTTGGTGAATTTATATCTTACAGAAATGTTGTTAATCAAAAAGACAGGAGCAATCAAAGAAAAATCCTGTAAGTCCTGCTAAACACACTTCCGTCAATTATACCGATTCATTTTATCTAACATTTTTTTTCTATTTAGCATCACTATTGTCATACAGAATGTATTATATAGATAAAATAGCTGTTTCTTCAGTCTTAATAGCGTTTGAATATAAATACATATGCCTGTATGATCTGTTAACAAGATTACCTTGCAAATCGATTCTGGCTTCACTGAATCAGCCATTACTTTTAAAGCAAGTGTAAGATATTCATTTACATATGTTAGACACTAAATATGAAAAAGAAAAAGAAACAGTAATGAATTACAAACCAATTAAAAATTATTCGATCAGAATTAACTGAATTCCTAAGTACCTTTACTGCAACACTTTCTTCACATTCACATGCATATTGCTAAACAAGCCTATGATTGAAACATGATTGCTATAAAGACCTCATTGCTAAGGCTCCACTTTATAATATGAACTATAATGAGTTCTCAAACTACATAACATAGGAACATTTTAGACAAAGACAGAAGTAATTCACAATCTGCTCGTTAGAATGAAAGAATAGACTACTCCCACCTTCATATAAAATTGCGTTTAAAGACTAGGTTGTGTCCGTTTGATGCTTCTTGTCGATAAATTTTATTTCGAATCAAAGAACATCTAAGTTACACAAGAAGTCTATATAATAGTCCTGTAAATCTTGAAAAACCACAGATAAAATCGTTAATTGGAGTACATGCTATTTTCAACAAATATCAAGTCGCTATTAAAATCATCAATATAATTCAGAAAGGCTTATCCAAATGTAAGGAAAGGCGAGTAGTTGAGGCTTTTCATATATTACTAAACTCAAATGATATAAATAGAAAAGTAGACTTTGTGATTCATCCCAGTTGGATAGTTTCTCTAAACAGCCAAACATCTCGTCAAACAAGAATAATAGAAAGACTTATAGTCATCTCAATCATTTGGTTAAGTTATATGTAAAATGATATGAATTAAATATGAAGTAGGAGAGTGGACTAGACGAAATTCAAATTTACCATATACACCCATCATTTCTATTATTATTAATAACATTAATAATAATAGTTTGGAGATTTTGGATGATATGAACAAAAAGATGATAATTGGATAAGATGGATTTAAGCTACAGAACAGAATATAAAGAGAAGGCTATGTGTACATCCCTACGATAAATTCGTCTTATAGCTCAGATTAAAATTGGTTTGGTGAATCTCGGATCGACAGTGGCAAGAGAAGAGGTTGGGCGTATTTTTCTTTTTTTGTAACCAAAGAAATAAACTGATCATAATTCTTCTGATTATTATTGAGTGACAAAACGTAATTATCACTCAACCACCACTTCAGTTTTACAAATTATTTCCTAATTGATATCATTTTACACTTAATTCAGTGACTGACTATCAACACTTGACCTAATAATAGTTTCATCAACACCCCCCCCACCTCTCCCGATATTACCCATATGCATATCTACATATTTGGTTGATAATCTTATTATTGCAATTGTCATATAAACTTTAACAAATTATATGATAGTTACTATTTTAAAATTAACAATCTACATTTACGTCACATTCCCAAATTCATATACTATACATATACATTCATATACAGTAAAGTTAGCCACTGGAGAAACAACTGTCCAGATTTGTTCGGTTTATAATGGTACCCAAATCAAATCAGTCTAACTGAATACAAACAACAGATTAATTTTTTACTTGATTTCATATTACGTAATCCACGTAAAACTTGGTCAGCTGAGCTAATATCAAATGATATGTTAAATGCTCCAATATACTATGATATATACATTAGATTAAACTACAGTCGAAGTACTCATTAATGTACTAATCATTAAACTGAACATGTCATTTACATGTTTACTTTATTTTAAAGAAAATAAACAAGAGTTGTTCATTGTTCACTCACAGTGTTTCTTAAACTACCTGGTGGAATTGATTCACATAATTGCCTTGCTGCAATTACATAAGTGTCTACCCAGTATTTATCAGAAAGAATGTAATGAATTAAATCCATGCCCGCCAAACATGTATCACATTCAGCTGAAAACAAAATTATACTTCAAAAAATAGATTACATCGATTACTTATTCTAGAATCATTTAGAAAACTAACAAAAATGAGAATTATATGTATGGTTGTCAAGTGTTCAGTGTAACATCTGATGAAGAATTTGACTCATCTACTAGATAAATAGATTTTTTCAAAGCTTCATCATTGCAAAATGTTTAATGGGATAACATTATTGTTGTACGTTTTCTTGAATTGTAAAGATTGACAATATCTTAGAGCTACGGCGAAGGATTATTTACATTAATAATATAGTCTATGACGATTAACTATTGTAGTTTGAAGTAGCCTTAACTAAGATATGACTCTATCGGTAGTGAAATTTTGAAGAATGTTGTACTGAAATAGGTTATAGTCTTTTTGATACATATTTAACTGTTTTGTATCATCTATGCGAAGCCTTAGCAATTCATATATTGAGTTCTGAAATGTAGCTAATAGAAGGACATTTGAATGTAAAGATATACTTAACCTGGTAGTTAAATATTTACTTTGTGGGTTCTGTTTCAATATTATTTGGTACACTTATGGTACAATATTTGCATTACACACTCATGATTGTTTACTAAACTGTAAAATAATCTATTCATAGAAAAGTTTCTTTTGCATGGTTCCAATAGCAATAGTTCTCTAATAGATTATCCATGGTAAATGGACCTCTCCTTAATATTTTAAAAAAATAATTTTGTATTTATTGAACATGAATTTAGTGTTATCAGTTGAAGGTGAATCACAACACTTTACACTCTGAAGACATTTAAATAATTTTGAAGAAATTGTCACACTGAAATGATGAATACAATTCATTGAGTAAATGAATGTTTCGAAAGTCCAATATTGAAAATACGTTATGATGACGCTGTCTAAACTGATAATGAATACTACAAAATTATGATATTTATCTTAAGAAATATAGCATTACTGATATCGTATGTAGTATTGGCGCTGTTCTAATAAAGTTTGAATAATTATCATTTTTAATAATATAAGATACAAAAATTTATTTCTGCATAGAAATCCTAAATAGATTCAATAAAGTAATTCTTTAAAAAGGGTTGTCTACTTAGTGTAGACATTATTATTCTATGCCTTGGGTGTATGCTTTAGTTGATATAAGCGAAATTCTTATCAAGATGGTAGAGATGATTTGTAGCTCAGGAGGATGATTTTAGTTATAGTGCTTTCACTGAGATGAATGGTTTAATTTTAAAGCTTTTATCATCATTCTAGACAACTTCATTAAAGCGAACTTACGGAAGAAATTGTTATTAATGTACAACTATTAAATTTTGTCAATTGTAGTATAAACTAAAGTACGGAAGTCTGAGTTCATTGTTAACATTGAAGAAGTAATGCAGTAAAATGAATTTAAACGTACATGAAGTTCCTACTCATAATTGTTCATATACGTCTGAATAAGCTTATACTGATGTTTTCCTATAGTCAGTTTACTTTAAAACTTTTTCGATCAAAATATTTACAAGAATTGTATACTTTAAATCATTTAACTATGAAGACCACATATTAAATGAGACATTCATATTCCAATCCATTAGTCAGTATTTTATTATATTAACTATCTACTAAAATCCCTCTGCCTTCTACAAGCTCTAATCGTATGCAAATCATTATTGTGGAACAAATTAAACATTTATACTAAACCATTAATTTTGTTTTCCACACTGATATTAGAAATCAAATTTTTGTTTTATAGGTTTCCTTAATGAAAATTTTTGTGTTGCTAATTGATTTTCAACCATTAAGTTAAAATAGAAACTTAGTTACTACACAAAATATGTGCATACATAAAATCAACACAAATAAAACATACCATCAGTTGAATTGTCTCCGTCATCTCTAAATTTTCGTAAATCCTGTTGAAAAGTAACAATGTAATACAAGAAAAATAATTTACACTTTAGTAAATCACAAATGCAACAGTATGCTTTAGGTAATCAGCGATTCAGAGAACAATACAAATCTCTACTTATGAGAAATACTTTTCCATAACCCATCTTATATCACATTATATACATAACAGAAAATAAGCTACATATACCTCTTCTTCAATATCCTCAAGTTTTAACTGATTATTTACATGATTCTTACTATACAGTTGTTAACTATTATTGTTTAAATTTGCTTCATTTGTTAACAGTTTTATTCACAACTCTACTAATCTGTTTCAACGGTATGATTTGCTAGTAAAACGATGAAATAGAGATTGAATGCCTTCTTGAACCTTTTATTAGCATGGTTTTAAAATTCAGTTATTACTTGAGAGAATACAACTGATCCGAATATTATCATACATACGTATAACAGCTACTCAACCATCAAATTGATTTTTACAATAAAGTGTGAATCAAACTTTCACATCCATAATGTTGTGATGAAAGTAAATTTCAACAGATGGCTACGAAGATTCATTTACAATAAACCTATATAGAATAGTCAACTGATAAGCTCCCAGTTATTTCTAATCTGAATAGCATCTTTAAGAAATGTTGTGTCAAAGATTATATGATGTATTGATGAATAATATCTTCAACTAATGAGTTCACAATAATACGTTTTTGATAGTTAGAACAATCCCTACTGATCAACGAAATTCAGTGCATATGATTCAATCACTAAATTTGTAAATCTGATATGGTGTGTACTAAATGCCAACCAAACATATCAGTGTAAGTATAATAGTTAAGACATTATGTGGAAAAAAACATCACCTACGTTTTATTCAGTCACAGAAATAAGGCTAATATACTAAGGAGTGGTTAAATGTTCCTTTTAATTTATAAGCTACTGATCACTTGGTTATTTGATAAGTTTTACGACTCACACTGTACTAACAAAACTTTAGTAAAACAATAGTCCTTAAAATATGATATGGTAGGGCAATGACTACATTTTTGCATTGTTTGACTAACATCAGTATTCATTTTCATCAAAATTAAGGTTGATTAATAAGTGTATGCTTTTTAAATTATGGTGTAAGATTAAAATACATAAATAAGCAGTAATTGAGTGGATTGTATAGTCATTAGCATGAAGTAAGCAACAATGACTGTCATTAAGTTGAAATGAAAGAGATTTTTGAACGTTGATTAATAATTCGTGGTGCAGACGGCGTTTAAAGTATTAGCAGTAGTAACAGTAATAACAAGATGACTAACTTAAGACGATACATATAGTCCAACTTTTAGACAATTGATAGCTAAAGCTTCTACTGTATAGAATAAAGTTTATCGTACACCTCTTGATTTGTTTCTCTGATTTTTGCATATGATGTCAAAGGATGAATCTGAAGCAGAATGTCAACTGCATATTGTAGAGTCGATGATTTAACTGGTCTTTGTTGTCCTTTACTATTATTATTATTATTATTATTACTACTTTTAACGTTGTCTTTACTTAGATTTATTGATTATCACTCACACATCTCTTTCATTTCAACTTAATGATAGTCACAATTATTCACTTAGCTCGAATGATCATGTAATTAGCAACCATTCTCCCCGAATACGGATGATTTGCGTAAAAGAACTTTACACCACAATGACTAATTAACATATTAATAAACATACAATCGAAAACCAGAGAGCACTGGACAGCTGTTTCGTTCAAGTGTGGAACCCCTCAACAGTGCGCACCCCAGATTTCGCATCAGGGGCTTCATGTTGACGCGAATGCCTAACCATCTGCACCACTGGGTCGGCATCCAGTGGTAGAAATCCAACTTTCATCAGTTTGTGATATTCAGCGCAACGATCATCGGGATTGAGACAATTATCACCAACGACAATGGATGATCGTTGCTCTATATATCACAAATTGATTGAAGTTGGAATTCTACCATTGGATGCCAACCCAGTGGTACAGTTGGTTAAGTGTTCATTGTTAACCTGAAGCCCCTGGTGCGGAATCGTTGGTGCGCACTGCTGAGGAGTTCTACACTAGAACAAAACAGCTGTCCAGTGCTCCCTAGTTTTCAATGGTACCCTGCCAATATCAATCTGTGATATATTAAATCCAATAATATAACCGATCTCCACAAAAATAACCATCCCAATTAAACATACAATCATTAATTATTCTATGTTTTATTAGATATATCCATCTAAATATATATTCATGGGTACAGTTATGAAAATAAATCCACTGGAAAACAATTCCTTTGCTGAAAGTCAACACTTAGATTTACATTAGTCTTTATAAACCATTTGTTTGTATACAAAACCTACTTAAAACAGCGGTAATATCAAATTGTAACGAATTACTGTACTAAGAAAACTGGTTCAACCTATTTTTCCATAAAGTTTTAATCTAAATGATAATCATTATAGTTTGTTTGCCTTAATCGTATAGCGTATGTTTCAATATAAAAAAATAATACATTAATTATACAAATGAAAAAGACAATCAACATAATCTCTCCGATGATGACATACATAAAAACAGCATTAAAACTTACATTACGAATCAATGTTGATGTAGAAATTACTGATTGTAAAATAAATAATAAAATCAGTACAAAATAATTCATATTGAAATTAGATTAGTTTATGAAAAATAGAAACTAAAATGTATTTATTAACAATATAAACCGTAAACTATTTGAATCTTTGCCTGTTTTTATTTATTTTTTTTCTTCTCTAGAATAGTTTGTTTTCATTATTAATAAAACAATAACAAAAAAAAAGAAGGAATAAAACTATAATTAAGTCAAGTGTTTACTTGAAGTTTACTTGAAGTGGGTATACAGATTAAAGTACAGTGTAAATAATAAATTTTATTCTAATTCATTGTCTTAATTTTGGGTTCTTTGCATTTATTTGTTTTTCATTAACTTTATATTGGTATTATAAACTTTGTTCTGTTTATTAGGTGATTATTGTATTATAGTTAAAACAAGGTAATGTATGTTTGAGTTGGATTGTTACTAGCCAGTAGAGTTCAGGATGCAGGTTTCATCTCATTTGACACTTGTTAACAGAATATATCTGAATCCCATTGCTGATGTTTACACTGGGACACAAACCTAGTTCGTTTCTTTCCAGACTCCACCTCGTCTACCATTAGGAAGTAACAAATACATTCTAATTGCATGCACTTACCCGTTGCATAAGTGTCGCTGTCAAAACTCAGTAGTCTAATCGTGAACACGATGGCGTTTAACACGAACCGAGTCCCAGTGTAAGCATTAACACCGTAATGCAAGTATATTCAGCTGACGGGTCCTATATGGGACAAAACGTACCTTCTGGATTCCACTTAATAGCTACAATCCACCTTGAATAACACTTATCAATAATAGCTAAGTAGCGACAATCTGCTCAGATCCATATGCGGTAACAGAGACTAATCAATTTAAGTCCGTGACAAATTAATGAGAAGATCTAAATATATTCTAATTATAAGGTGATATATGATTAGAAAACGATGCATTAATTGACTTCTAGAAGAGTATTCAGTTGCTATTACATTTGCTTTCTTTTAGTGTCTTAATTAAAAGTTATGGCATTATTTGAGTAATGACTACTTCAATGAATATACTTAGTAATAATTAAATGTTTTGTTAATCCTTAAGTGTTCTCTGCCAGATTTTAGAATGAATGATTATAATCCAATACTGGTGAATTGCAAAGAATGGTAAACTACACAAATAAAATAGAACAAAACAAATGTTATTTTCTGTGTCCAAACCCAGATAACTAAAGACAGCTGTTCATGTTATGCAGGAAATCACAATTACACAAGCAATCAGGAGGGTGTATTATCAAACACTCACTTCGTAAGTATAGATATACAAAAATTCTTTAAAGCGATTACAAAAATAACCTACTTAAAATGATAATGGGTCAATGGGGTTTAGTTTTCTTCGTGGTGGCATATGAAGACTGAAACCAACAATGACAGCTTTTGGTACAGTAATGTGAAGTTCAGATTGTAAAGGAAATAGGTTTACTAAGTGATTTCTGGTGATTCTACATCATCAACACTATCATCGCACTAAATTCTAGTATAGTTACTTTTTTTAGTAATTTCTGGTTGAAAAAAGATATTTATTAGTTTATTATTCTTATTCTATTGACTTCTGTCTTTGATTATCAGCTCATCTTAATTTCACATATGTTATTATTATTGCGCTCAATATATCTTCAGAATAATGATGAATCACTATAAAGCGATTAGTAATTCATATGGTGAGGATGGTCATTCGATCCTGTTTCACATTTTGTTACTTTGAAAAACAACCAAAAGTACACGTTATAGGTTATCTGTGGTAACAGAGGACTGTTATCTATAGTGTTCCTAAGTTATGTCCATAAATTTTTCAATATAATAAACTCTTTTAACATTTAAACCATTATTAATTACATGCAAGAGACTAATTGTTGATCGTTAGATTAAAATATTGTATTGACTAGTGCTACAGATGGGAAAAAAGAATAAATTAATTGAAATCAACAAAGTAACACAACGGAATATCATAAGATGTTACGCAACTGGATGATTGCAGATAAAGTAATCAGTTTGAAGAATGACGGCTATATCACTTTGAATGCCTATGTTTGTGTTTTGATCTTTATATCAACAGCTCTTACAAAACGTAGTGAATTCTGAGGCTGTTGCTTAGCAATTATTTTGATTTTTTAGTCTTAATATCGTTTATTAACATACAGATGACTAGCAATCTTACTGTTGGAAACTTAGTTACATACTAATCTTATTTAGTGTGGAATTTGATCAGGAATTCAAACGATACACGAAATTAGCCAGGTAATCAATGAAATGTTTGAATGAATTGCTCAAAATTCTTATATTTTCAAATGAATCGTGTAATTTTGAGTACTTTTACAATTAGGGGAGTTTGTAGAGATAGTTGAAATTAACAGTTAACTATCTCTACAAACTCCCTAATTGTAATTAACATGAGCTCACTAGTGACTAGCTCCTTAAGGTAATTCTTGGAATTCCAGTGTGAAGACGTGACCGGTAGAGTTCAGCCGTGTCGGGTGTGAGGCAGTAACTCACCAGTGGCATAGAGGAGGTCGCGCCAAGTATCACGAATTGACTGAATTGGAAATAACAACCGTTAGGAGCCGACTCAATGGTCCAATCGTAAATCGTTCGCCGCGGATCCAGAGGGTCCTGGGTTCGGTCCCCGACTGGGTCATGGATGCGCACTGCTGAGTAGTCCCATACTAGGACGTAACATCTGTTCAGTGCTCCTAGGTGATCAATGATTGTCTGATTCAGATCAATTCGTGATATCAAAATTGAAATTAAGTACTTTTGGTAAATATAATATTCTGAAAGAAATTAGTTATAATTCAATTATTCTAGCTCCATCCAATTTGTGATAGTAAGTGTTAATATGAAGTAATGGACATCTACCGTCTGGATAAGGACTCTCTTGTTGGCCACTAGTGTAAAAACGACTCCTTATCACTATCATTATTGTGCAAGTGATGTACTATTTGAAGTTATCAACCACAGTGAATTTTGAGGTTAAAACATGACAAATTCAACATATACGTAAGATGAGACAATAACATCACGGTGACACTTAATCAAAGTGGATATCAATGTTAAACGATATTTTAATTTGTGTACTTGAGATCATCATACTTTTAAAGTTCTATTTACAGTATAGAAATATTATCAAAATAATAAATAAAGCATTCTCAGTTGTTCATTGGATACTTAATCAAAGATCCATATAAAGCCTTTAAAAACACTT
This sequence comes from Schistosoma mekongi, assembly GCA_034768735.1. Taxonomy (NCBI): domain Eukaryota; kingdom Metazoa; phylum Platyhelminthes; class Trematoda; order Strigeidida; family Schistosomatidae; genus Schistosoma; species Schistosoma mekongi. The sequence goes on from CM068309.1 coordinate 31,380,453, forward strand.
TCGATCATAGATCTTATTTGTTTATTGTTTGATATGTACAATTCAGCATTATGTAACAACTTATGTAGTCGAAGTTCAATTTCTATTAATCATAACAAAGCTATAAACAAACATAATTGACAGTACTTCAGAAATGAAATAGATACTTTGATATAGCAGTAATTATTAAATATTATTGTTTATAGTGTTTAGTATTTGATGTACAACACAACATTATGAAAGATAAAGAGATACCTGTTTAAAATAAAGAAGTGATAAGGATCCATCATCTGTTTTACTAGTCCTTAGGTGTATCATATTTCAAATTGACCAAAGTTGAAAAGCGAAATAAAGATTACCAATTCATTAGGCTTGAAATTAAAAACAACAGGAATCATTCTCTCTTCTTCAGTTGATGATAAAATTGCATATTCATATGTAAAGATCACAGGTTTGTAAGTAGAACAGAAAAGTTATGATTACTAAAACTGGACGTGATTATCTCAAATACATTAAGTAACATGCACTCTAGATTCCGCCAAAGAAGTTTGAGGTTGGCCAATACCTAACCCTCTGCATTACTGCATCAGCATTTAGTGGTTGGATTTTCACCCCCCTCCCGTTAACTAAAACTTAATACCTACCTCTACAAATCACCCCATTTCAACTACAATAATAAGCTCACTACTGTCTAACTTCAGAATGTCCCCAAACTACTATTGTGAAGTCGTGACCAGTGGAGTTTAGATGTGTCAGGAGTAAGGCACTTATCAACGATGAAAATCCATGATCAAAAATTGATGTAGGTGGATATTAGACCATTGCATTCTGACTAAGCGGTGAAAGGGGTTAGGTGTTTACCAAATTGAAGCCCCAGGGGCGAAATCCACAATGCGCACTGCTAAGGAATCGCATACTAGTACGAAACAGCTGTCTAGTGCTCCTTAGTTTTCAACGGTATCCTGCCAACATCGATCTGTGACAAATCCAATCAACTAAACTTAATACCAATATTCGCAAACCGCCTCACTTTAAATTGGGCGATAGTTTGTATTACTTTTAATGGATTATAATTTTGTGAAAACCTTTAGTTTTTGAAGTTTCGTAGCTTCAGTTTTAGTAGCTTCTTCAGTGAATGTATAAACAACTCGGATTAATGCAATTATGGATAATGTAGAAGAATAAATCAAAATATTAATTGCAGAGGCAAAGATGACCACCATTCTAGTCACGCATATCTTATACAGATGAAAATGACATACACTACTATTTTTGATTTGAATTGCAAATTTTCAAGTTCAGCCAATCAATCAACGTCTGTTACCCCTCGTGGAGCATCGGCTACTGATCATAATTTACAAGCCAATTCTGTTTTGAGCTCTCCAAATCGTTATGTTGGGTTATATGGCTGTCGTTTTGAATAATTTAGTTGTTTTTAGGTACGATTCCAAAATTTTCTGTGAAGATTCTACAATATGGGAAACATCGCAATTGATACATTCTAATCAGTAGAGAGTTTTGTGTAGAGTTGTGAAGAATCTTTGCGTTCATTCTAACTTAATTGTTACAAAGTGTCTGTCGTTTTATTAGATTTTATTTTGTGTAGTTTGAGAATTCATTGTAGGTTTTCGGTTTTCCTATAACAATAGAATATGATCGTTTCACCAGTTCACAATGCAACATTCAAACTTTTGTACGTCACAGAGTTTTGTAGTATATGAGTATTTTTCACAATGTCATTGAAAAACATTGATAAGTTTTAAAAAGGTTTAGGGTATTTTTCATTTTTTATTCTCAATCATTGTGCAACACATTAATTCTTACCGCTCCTCTGAATAAACTGGAAACGATATAGAGTCTACATACTGATTGGAATATGTTAGTCAGTTAGTTAGCTAGATGGAGTATCAAGTTAGAATTCATTATAAATGAAAATATAAAACTGTCAGTTCATTACGTATATTATATTTACAAAGGTTAATTGATATCTATTTAGTGCAGTTTATTGGGAAAATGTATCATCTACATACGTAAGTCATATAGGTGGTCTAATTATACCGGCAGAAATGTATGATTTTATTTACGACACCGATAACTTTACCAATACTCAATTAAAGCTTCCAAAAAATAATTGGGAATGGTTCCTCAAACTATAAAGTGTATGATTGAGACTTCTGCATATTGTCAAAATAAATTGCTTTAAATATAATAGAGAGACTTCTTATTAAGTTTGATGTAAGCTTGATATCTTTTCCATAAGAATCCAAGGTCAAAAGTCGAGAACTATAAACTCACATAACAAAACTGATCATTCTTCCTTACCATCCAGATTTATTCAGATGATTGCACACAAATATGTCTCATATTTGACTTGCATGAGGTATACACAATTACGGTGGTAGTTGTTTCTAGGTGTATCAGTAATATTTGGTTTTGTTTCTGTGTGTTTATTATTCTCAAGTTAATCTAATTGACGGAATTATTTATTCTTTTAAGAACTGAGTTAAGTCAAAACCGCATAATGTCAGAAATTAGACCATTCTACACAGTTAAATTTCTCTTTAGAAACAGATTGCCGATGCTGCTATAACTTCTTCTTTTCACAAAACTTTGGAAAAACCTCTAATACATTAGCTAAAGCCTGCACTGAATAGGTATACAGACCTGTATCGATTTCCATCTAAATGTAATAGAAACACATTGAATTCAGCAGTTGCTGTACATTATTAAATAGAGCTTAGTTTGAAAATGGGTGAGAAATATCCAAGATACGTTTTTTTAAGATTATACTACTGCCTTTGATTCTGTTCTTATAACTATATTACTGAGAGGATTTTACGGTTTTAATACAGAAAGCTGATAATCAGTTGGGCGTAGTTTCACTTTTCTGGAAGATAACACTATACTTTGGATAAAGATTAGTGTCCAATCCACCTATTAACAGAAGTTAATGTTGTTTCTTCTCATCTTTCCGCAATTTTTTCTTGTATAACCTACCTTCTTCAACGAAAATACTTTTGTTAAATATCCGCACAATCTTAATATCTCCATTTTGTATCCTTAAATTGTTCTAAAGTGAATAGTTTCTCAGGAAATGTTGAACAATGGTCTAGTTTAAATGATCTAACGCTAAGACATGAAAAGGACTTGAGTACGTTTATAAATAATGTACAGTTAAAGGCTTTGTAATTAAGACCACACCGAATGCAACTTATCTTGGTGTAACTTCTATTCCTAATATATCTCTTGGCCCCCATATGCTTTGTTAATATCGAAGAGACCTTTCGTTTGATATGTTACATAAAGAGATTATGTAGTTTTAGCATTACTAAACACTTATTCATACGATTTGTCACTTTCTGTATATGATCTTATGATTTAAACTGTTCCCTATTATTATTTCTACGACCATTGAGAAAAGATAACGTAGTGTTACGTAGAGTATTGAGAGTTGTCAGTGGAGTGTGTGATGTGACCTTCAGTGATATTATGAACGTAGTTGTAGATAAACATTTAAAATCCTTCACATTAACATCAAGTTTTGTACTATCAGGTAGAAACAATCCTGTTCATTCATATCTTGAACCTTGTATATTTTATAATATAACGAGAATGAGCAACTTAAAATTCATGCGCGTTACAAAAAGTATAAAAGTTCCACTCTTTTTCGTCAAACACACAATCCATGCCATGAGAAAATTGCAAAGGCCCATGCAACTAGGAATCTGCGCTCTTAAAGTTCAGCTTATTACGTTAAGCAAAGACTTCTATTTCTTATAAAACTTTCATTTAAATTTTACATACAGATATATGTATTGCCTATTTTGTTTTAATAAAATAAATATCCCCCCTCCATAAAATATTCAAAAGTCAAGACTGTTGGGTTAAACAACCGTTTTTGATAAATTCCTATGCATACTCTACATTGATAAATTAACAAGTCGCAATTAAATAATGCCATAGCGTAGACGAGAATATAAACATTGTGATTGAGTATGTTAAAGTCATGGATTAAAATCAGTAAATTACATTTCAATCTTGGACTTTAGATAACAAAACTGGTCGTAGACAAATTTGAGACGTAATGTAACAAGTCACTGGAGAAGTCATTTAATATGACGAGATTGAGTGTGTCATATTAAAAGGTGATGATGATGATGATGATGATAATTAATCGACAAGGTCAAAGTGGTATGTAAAGTAGTGGTAACAGTAAAAATGATAGTACAAGTAGTGATAGGTCGAAGTTTTTATAGTGTAATAATGAATAGAAAATTAAAATAATTGGTTGCTTCGATGAGAAAAATGTTGACATTATTTATTAATAAGAAAACAAAGATATTATAAGGGAAAAAGTGAATGAGGAAAAGGAATGAGAAGCGAACGATAAAAGCAAAAAAGAAAAGGGAGAAAAATAACCGGGAATATTCCTAGAGATACCTCTCTATTATAAGCCAAAATAGACAAAAAGGTTGGGTATAATCCTTGTATGCACATAAGTTCGCCTTTTTGTAGTTAATACGTAATGCTTCAGCCACTTAGATTAGTCGTAATCTAAGACTTTGACCAAATGATAAGAACTTTATGTACAACTGAAAAGGCTTTATCATTCTTGATACTGTGGTCATCGTCAAATAGGTCGCCGAGAATCACATATTTTGTAGATTTTGTTGTGCCATCTTGTGACCATTCCGAAACGTTTTCGCATGTTCTAGTGGATAAAGACCTTTGAGTACGATCTGTGTAACTGGATCCACAGGAGTAGTATAATTGTTCAATGCGCATAGATGAGGGCATCGCTAATACATTATCCTTGATTTTTGGCGTTAGTAGTGGCTTATTCGAAAAAGTGACATTATTTGGTGACGTTGAATATACTTTTCGTAAATGTGTTTAATCTCTTTGTTAAGATGTCTGGCCGTATATCGAACGCTTTTTTACTAAGCTATATCCAATCCATTCTTAGTTTTCGGTTTTACTGTATACTTCGTGATAGATCTCTTTGGGTATCTGAATTGTGCTAACATCTTTGATAATTTATCTACTACTTCTTTGCTGCAGTCGTCTGAGCAGGCAAGTAGGATTCGATTATTGCAGTATTTTTCAAGATTTATTTTATAATTAAGAGGTGTGTAGCTATGACATTATATTTATTGTCCAGTCCAAGTTTATTTTTCTATTCATCATTACATCACAATAATCTATTACTGATTGTGCTATCGCTTTCACTATTACTACCACTTTTCTTATCACTTTGACCTTGTTGATTAATTATTATTATTATTATTATTATTATCACCTTTAAATGTGACAAAATCTCGTCATATTAAACGACTTCTCCAGTGACTTGTTACATTACGTCTCAAATTTGTTTATTATCTAAAGTCCAAGATTGACATGGAATTTACTGATTTTAATCCATGACTTTAACATACTCAATCACAATGTTTATATTGTCGCCTACCCTATGACATTATTTAATCACAACATGATATTTGGATTTTGTTGACAAGATTATATTTATATGCATTTAAATGTGTTTTGTCAAAAATGGAATAGGAGTAGCTTGTTGAAAATATCGTTGCATTAATAATACCCTTATTATTGGCATTTTGATCATAGTCAGATTCCGTTGTAAACTACACAATAGATTGTCAATATGATCCTCAAATACTAATAAATTGTGTATTATTAATTATACTTAAGTTTTAGTCGACTGAGTTCGTCAAAGATTGATGTTGGTTGGGTACCACTGAAAACTACGGAGCACTAGATAACTGTTTTTTTCCCAGTATGGATTTATCAGCAGTGCACAACCTAGATTCCACCTCAGTCAATTTTTGTCGAACTCATTCAACTGAAACTTAGTTCCGATCTCTTGAAACCACCTCAACACAATTATGCTTAAACTAACTGAAGTACAATGGGTAATCCTTTGAAACTTTTGCATACTCACTAATATAAAATAAATATACACAGTTACATATACATGAATGTTCCGTTAATTATCTAATACTTTAATATCAGAGTACTTTAAACAGTTCTAACAATTATAAGCTTAAACAAGTTTCTATTGATCTAGAGTTGAGTAAAATATAATTTAAAAAATATTTTGAAACGTTTTTTCTTGAATGAAGTTACTTAATAGTGTACACTTATAGGTACAATGTTAATGTTGTAAACACTTCAAATGACAAAGTAAACTGATTTAATCAAAGTTTACTAAATAGCATCCAGAATATATCATGCAACATATACATATATATATATATATATATATATATATATATATATATATATATATATATATATATTGTAATATGAAATATAAGTAGTGAATTTATACTTAACATAATAATATTGAGTATATCTTTAAAACGAAACAAATTAACTACATTGTGAAAAGACATGAAACTGTACTGTAGTTTGTTACAATTTATTACATTATTACTATTATGTACATTAACAAACCAAGTTGAAATATCATCTTTATATGAAAAATTATCTGTAAGTTCTTAATGTCTTAATTGTTTTTCTACTAGACGCCATCTTGTTTCACTTACATTCTTCTAAATATTTCTATAATGAGACCTATTTTCAATATTTCAGATGTTGGCAATTGAATGTATCTACATCTTACCGCTACTTTCTAGATAATCGTTTTCTTTGAATGTAAAATGAAACTACTGCTAACAATGTGTAATTTAATATACACTGTAATTGTATCATACTTTAGAAACAGTAAAAGTTTGTTAAACATACTTTTTGCGAAAGAAATACTAGGGAATTGTTTTAATATGGTGATAATTCTGTGCAAAAAAACCTGTTACGAAGTAGAGCACAGTAACAAAGCTACATGCCACATGTAAAGTTGTTATGTACACAGCATTTGCTATAAAAAAAGACTTTTAATAATCCTGATTACATTGTTGTGACTATCATTCAAATTAAATATGCACCATGCTTAATTCTACTCTTTTCCTACCAACGTATATATATATATTTACTTCTCAATAATATCATTAGGCAAATCTTTTAAAAAGTGTAAGTGGTTACTAGCTATCTGAAAAAGGAAAAAAAACTGTTAATTAAGTTAAACATTCATCAAAGTTGTGTCATTATAACAATTTATAGTCTTATAAGTGTCAGTAGGAAAGATTTTAAAATGGAGTTCGTTTTTTTAATTTGAATTTTCGCATTGATGCTATTATGGATTTCAATCAGTTAGTTGCTGTTATCATATAGGTATATAGATAATATCGCTTCAATGCAACTGTAATTCAGATGTTTAATTGTGGCCGGTAAATGGAATCTGTAACATTCGTCACATGCCACTTATGACTCGTCAGCTGGAATGATCCATTTCTGTCCATAACAGTATCAATATAAAAATGAAAACACTCAATCTGTATCAATACACTTGTTGTTTAAATTCAGTGGCTTAGTAGATAGCACGCTGTCATTTTACACGAATGGATTGACTTTGGGTTCTAGTGTAAACATCGGCACAATTTCATGTGCGTACAGCTGACATGTTCCAAATAGGTTAAGACTGATGTTCTGCATATTACTATCCAAACACAATACAACTTCGATTAATACGTGTTCTACTTATAAAGTTTAGACCTAACTATATATAATTAAAAATTTGTGTTTTTCCTCCAACATTTCAGAGTATAAAACCCAATAGAAACAATATTAACGGTAGGTTGAATATATGTATATTAAACTTCCAAAATTTCAATGTCCTGACTTCGAATGCATTCACTTCTGCTTTAATATGTTGAAACCACTATTTTCAGCAATTGGTGTCCATTCACTTTGTGTACGACACTTTTTTCAGTAATGGTATTCTTTGCAGGAAACTTTATTTTTCCTATCAATAATACGCAATATGATAAATTCAGCAAATTGTTTATAGTAAACATGATTGTTTGTCATAAAGTAAAGTTGTACTGCTTGTACTTGTACTGCACAAGTGTGAGTGTCTGGACACAGAAGCTTGGTGGTAAATGCAGTGGCATTTGGCTCGAAGCGGACTGAGTTCGAATCCCAGTGTGAGCACCAACATTAGAATGCAGGTAAATACAGCCGATGTGTCCCAAATAAGCCGAAACGAGTGTCCTGGATTCCGCTTGCCGATCACAATTCAACTTAAATATAATTTACAGTACTATAATTTTAAATAAGCACGAAATGAAAAATGTATTACATGACAGACGATGGGAACGTTATTTTGAAATAGTCATACAATCCAGAGTATGAATTGACTAATTGACTTTGTAAAAAACTTTTTGACGCTTATGACACATTTTCAAGGGACAACAAAATGATAAAAGAATTTGGTATATTTATTGTGTTAAAATAAGAGCTTAGGAGCAAAGATTTAACTAGCTATGGTTGTCTTGTAGTCTACAGTTACTAAAACCGCTTATGATGATCGGATTTTTTCGAAAAAGTAATTTATTAAATAATCCATTGTTATTTGGTTTTGTGTGTTAGATTATTTAATTATGGAACCTACATTTTTCATTACCTACTTAGTGCGCTCTTTAATCATTATACATACGTTAAGTTTGTCTATCAGATTGGTCTACAACTGGTTGTCTTGACTGGCTCTTGTATTCCTGTTTACTTGTCTTCTGGTTATGAGGTTGATTAATATTTTCAATACAGGTTAATAGATAAAACATATATCAATGTCCCAAATCATCATAAGTTGATCTGTGTGCTGCTATTCACTTTCTATTTCAAGGAAATCTGGAATTATATAACAAAAGAGAAAGCGAATTAGAGAAGATAAAGTTATATCATGAAAGTAAGAACAAATTGGTTCTATATACTGAAAACGAAAGAAAGGTAATAATTATAAGTCTTAATTATAACAGTCAATCAGTTAAATAAGTGCTTAACTGATTCACTGTTACGTTTCTTAATGAACATAGTAATTTCATAGTGTAAAGAAAAGCTATTTTTTGATTAACTAAACTAATCTATTTATCAAATAGCATACGTATGCGCAGATGTTGAAGTGTTTAGTGTTTACCATGACGACTGGGATTTTCTATTTTACTATTATATTGGATGATTGATGTACATATTAATGAAAAGTTATGTTTGAAATATATGATAACGTAGTGTTTACCAGTTTTTTAGTATATATCAACATTTAAAATGGAATTAATATAACTTATTCAAGAGAAAGCTCAGCACTTTGTCATTTTCCAATATGTTTACGCATTAAATCTGGCTAGAATGAAATAAAACTTACTGGAGCAGACAGTTCTAGATTACTTAGATACAAACTTTACATATTTTATATTTCAGGAGAGTTAAATGCAAGAATTAAGCGGAACAGGATGAACCCATTTTGTTTCTTGAACTTTTTATCCACTACTGTATATACCCTATTACACTTCGTAATTAAAATTATATGTATAAATTAGCATGCCTTTATTAATTTAATTGGTTACCGGTGAGGACGTATAACCATGCTGGAACGAAGTTTTAAGTTGTGTCAATAAGTTTTACTTAAATACGATATAGAAGTAAAGATTCTTGAATATCAGTCAGTCAGTTGAAAATAATGTAATGGAAACTTTACTATATCGAGGAGTGATTTACTACTGCTTATTTATAAACCAATAATTGTGATTCAAAATGTTTTGCCGCAATTTTTTTAACAATTGTATGAGTCTAATTATACATCATTCACTTTGAAAGATAATACGTTATCCGCTAATCGTCGATGAGATATCCTTCAATACTAAGATTTATGGTCTTTAATGCATTTAATGAAAGACTTTTTGAATATGCTACTGACGTCGAATGCAGGCACTTATTTCTGTTCTGTTTCCATGACTGCTTTATCAGAAACGTAAATACATATGCAGAATCAGCGGTAACATGAAACGGATATTTACTGATTCTTCTACACATAAAAGACGATAGTGCTTTATACTATTTGAAAAGCTAGGTAGTAAGATACGCTCTACTTACTTTCGATAGTCGTTAAATCAAAGATGAATAAAAATAGGCTTTGAATTCATTGAATCCTCTCCCTTCCCACCTTTTACCATTATATTTGTTTAAAACTACACTTTCAGCCGTATTAAAACAAAACTGTTTTCTATCAATATTACATATTTTTGTTTCTTAACCAGCTGAACTTATAAAATTGCTTTCATTTCAATGTATATTTCTGATTTCAAAATAACTTATGCTGTTTACAGTGATTAATGAGAACCCAGCTAAGTGAAATTAATATATCATATTCTCCTCATTTCATTCTTTGTACTAATTTCATATGTATAAATGAAAATGTATGAATGGGATTCAATATCTTTAATTCATTCGATTCTTAGTCAATAGTTTTAACTGGGTGTTATGTAGACTGCTAGTCTTGAATTTGATATTATGAATTAATCTAGATTAGATTATCAGTAAAAACATAATACTGTTGGACAGCTATTTCTTTGTTGTATGAGGCGCTTCAAAAAAAGCGTATTCATAATCACTTCACTGGATCAATCCATGAACCTTTAGGTTACTCTGCGAATGTTTGACCTTTGGACAACTCAGCTGGGAGGTACTCAATAATTAGTATTCCTAACTTCAGTCAATTCACTACGTATTTTCCTGACTTTATTTATTTCCACCAGTGGGTAACTGATTTACACTCGATTACAATCAATATCAACTCACCAATACCTGATTTCAGATGATAATTCCTGGATTTCTAGTAGTGAGAACTAGGTAGTATGGTTTACCTGAGTTGTATGTCAGTGATTTATCATCTAATGATACTGAGTGAGCGAATTAGCAGTTGAATGTCTGCCGGCTTAGTGTTCTAGCGATTCCCCAATAAACTTCTGGATATGCACGTCTGGGACTTCTACATTCAGAAAAAATAGCTAACTAGCGCTCTCTAATTTTTAATATCTGTGTAAATCAATGCTAAATCAATCTGTGAGTGACAGAAACAATTAAACTTAATACCTATATCCACAAAACTACCTCATTTTAATTGCAATGGTCGGCGCACAAGTGAATACCGTTAAGATGTTCCTAGACTTCTACAGAGAATTCGTGACTGGTGGAGTTTTGACTTGTCAAGAGTGGATCAATTATCACTATTGATAATGAATGATTGTCAAGTTATATGACAAACTGACAGAGGTGGGAATTCTATCACTGGACACCAGACAGCTCACTGTTACAGATAGACAGGCGTTCACTATGATACCTCTTAGCTCTGGATTGAACTGTCGGACAGGATTGAGAGTGCATATTGTTGTGGAGTTCCACACCAAGACAAAATGGTTATCTAGTTCTCCCTGGATTTTAGTGGCAGTCAACCAATGTTAATCTGTGACAAGAGCAATCAAGTATATTCGATAACCATTTCCACAAAACCAGTTCAATTTAACTACAATTCAAAACATACTTATTTTCTTAAACTAAGGAAAACTTAACTATGATTTCTCTTATCAAATAGACACTAAGGAGTATTTACTATATGATATCCGAAACTTGCTTGTAATTATCATAGAAACGTTTGTTACACTCACTGGATAAACGACGAACAAACTCAACTTCAATAGGATTCAACAGTTAAAACTTTCAAGATATTGAATTATTCATAACTTTTCGTTTATCTTATGATCAAATTAGTCATAATAATTCTGTTTTGTCAGAAAAGTCGAATTAGTTATGCTTAGAAAACTGGTTTTGGTTATTTTATTATTTCAGAAACTGGGAATCGATAATGAAACCGCCTTGGGTAAGTTAAACTGAATGTATGTATGTATTCACATTTGTTACATTAAACTTTAAATGTCATCACCTATATTTTTTTCCTGATATGGTGATAATGTAAAATAAAAGCTATGCATAAATACCGTGTACGTTCGAATTAAGGTAACAGACATCATTTATTCAGAGATATGAATCTGTTATAGTTAGTCTTTAAGCATCAGATAGTTTAGTACTTGTATAATTGTATGTTTATGAGATAGTAGGGAAAATTTGAAGTTCAGGATGTGTTAAACACTATGTCTATAATGTAAACATCATTATATCAATAAAAATTGGAAGACATGTGAAGAGAATGAAGAAAGTAAATTACGTACAAAAGAATGTGAAAGTAATGCTTATCTAAAAATATTATGACTAGAATAATTTTCGAGTAAGTATACCATCATCATCGTATTTTTTATTCATGAATGTCATTATGAGTAACCGGTACTTCTGGTAACTGAGAGATCTTAAATTCCATTATTCGTTTATATATCTATTTACTTCATTCCTTACCGTAGAATCATATTGTTGTGTGAATCGTATATCTTTGATATCATCAGACAGACAGACAGACAGTTAGAACTTGGTACATGATATCATCATGTTAATGTGCATATGTGCCGAATTCTGAGTTGTTCATGGCTGAGTGACTGACTAGTAGTTAATTACTACTTACTGTATATCATGATGATTTTCGTCAAGTAATTCGGTAGTTTCGTATATTAACAGCTCCTTTTAAAACAAAATGAAGTTCAACACTTGATTAGCTTTATACTACCTCTGACTTACATCATATAGTACACTAACCCAGTAATAGCAATATATTGTTTTAATTTACTATCTGTGGTATGTATGTGGTATGTATACTCCGTTCATATACCTTTAGACAAATGCATTCACTTGAATTTTACAGGTTATTACTGATTGCTTAGCAAACGATAGTAAACGGATTTATTTTTTAAGCCTGTTTACATTTTATTGTCAGGTGACATTTAATATCATAGTGACAGTACTTCACTTTACTAATACTTATCAGGCTTTCTTATCTTAAATATGCTAGTGATCAGTAGTTTGTTCACTTTACGAGTGAGTCAATATATTTGTGAACAGTAAGCTAAGAATATCATTCTACCTCTGTTGACTGTTTAATAAAAGTCAGCATAAACTGTAACTGTTAGTCTGTTGAAAAATATATCCCAAGAATCTTATTACGCGTTGACCATAGTTAAATTTCAAATAAGAATCACTGGATGGGTGTTTCATTCTATAACTGAAATCCTCGGTGGTATACATCCACATTCAAACTGATAATTAAATCCAAGATTATCAGTTTTTAAGTGAAACTCATATTACACAGATCGATAATCCTGCCTTTGATCTCTAGTGCGAATATCCCATACTGGTGAGAAATTAATATTCAGTGTTTCTTAATTCTCAACAGCTAAATTTTAAATGTGTATGTGAGACAAATCTTCAGGTTCATTATTGAACACGGCATCTGATAATCATAAATTTCATTGTACTTAAATAGTACTTTATTTATCATAGAATTTAAATCACTAATGACAATTTCTACTTAAATCTGTTAATTTTTAAGGTAAATGTGACGCTTGTATTGCTGGGATAGGTCTACTTCATTTTTTACTTTCTGATAAATTCTGGATTGAAACATACAGGTCTATAGGTCAAGAAATCTGTGAAATCATTCCAAGCGACAGTTTACAGCAAACTGTAAGAACTATTAAAAACATAGTATATATTATTCTATACATTTATAAGAACTAACTATCCCTAAACTTTTCTTTGAATTATTGCCTACTACTTATATTGTTTATTTGGGGTGGTAATTTTTGTGGAGATTAAATATTTGATTGATTGAATATATCCCTGGTGAGGAATCTGGGGTGCGCACTACTGAGGCGTTCCACAAAGCTATCCAGCGCTCCCTGGTTTACACTGGTACCCTGTCGACATCAATCTGGGACATATTCAATTAACCACTTATATTGCTTCAAAGTAACTCTGAAAAAGATTATTTTGAAAAAATTGAAACTCCAGGCAGTACATTTGTTAAGTGACAAATTTCTCAGTTACAACAAATAACACAGAATATCGATGTATGTATATCCCAGAAAAACAAATCATAAAGTGATTTAGACAAATAACTTCTTGAAATGTTGTTTTGGCTTACACAGTGACTAGTCGGAAAATAAAACAAATGGATTGATTCTTATTCAAAAAATTATTGACTGGATATAAACATCTAAGTACTTATAGACGTTCATTCTTAAAATACCAGGACACTTTCAACTAGATTATTGTGTTACTATAGATGGCACTTTTTCAAAGACTTATGGTTTTACACCACGGTAATTTAAGTTGTTAACAACGACAACAGGAAACTACAAACCTTTAAACTTAAGATAACACTGTACAATAAGTGAACATAACAACATAAGTCATATTGTAAAGTATTTAGTTTCAATACTGATTAGACCGTACACAATTGGTGACCACTAAATAAATACGCATTTACCAAAAGATGATTGCCGATATTAAAAAGAACTATTTGAAATTGTTACAAAATATCATTTGCAATCATTCATATTAAAATAAGATTGTTTTAATTCATTAAAGGCTGTTTAAGTTAAACGACTATTTGGAATGAGATTGCTTTAATCATTCTTACCTGATTTCATTGTGTAGGTAAGTAAATTTTTAGTAACATGATAATTTTACAGATTTCAAAATAACTTTAAGTTGTTCAGTTATACTTAAAAGAAATGTCTGCAAATTCCAAACCCAATTTACTCAATGGCATTGTTATAGAAGCATAAGTTGACATTAGAATTGAGTTTCGGCCGGCAAATGGAAGCCAGAGGATGAAATTTATCTTAATTTGTACTGATGGACACGTTGAAACATTTACCTAGTTAATTTGCTTCGAATTACGTCGCGTCATTCAGTGATATAGAGGTGTATACAGTAAATGACTCACAAAAGTAATAAAACGTGAGTCACTAACTGAACTCACCAACCGTAGTTCAACTGTAATCAAACTTGTGACTTTGTATATAGCTATTTAATGTCCACCATATTAATAACCCTAACCTACAAATGTTCGAAATTTATAAATTCATACATGTAACTATTACAACTTACTATATTAATTGAATAAATTTTCTATAAGACTTATTTGTTTACATTTAGTGCATGTCGTATGTGAGTATCTTTCTTGAACCTGCTTTATCGATCATGGCAAATGCAGTAAAACCAGAATATATATGCAAGGTATAATGTGTAAAATTTAATGACTAAATTTTTCACTTGATAACATTATTACTTAGTTCATTTCATTCAATACTAATTTGTTTTATATAAAGTTTTATAAGAAAGTAGTGCAAACAATTGGAAGCTAAAACAACATTGAGTGTACACTGGAATCCTTAACTGAAAGTCAACCTACATATAACCCTAACCTTAGTTGTAGCATAAATATATCTATAAAACTCAAACATAATAATTTTAAGAGGTAATAGAAGACCATTTGAATTTCCACAGAAGCCTTTACAATGTAAATGTTATGCAACCATATTGATAGGATGTCGTATTTTTGTAAACTCACAGACATTAAAGACTATAAAGAGGTTAGATAATTACATTAATTAAGGTAAATCTACAATGTTAATTGATTTTGATAAGATATTCATTTTCAATTATTAACTTCTAACTGAATGTAAATTCATGGGTTTGACTGGCTCATTTGTGTACTCAAATCTCTAAAATCAATGATAACTAGCGAAAATGATTAATCTTTAAGTATACTTTGTGAATTGCTTAAGCTCTTTGTTCTACTCTACTGTAGTCATGTGCTACAAATCATCCTTCATTAATAAAAAATTTGTTTACATTGTAAAAACAAACTAAAGTAGTATACATTTATCAAAATTATATGTTTGTAAGAAGTTATGATCTCTATGACGCAACTTAAAGATGTACGACATTCAAATCATGTAAACTGATCAGTTTTCAACATTACATAAATGGTAAATTTCTCTGTTCATAGATAAGTTGAAATATTAAGATTAACTTTTCGATTAATCTAGTTTTGTTACTACTACGAATCATTCATTGATTATACATTATTTTCAGAATTTACAAGAATGTCAGAATTCAACAATGATTAACTTCTAACATTATGTAAGTGAAGATAATTCTTTGACAGTTCAAATAATTTCTTCCAGATTAGTTCAAGTTATTTATGAATATTGAGAAAGAACTGGCTTCACTTGCATTACATGTTGTTAAGGCAATTAAAAATAATTAAAATTGATTTGAATGTAAACACTTGCAACTTAATATATTTAGTTACCTTAGCAACATGTCATGTAAACGACGTCAAATGTCTTGATTATCATTTGTCTTAAAATTTTTTGTATTACAAATATTATTAACTTAATATGATAATGGACTGTTTAATAGCTTCTTATAATATGCATATTTTCAATGTTATGACCACACAGAGGATACAAATATCATTTAATAAACTATATTCAAAATTATTATATTGATGTCTTGATAAATGTTCCGTGTAAACTTGCATTGAACTATGTAACGTCATGTACCAATATACAAAGAAACTTATTAAGTTATAAGATTACTAAATGATAAATTCATTAAAGATTTTAACTTTTACATTCAACTCAATATATATTCAATGAAGTTTTCAGTGCTCCCTAGTTTTCAGTGGTACCCTGACAACATCAGTCTGTGATAAATACATTTAACTAAAACTTAATAGCTATCTCTACAAGTCCCTTCAATTCAAATGGCATTCTGTTAGGTTGTGAACTGTGGACCAATTAATGATATAACCTTATTGAAACAATTATAGTGAAAGATGAAAATATGACTGTAACTGAGTACCCATACGTTTTCCCCGATGTTTATTAGACCCAGAACGAAATGAGAAAAATAAAAGATTCATCAGCCAAATCAAATATTTATATTTCAGTTATTTACCTAAATACATGCAAGACGATGCATGCAACAAACCAATACGAAAAATAACATCACTACAAAACCAATTCAGCAGTGATAGGAAACTGAGGATACATGTACACCGTTAATTAACTACAGTTCCTGGAAGAAAGATGACAGTAGAATAGTTGATAGGTCATTTGTGGTTAGGGAGTGGGCAATAATATAAAATAGAAACAAAATGTTTAATACACATAGCCTTAAAATATACTCAATAATCTTCTACAATGTAGTACTTAAAGTTAGCAACTCCCCCCTTGACTTTTCCATTAAATCACACTATATTTTGATCAAATAAAATGGTATTTTCAACAAAACATTTATGAAAATTAATATAATACAACCGTTGGTGTATTGTTAGTAACCAATAATACAATTTTATCAAAATTAGTGTCTAGTGTTGTAACTCATATAATTTGCCTCCGACAAGATGAATGATGGGAGACGCTTTGATTATGAGGTTGAATTTAATTTGATTAGATGAAATGAGTAAGTAATATCCAATAACATATTAACGATTACAACTGTATATTGGTAAATCTTCGAAACAGAAATCTTCCTTGTCTATAAAAATTGTAAAATTTAAGCAATATGTCCGTAGTTCAATTGGGATGGTTCTTTTTGTGGAGATTGGTTATTTTATTTGATTGAATATATCACAGTTTGATGTTGTCAGGGTACCATTGACAACAAGGGAGCACTGGACAACTGTTTCGTTCTAGTGTGGAACTCCTCAGCAGTGATCACCCCAGATACCTCACCACTGGCTTCAGGTTGACGCGAACACCTGACCATCTGCACCACTGGGTCGGCATCCAACCTGAAGCTCCTGGTGCGCAATCTAGGGTGCGCATTGCTTAGGAGTTCCACACTAGAACGAAACAGTTGTCCAGTGCTCCCTTGTTGTCAATGGTACCCTGCCAACATCAATCTGTGATATATTCAATCAAACAATATGTTTGTATTTGTGACTAAAATGATCATTATCATATTTCTTACCTAATGATTATCACGAGTGCTTTCATTTTTCTAGATGACAATAATTATGTGGAGAATATCTACCTATAAATACAAACCTTCAGTTTTGTGAAATAAGTCTGTTTCATACTATATAATGTCTCATCAACTAAAACCAGAGACCATTCATCTACTTGATTGTTAAGTTCTTTTGTAATAATACGGTTCTTTTTTATTTCTTACCTGTTATTTAAACAATAAATTATTAGAAATCAAAAATATATGACTTCTCAATGAATTACAATTACTATTCTGTTAAAAATGCCTATTATTTGCGTTTTTAATTGACAACATTAAGCTTCTGATTAATAGTCAGTAAATAAACTTTCTGGTAACTAAAATGACTTCATCAAATTTCAATATAAGGTTGCTATGACAATATTTAGGCTTATATTACAATCGAAACAGATAAATACTAAGCAGACTATGATCCCTGTAACCAGTTAATTTGACTTGAATTGCTTTTGTTGGAGGAACAACTGATAGAGTTTAGTATAGGGACGAGAAAACACAGCGCCTGAATTACCGCTTGATATTCCCCAATTAACCAATGTGTGACGCGTAACTGGCTCAAGGGTAGTTACTAGTTTGAACTAGAAATACATAGCGCAGACAGTATATCATAGTTAGGGTTAGTATTTAGGCTAAACATTAGGGACTGATACTAAAATTTGAATTTTAGTGTTGGTAGTACAATTGTTTATCAGGTTTCAGAGTAAGAAATTGATTTTATAGTAAGAATAGTCTACGAGTAGAATTCTTCATCTCAACACCGTCTGTCAATCCATTCAATAGAAGTTAAACCAACTGAGATACTCCCATCGCCGGGAATGATGTAAGTAACCTGAAACCAACCCATCGAGCTATAAGGTTGGTGACAAATCACATAAGGTTGGGGAAAACTGATATGATGATCAATAACTCATGAATGGCTTACTGAATTGATATTTAATGATCATTGGTGATTTTAATAAACTTTAACCATGTCTATTCTGTGTCACATATTTTGTATATAAGTATATTATTTTATTATGAAAGACAGTACCTGTTTATTGAGAAGATATTCTGCCTTTTGATATCGGTCTATTGCGAAGATTGTTGGATCGATTAGTCAGATTTGTTCGTAGTTATTACTCGGTCACGATTAGTCCACTATCCGTATATTTCATACAGTCGTTCCCAATCCATATTTAAAGAAACATTAATTTAAACAGTGGGAAATTTGCATGAAAAATATGGAATGGTACGACACTGCCCAACGTTTTTTGCCACTTCGTTTAAACTAAAATTTGCAAATCCCATTGTTAATATTAATCCATAGAATAGATGCTGTTTGATGCCTGAAGTTCCGAATGTGTTCCTGAACTTAGGCTTAGTAACCAGCTTGATATAGAAATAAGTAATTGCGAATAGTTGTGTTTTTATTTGAGAATAGCTTTTTGCACTATTAATGGAATAAGAATCAGTATATTATACCTTCCACATGGAAACTCTGAGTAAAAATATGTACGGTAAGAACCACATATATATATTACTTAAAGTCACTGTGGTGCGCAGAAATCTGTGAATAGTTTTCTATCTTTTAGTTAAAATTTTCATGGGGGGGGAAGAAGGCATACTTCTATATGTCATATTCTTTGAAAAATGACCTGACAACTTTTCAGTCACATAGATGAGTTTCTTTACCTCCACTACAGTACTCTGAGTCGTGTTTAAGTTGGATTGTGAATAGCAATCAGGATCCAGTATGCGCGTTTTGTCCTATTTTGGACTTATCGGCCAGATATATCTGCATCCCAATGTTTATGTTCACATTGGGACTCGAACCTATTCCTCACCGTGATAAGCGCCACTACTAAGCAACTGAGTTCATATAGTCACATCTGTTCAACGAGTATATATTGAGTTAGGATGAATCTTTATCTTCCAGTTGATTAGTGATTGACTAAAACTGGTGAGTGGCCTTTGCCATATGTTAATCCTGAGCAGTAAGTTCAGCCGATGATTCCCAAAAAGAACGAAAAGAGCGTCCTGGATCCTGCTTTCCGGTTACAATCCAACTCAAACATTACTTGTGATTTATAGCTATATCGGGGCAATCCACTTAGATTGCACATATCGTACCAGAGGTTGATTAGTTTCGTTCCATGAATAACCAACTGGCAGATACAAACTTATTCTAATGCATAAAATGATTATATCCACAGTAATATAATTGCTCTTATCCTAATAAATTATTCAGTAAGAAATATTGTATTCTCATTGACTTAAATTAACCGGTGAATCAAAACGATAATGGACCCATTTGTATAGTGAGCGCGAACTTTTCAAGTTACTGGTGTTGTCGTCCTTATTTTCCATCCTGGAACAGCTATTTAAATGTTATATATGTAACTACTTTTAAAGTTTACAAGTAGTAGAACAATTCTGTAATAATTTCTATTTTAAACTAGCCGTGTAAGTCATTTATCAGAATACGTATAATGTTATCTAAAGTAATCCACTAAACTACCACTCTTTCATTCAATCCTCATTAGAATGTTAGCCATTGGAAAATGATCATAAGTAAAAATTATTAGGAAAACAAAATGAAAAATCCATTGATTAAGAGAATTATTATCATTCTACAATTTTCGGTAAACATGATATCTCTTGCATAATGTAGATTGTTGTGTTGACTTTAATGGTTCTTTAAACCCGGATTAATATCTAGTTAATTTTATTATCTTGACCTCTTATTCAACTGTACTGTTGGTGTTTTTTTAAAGCCGAGGGTTTAGTGATAGAAGCATATTGATTACAACGTTAAATAAACGTTAACTAAGATGAACAGAATGTACAATGTCATTTTTGGAAAAAGCTAAATAATTTATTGCTTAGATAATGTTCAGGTTTTAAATGTTTGGAAACATGCCTTGAACTGAAGTGTATATAAACGTTCAGTTGGTTTTATATCGGGTACATACCAGGACATTCTAACATATTAGCATAAGAGATACATAGACATGAAGTTTAACACAAATATTCGCATATCATTTTTTAAAACTAAATAATTGCCTATACAACGATTCAAGGATAAAGTGTTAGAATTTTTGATATGTGTATTTTAATTATAACACTTATCTGGCGCTAGTTACATTGCCAATACTTAAGAGGTCATATCTTTATGCTTTTATGAACTTGTACTGTCATCCTTTGGAACAAGAGTCATTAAATTTACTGGTGTCAAATTTTCATGCTTTGTAAAAAATAAGCACGACAACAGAGGAGAAGCCTTTCCGGTTTTGTATGAAACCCTTAACACTCAACCATGATGGAATAGTATTAGGCCTGCTGTACTATATCAAAGACATCGGTGTCAACTCTAGAAATCTTAATGTAAATATCCAAGATAGGTATATTCCACTTCTCTTTCTACCTTAGAACTCTACCATACCACTTAATATACAAGCCACATGTTTGAACTTCTTACTTGTAGTCAGATTTCGTTTATACTATATTCTTTTCCATTCCTAATCGTACATTTTACTCAATTTAGAAATATTTTATGTCATGACACTATACAACATATTACGTATTGTATTCACATAACTAGTGATTGTTATTATCATCATCATTATGCATAATAATTACATGAATTACTTTACTACACTTGTTTTTTAACTCAGTAACTTATACCATATATTACTCTACTCACATTTTTTACTAAATACTCATATAAATTTACATATGATCCATTTTGAATGATTGTAAGCTGTAATCGATGTACAGCATTCACTATGAGATCATATTACATTATGTAATTCATTTATGTTTATTATATTTTAACAATTGTAAAAACCCACAGTATCACTTACATAATAGTATACTCGTAAACAATGCAAATATAATTTACTATGAAAATTGTTGTATGAGAAATACATTTTAATCAGTTCACTTGGAAATGACAAACTATGATTTCAGTAAACTTGGTTGATTTCTACTGGAATATTTTTTTCCACAAAGGATTTAATTTAGAAATACTAAACAAAGAACTAGTTCAAAAGAAGCAAAGTGTAGATATAATTATGGTTTTTTTGTAACTTCTTGGTGTTAATGTTAAAGACTGCAAATGATCAGTTACTAGTGTCATAGGTATAGAAAGGTCATGTTGCGGTTTGAAAGTGAATATCTGCTTTTAGTTTCTCCATCTGAAAATACTTTTATGTCAGTGTTGAAGTTCATGCGTAACCTAAAATAAATTCATTGGGTTTAAAAGCTAGATAACTCACATTCAACTTTAGTTATGCTTAAAACTTTACATTATATCCAGGCAATATTTTTCAAGTTGCAGATTTGATAAGCTCAGTGAATAGTACTATGAGGTTTGAAGTGAACGGACTGTGTTTGAGTTACAGTGTAAGCATAAACACAGAAGTGCCGCGTGTCCTTAGCTTATGTATCACAAATTAGAAGACACATATCTTCTGAATTTTGCTTGTCAACCACAATTTAACATCAACCAACCTGTAAATTACGGTTTCATCTAGTCAATCTGATGATGATGAACATATGGCAAAAGCAACTAATTAGTTTCATTCCACAACAACATCAACAGGAAGATGTAAATACACTGAAACTATAAACTCTCTATTCAATTAGAATGGACTTATATCTTCCCTTTGATGTATTATCAACTGAAGCTGGTTAGTTTCTGTTGCTGTATGTGCAACATGAGCGGATTGCATCGATACAGCTATAAACCATAAGTATTATTTAAGTTGAATTATGACCAACAAGCAGAATCCAGAACGCGGTTTCGTTCTCTTTGGTACATCCTTCAGACGAGTCCTAGATAAGACGAGACGAGCATTCTGGATTTCGGTTGCCAGTTGCAATCCAATTTAAACAATACTTGTACTCAATTGTATAGTTAATCTCTATGTGTATTGATACTAAATAATTAACTTCATCATACGCATATAATACAGTTGGACTGCAATAACCAATGAGAATTCAGTGAAAACAAACCAATGTAGTATATATAGGTAATTCATTCAACATGTACAAAGCTGTATGCTTCAAACTTTTCTAATGTACAGAACATTACTACTGTTTATCTCTTATTTACTGATTTATAATGAATGTATTACAATTGGATCATTTAATATACAAGTGTTTGGGAGAAAAAAAATGTCAAGAAAAGATGTATTAATTGTGTTAATTCAAGTTTGTTTGTTTCATATTACATAACAATCTATATTTTAAGATTTTATCACGATATGATTTAGTTGTTATACAGGAAATTCGTGATTCAAAGAATACATCATTTAAACAACTTGTACATGAGTTAAATGAGTTAGTTTGAATGTTTTTTCAATATTTATCGCCATTAAAATTTGTTATTAGACATACGGGTGGTATTTATAAATCGATATTAAGCGAAAAACTAGGTAGAACTTATTCAAAAGAACAATATGGATTAATTTATAAGTAAGTTTTTAATAGTTATTTGTAATTATATTTAATCCAGTGAAATTAGAACCTGTGGTTTATACAAATTTGTGAAGATATTATATAACCAGAAAGGTTAAAATAAACTTTGCTGGTGAACTGGAATGACAACAAATGGCCTTGAAATTGCTTTTAACCAATGAGAATGTAGTTAACAATAAAACTATAATTTATTTAATGAAAAATCATAACAAAGTCTAAAAAAAACTACACGGAATATATGGTTATTACATGATTTATGAACTTTTGAAGGTTGAAGACTGGTTCATTGATTTTAAAATTCATAATATAAAAGGGATAAAAACTCATACATATGACTTCGATTCATGTTGTTTTTAGAACCTTTATAAGGTCTTATAAACTTTTTTAGACGTGACCAATATCCTACGATGTTTTGTGTGTAACTACCAGTACTTGGGTTCATGGAATGTTTTCCATGAAATACTACACGGTGGATGTATTCAAGTTTTCAAAGAGGCCGATGTGCACTCCAGTCAACTGTATAAATCGTAGTTTTTGTGAGGATGTACATCCGAATTATTGATATTATGATTCTTGCAGTTAGATTTAGGACATACTGGAAACGTCCATTTCCCAGTCTTTTTTCGTAAATATCACGAACCTACCAGTGACATTAAAGTAATCAATACTTACACATTTAGTTTGTAAACATCCCCCTCTGTTATATTTTCTCTTTCTAATGGCTGTTTTATTCATTTCAATAACTTTTCCAACTCCTAGCGACAAATTTAAACGTAACATCATTTCTGAGGAAATAATTCTTCAGTGTTGATACTTCGTTTACATTTTCAAGCGATGATGCTAGAGAAATAGGCAAATGCATTACCCACAATACAACAAGCATGCAGGTTTGTCGAAGTGTTAATCTAAACTGGCTAAAGATGCTGCTTGCTTTTACTGATTTCTTTTATCAGGAACCATTTCAACGAAAAATTACTCTATCATGCGTATTTGTGGATGGTGTTTGAACCATATTGAGTACAACAACAAAAATTAACTCTGCGTGAAGTAATCCGACAGCCTGTAGATTAGTAATAATAACGTCCTTATAGAAAATTTCAATCAACTGACACAATGTAAGCATTTTGGACCAGATTAAGCGCCCGACCTTGAAACAACTACTTTGATTCTGTTTAGCTTTCACAAGTTTGCCAGTAAAGTCTAGTTTCCTCACCAAAAAATTACATCTGTCCTGAATCTATCAACTATGTTATCAACTATACTGTCAATAAGAACATAATACTATAATCATATTGTTAAACATTGTCAGTAATCGATTGAATTGGGAGATACCAAGAAATTAGCTTCAATCAAGTTATATTAAAGTGTTCTGGTTGACACAAAACATGAATATTCTATATTATTAATACTCTCTTACTATAAATTCACCAAAAGCTATTCACCGTATGGACACTCATTTTCAAAATCATTAGGCTTATTATTTGCCATAAGGTGCATGAGTATAAGAAATAATCAATTTAGATGATTACTCATTTATGTACCTATCAGTTCCATGATATTATTCACATCGATCTAACTAACAATGACACTTTCATTCCTACCGTTTTTAGAACTAAGCTATTTTCGATTGGAGAAATGGTAACATTTCCTCATCAAAAGAATCTTTTTGAAAGACCGCCTATGGCAGTACAGATATTTACGAAATTTTCAGGTACATTATTGATGGTTATTATAAATTTTGGGTTTATTTCACCCTATAAGAAGTTAAAATGTTTGGTTTAGTTGTTGTACATTTGGATCCGGATAGTGTTTTTCAAGAAGCCAATGACCTATATATCTTTGTTAAAAAGGTTATGGAAACATGGAATACACAGGTTGGTACAATTTACTATTATTTCACTACACTATGTAACTATATGTATTTATAATTACAAGACATAGAAGTCTGAACTCAGCTTGTAAGTAAGTCTTAACCAGAATATATAATAGGCAGGAATTTATGAAATTAATAACAGATCATACACCGTTCTTACTTTTACCTATGAGAAGATGGATGTCATCTGTATTCAGAGATTACACATTTGGAGAATTATTGTTTATAACTGTGGTGCTGGACATCTTGAGTTCATAGGTTTTCTCAATAAACCAAATTCAGGTCAGCTTGATAGATCTGCAACTTGAATATTTTTAACAATTTGACGAATTAAATTTCAACTTACTGATAAAATTATCAATAACCATTTATAGTCATAAAATGACATTAAAAACAAATAAACAATAGTAATTAATGAAGTATATTATGTTAATTGAAAGTTTAAATGGAAGTAACAGTTGCTTACAGTTTTGTTTTTTTAACTGTTTAAACTTTCAATCAACATAATTAGAATTCAATAATGAGGTAGATAATGAAAAATTATTACTCTAAAAGTGATATTCCGGGCACCTAACGAAAATTGACTATCTTTGAGAACTGTGCATTAGAACATTATTTCAATTATTATGACTGTGGACAGTTTAAACATTTCATTTCTAAGACTGTTATGTTCCCCTTGTCCGGTCCTCTCGTTTGGTATATTCACTTTTAGTATATTGTTATTTACTATAAACTGCGTTTACTTAATTGTGTACAAGTTGTACCCATTCACTGCCACTCTTTCCTTTGTTCTGTATCAATGTTAGATTTGTAATTGGTTTACCGTGTGGTCTGGTTTTATGTATATGTAAAGGCATGATTAAAATATAATACGATCTCGTTATCTCGGTTCTCAGTTCTCAGTTATCCGGTTCCTAATTCTAGTCTTTTATTTTTGGCCTGGGGGCGAGTGGGCTAAGGACAGTGGTGCATTATCAACTGGGCACACTTCATTGGTGTTCGCGTCTACCAACCAAAACCCTCCTTCCTATCTTTCTCAAGTCATAACAGTTCACGCCATAGCAATTGGCGACGAGGGTGAAAGTCATCGTACCAATTAAAACCCCCTCTTTCTTCTGGCGTCATAATAAAAAGTTCACTTTTGGAAATGGTTTTCTAACATCAGTATTTATATTTCTATTCAGAATCTTATTATTCTAGGAGATATGAATGCTGATTGTGGTTATCTGTCAAAAAAGAAAATGGAACAACTCCATCTGCGAAAAGATACAAAATTCACTTGGATTATACCTGATAAGCATGATACAACTTTAGGTAAAGGCGATTGTGCATATGACAGGTATAGTTCTTTAACAGTCTTGTATGGCTTATTTCAGGATTATATACTTCACATTTAATGATTATATCCAGTTTGATGCTTATAATTAAAATACCATTTACAAATTCTTGATATACTTGGTAACAACCACTACTTCTTTGATGGACTGTGCTAACGTAAACTAAAATTTATTGTAAGTTACCTTCATTTGGATTCCGAATTTCACAAAACAGACTAAAAGACGATAGATTCATGAATGCAGTTTATTCCCAACCACTGCTCCAACCATGACTTGGCGGTTAAACCTATCAGATGTGAAATACTAATCAAGCTATACTAGCCAAAACAATATTCTTAACATGCCAGGCAGTTCAACTAAAGAGCAATACGATTAAAAGCAGCTAACATACGGTTCAAGGGCTAAATTGTACAGCCAACTCTACAAATGTCTAAAGGTAGTTAGACGTTGACCCAAGACAACTAGCATTTCAGAGATGCTGCCTTCTCCCATAATACAGTGTAAGGTTAAAAATATCGACAACATTAATGTTCACCTCATCTTACTTCAATGATCTCCATCTCTAGCTTAAGGCTTTGACAAGTAAGGAGCAAGCACAACAAAACCTCTCACAAAAAAGTCATGTGTGATCATCCTTAAGTAGCTGTCCCCTAGACACTGTAGTCACGCTCCCAAGTCATTAATACCAACAATCACCTAGTTTGTTTATTAGGAACATCACGAAGAAGAAATCTTCCACGGTGAGGGCAGCTAGAAAATGATAACCACCCTCATACCACCAACAATACTCAAGATCACTATGCACTTAATCAAATCCCTTCTTCAGTTCCTAGTATTTCCTACATCCATTTTCAAGTCTAAACCTCTGTCTTCAACTCCCACCTCATGTGCCATCAATGCCAAAGATTCTAGTCCACTTACTACCATCCCGAGTCTACTGGAACTACGCTGCAGACTGCACTTTGGAGCCTTCAACGCGCGAAACCTATGTCAAATTGGGAAGCAAGCCTCCATGTCTAAGGCACTAGAATCTTGATGCATGCTTTGCCTCCAAAACACGCATAAAGAATCCAAGTGTGATCATTCACCTGACCTCACATAGCCACTGTAAATAACCTACTAGATAAACCTTCTGTTTACTTATCGACTCGACAGCCACTTCTCCTGATTTAGCCGGTGTAGGTATTACATTAAGTATGAGGGAAGGACAAGCACCTTTTGAGTGGATTTCCGTCAACAGTCGCTTATATATTCTCTGGTTAAATGACTCAGTAAGACCTCGAAAAGATACGGACACACGCCGTTGCCTTTCCGGTGTTTCGGCCTAGGCTCCTACTGACTGCAGACTACAGAAAGCTTTCTGAACTTCTTCATAAGGCTAAACTCTCAGATTTGGTATTCATGGTTGGTGATTTTAACACCTGAAGAGGTAGCATGAATTAGTCTGGAAGAAAATTATGTGGGTGCTTCAGTGTTCCAGCTTAGAGAATGGATAATTGTGAACGTCTGCTGTAATTATGCCCGAAGAAACGTTTATTTCTAGAAAGAACGGTCTTTAAGCGTATAGTTTAACGTGGCTACTTTTGTCATCAACTTAACGATGGACTACAATAGACAATACAGCTACCATTCGTAGTTAGGAGAGGAGAGGCTCGAAAAAAGACATTTAGTCTTTAGACTCTAATCATACTCTCCTATGGGCACACCTTAATTTTTTTATACTGAATACAAGAAAACCACAGCACAGAAATCCACTACACTCCAGTTCAGAAATAAGAGCAAATTTCTGGAACACCCGAAGACACACTAAATAAACCATGAAAACAAGGCTTACTCGGATGTAGCCCAACGAGATATTCAAGCACTTATGCAAACATCAGTGATCTGAATCACAATGTTAAGAGGAATCGGTGGTTTTTCGTAATGTTTACTTAACTGATAGACTTTCGTATACACATCTCGTCAAACTTCGTGCACGGTGTGGAGCAAACGCATAGACAGATCTCAGCTGATAAAAAATCTGAGGAATTATCTTCAGCGGTGATGGGTAGCTACACATATCTTCAGACTACAAAAGGAAACCTGGATTAACAAGTCAAGTGTTATTTAGTTAATCTCCGAAGAAGTCGGAACTCTTACATGCACTCAAAGTAGACGTTTAGAACATTTTAAAGAGCATTTAAATTGCCCCTCCCAGCTAATCAAGCATTGCGATATACTTCAAAACAGCTTGAATAGAAGATTGACATAGGCCTTTCTACTTTTTCCAGAGTTTGAAAAAACTACAGCTAATAGGAATTAGTGAATCAGCATTAATTAGCTCCGGAGGTCTTTGATGATGATGGTCAATTTTTAGCTGACGTATATTTTAGCCGGACATAGTTGCATCTGACTGGTTGCCATCACCGGTTGTTCCAGTATATGAGAAAGGACTGAAAGTCGTTTTGTGATAACTGTGGAGGAATTAGCTTCACTAATATAGTGTTTTAAATAATAGTTTTACTAAATATCAACCTCCTAACTGTGATTCGTAACCTACAAATGTGAGAAAGTCAGGCTGATTTCTGACTTGGTCATGGCTGTATCAGCCAAATATTCATCGTTCGTTAAGTACTAGGATAGAGGAATACTTTTTGGTGGTAGTCTCCGTTGGCCGAGAGGTTTTATGACAGTGTTTATCATTGAAACGCGGGCATCAGTGTTGCAAAACCTTGCGACTGTTGTTTACTCCAACACTATTAGTCTAGTCAGAGAATATGACAAACTGTCATCTAAACTTGTTAGTTCAAGTGGTATCCGTAAACGCTGTCATCTATCTCCATTTTTACTTAATTTCATAAAAGGTTTGCTGCTGGAAATAACTCTGTCATCGTTCTAATTTTCAATAATTGATCTCCTAACAGGAGTTCACTTATTGACTTATAATACGTAGACAACATATTCGTATTTGGTGAAGACGCTGATAAAATGCACTCTTTTGATAGTATTGAGCATTAATATAAGTATTTTTGAAATACTTTTCCCACTCTCCAAATGCAAATTATTACCTCAGAACCTCTTTGTGTCAACATCTGATCTAAAAATAGAGAGTGATGTATTTGAGTGCTTTGACCACTTTAGTATTCTTTTAAGTCTGGTTAGCCCTGACGGGTTAGTTTCAGACTATATCTCTGCACAAATTCATAAAGCTTGTCTAAATTCTTCGAAATTTGCATCAAATATGGTGTAAGCGAGATATCCGCCTGTCAATTAGAGAACGATTATACTTGGCAGCAGTCAGTCCTGTTATGCTCTAGGGATATGAAACATAGTCATTAAAAGCATATGTTAATCATAGGTTATTGGTAATTGCTCATCAATACATTCAAAGCCTCTATCGCCTTTGTTAGGACTGCTAGGTAAGCAATAACGAAGTTAGAAGCAGGGTGTTATGGGTAGGTGGGGAAAGGTGGTAACTAAGTTGATGTGGTTGTGAATCTTCATCGAATAATGTGGTTAAGACATGTATTAAATATGCCTAACCACCACTTAACATGAGGTACAATTATGACTGATAGTGGAGTAGGATGAAAGATAGGGGCGGCCAAACCAAAAATAGCAACGGTTCATCAGGTCACTGACTTCTGGTCTAATCCATGTTGGTTCAAGCAGACCACTTAGTTGAAGTCAGCGAGATTGCCTCAACCAATATTCGAAGTTTTACAGTGACGTAGCTGAGAGCCAGTCATACTATCTCTAGTGCATTTACTCATTCTCCTCCTTTAAATCCCTGGCTTCAAATTATTTTATCTCTTTCCATGAACTAATTCTTTCTTCATGTACCATATATCATATGATCGCACATGTTTTCTTACCACTTATGAAGTAACTACTAATTCTACTAATATGACGTTCATCATGATGTGTTGTTGAGGTATAGCGACTTAAACGGACTTAGGTTCTGTGTTGTATACACATACATACAAAGCAGTATATGTTAAATATTATGTAAAGGAAACACTTGTCTGTTCTCAAATTTAAACGAAGACATAATAAATGTCATTGAGCACTATTAAATTCTAGGTAAACTGTTAAATTACAATCCGTTGACTAATTTAATTACCTACTATTTCTACCTTTGTATCAGCTAATTATTTACATTCATAGTTCATGATAAATGTAAATATTATAATCTAATAAGTGGAATAAAATATTCATTTGTTCTAGCAAGGACAATTCTGTAACCCAATTTCTTTTAAGATAATAAAATGTAGACATTCTTCATTGAACAAAAAATTTTACTTTTAAATAAAATGGTTTGTAGGGATTGGTATTATTTTTTGTTTGATTGGATTCGTCACAGATTGATGCTGACAGAATACCATTGTATACCAAGAAGTCGTTTCATCCTATTGTGACACTGTTCAACGATGCACACTCTGACTCCACCTCAGTGACTTTAGGTTAACGAACGCCTATCCCTCTACACCACTAGGTTAGCATCTGATGGTCCCATACTAGGACGAAATGGCTGTTTAGTGCTCCCTTGTTTTCAATGTTACCCTGCCAACATTAATTTGCAACAAATTCAATCAATTAAATTTTCCATTACTAAATGGATCATACCCTAAAATTACAAATTATTATTTCTAATAACAATATACCGCACTCATAACATAAAATTACATTTTATCTATGATTTTTTTTCTATTCAATTAATCAATTCATAATTATTATTGTCATTAAATGTTTTATTTTAAATTATAGAATAATTATACATGGTAAACAATTAAAACAAGCAATTAAACCAGGAAGTGCAAAAGCTTATCAATTTCCAATTGAATTAAAAATTAGTAATCAACTGGTATGCATATTCTTTGATAATTTTATTTAGTGAATACAATAACTTTATTATATTGTTGATATTTAACTATATCTCTATATACATCTATTGATTTCTACATAACTAACTGTAGAAAAGCATTTTTAAGTGATACTTCAAGTAAAAATAGTATAATTTGCATGTATAGTACAAATCTGTTTACATAGTTTTAAAGTCTATTTTTGTTTGCAGGATCTTCTGATACAAATAGGTTACTAAGGTGAGTATCTGCAATCAATTGTAACATCAAAGTTGTGGTAAACTACTGACTAATAATAGTTCAGAAATAAACAATGGAATATTTTGAAAACTCTTAAACTACAAAGTGTAGTAACCGCTAATACCCTTGAACGTACTAACAAGTTTTATTGATTGTACATCTATAATTATACGGTTTACATGTTATAGCATGAGTGAACATAAAATTAACATAACTTATACACCACGCTAAGTTTGGTTGGTTTGTCTAGTTGTGTCTCTTCGAGATAAAATAACATATGTCAGCTGATTTTCGACGTTTGCATTACACGTGGATCGTGATTCGGGTATCATAGTGTTTGTCAAAGATTGTATAGAAGATTTTTTAAAGATGTAACTACTTGAACCTAGTAAATTGGTGAGCAGAAATAGAGAATACGTCACTGTTACTAAAATATATTTCAGCTACCATCGTCAAATTACTTGTATTAAAATTTACGCTGAAATGAATATTCCTTGACAAACGTGGATTTCATACGATTAAACTGGTTTATTAATAAATTTCAAAAACTGGATTATTTATATATACAGTCACATAGTGAGCTTGTTGCATCATAGACATAAAGTATGCAAACTATTCATTATGTAACAATTCATTCCAACAAAATGTATATCATAGTTACATAATTTAACAATTCACCTGTCAAGCTGTAACTACATGTGTAAACATAATACATGATTCGAATTTTTGGGATTTGTTAAAACACCCCATTTCATATTTTGTCTGTGGAAC
The DNA here is from genome assembly GCA_034768735.1 of Schistosoma mekongi. Taxonomy (NCBI): domain Eukaryota; kingdom Metazoa; phylum Platyhelminthes; class Trematoda; order Strigeidida; family Schistosomatidae; genus Schistosoma; species Schistosoma mekongi. Next base: position 31,412,825 of record CM068309.1, read on the forward strand.
TATATTATCATATCATGGCGAAATTTTTATTCTGCTGAATATTTTCAGTGAGTTTATTACACTTCTTTTAGATCACTTTTATTCATATTTTGTTGTTGTTATCGGATGTCAAAAATGTTTGGACCATCTTTAACAATATACTGCTGTGCATGAAGGCAGACAAACCTATAAACGAGTATTGGACTTTAGCGTGCAGCTTCCAAGTAAACAAAAGAGTACTTATCAAGTCGTTTTAAGTGAACATAAATGCTAACCAGGTTTTGTTGACAGTGTCATACCTAGTTCGTGGAAGGTTTGGAGCATACACAAGATATATCAATCAGATGCACAAAGAATCTGGAAAAAGTGACCACGGGAGGTCTGGTTCCAGTTGGAATTCTCGTGGCACCTTTCAGAGGAACGACAACGATGGTGACGATGGAAGACATAGACGTAAGACCAAGACAACAACAGAACCATCCAGTGGTGATGAATCGCAAAATTAATGTGGTAACTAAGCTTCAAATGGATCCAATCAGGAAACCTCACACATGAAACTTTAAAGACGAGAGACGCTAGGATGGCTCCCAGAAAACGAGTTAAAGGTTTCAAAAGCGCAGAGAAAGCTAAAGAAATTCCGTCCAATTACTGATCTAAAGATCCTTCCAGAATCTTAACTTGTAGCCTTTTGATTGAACAATAGTTTAAAACAACTTTATTCAGTTTGGATGGATATAGTGATGTTCCCATTTTTTTACGAAAACTGTAAATACTTGAGCATTTCATACAGTATTTTTCACTTACGGAAAAAAAGATTTTCTTCGTATCCATTATCTGGTTTTTGACTAGGTGGGCTTAAGACATTCAAGGGTTGAAGTTGAGTGCAGTATTGGCAGGATCAAGCACAAGATACAACGGTTGACACCACAGAAAGTTTGGCTGCCAGACACGTCTTTGGATATCGCTATGTGACTTTAGTCAGGAGTATCAGGAACACAACGAGGTTAATCAGCTGATAAAGGCTTCTGCTGTTAACCTGAACACTAACAGTAGCAGTCTATTTTATCTTACGGTTACCGCGACATGAACGCAGCTTATAGTTGGTACTGGGGCCGACATGACTATATTTCCACCCACGATGAACGGTTAAAAACACCCTGACCATACCTTAAATCTACAGTCTGTTAATTAACTTACCATCGTAACTTACGGTAAATGACACCTACCATTACATTTAAGGCGTCTTACCGCATTTATGTGGGACTTAATAGTTGCTGATGTGCCTTTTCAATCACCGACATTGATTCTTTATGCTTTTATAAGTTGCTGATGGACGCTAGGCAACAGTAAACTAATATGTACTAAGAATAGTATGTCAATACAAGGCACAATTTCAGAAACTATGTCTAAGAATCTTGAGATCAGCACCTCAGCAGCGCCAGTGTTTATATGTGAAATTATTAGATCAGTTGTCAAGTTCGCTACAAGCTACATATATCAGTGGTGACCTGAAGCATGATATTATTCGTCATGTTACTGCTAATTGTCCTACAGATTTCGCGCACCCCAGATGATTAAATCCAAAACAACTTACGATCGAATAAGTAGGATTTGACAAAATGTTGCAGTTAAGTATAATACTCCCATCTAACAGTTCATGGTTCTCTCTATTACATGTGGTATCCAAAAGTCTTCTACGAAAACAAAGCCATATAGTGTTGATAGAGACTTATATAAGGAGGCAGTCTGATAAATATACTGTCCCACATATACCTACCCGCAGCTAAAGTTTTTAGAAGTGGATTTGGCATGAGTATACTCTCATATTCTAGTGAACCCAGAGAACTTTCCTAAAACGAAAGTGACTATTTCATTAGGTCTTTCGAGTTTCCCTGAATGCCTTTTGGCTTACTAAAGCTGGTAAAATATTCCAGGGATTCATACATACTGTTATTCATGATTTGCTTTTCTTGTGTACAAACATTGATGATTTTTTAATAGCCAATAATTCAGACAAACGCCATATGCAACATTTTCAACAACTCTTCCAAGGTTTAAAAGAGTACAGTATACTCATAAACCCAAATAAATATGAATTTGAAAAACAAACATCAAAATTTCTTTGGTACGCAATAAGCTCTCAAGTAGCATTAAATTCTGCCAAAAATTATCTTATAGCTTATCCTTTCAAAAGCTTCATCGCTTACTGGGACTAGTAAATTATTATCGTCGTATTGTCCCACATTGTACAAAGATAGCATATCCTTTAATGGATCTTCTGTAGGCTTTTTCAAGAAAATTTAAAATGAGTGAAGTGGTAGGTAAAGCCTTTGACCAGTTAAGGAATACATCAAGTTTAGCAATTTTATTCTTTCGAACAAAGATTAGTAGCTCTAACTACTGACGTACTAAACACGCTATGGGAGCCGTATTTTAGCAATATAATAACAAATAATGTTAACATTGATTGTTTTCTTCTACAAGACTCAAAACGTTTCAGTCCAGATACAGTAAATTTATCAGAGAGCTCTTAGCAATATACATAGCTGTCAAACATTTTCACCACACTATTGGAGCCACTCAAAAAGGCACTTGTTACAAATCATGATAAGTACGAGAGACTCGACAACTTGAATTTATTTTACAATTTTCTATAGATACACGTTATGTGAAAGGAAATACCAACAAATCAGCAGATGCATTGTCGAAATTAACTGTAACGGCTTGCAGCAGCACTGGAACTGTCTAAATTACAGCAAGATGATGAAGAACTACATAAATTCCTAGAATCTTAAACATCACTAACACTATGGAATGTACTGTCAAACTCTAAAGGGACGCTTACTTGTAATTTTTCGACAATGAAACCAAGCATACTTACACCACCATCCATGTACCCAAACAGTCTTTGATGTGTTCAGCAATTTCTCACATCCAGGTGTCGAAGGAACTATAAAAATGATCGCAGACAAGTTTGTTTGGATAAATATGAATCGTGGTTTGCAGAGTTGGACTAAACCATGTATACCTTGTCAAAAGTCGAAAGTATATTGACACACCATTTCACCTCCAGGAATATTCCAATTACTAGCCGCCAGATTTGACCATGTGCGTGTAGACATAATTGGACCTTCGCCATCTTCAAACAAATGTACGAATAATAACGTGTACTGATCAGTTTACACGATTGATAGTAGGTGTAACATTAAACGACACAGCTCTAGGAATCTTGTTGAACACTTAATATCAAATTTCGGGATACTATAAAATGAGACCAACTAATAGAGACTGTCATTTGAAAAGCCGATTGCTTCATCAACTCACAGAGACTCTAGGAACTAAGAGAGTCAGAACTACTGCTTACCATCCTCCAGCTAATCAAATAGTTGAAAGATTCCATCGTTAGTTAGAAGTTAGTCTCCTGTTTTTCTGTAGTGATTATAAGTGGATTAAAAACCTTTTTCTAGTGTCAAATGCGATAAAGGTGACACTGAAAGAAGACATTGGTTGTTGTACTACGGCGTTAGCTTATAGAACGACACTACGTTTAACAGGAGGGTATTTTAACCAAGCAGATGACGTACCACTAGAATTAACCCACTGTGTACAACAACAGAAAGGACATGGCTAATTTGAGACTGAGCGATACTATAACTCAGAGGTCAAAATAATTTTTAACACGTAAGTTGGAACATTGAATTAATGTTTCCATTCATGTTTTTGTCTCGACAACCACACAATCTTATTCTATCTCTGACCTAAATCGCTTTCAAGAATATCACAACAGAAAAACCCGTGACTAGATCAGGCAGACGAGTACATTGGTCCTAACGAATTCTTATCTAATCTATGCATTCACTTAGTTGAAACAAAAAGTGATTAACAATATGAATTATGATGAACCATATCGAAAATAAATGACAGCATTTAAATCATATTGGAATTGGAAGATGCAGACTAATTAATTTAAAATCACTGGTTTAAAAATATCGCAATCGTGTAGGTCGCATTTTATATTCAACATGTGTATGCAAGTGTGAGCTATCTAGCAGTGCTCTAATCAGACGTCTAGTAAAAAGTAGTTTCTGAGATAGTAGAGAATATTTATTACTCAGGAGAATGGCCTTAGTTAAGTTTCGTTCTCTGAAATGGATTGTTTAAATACTGAGCTTTCATCTTTAGTCTGGACAACTTAGTCAGCGCCAAATTTTGACAGGAGCTCCCTATTTAAATGACTTGGCTCAGAGAACCCAATTTAACCAAAACATAGTTTGATGAATTAAAAGATTTCATGTTTTATTGTTTTTTATTTTGTTTGATATAGGCAAAACAAGTTAGCGATCATTATCCAATAGAAATGGTGATGAATTAACTATATGGTTTATTTGTTCAGAAATATTTCACTTATGTCATGTTTAAATACATTTGTTTTCCATTGGTTCGCTGTTGTTCTGCTGCATCATCTTGCACCAAAAATGTTGTTGTATGCCATACTTGTTAGCCCAATCAATAATCATTTCTTTCTTAAATAAAGCATATACACGTGGTTTGAAATTTTGAGAATCCCGATGTAGAAGAAAAGAATAGTGTATGATATTGAAATAATTTTTGTAGATATACTACTTAGAAATGAATAGTAACTTCTCCAAAACTTGAATTTGATATCACGAAATTTGTCTGAGTTAGACCACAAGTAAAAACCAAAGGGCAATAGACAGCTGTTTCATCCTATTATGATACTCTCTAATACTGATCATTGGTGACCTTATAAGGAACATCAGGCATCGTGATGGATGCTTAAACGTTCGACCACAGAGCCAGCTTCCAACGACTATTATTTCTACCTCCGTCAATTCAGGATAGATTTGAGTTACCCTATTCACTGCCATTGGTGGGTGACTGACTTACACCTGATATGGCTGAACGCCAGTTATCATGTTTTCTCACAAAAACTCCAGAAGTTTGTCATTAGTGAGCTGACCATCCCGTGATGCCAAATTCAATAATCCTCTCATTTACAACTCCTTGAAATTGTTGAAAATGCAAAAATTTGGTTGGTATAGTGGTTGGTGTCCAATGGTAAAATTCCCACTTACATTAATTTGTGATGTAGCACGACGATCATCCATTGTCATTAGTGATAACTGTCTCACTCATGAGAGATGTGAACTTTACTAGTCACAACTACTTAGTATAATTTCAGCAACTTCCTGAACTTTTTTGACTGTCACAATCAATAAAAATAATTCTGTGTTTTCATTCACAACGTTGTGACAACAATTGATGTGAATATTGATTAAAGTTATCTTTAGAAGGATAAAAGTGACTTGTCTACTTATACACGACAAAATATTCTTTTGGGGCTATTTCAAATAATTATGATGCGACAGTAGGTAAAAAGTACCTGTGGATATGATAGGTAGGTTTAGTCAAGTAAGCTATTTACCAATATATAATAATTAAAACTAATCGATTTGGTTTCAATTTTTGATAAAGACCAACACGGTATAGCACTGTTCTTGTTTAAAATCATTCACAATAAAACATAAGGAACATATTTATTTCATAATAAGTATGACTATAGGTAGATTGTGACTGGTAAGTAGGATTTACAACGCATATTTTGTCATGGTTAAAATTCCCACTTACATTAATTTGTGATGTAGCACGACGATCATCCATTGTCATTAGTGATAACTGTCTCACTCATGAGAGATGTGAACTTTACTAGTCACAACTACTTAGTATAATTTCAGCAACTTCCTGAACTTTTTTGACTGTCACAATCAATAAAAATAATTCTGTGTTTTCATTCACAACGTTGTGACAACAATTGATGTGAATATTGATTAAAGTTATCTTTAGAAGGATAAAAGTGACTTGTCTACTTATACACGACAAAATATTCTTTTGGGGCTATTTCAAATAATTATGATGCGACAGTAGGTAAAAAGTACCTGTGGATATGATAGGTAGGTTTAGTCAAGTAAGCTATTTACCAATATATAATAATTAAAACTAATCGATTTGGTTTCAATTTTTGATAAAGACCAACACGGTATAGCACTGTTCTTGTTTAAAATCATTCACAATAAAACATAAGGAACATATTTATTTCATAATAAGTATGACTATAGGTAGATTGTGACTGGTAAGTAGGATTTACAACGCATATTTTGTCCTGGTTAAAACTCACCTGCTAGATATACCTGTATACGTGTTGATGTGTCACACCAAGACCTGAACTCAGACCGTTAGCGTCAAAAGTCATATTGCCCGACATAGTTACACTTGTGCAATAGGTATGTAAATATAATCTATAAGAATTTGAATCTTCCCACTGATATCATAATGGACAGAAATTCACTAACTTCTGTTGCCATATATGCATCCTTGGCAGATAACCTCGATACATTGATAGTTCACAAGTGAGGTGTGTATTTATAAAGCTGGCGAATTTAACATTGAACGAAATGCATATGTTGGATTCAAATTGCTAGTATTGCATTGTTATTGTTGAAGAGTCAAGTGGTAGTATAAAATAGCTCCTCAGTGCCTCCTGGTTTTCAGTAATGCCTAATTGAGGTCAATCTGTGAAGAATTAAAATAACTAACCTATTGTCAATCATGTATGCGAATTCTCCATTTTAAGTTTCCTAATATCCAGTTATACTACTTGGTATCACTCAGTAGCGTAAAATTTATCAAGCATTTTACGAAGACGAATGTTGCGTCAAGTAGATATATTCAGTCACAGTAGTTAATAAATTCATTGCTTCACTCCCAAAGTATTATTTCCTAGCATCTCATTTCAGGGTACATACCTTTACTGTAACTTTATTTACCTGTATCAAGTGTTTAACTACTGGCTTTCATATTTATCATTTTCACTCCAGACGCCATTTCGACCCAAAGTAAAACTTCACTCTGTCAATCGTTTCATGAAATTTCCTGCTGTCATATTATTGTAGAAAGTTATTACTTTTAGCCTGGAGTGTTAAGAATTTAAGATTTCAGGACACTTCACAAATTAAGATCTTCATTGCCAATTCGTATGTCAAAATATCTAACACAGAACTATATTTTAGAAAAATCCTGCCTTGTCAGTATTTTTGTACATGTCTCAGTAGTTTGATGAAAACTTGTGATCAACAGGAAGCATTGGACTGCTGTTTCGTCCCAGTATGAAGCTCTTGAGAAGTGCGCATTTACGGCCCTTATCAAGGATCAAACCCAAGACCACCTAACACTGCTAAGAACGTTTAACTATTAGATCACTGAGTTGGCGCCCAACAGTTATTATTTCTGAAGTGGCCAATCCTTAATGCGTGGTCTAATAGTATAGAGATTGCCGCGACGCCATATGGCCCTGAGTTCGATCTCTGATGGTGGCTGTGAATGTTCACTGCTGAAAATTCCCATACTAGAACAAGTCAGCTGTCTAGTGCTTCCTGGTGATCAGTGGTTTCCTAATACAGACCACCTCTTGATATGAAATTAGCATTCAGCAACCTCCACAGAACCCAATCACATTGGCTTATTTTATTTGAAAGAAGGGAATTTCTGCCTTGAACAATAATCCAGAGATCATATCAATAAATAGACATTTCTCTTAGTGTCTAAAAATCTTTAACTGACCTTTTCTTATTTACATTCTTTATGAATTATAACATTTGAGTAAGTTCATCATAATTTGCAGCATTAAATAAACTAACAAACTGTAATAGATAGGGTAGATAATATATTTATGAAACTGAACATTCATTCTTAATGAGTATGAGGTTTTTTGCAAATATACACTGTATAGCTTTTACGTCCATAACTCTTTAATGGTCAGATGTCGACAAATCTATCTAAGTGATTCAAAGTCTTAGTATGATATAAACACATAATTTTAGATTTAGACCTGACATTTGAATACATTCTACTTAATCCATCAGGTCTGGCGAAAATAGTGAGAAAACTTCCGCATAAGTTAATATTTCATGTAATTCCTTGAGCACTGATGAAAACGAAAAGATTTAACTTTATATGGTTTATAACTGTAATAAAAGTTTTACTATTATTGTCATCCTGCTGCGTGACTTCGTTTTATGAGATAAATACACGGACGATTCGTCCTTAACCAATAATCTGCACTCGACGAAATTCAAAGACCTTCTATCAATTTCTATTAATGAAATACATTTTAGGAGAACCTTCAATAGATTCATGATTCTATTTTTATATTGGTGTAGTTTATTTGTAACCCAGTTTTTAATCAATAAACAAGTGGAATCAAGTGAGTTTTAGAAGTAAATAAGCTAAAATAATTAATATAATTCACATTCTTTTGGTTTGTAGGCTTTTCTTTACAAATCAATAATAACAGAACGAATCATTTGAAATTAAAGCGTCGTTGTCGTCATCTGTTACGATTATTCATGAAACTTCAAAACAAAGTCTGACGTGGACGTCTTCATTGATTTATGTATAGATACTACAAATGTTCACAATTACAGTCTATATAATCATTCCAAATGTCATAACAAGTGGTAATAAACTAAAATCGTAAATAAAATGATTTCTAAACAACAATCTGTGACGAATACAAACAATTAAACTTAATGCCTATCTCCACAAAACCACCACAATTCAGTTACAATAATCAGCTCACTAGTGAATAACTTTGGGATGTTCCTGAAGTTATACTATGTAGTTGTGATGAGTGAAGTTCACATCTGTCACGAGTGAGACAGTTATCAATGACAATCGATGATCAACGTGCTATATCACAAATTGATAGTGGTAGGAATTTTATCACTGGACACCAGCCGACCTTACGTTACAGATGGGTAAGTGTTTACTATGAGACCTGAAGGCACTTGATTGGATTCTCTGACGGATTCTATGGTGTTCGCTGCCGAGGAATTTCATAATAAGATGGAAGATTTTTTATGGTTATCAGTTTTATCCAGCCAACATCAATCTATGACGGATGCAAACAAATAAACCTAATGCCTATTTTCACGTAATTGCCATTCCTAAATGGCTGCTAAACATATGTAGTCGACTAGTGAGGTTATGAGACTTAGTTGATTGTCATCTTTAGATTATTCGTTTCATATACTTGACTATTGTCTACTAGGACTTATGATATTCTGATTGTATAGGAGAAAGCTTGATGAGAATTAGTAAGAACCAAATTGAATTCGCTGTCAAGAGGTCTACATTTCTTGATTAAAACTAACTCGGTAATTCTAAACACTAATCATTAGTGGCTTAAGGTAATATGGCTTAAAAGTAGCCACAGTACTGCAAATACACGTTCTCGATATGTTACTCTCCAAATCATGAATTTTGAAGTTATTTTATTTGTCAGTTAAGATTTATTACCAAGGACTAAGTTTTCATTTTACTATATTGGTGTGAAATGCAGAAAGTTCAATTGATGCTCATTTGCACCATGTTTGGTATCGCTTAGGTCTAGTTAAATGAAAGATAACCAGCCAAAAACTTTAGACAGCTCACATAAGCTTCTTTCAGATACTTGTAAGGGAGTGTATCACCACTTTTATGCAACATTATTACTACTGCATTCCGGTTATTGTATTTCCGTGCAGCAGTGAATGTGTAACTTTGAACTTATGATGTATTTATTTAAATTATGTCTAGTCATCCCATTCGTACGCATATCATCTTTTTGACTCAAATAGTGGTGGCTAGATTGTAGTCTTCTCACTAGTCTAGTTATCACCGACAGAAAATGGTCCATGGATTACAGGAAAGTAAACAGCTGAGTAATTTTCCAATAAACTAGAAGTTCTGAGTAAAATTATCTGAACAATTACAAGAAAATGCCAAGTACTTTTGCGTTTATTGTTTTACTTGTATCAAATAGAATATTCTACATCGAATTCCTACAACCTTTTAGATTTCTGTTATCCATTTCAAGTTCCTAGGCATTAAACTTGTAATTTGATATATGATGAATTTAATTCTGATTCATGGCTATAATTCGAATACCTAAAAGATGTTATATTCTACGTGCGTTTGTGCCCGGTTCTACGTTGCTGATGATGATGATGATGATTTGGACTTCAACTAAGTATAGGTATGCCTACGTGTGTAACCATACAGTTAGATAGCAGATATTAAGCTATGATAAGAAGCAACAGCTGGTACGTCAAACAAGACTTCAATGAATAAACAGTTCAGTGAACAACATATTAGCATTCAGAATGATGGTTTGTAGTATACGATGTTAGGCGAGATGACGATAGTAATACAGGTTTATAAGAATTTTGTGTCATCTGAAGAATTTTCAAATTTTACTATATGTCTTAATTTCACTTTATTCGTTAGCTTACAATTAGATTCCTTGTAGTGCATGTCTAAATGATTTATATACTCTGTTTCGTAAGTACCGACACAGTTTTAGAATGTAGATTTTAACTGAATATGTAGTGGTTACTCAGAATGTTTAGAAGGGTATTTCACTCAGAAGAAAGCATTTCAGAATAAGGAAATATTATCGCTGAAGAATGTGAACGAACTCAAATCTGTCAGCAGTCTTAAGCTACTTATTTCCAACTCGGTATCGCTTCATAAAAATATTATGTCCGCGTCCGTAATGATTTCCTAACGTCATAATATAGCACTGAAACAACTTTCAAAATATGGTCGGTAAAATTATAAAATTGTTAAGCTAAACCCTGATAGTAAAGTATACTGCACATTTTTTGACAAGGAGAGTGATGATATCACCAAAGCTGCTGTTGACATCTATAGGTTATTTTTGGTGAAAACATGCCATTATGTCAAGTTAATTGGAGGTCTTGTGACTTCAAAAAATACTTCGAGCAAATCTTCAAAATGGAATATACATTTTAGCAACAACAATTTTTACCGGTATCACGACATGAGATCACAACTTTTTCTTGGTAGTCATTCGGCATTTAATCTTCATACAAGGATATAATACTCACTGTTTATTATCCAGTGAAAATTACTTGGACTCTATACACTACATAGTACCATCCCACTACTAGTTGTAGTCTGTGAGCAACGACTTACTTTCGTCATCTCTTAAACGTCTAGACAACAACTGGCTGCCAACTCTATCAAGTCAAATAGAGTTAATCAATATTACTTCATAGACGACGCATTAGAAATGCATGTGTACACTGATAGCCCTAGAACATCGTTCTACAACTGCAACTAGAACATTGCGTTTTCACTTGATTTATTTCCAATATATACCACATGTTCATTTAATCAGTAACACACGCACCAAAAATTTACCAAAATATCCACATCTTTATAAAATAAAAACCGTTACCTTGAAAAATGTTCATGTTTCAACAGTATCATCGAGATCTTTCATAGCTAATCAGTAATACGGTCGAACAAATCTACCTGGAATTGAGCAAACATTCAAAAATAAAGAAGCCAACAGGAACCGCGGTTAAGATTGTTTTTCTTTGCTCTTATACTTCACTCTCTTCAGTTAGCTAGCTAATATCTAATCAACTCGAAATAGACAAGTGCAGGAAGGATAATGTGAACAACTCAGTCTAATTTTCTACCTAGAAATAGTGGTAACAAAATTGTCAATACGGTTGTCGTTTTACTAAATGAATTTTATTATTCTATACTCGGCTTTTGCCACAATGACGATTAGATATGGTTGCCGTGAAATATCGTTTACATCAGCTTAATAAGTTAGAGATTTATCAAACACGAATTACAGAATGCCTTGGTGATTACAGTCCCCTATTTCGGTAGGCGGCTACTAAGTCTTCTTACTGTTCACCAGTAGCCTTAAATAATTTTCTATTTGTGGTGAATATGTACTTTGCTGGAAACCACAGATAACAAGCGACTGAAACTATAACTACTTACTGTCATTCAGATGGTTCATACGTAGCTTTACTTCTCTTATTGTAAGAATATTAAGGAAAGCATTTCTAAATGCCTTGTGTTTAAAGACCTGATTAAGTAGTTTTTTCATTGCATAGATATAAATAGAGGAATGACAATGTTGAGTGTTTTGTACTGGATAAAGGCATTTAGTAAGTAAATGATTAAAACGGCAAAATAACCATTGCTTACCTGAGCCTATCAAACTGCCTAAAGTCGGAATGGATTCGATAAATTATGAAGATCAAACAAAGCATATTATCAGATTGAAAAGTCATGGAACTTTCGTCTGTGTTATGATTTTGTTTTACAACGACAAAACTTAAAAGTTGGAGACTAACTAAAAAGACTAAATTTTGGTCTAGTGCTGAAGACGCCTTATTGATCTGCATATTTTCACTTAGGTTTTTAAGCAACAGGTTTGACAGTAAACATCCATAAACTTAGTAACTAATCTAACTTGAGACTTTAGAATGATGACAATTGACTATTTGAACCAACGTGCTATACTAAGATGTTTCTGAAAAACATTCCTGAGCTTTTTATCTTATATATGCCACGTACATGTTGGTATCTCTTTCTCGTGTCGTGTAACTCAACAAATGCTAACCTAAATTAAAAGATTTCTCAGAGTTCTTTTAATTCAGAAACATGTACATCAAGGAGATGAATATCAGAGTAAACTGTGATACTAAATAACTTATCACCAACAACAAACGAATAACTGTTCGTAGAAAGTAGTTTCAAGATTGATGCTTCTTTGCAGATTGTAAACGTTTAGGAAAACGTATGACAGTTTTAAGCAACATCCAGTGACATTTCGGTTATAAACTAGACTATTAGAAGTAACGGATGTACCAAATAAATGTATTTATATTAATTTAGAACTCAAAGGTGATATTACAGACGAAATCTTAAGAAATCGTTCAACTAGATCACTCAGAACACTTTACACAGCTTCATTTCAAGTATTCTACACTTGATGTTCATTACTGCACATATGTGTAAAGGACAAAGTGCCTCGTTTGACCAATTCGAGGTGCATCTATTTGTCTACTTGTTTTTGTTGAGCTAAATACATAGGTCGTTTAACGAGGAACACCCTTAACACATGAAAGCGCGCATACCAATGTGGCACAGTAAAGAACAGCGAAAAAGTATAAGATCATCTATTCTACGGTATGTGATTGATCACGACCACGAGGTAGATGAGTTCGATTTTAAGATTATTTATAAGGTCGAGCTGCATCTACCGAAAGATGACCACACACATCTTTGTATTGCAGAGGCATTAGCGATACGCAGTATGAAGTCAGATTTATGTATACAAAAACAATCCATCAGATAGCTTTTGTTAACATGGCCCTAGGTTTCTCTATCGTCTCCCTACGTGTAGTAATCTTATTTTATTATTTATTTTTACCATACCTTTGATTTACACTCAACTGTGTTGTACTGTCTGCAGTATCCAATTATTATCACCATTATACACTATGATTTCCATTAGTTACGAGCAAATGCACTGGGAAACAAAATCCGTTGACCGCATTCATTACTTTACATAAATTACATTTGGACGACTGAAAAGAAAAAAATCGTTAAAAATAAAAACTTTATTCATTAAATTGCTTATTTTGAAAACTGCATATAAACACAGAATACGAAAACCAGGTACTACGAGACCTTGTTGAATGGAAAATGAATATTTTTTCCGTCTTCGTTTACATACATAATAAAATTTGATTTGAATTATAGGTACCTGCTTTTCCAAATGTCGCAACCAGGTCATACTCGCTCGTGTTACCACATGTACACGTAAAACCGTAACTACAGCTTATTCATTGTGGTAGTCGCAAACTTTCCTAAGCAGAAGACTAAAATTTAGGCTCACAACTAACAAAAATCACGTCTAAATCGTAAAATCAGAAGACAATAATCAAGTATCATTTAAGTCGTAATTTGATCCATAAAATCATAAGTGGGAGACAAAAATAGTATACAAACTAACATATTTTGACGCAGATAGTCTGTACACATATCAAAATAATTGGTCACAACATAATGGGAATAATACAGGTTGGAACGTCTTTACAGTTGCTTGCACTCATACTAGCTTGTTGCGATACTAGAAGGTCTCGTCATGAAATACAACAGCATCACCAAACCAGCAACAACCGCAGCTAGAGTAGGAAGAACAATTCTTTTAACCTGATCAGGTATTTCTTGCATGTCTTTACGCCTTTGTAATTTGTCTTTCTTTGTTTCTTTAGTCGTACCACCTCGTAATTTCCTCATAGTAAGAATAAAGAATACGTACCGTAGAAATTTAAATTATGTCTTTATTACGTTGTACATGAACTCTAAGCCCCAAGTGATTCAAAGAAAGTATGAAATTCAAAGCTCAAACATGCCAACTCAAACTAGTTGATTCATTATTTCTCCGAATTTGCATTTTGCTATTTGAAAAATATTTATTCACCGTCCTGGCTCATTGAATTCTTTGTACTTGTGTGTTTTAAATTTACTGTATTCTAATATATTTGATTTTCATGAACCTTCTCTATTTAGCACCGTACATGGGATAGTTTCAGAAGGAGTTTTAAAAAACAGACTTTCGATCCATTTCTCAGCAGTTTGGCATTCTCTAAGAAGGGTTCATATAATTTAAGCCATTATAGTGGACTAACATTCCATGATTAAATTTAAAGTTATAGTCTGTCGACTATTTGAAATTCTCTTGATTCAAGTTTTGCAAAGTCATTTTATGCTCTGGGTACATGATACGTTTTATTGTGACGTGTGACCAAACTTAAGTGAAGATGACGACACTTCAGAATAGAATTTAATTTCTATTTTCGATTCACTGTTAGATGAATATACTAATCCCTCTTTGTGCATTGGCTCAAATATTCATTTCTCCTACGCTTCAACTGTAACGACATAGAAGGTGTTTTTTAACTACTGTAGCTTGAACAAATTTTTCTGCATGCATAGTGACATTTTATAAGTCTTTGCGTAATTGGAAGTTCTGAATCGATAGGAGAAATAAGCAATATATTAGACATTCTCAGACTTATAATCTATCTCCAGTTGTGGCAGTCAGTGTAACTCAATCAAGGATTTACTGTCAGCGACATTAAGAGAAGTGGCTTAATTTAACATATCTGTTGTTTAACCCTAGTTCCCCTACAGTTTTTTTATGTCTTCAATTGCTGTCCTTCATTGACATCTATGTTTATTGAATACTTCCTTCTAACTTAAAACTATAGGGTGCGTTTGTGTAAACTGCTAGCGTCTAACTTATTTATAAATGTGAAAATTCTGTATTAAATATAAAATTGATCGTATAAATATTGTCGCAATAATATAGCTTATTTGAATCCTACCCTATGTGATGTTTTCACTGTTACGTGTAATTTTAGTTCTATAACTCGTGATCCTCATTGCAGAGATAAGAATACACTATGGTAGAGAAATTTCACTAAGCTGGTTAGCAGTTAAAGGAATAAAGTATCCAGTATACTATCAAGCTGTCATAATTTAAAGGAAGTCAAGTGCATTTGGGCAATCCATGCTGTCATGACGGACGAACTCTAAGGATATCGAATTAGTTACTGAATAAGTGCTAGGATGAGCAGTTAAAAGCGAGCAGTATACAGGATTATGAATTAGGCTGGGGTGTTGATACCTTTAAATCCTATTTAGTTAGACCGAATTTCAAAGTTGGCAGATATTTCCATTATTGGCCAAACAGTGTTCGCGCTCTTACTGGAAGGCGATATCATTCAGAAGTACAGTCTTATTTATTGTGTACATAATTTTTTGTACTATTTAAAATTTTGTGCATTCTTGTCGATAGTGAAAATGTGTCGTTTGGTGACCTGTTATTATTCCACTTGGGTATTGAAGATAGTCATGAAGGTTTTTGTCTGATTCAGAAACCGATCGATTGGTCCAAGAATTATAATTGTATTATGGAACCCTAGTGTCTCCCCAGTCGTAACAAAGTAGGATAACTAATTTGAAATGTGTTTTCAGATTTTGAGGGACTAAAATGTGCTAACTAACAGGTGTGATTATGATCGATACTGATCCATAATTTTTAAAGTCTCTCTTAGTTCCCTGCCGTTTCAACCTTCAGACTTGTAGTGTGGATTTTATCAACCAACATGACCTGGGTCAAGAAAAGAGGTTAGTGAACCAATGCTTAGTAACTAGCTGGTATCCTCTAGCTTTTTAACCCAGTGGCGTCTTTAATAGACAAACGTAACTTTGTTTGCTTTGTGTTAAATCCTGACACTTCACTTAGACGGGTGATTATGTAGCTACTTAAACCAAGAAAAGGTGCTTCATCTCGAATGATTTGGCTGCTCTGAATCAGATAGACTGTTTACTAGTGCAAGTGGGTGCAAGCATAAATCTCGCTTTCATGAAAAGGAATATGTAGCTCTCACTAGTAACTTTAAATTTGGAAACTTATGCCGTCTGTCTGAAAAATGTTTAAAGGAAACTGAAGATTATAGTATTCACTGAATATTGCAAGATTGAGTGACCTCTAAGGGCTCACAAACTATACATGAACTCATTAAAGGTTTTCGTAAAGTAAAAACTTAATTCAAACACCGGACATCAATTTAGACAGTATATGTAATATAAAGCCTTCATCGTAAAGATGCAGAACGAGCTAAACAAGTTAGGTAAATGATATTTAGATTATTGTCCAGAGTTTAATGCTAAGAAATACAGATGGGGCCAAAACTTGTACTAAGTAAACGCACACTTCCTAAACTTAAATCTGTAACTGACCTAGACATACAATACTCTTACAGCACTAATGTCTCTGAGCACTTCTCCACCAAACTATTTAAATAACGACGACTCCTAGGTAGCATTCTGGGGAAAATATACCAAAATGAGTCAAAACTCACTGTTTGTGCAATACATGTAAGGCCTATAATTATGTACTATTCCATCATACTTAGCAGTCTTTGAACAAGTGACAAACTGAGAGTGACGGGTGTGCGGTGCTACTTCACATGACAACTGACTACAAACTAATTTTAAATTGACTGCAGATCTGTATGCCACATGCTCTAACTTGAGTCATTATGAAAAAGAAGGCAAAGCACAAACTTGTACCTCTTCTATAAACCGCTGCTTAATCTGATCCATACCGAAGCTAATATCACATAACTAACCAACACCGGAGACTGTTACTTGAGATACAAACTCCCAAGTCTAAATTTTAAAAAATGCAAAACAATGGCCCACGCAAACCTTGATTTGGTTAGGTATTGGCAAATATGGAACAAACTGCAAACAGAAGTACATATGGCAGACAATCTCTCAGTGTTTGAAGGTTACTTTATATAGCTTTTATAGACACCAGCCATTTGGTTGATGAAGGCTTTTATTAATACACACGAGAAATTATTTGTCTTCTTAATACCTGTGGTTGTTTGCGTATCGTTGGCGTGCGAAGCGATGGCATTCCTAGGAACTAATGGCGGTGAGCTTTTGTATCTTTACTTCCACTCTACTTACTATCAGTAAAACGATTTGTCCCCAAGTAGATCAGGCTTCAGTTTTCCTTAATATGTGGATATTAAAAGGCTTTTTCAGTGACACTATTTCTATTCGTTACGTAGACGTATTTTATCAATTCAGCACACATCGCACAACCATCTATTCACCCAGATAACGATTTTGCTCAGTCTCCACTTCCTCTTGCTGGGTGCCTGCTGAGCTAATATTTTACTAATAAGGTGCTTCCGTAACCATAACCTGCAATGAATTCATAATACCATCTACTCTCGGTAACACACTTTTATGCAGTTGTTCTGTTATATTGCTGTAGTCTATTGCAGTTATTGTTTCAAACGATTAATCAACTAACTTACTAGTCCTTTTAATACCTACAGCACCACTAACACTATCCTTTCTGGTCTGTTAAACACTTGTACCGGCTATCGGATTCTATGTCACCCTTCCACTTCCAAGGCCGCTTCATACTACTTCTAAAGAATCCCTTTTATAAAAGCCCAGAAAACGGTTAGGTGTTTCGATTTATTAAGGATAGCGCTTTGGTAAGTTGTATAAATCGAAATTGTTTGCTCAGACAAGGTTGAACAAAACAGAACTTGATCGATACTGATCCATAATTTTTAAAGTCTCTCTTAGTTCCCTGCCGTTTCAACCTTCAGACTTGTAGTGTGGATTTTATCAACCAACATGACCTGGGTCAAGAAAAGAGGTTAGTGAACCAATGCTTAGTAACTAGCTGGTATCCTCTAGCTTTTTAACCCAGTGGCGTCTTTAATAGACAAACGTAACTTTGTTTGCTTTGTGTTAAATCCTGACACTTCACTTAGACGGGTGATTATGTAGCTACTTAAACCAAGAAAAGGTGCTTCATCTCGAATGATTTGGCTGCTCTGAATCAGATAGACTGTTTACTAGTGCAAGTGGGTGCAAGCATAAATCTCGCTTTCATGAAAAGGAATATGTAGCTCTCACTAGTAACTTTAAATTTGGAAACTTATGCCGTCTGTCTGAAAAATGTTTAAAGGAAACTGAAGATTATAGTATTCACTGAATATTGCAAGATTGAGTGACCTCTAAGGGCTCACAAACTATACATGAACTCATTAAAGGTTTTCGTAAAGTAAAAACTTAATTCAAACACCGGACATCAATTTAGACAGTATATGTAATATAAAGCCTTCATCGTAAAGATGCAGAACAATGGCCCACGCAAACCTTGATTTGGTTAGGTATTGGCAAATATGGAACAAACTGCAAACAGAAGTACATATGGCAGACAATCTCTCAGTGTTTGAAGGTTACTTTATATAGCTTTTATAGACACCAGCCATTTGGTTGATGAAGGCTTTTATTAATACACACGAGAAATTATTTGTCTTCTTAATACCTGTGGTTGTTTGCGTATCGTTGGCGTGCGAAGCGATGGCATTCCTAGGAACTAATGGCGGTGAGCTTTTGTATCTTTACTTCCACTCTACTTACTATCAGTAAAACGATTTGTCCCCAAGTAGATCAGGCTTCAGTTTTCCTTAATATGTGGATATTAAAAGGCTTTTTCAGTGACACTATTTCTATTCGTTACGTAGACGTATTTTATCAATTCAGCACACATCGCACAACCATCTATTCACCCAGATAACGATTTTGCTCAGTCTCCACTTCCTCTTGCTGGGTGCCTGCTGAGCTTAATATTTTACTAATAAGGTGCTTCCGTAACCATAACCTGCAATGAATTCATACCATCTACTCTCTACACACTTTTATCAGTTTTCTGTTTATTGCTGTATCATTCAGTTATTGTTCAAAACGATTACTCAACTAACTTACTAGTCTTTTAATACCTACAGCACCACTAACACTATTCTGGTTTCTGTTAAACACTTGTACGGCTATCGGATTCTATGTCACCCTTCACTTCCAATGCCGCTTCATACTACTTCTAACTAATCCCCGTTATAACAGCACAGTAACGGTTAGGTGTCTGATTTAAGGTAGCGGCTTTGGAAGTCTGTATAACTTCGAATAAGTTGTTTGCTCAGACAAGGTTGAACAAAACAGAACTTGTGACGTTTATCATCGAGTACAACAGTGTAACTTTCATCACACCAGCAAATATACGAGCTTAACATCATGAAAGTAAAGCTCTCTGAGTTTTCGGCCACCAGGTGTGATACTTTGGAAGATGGCTCCAATCTCCTCTCGTCTGCAGCGCGGTACATTTTTAGTGGTGTTGTTCGAAACGCTCCAATATGTGCTACTCAGACTAACATATATAAAGTTTAATTGGTTCTACCTATCTATTAGGACATCCTGCTGTAAGGGAATCCAGACCAATCCGTTACTTACTTACTTACTTATGCCCGTTACTCCTCGCTGAGGAGCATAGGCCGCTCACCAGTGTTCTCCACCCAACTCTGTCCTGAGCGATCCTTTCCAGCTGTTTCCAGTTGCTGTTTATTCTTTTAATGTCTGCTTCCAATTCTCGCCGCAGCGTGTTCTTTGGCCCTCCCCTTTTCCGTTTCCCAGCAGGATTCCACGTTAATGCTTGTCTCGTGATGCAGTCTGATGGTTTGCGTAGTGTATGTCCTATCCATTTCCATCGTCTTTTCCTAATTTCCTCTTCGGCTGGAAGTTGGTTTGTCCTCTCCCATAGTAAGTTGTTGCTGATGGTTTCCGGCCAACGGACATTCAGTATCTTGCGTAGGCAGTTGTTTATAAATACCTGTATCCGTCTGAGGATGTTTGCAGTAATTCTCCAAGTTTCAGCTCCATACAGCAGGACTGTCTTCACATTCGAATTGAAGAGTCTGACTTTGAGGTTAGTTGATATTTGTTTTGAGTTCCAGATGTTTTTCAACTGTAGGAATGCTGCCCTGGCTTTGCCAATCCTTTCCATCCTTTACATCTGCATCGGATCCTCCTTTTTCATCGATGATGCTCCCCAGATATGTGAAAGTATTCACTTCTTCCAGAGTTTCGCCATCAAGTTGAATTGGGTTGGTGCTCCTTGTGTTGTATTTGAGAATCTTGCTCTTACCCTTATGTATGTTCAAGCCTACTGATGCTGAAGTTGCTGCTACACTGGTTGTCTTTGCTTGCATTTGTTGGTGTGTATGTGCTAAAAGAGCTAGATCATCTGCGAAGTCCAAATCATCGAGTTGCATCCTACTTGTCCATTGAATCCCGTACATTCCCTCAGATGTGGAGGTCTTCATGATCCAGTCAACCACTAGGAGGAAGAGAAAAGGTGAGAGCAGGCAACCTTGTCTGACTCCGGTCCTCACTGGAAGTGCATTTGTCAGTTGTCCTCCATGCACCATTTTGCACTGTGTTCCGTCGTAAGAGTTCCGGATGATGTTGACGAGTTTCTCTGGTACTCCGTAGTGTCGAAGAAGTTTCCATAGCGTTCTCCTATCTACACTATCAAACGCCTTCTCATAATCAATGAAGTTGATGTACAGGGGCGAGTTCCACTCAATTGATTGTTCAACGATGATCCGTAGTGTTGCGATTTGGTCCGTGCACGACCGATCCTTACGAAAACCAGCTTGTTGATCTCGAAGTTGAGCCTCCACTGAATCTTTCATTCTGTTCAACAATACTCTTTTAAAGACTTTCCCTGGTATCGACAGTAGCGTGATCCCTCTGTAGTTGTCACATTTGCTCAAATCTCCTTTGTTTGGTATCTTGATAAGATAACCTTCTTTCCAGTCTGCCGGCACTTGTTCTTCTTCCCAGATCTTTTTGAATAAAACGTGAAGTATTCTTGCTGTTAGGTCGATATCTGATTTGAGTGCTTCAGCTGGTATATTGTCAGGTCCTGCTGCTTTCCCACTTTTGATTTGTCTGATGGCCATCTGGATTTCTTCCATCGTTGGTGGAGTGACATCTATGGGGAGATCTGTAGGTGCTGCTTCGATGTTCGGTGGGTTCGGTGGAGCTGGCCTATTTAGGAGTTCCTCAAAATGTTCTACCCACCTATTCTTTTGTTCTTCAATCTCAGTGAGTGTCTTGCCTTCTTTGTTCTTGATCAGACCAATCCGTTACTGACTATAAAGTTGATGCATGATAAGTTGAGGTTAATAAAAAGTATCCATATGCTTAAATACTTACTACATTTAGTGTTATAGTATGAACTAACTTAACAATCATCATATTCTCTTCATAACTGTTGCAACCTTGAAAAACCCACCCCCTACTAAATCTCACCTTACTCTGAACTCCAGTCTGATCATTCTCTCCAGTGATAGTAAACCCGTTATTGATAGAAAACCAAGCTTATCTAGCCAAACTTTAATAATAATAAAAATTTATTCCCTGACATCAGGAGCAAGTCATTTTTATAAAGAAGACCAACAGTAACTTAGTCTTTATCAATTTAAAAAGTTATGCTGTTCTGACTGCTTGAACAAACAAGATGCTGCGGCTATCATAATATTAATGCTCCGTCTTGCCGTTTGTTTTCGTTTGTTCTTTGTAGTGCCTGGATGCTTTTTCATACTACGCAAAAGGTTGAGCATCTGCGTCTTCTGTTATAATGTGTCCCATCGATATGGCGATTTGAACCTTCCCCTCCGTATCGGAAAATCCTTAAAAAATCATTTTCGTGCTGGAAACCCGGTAAATACCAATATAAAGCAACATTTATTATTCCACGTAAATTAATTATGTTTAAATCCTACACATTGTTTATTTAGTCTTTATTTATGTACTTTTGTTCCATGTAGTATATGTGTTCGCGAAATATCACAGTGACCATGCCTATAAACAGGTTCGAATCCTGTAATCACTTTCAGACTGCAGTAATAACAATAATGATGACTGCACTAGTTCGAAGTATTCGCTGAACCACTAAATTGCACTGAGCTGTAAACTGAAAAGCATCACCTTGGTAATTTGTTATGTTTTCAGTTAGATGAGACAAACACGTGGATTCTTACTGGCTTAGTACAGTTTGAGATAAGATGCAGCCAAAATAGCTAGGCAGCTGGATTCTATGTCTGATTCTCTCGAGAGTTTCAATCGGATAGCACAATTTGTTCCTTTCCAGCCTACATATACGCCAAAAGACTAGACTTGTTGGAAGATTATATTGTGTAGCAAAATATATCAGACAAGACTAGCAAACAACGTTTATACATCTCATATTTGAAATCGAATTAAATGGTACAAATTTACAAATCATTCCTACAAGAAAATCATTACAACATTTTTCGCTTGATTTAATGATCGATTGTATTTCTTGGGATTTGGAATGACAGTGTCAACACATTTCTCGGATCCAGTTCAATTTTGGGTGCGGTCACATAAGAAACTGCAATTTACTCACGAATTGAAAAGAGACATTATTCATTTTATCGAAACTAAGAATTTACAATCTACTTCTAGGATCCTCCATGGAATGTAGTGGGTTTGTTTATTTATTTTAATTACATACTACTCATTTACAATAAGCGTTGTGAAGAAATCATTTTTGGCTTCATCAGTTGCGTATAATAATTCACTAAATCAAATTAGCGAAGTAGTATTAAGAGTATAAACACTAATGTGATGTAAGATGTATAAATAAAAAAAAGAGCGAGAGAAAGAAAAATCCTAAAGAGTTCAATGCGTAGTCGTAGATTAGACTTTTCATAAATAGGTTTGTTAGCCAACTAATAAACCCAATATAAATAAAAGGTCTAGTTGTAATCAAAATTTTGAATTGGTTTATAAGTTATGACAGAAGACAGATAATAATAATAATAGTAATAGTAAAGTAGATCGGAACAGAGTGAAAACATGTACTAATAACCGTATAAGATATATAGAGAATTATAGTAATGAAGAGATACAACAGTGCAATTAACAGTGTGATGAAATTGTGAATTTTTACTCAAGTAATATTAAAGGGGTGAAATTTCTGAATAAAGAAGTGTACATGTGTGTGTACATGAATATGTATATTGTGTTGAAAATCAATGGATAATTACAGTGTGGATTCAGTGTGGATAGGAGTATTAGACAACTAATGAACCCAACATAATTAAGAGGTCAAATTGTCATCGAAATAGTTTTTTATGTGGTAACAGGAACAACACTTAGTTACATTGGACACCTGCTGTTTCCCACGCAACTTGTTGGTATCTTGATTTATTGCACCAAAGGAGTGTTAGTGGGCACGAGAGACAAAACCACTTCTGTCGGACATATTGGTTGAATTTGGAAATTAATTTTACATGTGGGCCGTTACGTCGACTACCGGCAGTATGATACTGATGACTTGGATACCAGTTCCTTCTATTGCCAAGTCAATTCACCGCTATTTGGCTAGAAGAAGCTCATACATCAGTAAGTTTGCACGTTCGCTAAGTGTTGACATACTGATCTATTGAAAATAATGATTCGGCTAGTGGCAAATGTGATGCAGGGCTAATGATAAGAACCCGAAATGCCAACTGGTCCTGGATAAGACGTGTATGAGCAGGTGACCTTAATTTTTCATAGAATACTGAATTTGCTGCGATTTGTTGATTTTCACGTATGTCGCCAACTGATATGTCTTTGGTTGCAGTGAAGTCGGTTTGTTTCACCCCGTCGTCACTGATATGTTTTTAGTTAGATGATGACAAATAATATATAACTACCAGACGGTCTGTTAAACAGTGACTTTATTTATAAGTACTCAAACCTCTCTTTGATAAGTGAAAACACTCGAACTCCCAAGATCGTAGTGGGGGGGTATGATATCTAAGAAGGTGAATGTCGTGGTTTTGATCAGGATCACTACCTGGCCTTGCCATAGATTACGACTCGGCACTACACAGTGTCTTACTGGAAAGATATCACTCACAAGCTTCATTGACTCGTTTCAAGGGCCCAGAATTCTGCACCAGAGCAAACAGTAAACACCTATGATGAGTAACACTTGTTTTCATTGTTAGTCTCGCCGTTTAGAAATACTCTAGTTGACGACATAACGTTGGTCATCCGATTAGGTATATTCATGAGGAAACTCTATGGCTATATGCATACACGCAAAGTTCTGTCCACTGCTCGAAGCATCGGCTGATTGCTTTCATTAACTCTGTAGGTATTTTGCGCCAATTGTTATTGACTCCACCTTCTGTTGATGCACTTATTTCCGTTCTCTGCGTTTGATTACTCATTTCATTTCAACTATATGTATATATATATATATATATATTACCAGCTGATTACTCTTTAACTACATCTTTTACTATTTTCATTTTAATTTCACAATTCTCGAATAACAATAAGCTTTTGACTTGCCTGGTTAATTCGGTAGCTGTTGTTTTTTGGATACCTACCGCTCTGGGAAGCAATTGCATCAACATGTAAATCATTACATGGTACCAGGCAATCGAGCTATTAAACTTCCACACTGCTCAATAATTCATACGTCGCCTTGATGTTCTCATAGTCTACTTCCACACAAAGCTGTAATAAAGACTAAGAACTACACTTTTAAGTCGAACTGTGGACATCAAGAAATCAATTGGTTTAAGTTAGTTCACCAAGTTGATATTGAATTTGGATAGCTTGTTTGACTATACACCACTTACGATGCTATTAGCTACGGTTAGCCGCTTTTCAAAGATGGATTGGAATAAGTGGAATAAGTCGTAAGCAATAACTGAAACGTCGACTCACCTTTCATGTTCTTTCCTTTCAAATATATTGCTCTACCGACTTTACAAAACATACCTTAAAATTAGGTAAAATCCACTGATGGCTGAATGTTGAATTTTGTCAGTTTCGACCATTTTTCAACATTATATGATGTAGCAGACTTATATATCTGATGAAACGATCTAAAGTCTGCGCGGACTTTTTTAAACAACTAGATTTTACGCCTCATAGAGGCATACTTTTGATATTGAATAATCTGTAACAGGTGTGGTGGTCGTGAAATACACTATGTAATACACCTAAGTAAACAGTCAAAAACTAAACGAAAGTATTTCCGTTCTCTGCGTTTGATTACTCATTTCATTTCAACTATATGTATATATATATATATATATATATATATATATATATATATATATATATATATATATATATATATATATATATATATATATATATATATATATATATATATATATATATATATATATATATATATATATATATATATATATATATATATATATATATATATATATATATATATATATATATATATATATATATATATATATATATATATATATATATATATATATATATATATATATATATATATATATATATATATATATATATATATATATATATATATATATATATATATATATATATATATATATATATATATATATATATATATATATATATATATATATATATATATATATATATATATATATATATATATATATATATATATATATATATATATATATATATATATATATATATATATATATATATATATATATATATATATATATATATATATATATATATATATATATATATATATATATATATATATATATATATATATATATATATATATATATATATATATATATATATATATATATATATATATATATATATATATATATATATATATATATATATATATATATATATATATATATATATATATATATATATATATATATATATATATATATATATATATATATATATATATATATATATATATATATATATATATATATATATATATATATATATATATATATATATATATATATATATATATATATATATATATATATATATATATATATATATATATATATATATATATATATATATATATATATATATATATATATATATATATATATATATATATATATATATATATATATATATATATATATATATATATATATATATATATATATATATATATATATATATATATATATATATATATATATATATATATATATATATATATATATATATATTACCAGCTGATTACTCTTTAACTACATCTTTTACTATTTTCATTTTAATTTCACAATTCTCGAATAACAATAAGCTTTTGACTTGCCTGGTTAATTCGGTAGCTGTTGTTTTTTGGATACCTACCGCTCTGGGAAGCAATTGCATCAACATGTAAATCATTACATGGTACCAGGCAATCGAGCTATTAAACTTCCACACTGCTCAATAATTCATACGTCGCCTTGATGTTCTCATAGTCTACTTCCACACAAAGCTGTAATAAAGACTAAGAACTACACTTTTAAGTCGAACTGTGGACATCAAGAAATCAATTGGTTTAAGTTAGTTCACCAAGTTGATATTGAATTTGGATAGCTTGTTTGACTATACACCACTTACGATGCTATTAGCTACGGTTAGCCGCTTTTCAAAGATGGATTTGGAATAAGTGGAATAAGTCGTAAGCAATAACTGAAACGTCGACTCACCTTTTCATGTTCTTTCCTTTCAAATATATTGCTCTACCGACTTTACAAAACATACCTTAAAATTAGGTAAAATCCACTGATGGCTGAATGTTGAATTTTGTCAGTTTCGACATTTTTCAACATTATATGAATGTAGCAGACTTATATATCTGATGAAAACGATCTAAAGTCTGCGCGGACTTTTTTAAACAACTAGATTTTACGCCTCATAGAGGCATACTTTTGATATTGATAATCTGTACACAGGTGTGGTGGTCGTGAAATACACTATGGTAATACACCTAAGTAAACAGTCAAAAACTAAACGAAAGTACATGTTAGCCTTAAACAAAAGCATAAATGCGTTTAAAGTTTATTTGGATGCAGTCTACCTTATAGAACAGCAAACTTGATTAGGCAGGTCGCATTCCCAATGGTATACCACTTATATATTCCGTTAACAACCTAAACCAGAATTGAAGCAACGGGTAGTAGAATAGTAAGTAGAAGGTATTGTAGACAACAGAAAGTGATGTGTAGGATTGAACTATTGATTGGGACTACGAAAGAAATCAATCGTTTGTGTACCAGAAAGATGCAGAATACACACCTCAGAACAAATGGTATTGAAGCAAGATTTATTTGAAACTTGCAGAGAATCGAAACAGCAGACAATACAACAAAGAAGTACTAAGACATATAATGTATTATTCGCGTAATAAAACAATAAAATTATGCAAATGCTTAAAACATGCTACCAATTATCCAGTACGAGAATAATATTAGTAAGATTTATTATCCGAGGTCAACATTTGCAAATGATCTCGTGCACAGCTCTCATGGAATAAAAGTTCGCTAGTTCTATGAGGCAGAGTTAAAGATATCTTTAGGTACCCGGGTCAGTCACTTATGTTTTCTAGTTCGCTTATCTCAGCTTGAGATTTTATGCATCACACGTCGAAACATGGACAATTTTCATAACCAAAAATCATTCATTAAATGTGAGTGACTTTATTAATAATAAACTATATACGACTTTGGGTATTTGATGAACGAAGCATCATTTGGAATGAAGAGTGTATGATTAAGTTATATTTTATCAGTGACATGGAAAATTAATACTCTTGTAAAAAAACGTAACGTGTGGCGACAGAAAAACCGCGTATCGCTCCTGTTATGGGAGCCAACTGTGTGTTACGAAGTAACTGTTAGGTAACAAATTTGTGCATAAATGAAATGCTTCTGTAAATACACACTGAATAATCAAACTGAGTTTTAAATAAGTCCCTCCCAACAATAGAGTATCACTAAGATGGGCTTGAAACTCAGACTCTACTATTTTAGTTGATTATAGGTAAACGCGCAACTCGTACGATTTATTGTTAATTTGCTATTATCGGAAGGATGAAGTGGCATCTCAAAGGTCTAGTAGTTCCTATAAGTTTGATTATATTTTTTTGTAAAGTGTAATCTTTGTGGAAAATGTTTACTTGAACATTTAAAGAGATTGTAAAAGTTGAATTAATGTTGAGTAATTGTCCAGTTCTATTTGATTCAACTAGGGTGGTATAGCTGCCTACCTTACGCGAACTTTCTCTGAAGCTACACTACCCGATGAATCTATAGCCTAACCCACCCTATTCGTGGTGTGTTACTTACCCTTCCCAACAGATTATTAATTGGCATATTTTTGGGTTCTTTATGCCATGTGTTGACGCAAAGCTTAGCTTTGTCTATGTTCAAATGTTATTCACTTACTTAATCAATGTGTCCTTTCTTCCTTGATAAAGCTGTAACTCCGCAAATTAGAAACTATTTTTCAATCATTTTGTTCAGGGTGTATGGCTTAGTACGAGTGGTGATCACAGAAATCACCGTAATTGCATGGTAATTAAAGCAGGTGCGGTCGAAATAAATTCATAAAACAGTTTCTGCCATCATGATATCCGATTTACTTGTGTCTAACTGGAGTTTATTATTGACTAATGGTTTTTATGTGGTTCCAGTTAAATGGTTGTAGAAAAACAAGACAATTCATTGTCACTAAGTTGTCAGTTTTACGTAAGGAAAGCTAATATTGTCGCATTTATTATTTAGAGATATAATACACACTCTATAAGCTATAAGCTACAACAGTGATTACCAAAACCCACCATAGTATTACGTTCATTTTAACTTCTGATTAATAGGCTAGAGTGACGTTGCTATTTCTTTATTTATTTTTCTCTCTTGTTAATGTTTGCTTCCCGTGCCGCAGTTGTGCTGAGTCGTACTTTGGCGGTGATTAATTGACTATCCTAGTCTGCAGTTGTTATCTTAGCTTTGTTCGGTAACTATGTAACGACCGAGTGAGGGGTGCTGTGGTTAAGTGTGGGTTAATAAATACATATGGAGAATCGGCTGATTAGGTTGTGAATCTTTACTGATTAAGGCTTTTTAGATATAGATTACATATACCCAACGAATAACTTGGCACGCTATATCAGTTAGTAGATGAGAGGATGGCCAAACTTATATGTAGTATCAGTTTGTAATGCCATCGATCATTTATTTAGGCCATATTGCTAGGTGTAGACTACCCGATCGTAGCATTTGAAACAACGGGAATCATTGGTTAGATATTGCGGGTGATATTACACAGAGTTGGTTATAGTGGGTTTATTATTTATTTTATTTAAACAAACAAACTTTAGTGCACCAAAAGTACATGAGCCGCGCAAGTACAAAAATAACGTTGTAGGGAAACTAGAGAAAGATGTTAATTGTGGGAAAATTGTGAAATTTAATAGGACAATAAGAAAATTACAAGGCATGAGATACAGTTTTGGTAAAAACACAATACAAATATTTCATTCCTTTTAAGAGAAGTTATCACACTTTTATGAAGGTTGTAATAAGAAACTACAGCGAGATTGCCACTAGCTTTTATTTTGTGCCACTGATTTAAACCATCTTTAGGACCAAAATCATTGAAACGAGATGGATCGATATATTTTAGTAGTATACAACCTTCCTTTATTCCACGACGACATGTCATGAACTGACCGCCTCTCTGCTTTTTCCAATCACTTCTAGCGTCGGCAAACGGTGCATGATATGCAAGCGTCTGGGATATCACTCGTAAAACGTGATAAAGCCACCGAAACCAGTGTTTCAAGATGTTAGCACCAATCGAACTTTTATCACAGCACCCGAAAATATGGTGGTTAATCTCAGCATAACTGACACGGTGTTCTTTCTAGATGACACTAATTCTTCAGAAGCAACGGCGATCAGACACAGGGACGCCAGGTTTTGCAGGCATACACCAATACCGCTCCTACTGAAGCGTTGTAAAACCTGACCTTTTACAGCCAAACTCATCATGACAGTGCCAAAGATGGCCCAGTTCGTCGTAAGCTGATATGGCTTTCATCTGACAAACAATCACCAGTACCCATATATCTATTTAAATACATGAATTTTCGACTACCTCAAGCGATGTATCACATAGAACGAAAGGAGACACATACCTGCCACTCTTAGAGAAGTACTTAGAACTTAGAAGGCGAAAACTATGTGCTGTATTCTCCAAAATGGTTTACTTTAGAGCCATATACAAAAAAATAAGGAACATAACCTCATCATATACATTATGACTCAATTAATGTAACAATAATAAACATTTTAATTTCACTGAAATCACCTATATATATATATATATGTATATACATATATATCTGTTTATTTCAGACAATCGAAACAATGTCTCGATTAATTGAATTTATTCATCAAGGTGAAAATGATGAAATTCAAAAGTTTCTAAAACAATATGATAAAGATCCATCAAGTTATCTACAATCTATGAATGAATTTGATGATATGCATAATTCTGCTATTGAATTATTTACAATATTAGATTGTAGAAATATCATTGAAAAAGCAATAAGTAATGGTTATAATGAATTGAATAGAATTGGAATAAATGGTTAGTATGTAAATTATTTGTTTAAACATCCCACTATTTTTTCTTATTTTTTTAATCTTATCTCGAAAAGGATGCAATTTAATACATTATGCTGCTATGTGGAATCGTGCTGATTTAATAAAATATCTATATTTTTCTGGTGTTGATGTCTATAGAAAAAATGTTTATGGTGAAACAGCACATAAATTAGCTAATAAATATGAACAAAAAGAAGCAATGCATATGTTAGAATGGATAGGTAATTACAAATATACAATCCATGTATAGTTTATTTATTTAATATAATTTAGAATGTCGTGACGAATTTCTCATGCTTATACGATTGGTTAGAGAAATTTTGTCAACTTCTGATAAGAATGATTATACAAAAGAAGAGAGAGTAGGTTGATTTTAATGGTTTTTGAGGGGTGAGGGGGGGGTGTTACAAATGTTATTGTCTAACCTTACTTTCTGTTATATCACTAGATTTGATGATTTCAAGTAAATTGAGCATTGAGTAAGTTGTTTATAAAGAAATATGATATACTTAAGTTGGAATGTGATTGGCAAGTGGAATTCAGGACGCGCGTTTCGTTCTATTTGGGACTCGTCGACTTAAATAATACTTGTGAATAGTCGCTATTTCAAAGCAATCCGCTCAAAATGCACATATAGCAACAGAGACTGAAGATACAAGTTCATCCCAATGAATGATATATATATGTAATATTCCTAAGAGTGGAAATTAGACTTTCTGACATTTTGCGACATAGAGATCTAATGAAATGTCATGGATTAGCACCGTCGTTCTACCTTATCTTTATAACACAAAAAAAATTGCAAATGATTCAAAAATAACGTGAGATTCAAGCATTCTACAAAACTATCAACACACTTCGAGGTGCATCAGTTAAAACAAAAGACATGATCTTTTTCACCTTTACACGGAATTGTGTCTGCAGGTTATGATGTGTTGATTGTGATACTTATTATGTTGAAGAGTCTCCTCGAAGAATTTTAACTAACATTAAACAACATGAAAACTACATCAAACGACCTTGTGATAATCTTGTTGAACTGGAAAAATTACAAATTAAATCAGCAATAGCAGTATATGCTATATATCATAACCATAAAATTAATGTTAAAAACACCCGGGTTATTTAAAAAGGTTTTTCAAATTATAAAAAATGACGAATAGCTGATAAACCTTGCATTTTGTAGAATCCACCTACAATTAACAGAAAGGAAGGCCTTACTATTCATCCAATAAGGACTACCTATTCAAGAGATCATAATTAAAGTGCATCAAGTTTCATTCATATTAACACATACAGTTTACTTTCTTTCACAAGTTCGCACCCGTTCACTTCACACTAGCATTTTTCACCTGCACCCAAATAACTTGACATGGTGTTGCACCATCAGACTTGTATTTTGACTGTACTGAATATTCTGATTTTTTCCATCGTATTATTTAAGTTGTTGTTGGTTCAATTTAGATATTTATGTATTCTTTGAAGAAGCGACCTACACTAAACCGCGAAACGTCAAAAATTCTAATTTCTACTCATTGAGATATTGAAAATACGTATCACTTACTTTCTGATGTTCTTACTCCATGGATTAACATCTTTACTATAATCTTGAATAAAAAAACAGATGGTTTAAAGCTGGAGGTATTCATATAATCCGAATGAAATCAGGGGGCACTGGACAGTTGTTTTATTCTAGCATGGGACTCTTATGTGGCGCACACTACAGGTTTCACCCACGGACTTCAGGCCGATGAATGACTAACCCTCTGGGGCGGCTGGCGTCTACTGGTAAAATTTCTCTTCCATCAATTGGTGATATAACTCAACGATCATCAATTGTGTCACTAGTGATAATTGTCTCATCCCCAACTAGTCTGAACTCCATCGGTTATAACTTCTTACTAGAGCTTCGGAAACATCCTGAAGTTCGGATGGTAAGTTGATTGTGTAATTAATCAGATGTTTGAGAACTACATAAGCTTGTATATTGTTGAACTGGATTACATTAAATCACATAGAGATATCTATATTCAATAAAATAAGTCACCCGGGTTTTTAAAAGGTTTTTCAAATTATAAAAAATGACGAATAGCTGATAAACCTGTGCATTTTGTAGAATCCACCTACAATTAACAGAAAGGAAGGCCTTACTATTCATCCAATAAGGACTACCTATTCAAGAGATCATAATTAAAGTGCATCAAGTTTCATTCATATTAACACATACAGTTTACTTTCTTTCACAAGTTCGCACCCGTTCACTTCACACTAGCATTTTTCACCTGCACCCAAATAACTTGACATGGTGTTGCACCATCAGACTTGTATTTTGACTGTACTGAATATTCTGATTTTTTCCATCGTATTATTTAAGTTGTTGTTGGTTCAATTTAGATATTTATGTATTCTTTGAAGAAGCGACCTACACTAAACCGCGAAACGTCAAAAATTCTAATTTCTACTCATTGAGATATTGAAAATACGTATCACTTACTTTCTGATGTTCTTACTCCATGGATTAACATCTTTACTATAATCTTGAATAAAAAAACAGATGGTTTAAAGCTGGAGGTATTCATATAATCCGAATGAAATCAGGGGGCACTGGACAGTTGTTTTATTCTAGCATGGGACTCTTATGTGGCGCACACTACAGGTTTCACCCACGGACTTCAGGCCGATGAATGACTAACCCTCTGGGGCGGCTGGCGTCTACTGGTAAAATTTCTCTTCCATCAATTGGTGATATAACTCAACGATCATCAATTGTGTCACTAGTGATAATTGTCTCATCCCCAACTAGTCTGAACTCCATCGGTTATAACTTCTTACTAGAGCTTCGGAAACATCCTGAAGTTAGTCACTTGTAAGTTGATTGTTGTAATTGAATCGAAGTGGTTTGTAGAGACTGGCATTAAGTTTTGGTTGATTGAATTCGTCACAGACTGATGTTGGTATGGTACCATTGAAAACTGGAGAGTACTGGCCGGAATCTACGGTGATGTGCTTAGAAGTCCTATACTAAGAAGAAACAGCTGTTCGATGATCCCTTGTTTCTAATGGTACCTTACTAATGTCAATCTGTGATGAATTCAACCAACCAAGACTTAGTACTAATCTTCACAAACCACCTCAATTTAATCACAAATGAAAATATTTACATTTGTAAGTACTTTGTATTGTCATATACACTATTATAATGACTAGATAAATTTATTAGTTCAAAACGAAAAAAAGTACCAACATTTGTAGAATAGAGTTAATTCATCCAGTTTCAAAGATTCTCTGCTCTAGCAAGCATAAAAAAGCATAGCACAAGTACAACAACACTAACATACGGTGTCAAGTACAGTAGTTAAGACTAATATATATCTACAAGACAAGAAAGCTAGTTATTGAGATATGTGGATATAAAGCTATAATTTTTCGTAATTCTTAGGTTGATTATGTCATTTAGTTTGTTCTACTTACAAAATATTATTTTATGACTAACACAAACAATAAAGCACTGAACAAGTGATATATTTTAGTATAACTCCCCCCCCGGCCTTCAACGATAATATGTTTTTGGACCGAATGCAACACTTTCAAATTATGGTTTGGAATATAGAAAATATAGGTGTTTACTGAAAAAAGGTTTCGAACTAGTATGAAGCAGTTATTTGGTGTTTCACACAAAATGTTTAATGAAATCATTTTTTAAGTAATA
The DNA here is from genome assembly GCA_034768735.1 of Schistosoma mekongi. NCBI lineage: Eukaryota > Metazoa > Platyhelminthes > Trematoda > Strigeidida > Schistosomatidae > Schistosoma > Schistosoma mekongi. The sequence continues at coordinate 31,447,346 of CM068309.1, forward strand.
TTGCTCATGTCCACTCTTGCTATTCTGTTTCACTTCATGTTTTTAGAAAATTGCAGACTCCGCTTGTCTTGATGGGGAATCATGGATAAATAAAAATAAAGAAGCTACTCTTAGTATGCTTAAAACGAAAAAAGAACAGATTGAATTGATTGTGGAGCCATTTATACGAAAGAGATCATCAACTATGTAGTGTGAGGAGATACTATTATTCTATTCTACTGTAAAGTAAAAAGTTCCCAAACAATATCCTGTATTTATTGGTCTAATACTTAATATAAAATGAAATATTCCCTTAATAGATGGATACTCGTCTATTTACAAGAACTAATTTGGGACATCATGCAGCATGAAATAAGTTTGTCAAGACAGTTATATTGTCACTGATTGTTTTTTTTTCGCTCAAGAGTTTAAGTACTAATATGATGACCTACCTGAATGATTGGTGCATTTAATAACAGTTACAAAGATCCATGTAATCATATTGCATTATTGCTATAATGTAATTATCATATAGTCATATATTAAAACATAAGCTGAGTCTAATTATGTACAACATACCGTAAAATTTCTAAAATTCGGTCGATTTTCTGTTGACATAGTTTGAATATACGTGCTCAACTTTGAACCTTCTCACTATTTGTGTAAAGTTTAGTAAAAATACTATGTTGCCTAAGCATAAGTAGGTGATTTGGGTTTTTAGCTTATGTCGTATTTTTTAAATGTTAGGCGTATTAGCCATTGGACCATCGAGTGATTTTTTGAAACTAAGTTATCATTCTAGATTTTGCATAGAAATATTTTATGGTATCAACTGAAGATATGTATGTATGTACACATACATATATTACATAGAAATATTTTATGGTATCAACTTAAGAAAATGATAGAAGTGCTTATTAAGAAGAATTTATTAATATTAGTAATAATGAATTTTATATATCTTGGGAAGTATTCGGTGAAGAGGCTAACCATATGTAAAGTCCAAAAACACCTTAAGAAACACTCCAATCGTATTCTGGATGCGTTTCTCTCTCTCTCGCTCTCTAAATGCAAAATGTTACTCCAGGACTTGTCTTCATCATTGCCCACATTAGTCATAGGGAGTGAAGTGGTTAAGTGCGTCGAACATTCCAGTTATTTTAGAAGTCTCATCACCCCTGATGGGTCTGTGTTTGAAGAAACCTCTGCATGAATTCAGAAAGTTAACTTGGTCTTTATCAACCTGCATCACTTGTGGTGTAGGCAAGATATCCGTCTTTTAACAAAAGGCTGAGTGTACTGTGAAGCAGTCCGCTTCGTTTTAACCTATCAATGTAAAGCATGGGTAATGAAAATAGAAGATGTGCGTAGGCCTAAGGTCTTTAATCAGAAAAATCTTCGAAGCATCGCCTATATATCATGAAATGACCAAGGTGAGTATTACCCATGTTAGACATCTGTTACTAGAGAAGAATGACTATCAGTTGATTAAGTCGAATATTTTCATCAACTGAGATAGTTGGAACATGTGTAGCTTATACCCAACTACCGCCTGCCTCGTAGTATGGTGTTAGTTGGCAAAGAATTAGGATGGAAAATGGTCAGGAGTGGTCAAGCCAAAACATAGTATCAGTTCATCAAGTCTCTCACTCCTGGTCTATGTCCTGTTTACAAATGTAGATTATCTGGTTCTGGTCGGTGTGATAATCGCAATAATTGACAAGAGATACTGGATGACATGGCTTAGAATTGGTCACCGAAGATCAAGTGTATTCACTCATCATCTTTATTTATATCTTATGTTCCATTATTTTTTCGTGCATACGTTTACTATATTCCTTCTTGTTGAATTATACTGTTGTGTTAATATTGTAAATTTGATGTTGTCGTGATACTATAGTATTGCTACTTGAACTTATGCGCATATATGCCAGATTCCACGTTGCCAATGAATGACTGATGTATATGAAATGATGAGATGAATAATAAAGCATCTAGAATTTTGCATGAATAAAATCAACAGATATCATATAGTCGATCTCTTTGCCTTCAATCAATCAATTGGATAAATTATAAAAATAATACATCTAGATGACTCTTTGGCAATTGTTGCAGACTGAAACTGAGTGATCTGGAATCGAACCCTCCAGGAAACATCTATTCCCCCAAGACTGAGAATACAAACTGCTGATAGGTGACAAATTTCACGAAACCTTGATCTCTTGTTTCCTGCTGATTATCTCTAGACGACTGTCCTAAAGATTGTCCGTAACCTCATTCCACCTATCTAGAAAGCAAATCCTGCAGTCATACATAAACAACTTAAAAACGTCCAAATTTTCTAAATTAGCACTGTAGAAAGAAAAAAAAATAATTTATTTTCTGTGAATACATCACAGTCTCTAACAATCATTCAATAATTCCATAACTAAACACCATTAATTGAAATGAATTAACAATTTCATTCCTTTAACTAACCATTGTAATCAATTATGTTGTCTATTAATTGAAAAAAAAGGTGCTTGACTGAAGCGACATAGAAACCAGTTTGTCATTACAAAATTTAACCACATAAAATGAAAAAAAGCAAAGAAATCATGGTATTTTGTATAATAACTACATTAAGATATAAACATTCTTCACATAATTACAAATAGTATGAATAGTACAAGTAGCAAGTGAATTAAAGACAGAAGTTTACTTTTCGAATTCAGCTTCACCCATATAAACCTCTTTGGTTTTCTTTTTCTTTTTAAAATTATGTAAGTAGTAGAGGAATGTTAATTAAATAAACAATCCTTGAAATGATAAATAAAAAAATCCATGAATATTATTTTTCGAACTTTAAAAAAAACGGTTTAAGATGGGAACAAATGCTTTTAGCATTCATCTTAGCAACCGGAAATACTAGTCAGCAGATAAATGAAATGTTTTTTAATAAACGAGAAGTGTAATAAAGAAGAAAATGGAAGTAAAATTGTAAGGAAAGAAAACATTCCAATGAATGAAACTAAACAAAACAATCAGATAAATGAGTTGATTTAATAGTACTGTTATCTACATTTGAAATTGTTGATAAGCTATTTAAGATGTATCGGTTTTGTTGTTCACAGTTGTATTCATTTGAATATAATAATCGTGATTTTTCAAGTTTTTCATTGTTTACAAAATTATCTGTTTGTTGATTATATTGATTTTCAGTAGTATTTAATAAATCAATTTTATGCATATTTAACTTAGATTTTGTTAAACAAGTATTGAATTCATTTGAATTATGCAATTCTTGATCAGATGATAAATTTAATTCAGGATTTGACTGATCATTTTGTATATTGATATTACCTAATAGAAGCTGTAAATTAATAATAACAATATATAACACAAAAAGTTTGAATATAAAATTGTCCAATTTATTATTTTGAAAAAAAAAAGACAAAAAATAATTATTCTTACAGAATAAGTTGAATTTTGTTTTATTTCGATTGTTTTGCATCAGTTGCATAAAAAAGTGGATTCGTTTAAAGTGTCCAATAGACAGAAAACTTCAAATCGTTTAAAATATACTGTAAGTGTAGTCGTTAAACGCTTAGAACCGAACTGATATACTTAAAAGAAAACAGTTACCAGTCTTTACCATAATAACTTAACCCTTAATGTTGTTGATATGCCGTACACCTAAAGAAGATTAATTAGTTACTAGGGCTTTTTTCTGTAGACTATTTTATCCATTTTGATTGCATGGAAAGTGAACATTTTATTACTATTATTATTCGGTTTTCCTTACTCTATCCATCCGGTTGTTGCATACTTTACAATTAATAAAAAATAGCAACACATAGGAATATTTGCAAGAAGAATAACTTGTTCCGTCTCTTTTTATTACCTCCCCTGTTAGAAAGAAATTCACTCTATTGAAACCTCACTGTTTGCTTCCATTTCCGTTCACTGGATCTTGATGAAGGTTTTTCAGTAGGCGTTTGTTTCTCACTGTTTGCTATTGCCATTATTGGCATTTTATTTGGAAGCTTGGAAGTATCAAGGAGAAATTCACTTTTTCATACAACCAAAATAAATGAAATGGTCTGCCGAAAAACAGTCGTAGAAGATAATGAATCTTCTTAAAGTGCCCGGCATATCTGTTGTAGAAGCGTTTTGTGTATTGACTTGAAGGCACCTAACTTATCCACTTCATGTCCTGTGTTTAATAGGTTGTCTTGCAAATTAACCGAGTAAATGTTTGGTTTCATTACGGTTCTTTAGTGTATGATCTATGGAATGTGGAAATGTCTCTCTTTCTGCCTTCATAATGTACCTGCTTTTTTAAGGTTAATTGACAAATGTAGTTGGTTTTGCATTTTGATGGGTATTTATCAATTGAATAATAAATAAAACATCGTGTTGCATAAAAGTGAACCAGTTTTATAGCAGGAAACGTGTTTTTAGCAGATGATTATAGCCGATACTTGACGGCTGTTGAAATGTAATCAGGTGAATACAAGTTTCTTGTTTGGTTGATTAGTTATCTTGCTTCAGCGATATTCATCAAAATATCCCTTTATTTACATTTGCAAATATCCGTTTTTCTCAAGGCGTTTTTTCATCATTATGCATTCTCCAAGTTTATCCACTGAGTATAGTTTTCAGCCTCAGAAGTAGATCGTATTTACTAAGACTTATTTATAATTTACAGATCGAATTCAGGGACAAATTGATTGATTTATCAAAAAGCCAATTAATTACTTACTAATAATGTACAAGGCATATATATAAGATATAGTGATTTATTTCAACATATCTGTCACACTATATTAACTCATCACATAACTTTCTTCCAGACATGCCGCCCCCCTCTCCAAGTTTCATCATGTTATATAAATCATTGGCAAGTTTTATTATTTATTTAGAAAACTCCTAAATCCAGAGACTGAAATGTGCTATCGTTCTCGGATTCCACTGTAAGTCTGAATGAAATTTACCGAATGTTTCTAGCAGCCTGTTTGGGTGGATTATATTATCATATATGAGGAATGAATGGTTGGTGTATCTTCTATATAATATTGTCTGATTCATAGCAGGTAATGATCTAGTACTTTGTATATCTGATAAAAAATAACCGGTCTTGAAGGATTCCCCATAGCCTTATTATCCGTTTTAGTATATAGTTTATTGTTGATTTGGAATTAAAAAAATGTGTGCGTATTCTAATTAAGTCATCGGTATGAATATGCATTATGAATACAGGCTGATGATAGTTCCTCGAACTACCACTCATTTTTAGCTGTCAATACTCCACTGAAAACCCTTTATTCGATCTCTACTGCACTCATTTATATTACCTGACAAACAATTCATATCGCTTAATTTATAATAATATTTACATGTTACACTAGCTATAGTTAATTGCCTGTGACATGTAACGAACTCCAATGAATTCATTGTATTCTGAAAATATTATAGTTCTAACATTATTCTTATTTCAATCATATAAAATCTGATCTATAAGATTAATTGTTTTTTTCTCCAAATTAACAACAAATTTTATAAAATCACAATAAAGAAATCCTAAAATATTGAACAAACCTGAGCAGTTGGTCCACCACTATACTGAATTCGTCTAAGTTGATCCACATAACGACTACGATCAGAATCCTTATCTTCTTCAGAGAAGTTATCTAGATTTTTGAATAAAAGAACTGTTAGACAACAGAATACGGTTTAGGTCTTTACTGTAGAATGTCTCCTACACTTAAAAACTACTATCATCATTAACATTACGTCATTATATACTTCAAACTAAGAGTTAGGGTTATGCAAATTTTCACTATTGGTTTAGACCTAGTATTAATTTACGCTAAGAGTCTTAGTTCAGGTATGGTGTTGATTTGTGTCATGTGTCACTTTTTTCAGTAAGGTGTTCATACAGTGATGTCTTGGACTAGCGAAAAAATTATTTTGGAATGTGACTTGTTTGGAAAACATCATTTATAGTAATTTGGGATACAATATCCATTTTTTTCTTTAGAAATCTCAGTATCACCTACAGTTTCACTTTCGTGTAATATAAACTTCCTATTTATTAGAACAACGTTGCCTAGTATTTAGAAAGTACAATGATTTAATGTGTTTGTGGCACTCCAAATATACATTTTTAATTTGAGTTATGGAGTTAATTAGATTCAGTGTACATACTAAATGAATACCCAAACTACGATCATGCAAACGTCCTGGTTTCTCCAGAATACTCGTCATTGTGACAGTGCACTTGTCCCGCCTCACTTACCTTCCACTGAAGTTCAAAGTAATCAAAATCTTTAGCTGCTTTTTTCTCTTTGACTTTTACATACAGTTCTTACTAACACTAAATTTTTTGTCAAAGCTGAATATGTAAACGATTTTATCAAATTAGGCATAGGGCACCTAATAGTTTATTTCAGTATAAGTGGTCTATAGTTGTTTTAGCTTTCATTCATCCTTGAAGTCTTTATGACTCATACTAAAGCACCGGATTCATCCAAAAAGAAGTATTTTATTAAGACGTCATTTATGTAAACAAACTTTGAAGATCCTATGAATTATCTGGAGCTTTTTTCGTACCTTATTAGCTAAACAAAAAATATTTGTTAACAATAAACCTAAAACCACATGTCGTTACATCCATAATACAGATAAGGTAAAATTCTAAACATTCATGTACATACAAATGATAGACTTACCAGTGTGTGTGTTCTGAGTGTTCAGTGTATTAAATGATTGCTTGCTATTATGTAAACTTGATTTCATACAAGTAGAACATGGATATGGTAATCGTTTATGACAATGAATATGATGTTGTTTTTGCATACAACATTGTTGTCCACAATTACATTGATTTTGTTGAGTAATTAATTCACTGGATATTGCATGTGAAAGATTGCTTACACTTTGTCGATTTTCAAAATGAGGTATATTCTGTCTTGAAGCATTCGATTGAATAACTTCTCGTGATGAACAAAAGTAACGTGTACCTCCAAGATTAGGTTTTGTCTTGGAGGCATATAATAAAATTATTGAGATTATAGGGAAATAAAAGGTAGGGGGGGAGAGGAAATAGAATACCAATACATGTAAACTTTATCTGGTTCAATTTTACAACATGATCATTACGCTTGCTTATAACAAACAGAAAATTAGGAGAACTATACTATCAAGTAAAAGAATAGAGAGCATACTAAATGTGTTGCACCGGGACATAACTTGGAACAAGTAATTGATCTGTTTGTACTGGGGTTGGAGAATGAATCATCAGAGGAGTAACAGACATTTTACCATTCATTTCATATAATTTATTACTATGTGGAGTATAGTTCATGATAGAATTAGACATTAACAGAGAATTTGACTCACTGGGATCTACAGATAAGAATATTGGTGTACAGGATGGACCTATATTATAATCAAATGATGCGCTATATGAAAATGTTGCCAAATCTGAACCTAATTCCATTGAGTTAGGATTAAATTGATCTGAGAATGAAGTTACTTTTATAGAAACCATTGGTGAACCTTCACTAGGAAGATTATTTGTATTACACAACTCACTAGTCAAATTATTTCCTTCGTTAATATCGTTAAATTCAGACTTTCGTTTATTATGTGTAAATGCAGCTAATCCAGTAGATAGTATGTCTGTGGAACTATTTTTTGCTTGATTAGTAACTATATTTTGAGTTGATGTTTGACATGAAGTCAAATAAAATGAATCATTAACTATTGTTAAACCTAGTCCATTATTATCTATTGACATTGAACTATTCTCATAAGAAGCTGTAGATGAAACAATTGATTGTAATTGTGTACATTCATTAATTTTATTATCAACGATAAATTGATCATTTGTTAATTTTCTATATGAACTTGGATTTTGAAGTGTCTTAATTTATTTTAATGAAATCACAACAAATTACAACATATTCGATATTACAACAATAAAAGACAACAAATAGTGGGAAGAAAAAAAGAAGAAGAAGAAAGAAAAATGCAAATTAATAAAAAAAATATATAAATTGTATTTGTGAGGTATTTTGAATTATAGTTAAGTTAGCACAAATTGTTATTGTGTTATGGTTGTTAACTGTAAATTATGTTGATCTACACTGTTATTGATGTTAGATATAGAGTATTTTGGGAAAACACGAAAAATCAGTAGATGAAGTCGAAAATCCCTAATCAAATGACATGGTTAATTATGCCCTACCACCGCCTACCTCGTAGTACAATATTAGTTTGGTTACAAGTAGGATAGAAGTAAGTTAGGAGTCGCTAAACCAAACATGGCATCAATCTATCAAGTCTCTAACTACTGGTCTAAGTCACATTTGCAAATGTAGATTATCTGGTTCTGATCAATGTGATAATCGCAATAATTGACAAGAGATACTGGATGACATGGCTTAGAATTGGTCACCGAAGATCAAGTGTATTCACTCATCATCTTTATTTATATCTTATGTTCCATTATTCTTTCGTGCATACGTTTACTATATTCCTTCTTGTTGAATTATACTGTTGTGTTAATATTGTAAATTTGATGTTGTTGTGATATTGTAGCATTGCTACACGAACCTATACGAATATATGCTAGGTACGTCGTTTTTCATAACTGACTGACTGCTCTGCTCCATTGACGTTAATAGCATTGAAAAGTTGTTTCTATCAGCTAGAATTATAGAAGTATATTGATTAGCATGTTCTTCATAGCAACATAATAGCTAAAATTGGCGAAATATTATTTATGTGAACATGCTGTCACGCATTTTAGTCTTAGGTGCATAGAGACTTTAGAGGTAATCTACGGAAAAAAGTGAACCTAAGTTTCCTGGTAGTTAGAACTCCTTGGAAAGATGTACCTGAAATTTTGAAGGGCAGAGATATTTAAATTATTTAAATACTCTACAGTAGTCAATATAATGGTTGTTAACCTTTGAAAGTGTTGTTCAAGTTACAACCTGCTGATTAGCTTAAATCCTTCGACATCTTATGCAGTACTTTGTGATGCAAGGTAGTCTTAAAAGTATTCCGCTGGCAGGGTGACAAATTCATATCCACCAGAGAACATCCGTTTCCCAGATGCTGGCCAGTACCAACCAGCACGAAATGTAGGACCAGTCTTTTCTCTAACTACATTCAAAATCACATTATATTATAACGTGGTTCTTGTGACATCGAGTCAATTAGACTTGCAGCCACACTGCTACCTGATTGATAGAGTTTGTAGAGAATTAAATGAAAATAAAGGAACGTCACAATAGCCACTGCATAACAATCACTCAGTTTACATTATTCTACGTTTATCAGTTTTCCAAACTTAAATACTATATTGGAAAGGAGAAATACTTAAATATAGGATGAAATGGGCCAGAAGCTAAGAATTGCTAAAGAATGCAATTCCATACTTATGCATAAAATGTAAAATTCAGTTATGTGAGAAAACTACCCTATTACTAGGATATATTGTAAACAAAGTTTCACGTTCTCAGCTAGACATTTATCATGTTTACTTGTTTTTACTTTGAGGCACTACTGATTAATAGTATAACCATCTAGATTTCTATTCGAGAAGACGAAACCCTGGAAAAATGATTCATTTTAATCTCTTATCACTTAGTGTTGGAAAGGTATGAAAATAACTTACACCATAGTAGCGCGACTGATTTGCTTGTCTTGGAGTATGTTGTCCATGACGGGTAGAATGCTTTATGCTTCCATGTTCACGTCTCATTAAACTGACTGGATTTGTTGATGGGTAACCTATTCCTAGGTCAGTAGAACCACGTTGTGTTACTGGACAATTCAACGTATTATTGAAGTATGGTGTTGGAGATGTCAAATGATGAACTGGATAGCCTGATGTCATTTGATTAGAAGTTAAATGAGTAAAATCCGGAATACTATTTGCATTGGTATGACTCACGATATGCCCTTGTTGATCGATATCTGTAGCAATGTGTTGAGAATACTGAGATAGGCAAGCATCATGTGGTGTATAACCATGTGAACGAGAAAAATTACCATAAGAGTCTGCTTTCACATAACCTAGTAAACAGGTATGAATGAAATGTAATAGATTATTTTTGTCATTAAGAATACACTAATAACTATTACCATTTTATGGCATGCAGTTCGAAGTAATACATTCTAGGCATAAAACATAGTTGTCTGTGATTTTGAGGGGTTTGTGTAGTAATATATGATTATATGAGCAGTAGGTAGGGATTAAAGTACCTGATTTTTAATAGAAGGGATCCATTATCGAGTCCCTCCATACCTACCTTGGTGTAGGCAATAATGTAGACCTCACTAGGGCACAGCAAGTAAAGTGTGACGCAAATCAGAAAACACTAATCTGACTGAGTATTACTCTCAGTAGCAAGATTATACCTTTCACAGCCTTATAAAAGTTATAATTTTTTATAAGATAAATTTACTTCTGTCTGCTCAAATTTCTAAGTCAAGAGGGCAAATTAATGTTTTATTATGTTGGTTAATGCTGCTGATATTTCTGGACGCAATGTTAACTGTAGATTTGTGAGGCAGAACGAATGCTGGAGCTGGTTCTATCCTAACTACACACCACTTCATAAAGCCAATAATCAGTAACTTAAATTTTGTAAGGAAGGATAATTAACATATATTATAATATCCATATTATAGGGATCACTGATAATCTTGTAAAGGCTCAGGATGCATAAATTTTATTTATGGAAGGTTATATAAATGCTTCATGATTGGTGACTGTTTTAAGGTCCTAATTTTTAACTCTTTGTGCATCCAAACTAATAAAAACTAGTTTTTAACTGATAATATAATGAGTACAAATAATTATCAATTACTCATTGTGGTACTTACTACTATTAAAAAAATGAAACGAAACTGTTCTTACATTATCATTTGTTGTTTAACAAGTTCATTAATCTGGTTACGTACATTTCTTCTAATATGTGTAAACTTAATATATATAGTGAAGGACAGTAACCTTTGGAACTAGTGTAGGTGAAAGCAGATAGTATTAGATGATATCTAAATAACGTCACAGTTTGCTCAGCAATTGAATGATATTCAACTGGAGACGATATTTGTTTGTCTTTACTGTTCTCTAGTTTGGATGTAAATACTTGGATGAAGTAGTTATGGTTATGATAATCAATAACGCAGGATAAAGTTGCAAAAAGCATAGAAACAACATAGACAGGAATAGTTCGCAATAATCCAGAATTCTGTAATGTACCCTATATGTTAGTATATGTTGGATTTAGTTGTAATTATAATACTATTTATCGACAGCTAAATGTTTGCTGTGTAATTTTACAGCCCTCATTTTATCGACTAGTTATAGTTGAACTTTTCTAGTGTAGCTTTTTGTTGGGTGGAATATCGTTTTGCTGGTCTCCCATTTTGGTTTTGTCACTCGTGCACTTGCATACACGAAGTGTAGATTGCTGTGACTGTTGTTATTGCCATCCGGAATGTAAGTAGCATGTAAATAGTAATTATTTTGTGTAAAATCACACAAACTGCTTATAATTTTTAAGTATATTAATATCCCGCGAACTCCGGAGAGTATTTTGGCATTATCGTCTTCTGGTGCGTTATTTCGGTGAATCTAGCAGTAGGTAATCAGTAGAAAGTTGTCTAATACAAAAACTTGCTTATATTTTCGAAAGTGTCATTAATACAGAATGTAAAAGTATCTGAAGCCTGGTAATTCTTCTCTTCCCTAATATTTTATGTGCATAATTGCATTTAGAGCATATCTGTACTGTGTGACAAACTGGACAATCGTAAATAGAAGATTTAATATGTTATTTTACACTACTTATTAGTAGGCAGAATATAGATAATTAATTTGTAAGATTTTGAAAAGTCCATATAAAATAAAGCGAATTTCGTCTTATACCTTAAGTTTCTGATCACAACAAAACTTAATACCTGTTTCTACAAAATCACATTAGTTCAAAAAATACATCGGTTCTTCTTAGCATCCTTTTTATAATGCAAGGCATATTAAACATGAACTTTACTGATGACTATCTGGGTTCCTATAGAAGCCAACAAATAGATCAATAAATGTACCTAGTCAATATGTAAACAAAGTCGCTTCGATAAATTTATCACACTAATGCAATTAACATTTAATGTCTGTTATTCTGTACAATCATGATTTATAGAGTAACAGTTTCCAAGAATCAGTTAATTTGATCACATGTCAACATATTCTTATGATGAGTTTACCTTTGAATCTTTAATGGAATACTGATTTCTTTTAGTTGCAAACACATTATGAAAACTAAAACAGACTGCATTCAAAACTATATGATATTTTGCTTTCTTATTTGATTTTTAGTCGGTATAGATAAATGAAAAGTTAATCAAGTTACTTTACCTGAGCTCATAAGTTTCTGTTTTTTGGGTGGACAACAAATACATGTTGTACTTTTATCTGTATCAATAAAATTATCATTATGATCTACAAAAGATGATTGAAGATGTGCTTTCATTGTATCATTACTAGATAGATCATGATTTGTTAATACCACACCATTTGCCATAATCATACCTTGGTCAGGCTTATGTTGTCTTCTTCTGAGCATGTTGCGATGACGGCGTCGTTTGATCAGGAAGCCAATGACTATAGCATTTACAAGAAGAATAACAAATCCAAATACACATGCTGATACTATGATTAATAACGCATTGTCATCAGAATATGCAACAGCTGATAAAGGTGGCATAGGTCCACTTCCACTATAAGAATCCACTACAAAAGCAATATTTGTAGAAATAAAATGTTACGAAATATCTTAATTATTATAAATTCCTAAGGTCATTTAATAAACTTTTTTTCAAAATAAGTTTAAAGTTCAGATTAAATCTGGACTGCACTTGATAGGTAAAATCTAGGCCGGTCGTTTTGTCCTATTTTAGACTCATCAGCTGGATTTGCTTACATTCCACACGCAACGTTCACACAGACACTGATCAGCTGAGATTCATAGCATCAACAACCACACTTACCACTAATAAACGTATCCTATACATGAGAACAACTTATCGAACTAAGTTACTTAATGAATAGTGCAATGACAGTTGAAATGAATGAGATGAAGATATAATTAACCGGTAAGTTCTAGGTAGAACGAGATGCATGTTTTGAATTCTGCTTGTCAGTTACAATCCAAATTTAAACAAATTCATACTTAGGATGCACAGATAACAACAGAGGTTGATTAATTGTAAATTTTTAAATTACTAGTTGTAAGTTACTGAAGTTTAAAAATTATAAGCATTTATATGGGGACATCAAGCATAATGGTTTGAGTTGAATATAATAAACTATTGAACCAAATGATGCTTAAATATTTTATTATTCTTTGTTTATTATGTAACTGTTCGGTTGGGATGATTTGGTCAATTATTACCTTTAGTAAAGGAAGAAGTTCTCCAACGTATGACGTGTATCTGCTGGAGTCTCTTAACTTTAGAGATCCTTTTATGACTCCATGACAATGTGTGCATATATAATCTCTTAGCTAAATTCTTTCGTGTAAGCAATCTCAACCTATTTTAGAATTTTGAAACATTGTACGTTTTCAGTAGCTTTCTTATTCTGGTCAATTCTTTGTTGTAGCATTTTTTAAGTTTATACACGTAGCTAAATTTATGAAATGAACTTTTTTCTTCACTGACGTATTTAAAATTTTCAACGCTTGGATTGATGAAATTTTCTAAACTGAATAACTGGACAAAGTATTTATTTCCTGTTACCTATTAATGTCATAACTACTAGTTGCTAGCTTTTACCACCTGGATTATTAGTACTGTATTAATATAATATAAGAATGTTTGATGGTTGGAAGTATTTGTTAGGAGACTATGGAACTAGACTTCGTGCTGACACTCCTTAGCAGGCTGTAACTGGAATCTTGGAGGAATCAACGCTAATTGTATGATTCATATACAGACCACCCAATCTCATATCATGAAACGGTATTACTGAGTCACTCAGGTCTACAACTTTATTAACTTCCAGGATTTCATGCCAACTAGCTCCAACCACTTAGCATCAAAAATAATTCACGTGGTATCGAGTCATTTAGACTCGTGATTATAATACAATTATAACAGTAGAATTACATCAGTTTGCAAGAGTAAGTAAACATAGCGTCAATCAATGCTCACTGATCAGTGATTGTAAATGAATGACATTACTTGGTACTTTTAAATAAAACACTGTTATTTTACAGTGTATAAGTATGGTAGGTAAATTGTAAAGCAACGTTATTAATCCAGTTTTCCTGTAAATTTTGTAAGTCAACTTTTAAGTCACTCAGTTAGGAACTCGTAAAACATTTTAGTAACCAGTTAAACAATATTTAAAACAGTTTTTCCCTTTGATAAATCTTGATAATGTACTAAGAATAGGTTTTTCTGTGCTATGTAAGTGAAATTAAATCATCTTTTGTAATGTTGTATTAAAGTGTTTTAGAACGTATACTATGTTTTGTTGAAGTTCAGACACCCCCCTCCCTTTGTGTGTTCAAAAGCAATTTGTACTTTTACTCAACTTACCTTGATAGATTTACATTGTTCGCTTTATTATTCTTGTTTACTTAGCTTATACTCTTAATTGTCTAGTGACCTCTATTTTTCATATATAAATGGCTTAACAAGTGTATGTATGATTAAATTGTTCGAAATGTATTGCGCAAGTATATCAACATAAACTATGGTAAAATTCCTCTTCTTATTGCATTATCTTTATAATTTTAGCTGAAGTAATTACCATTGAATATTAATGAGGTGAAAGAATACCTGACAAAACTAAAATGGATTTGTAGATACTACTAACTAAACTGAATGTCATATATCTATTCATCTATTTTCTAACTGACAATACAACCAAATCGTTATCCCACAAACAAATATAACTAAATTAAATTTATTGTGTAATATTTTGAAAAATCAACTGTTGAAACATCTGTTCCTTGAAAAATATTGGAAAATACAGTTATTTTCATCATAAATGATTAGTAAACCGTTTGGTCGTCAAGTTGATGTACGTATATGTATTGATCCACCTGAAGAAACATTTCATTTTTAGGTTTTTGTAATTGATGAGTTAACAGTTATCTATGACAAGATAGCATAAGTAGTTGTGAGTACACATTCCTATAAATGTTACTTAAGTTACATACCCGTTAACTCGCAAATACCTCATTAAGTCATGTCTTCAAGTACACAAACAAATGGTAAGCGTTTCAGAATTATTGCTACTATTTGTTACATGTTAACCAATCATCTGTATTATTATGTTAAAACTATGTTAATAGTGCAACTAATTATTGGTAAGAAAACTCACATGGTTGTGTTCTTAAATGAATAGGTTCTGTATAACCACTAGCACCATGTTTTGTATTCATCGAGTTAACACTTACCATATATTCACTTCCAGGTTTTAAACCTAGAAACAGATATATCACATATATGGAAGTAATATTACAACCAATAGGATACATGCAGACGTTAAATATGTTTTGAAACATGAAAAATAAAAAGCTGAGAGAACATAAGGAATACTTTATCTCTCGTTTCAAGTCAACGGCATTCAATTTACAGTATTTTCTAGACTGAAGGTTTTAAGTGATGTTGACGTTAACGCTGTTGACAGTAATGAAAATAACGACTGATTTGAAGGCAATTGGAGAGACAGTTAGAATAAAGCCAAAAGATAGAAAATTTTTATCCCTGTTGGGTACCAATGAAAACCAAAGAACTTTATACAACTTTTTCGTCCATGCTCATGTGTAATTTTTCATTAGCTCTCACCTAATACTGCCTCTGAGAATCGTATCTAGATTTTAACCATCAACCTTTATGAGGCCGGCTTCCAATGGTGGAATTTACTATTTGGTTGATTTGTGAAACATAGTGAATATTAGTCAATGCTGTTGGTATAACATATCTTACTAGTAGCTTGTATAAACTTGATTTGTCAAGACTATCTCCCAAAATCTTGGTAGAATCTTTTAGTAAGTTAGTAATTTGATCGATGTAGGTTTTACTAAATTTTGACGTATGTAACTAGTTGTATCGAATGTTGTTCATTTATTCTAGATTGTTATACAGTGACAACTGTTATTCCATCTATTTTATATAAGTCATATATCATGATTGCTTATGGATGTTAAGGGAAATTTGTAAATATACACCAATGAATGAATGATTTCTGGACATGTGTATTATCTTCAAAAAACATACTCCAACTAATTATTCAGTAGTAGTTTCGTTGTTTGTATCGCTTCTGGATTGATATCAATCGGTTACCAGTGCAAACTGCAGAGTACTGGATAGCCGTTTCAACCTGGTATACGAT
The DNA here is from genome assembly GCA_034768735.1 of Schistosoma mekongi. Classification (NCBI taxonomy): domain Eukaryota; kingdom Metazoa; phylum Platyhelminthes; class Trematoda; order Strigeidida; family Schistosomatidae; genus Schistosoma; species Schistosoma mekongi. The sequence continues at coordinate 31,463,733 of CM068309.1, forward strand.
TTCTCAGAAGAAAAAATTCTCTATTTCGCCAAGGAACCAAACCGTGTTTCTATTAAACAACCGCATTTTTATTGTAATTCTGTTTACTCCGTGTTACAACATACGATGCACACCACAGATCCTCTATAAACGAGTGTATAAAAGTAGAACTAATCTTAAATCACGGACATTTTTTCAATGAAATCATTAAATCCATTAGCATTTTGTGACTAGATGTATCAAATAGCAGTCTTTATTTACTGTCTAAAGATTAAGTAATTTCATACACTTTGTTCCCTTTATTAATTTCAAAAGAGCAAGTTTTCAATCAAGCACATAAAGATAATCAGTTTACTATGGAGGTGGAAAAAGATAATAAATTTCATTTCTTGGATATTGCCATGCAACTTCGAAAAGATGGTTCAGTGCGACGGTCGATTTACAAAAAAACGACGTGGAATGGATTGTTCTTGAATTTCAATAGCTTCTGTCCAATCCATTACAAAATAGCATTAGTGAAAACATTGGTTCTCAGAGCCAAAAGGATATGTACCTCAGATACGATAGATTCAGAGCTTTCCAACATCAAACATTATCTAAAAATCAATGGCTACCCAGAAAAATTCATTGACAAATACAGTGAAAAAAACCTGATAAACCAAATGAAATCACAGTCCATAAGAAGCCTGTCTTCATTAAACTCAATTTTAAAGGTGATGAGATTGCGGAAAAAATCAGAAGAAGACTTGACTCAGCTTTAAAGAGAACTTATTATGCTGCAAAACTGGTTTTATCGTACATAACAACATGTTCACTGAAACAATCAAAAGTCGACAGGTATCCTTCTCATGTTACCGCCAACTGTCTGTATAAATTTACGTGTACCTGCAGTAGCAGTTACATTGGCCGAACAGAAAAAAGGGCCTACCTACGTTTTAATGAACATGTCCCTAAAAATCTACGACTTACAGGAATGAAAACACTTAACAGTGCAATCGCTAAACATTTGATTGACACAGGACACCAGATTGATATCAATAAATCATTCAAAGTATTCAATAGACAAAAAACTTCAAATCTCCTAAAATATGCTGAAGCGATTGCCATTAAACGGATAAAACCAAACTTATGTGTCCAAAAAGAAATTGTTATTAGCCTTTCTTTACCCTGGTAACTTGACTTATGTGTCCTCATATTCATTGCCTATTTCAATTATTACTTCTTTATTGGATCATATTTCTTGTTACATCACCATTTTTAGTTCAACTTTGTGTTTAATTAGGTCATTCTAAGTTTAACAACTAAACTTAATTTAATTCACATGAGTATCATATATTTCCAACCACCTCTTATTATGTAATCATTTGAACTTTGATCTCTATTTTGCCTTCTGGTACCTTCCTTTGTATTCGATATATATTTACAGCATATTCTTCAATTTTTAGTCATGTTCACATGTCTAACACGTTTGATTTCAACCAAGTTCAAACACTCTCCTGAGTACGTTAAACTTTGTATTAAATATTAATTCTGTAAAATATTATCCTAGGTTGTATGCAGCTGATGAGAAACCAACGAAATAAAATGAATTCATCTTATTCTGCACAAATATTTGTTCTTGCTCTTTTGAAATTTAAAGATTAAGTTTTAGTGAATTTTTTTAATAAATCCAGATTATTATTCTACTTCAGGCTAATTACAACACATAAGATAATCATTGAGCAGCAGCTTTCATATCGATATGCACCATTAGACTATACAAATAGAAGATGTTAAACGTTTAGTAATTTATAATGATATTCAGAAATGCAATCTAAAACACATTAAATATCACTTATCATCTATAAAAATCAATTTATTGGAAACTTTTATAGGAGAGTGTGGTCTGTATGTCAAAGTATTTCATTCCAATATGCCACATTAATTGCTAGCTACTCATTGATTTCCAACTAAAGCATTAAAAAAGATCAAAATTAAAGCTTTTTGACTAGGTAACCTATCAAATCAACTAAACTTAACTGTTCTGATTACTTCACAATGTAGAAGGTAAATTGACTACAGAATATTGAAATAATGTAATTCTTAAAATTACATACATTTTGTAGACTAGATAAAAGTTAAATATTATATAAATCAAGAAATGACTTGTAATTGAACTTACCAGTTATCAAGTATTCAACACCATTACGATTATCATTTGATGCTACGTCAGCATATTTATACAAACTAACTGAACCAACTTCACGCCAACGAACCTGTAAAAGTATGATTGAATTTATGACTTCATTCAAATAATCTGTGTAATATGATTAGTTTAATATTGACTATTCACTGTATCAATACTACATAGGTTAACATTTTAATTAGACTATGAGTTCTGTATTAATCTTTTAAAGAAGATAAGAGTTTTACCAATGTCTATAAATTAGTAATTAAATACTTATTACTTAAAATAAATAGTTTTCTAGATTTCATTTGTAGAAACATTTGCATTGATATGAAGATAATGACGTCATAAATTATGGAAAGTACCTTCAAATAATACTGTACTATAGTTTCAGACATTGACACATTAAACTTAACAAACAATTTTCAGTTCTTCAATTAATACTTAAAACAATCAAAATTGTGTAGAATGATGTGAATTCATTCCATATTGTATGCCTCAATTGTTCTACATGTACAAAACATTATGTAAATTAGTAAAATGGTATTTTACAATTGTTATGTTGAATGTAACATGAATACATAATAATTATTTGCCTTCAATAGGTGATAATACAAATAATAACAAATTTAATTTATAAATGAATGAAATAAGCGCAACATGATGATTATGACGTAATCTGTTGTCAAAGTCATGCACTAATTGTTATTTTAACAGAATAGACAAAATATCGAAGATCGATATTAATCACCGAAATTGCCTATCATGATAACGCTGGTAATATTAATAATTCATGGTGGTATAGAAAAACATAATTACACAGAATGCTAAGTAGATAGATCAAATATTGTAAACGATGATGTAAAAAATTAATAAAACTCAGTTGGTGATTAAAGGTTCTCTTGTGAATAGGAAGGAGTTGTAATGAAAGGTGAGAAATATTTACAGTTGTAATAAGTAGAACCAATAAAGCGAAGTAGGAGGGTTTTTGATAGATTATTAAAAGTGAAAAAAAAACGAAGGACTAGAGAAGTGAGAGGGAGAAAGATGTGAAAAAATATAGAGCAAGATATCATTCCTCATGATAGCTCCAGATGAACAACGAATTTTTTTGTGCATATAAATTCAACAACGACACAACTCTTACGTTCAGACAGCCCCATTTTTTGCGATTTGTACGTATACACAATTTATAAACATTTGTATTTCCCTGTTAAAGTTATTCTACAGTGGGGCTGATTAGTCACTATTGAAACATAAGACGAAGCATGTATCTACAATCTCACTTGTCAACCATAATCCATATTTAATAATATTCTTAGACTACCACCGAATTCAGGTAATTCATTTAAAGTGAATATACAACAACATAAACTGATCAAATTTAGTTCATAACGACATTAATTAGAAGACATAATTACTGTAAAGCTAATTAGAATGTATTTGAATCATCCATTTGATTTATCATGAACTGAAACTAGTCAGCCTCTGTTACTATATATGCATCCAGAGCAAATTAAGGCAATAAAGCAATAGATTAAAAGTATTGTTTAATTTGGGTTATAACTAACAAATGGAATCTAGGAAGCACGTTTCGTTCTATTCTGGAATCGTCAGCTGGATGTATCTGCTGAGTGATGAAATGAATTGAGTTCGAATATCGTCGTAATAATCAACACTGGGATGCAGGCATATCCAACTGATGAGTCCTAAATAGAACAAAATGTGTGTTCTCGTTTTTATTTGCTAGTTCTAATCCAACTTAAATTTAAAAGCTTAGTTTACATTATCGTTGAGATAATTGACATCATTTTAATCATATCATATAAGTGAAATAAAAAGAGATCAATCAAATGAAGGTCAACTTTTTAATTTAACTTTTGTTTATGTATAATACACATTCAGTAAAACAATCTTTTGAAAGAAACAGTTAATTATAAGTTTATTAAAGTTTCATTGTTTTATTTCATTAGATCAACTGACTAATTAGATGAGACAATATTATAAATTAGTTTCATTTATTATAAATAAATGAATATCTACTGTTGTTTTTATACCAAGAAGACCATTATACATTTGAAATTCTTTATTTTTATTTTCATTTTTGGCTGTATTTTCAATTTGTTTTTCTGAATTGAATGGCTAACAGTATCCTACTGTGATATTGTCAATAAATTGTAGGTGATATTTTGTACTACTTATTAGTAAGTAAAACTATTAGTTAACAATTTTGTCTACTGGTAGAATGACTAGAGTGAGAATTTTTGTCGCACCTTACGTATAAGACTTCATTTATAACTAATTACTAGTGTTAAATGACTATTAATAATCAGTAGTAATTTGAATTATGCTAATAAAGTGCAAAAATTTCAGTTTAATAATAAGTAGTATGAAGTGAATTACAAAATGTTTGGGTATTTTATAGTTGGACACCCCACAGCCGGTAATAAGATGCCATATAATTCGATTAAAGATGTATAATATGATACTAAATTTAGTATCTTTGCAAATGAATTGCAGAGGGTTTGTAGCGAGAATATTATTCATACCCAGTATGAATGATTGCTCTGATGATGCATTTCAGAATTACTGACGTGCATCATTCCAATAAATCAAATACAAATAGACATCAAACTGTTCCTCAGAATAAAAAACTTTGCAATAATCTGATATAATAAATTTTAACGTGTTAAAGACAAAATTTTTAGAAGTATTTTTAACCTTGTCTAGTTTCATTCATAGATGGATCACAGATTAACATCAGTCAGGTTATCTATCACTAGTTCGTTTTAATCCTGAGTACTTGAGCAATGTATATGGCCGACCATCTTATATTCAATAATCGAAAAGCAAATTGTTTAGATTTGAATGATATAGTTGTTCAACAAATCTACTAAGTACTAGTAAACGGTCTAAGTCTAACATGTTATCAATTTTTTAAAATAAAAAATTTTAAGTGTTCATCCATTTTTCTTAGGAAAAAACAGGCCGGAGAACGGTTTACAAACGTTTCATTAGGCAGTGTTCTGTCATGACTGGTATATGATACTATTTCAAAGCATTTACTGTTAATAATAAAGTTGTGTACTAAATCTTTTTAACTAATGGTTATAACATTACTATTATTTTTAAATTAGTGAAATACAAACCTGAAATGTTTGTGCTAATCCACCGTCAAAACCTTGAGTCCAGGCAACATGTAAAGTCGTTTGTGTTGCATTGAGAAGACGAAAATTTATTGGTACATCAGGAGTAGACGTTCCAGACAAATGAATTATTAATTGAGCTTCACCTTCCAAATTAGCTGCCTATAATAAAATATGTTAATAAAGGCTATTAAGATTACAATTAAAGTGTAATAGACCATTATTAAACCAACTCATTTACCAGCCTATTACTACATATATATTCGATTCACGTTGTGATGAGCTAATATGTTGATAATACACACTATCGCTCGTGGAAATAAACAAATAATGTCATCATGAAAAATCTTTGTTTTGTCTAGTTATACAAAGGAGGCTGAGTCGAACGGACAACGAACGCTTATATTCCGCATTTTTTATAGGAATCAAAATATAGTAAAGTAATTTTGTATTGGACTGTAACTAATATTTTGTGCTTGAATCGTTTCTAATCGTTCCCCTCCCTTTCAAGTTGTCATTGACGAAGATTAACTTCGGATAGTTTGGCTTACAGCAGTAATACAAATAACGTAGCCTAAGATGCTGTGAATATAAATAATCATTTGTTAATTATTATCGATCCACGGTTTATATCAAGTTGGTATTTGCATTGTGTATATTAAATGTTTAGAGTTTTCCAAATTCATCGATTGTAACTCAGTTGTGGATAACTTCTTCTGTCGCGAATAAAGCAACTGTAAAGGAAACTACGAATACATGGCAGCAACAAATATACAGGTTAGATGTGAGCTGCTATTCGAAAGTGTATCTGGCTGTTGAAGGAAAGATTGAATTTTAAGGTTACCTCAGATGCAGTTACATGTTACTGAATTGTCGTTTAAAGAGATTCTCACTCCTACAACTAGGGGATACTTCAAGAATTGGTTTGGACTTTTTAAGATAGTAAAGTGTATTGTATTATGGGACATTATGAAACATTTACCGGTTTATGAGATTTTTGATGACATGATTTTGCAAAGGGCTAAGTTAACACTCGAATGAAGAAAATTTAGACTCTAATGATATTGATTATGAAATGGATACTAGAAGTTTTCCTAAATATATGACGACCTCTTTGTGAGTGTGTACCTCAATAAGCGTCAAATGATTGGGATCAGAACCGGGTTCCTATGAACTGCGTAGACGTTGGAGCCATAGTGTCCTTTGAGTCATGCTTTGTATCAGTTAATCATTCAGTTTCGATAACAGTATCATTCGGATTTAATTTGAGGTCTTATTCAAAAAAGTAAAATAAAAAAGAGCGGGTGTTTGAAAATGTTGTGCTAGCTTAAAGAAGAATAATCTCGTCCAATCTGAGTGGCTGAAGCAATAACTATCTATTGAAATTTATCAAGAATGACCGTCCTAGTTGCAAGTTCCAACGTTTTTAGGTTTGATCTTTTTCGTTATTTCATGTTTATTTCGAGGTAACACAGAACAATAGTTTAATGGTTAGTCTTATCTTTATTGTGTACCTATATATATTCCCTTTAAGAAATTACTACTGAAACATTTATGTAGCCTGGCTTCTAAAACATTATTCAATTACAAATATATACATTACTAATTTAAGAAAACTGTTTGTTGTTTTATTAAGAAATGATACTAACCTGACAACTGTAAGAACCAAAATCATATTTTCTTATATCATTTACAGCTAGTTGAGCTTTGTACAATCCAGGACGTATATGCGTTAAAAAGCTTTCATATTTTTTTTTACTATCTGTAGTATCTGAATGTTTACTTTGAATTAATGCATCCATTGAAATCATTTTGTTGTCTTTAAGCCATGCGACTTGTGGTGTTGGCTCTGTACGGATAAAACATGTTAACCATACTTTAGAACCTTGTTCTCCAGCTGCTTTTGTATATCGAGGTAATTGAATTATCGTTGGAGCAACTATAAATTAACAGATATATATTCAGTAGTATTTCATTGTAAAGTACAAATATGACTGAAGAAAATTGTTATATATGAGTCACTAATTAAATAAAACTGGCTTTTGATTATTTTAACCCAAGAAGACCATCATCACTTCGCATGCATCCTATTAAACGTCAATGAATCAATCCCTGTTGCCTCACGTTGAGCATTGGCCGTCGACCACAATTCTCTAACAAATTGTGTCCTGGACATTCATTTCCACTTCTTCAACTTAATATCTGCATCAAATCATCTTCATTTATTGGTGGCGCTGAAATGTCTATATCATGGTTATTATTGTGAACATTAGTTTTTTAAATCAAGATTTGGAAATGATTCTTTGACTTCAACCACATTAACTATTCAAGATGGTACGTGTCTATTTAGAGTTTTCATATATTTGCCAAAGCATTATTACTACTGTTTTGAATGTCGTGCTCATTATGATGGCGTTATTAATATGTTTGTAAGTAATATCATTCTATCACTTTGTATATTAAGTTAAAACTTATTTCATTCAATTCTAGTGATTAATGACATCATTAACTGACTTGTGTATTTCACTTGTAATTTCAGTTATAGAAAGTTTTTTAAGAATTGTTTTATTAATGCACTGAGTTACTGTATGAGCATTTCTGTCGTATATATTTTACCTTTGTCGGTTAAAATGACAACTCTTGTTTTCGATACAATTATTGGCCTACCTATTAAATGGATTGTATTTTACATTAACTGACTAATGAATAGCGATTAACGTTATATTCATCAGCTTTACTATCATTGCAGGTGACTCTATATTATGCATAATACATTTCGACGGTAGATGATGGTTAAAGAATGGTGGTAAGAAAACTTGGATGTAGATTAGTAATTCCTAATTAAGATACATCTGGAGTTCTGAGAAAATTGATGGTACATGTAAGGCCTGAACCTGCACTAAATATTTTTGTAAAAATGTAATATTTAATAGAGTCATGTAGATTAATAGTCGTATTATAAATTGATCAATAGAATTCGATCAATGCTTAAGAGATTAGTTACCGGTCATTCATAGTGACATGAGTTATATTATGAAAATCTTCAGTAAACTTACAATGGTATAAGAGATTGAATGTTTTCTTCATTGATTCACCTATACCATTATTAACTTCACAAATATATTTACCAACATCTTCTTCTGTAATTTGATAAATATAAAGTGTACTAGAAATATGAAATATATCTTGTTGAAAACAATGGGCAAACATTTTTGGTCTCTCCACGTAGGACTTTAGAAAACAAAGAAAGAAATGATGTTGTTTTACTTGCCGTAAAACCATTTCGTAGTAATAATTTCTAAGTAAAATGGTACTCTATTACAATTATGAAAGATAATTGATTGTCATTAATTAACATAACTCTCTTCAATTTAAACTTTATGTTATTTTGTATTTATTTCTACTAATTGATCCAGTATGCAACACATAAAAGTTATTGTTTTTACTCAGTTAAACGCCTTAGCCTTAACTCTCATTTAGCTATGTTTATTCTTTTTATCTATATCTTTGTGGGAAGCTTTGGTCACTAAGGCATCAATTATCATTTTAAAGTATATCAGGTATGAGTACAAGTGGCATTTATTCGTTTTTTCCTCGACAATTACAAGGTCATTTAAGTTTTAAGTAGTATCATAAATGCTCTACTAATAAGTTAGCATGTATACTAAGCTCTTGTACTGCATTAAAGGCATTTAAAATTTCCACTTAGATGTTTGTAGCGTAGAAAACTTATTGGAACATCATACTGTTTTAAGTAAAAACGATGACGAAGGCTTCATTTATCATAGGAACATTTATATTCATTATTTAGAATATTTATTAATATATATTTATCAGTCATTCATGAACTGAATACAAGAGAGAAAATGCTGCTGTATTTAATAACTCAAAATTAATTTTAAGGAAAAGAGAATTTAAGGAACGAGTTGTGAAATTTAGTGGTATCAACACAACCAATTATCCTACTAATAACGTTTGCCACGGCAGTATCCAGAACTACCATATAAAAAGATGGTGCCTGCCGCCAGATATAACATACAGTGATCTTGGGGCCATAAGATGTCACGACCTCAAGACCGCAGTTCACTATCGTCGCATTGAAGCCAATGAGTTCGCAATAGTGTGGGTTTTAAGAGGAATCTTACCAGTTTAGGATCATAAAGGTTTACTATGGTTAATACGCCCTAGTTTAGTGTAAACCTAAATATTGTGTGTAGCCCAAAAGTTTATATTTAAATGGCGGCTCTGGTTGCTCGGAAAGATTACGAAGGACTGCCACATGCTCAGTGCTGGAATTAAGTAAACTACCATACAACACACGACAAATTAGACATCTTAACTCTGTTTTAACGTAGATTAAGCAGTGATTTAATTATGACTTGCATACCAAGGAATGACCTGGTCCTGGTCCATCTACTCTTTTTCTTCTCATTTGGTCAAAATACCTCACAGAACGTAGTTCCCAGAGCCAAGAACAGATAAAACATATAAGAATTTTTTCAAGCGTATTCAAATCATTGAACCTACTATCAAAAGAAATGTTGCCTGTTCTCTAAATTGATATATCCACAAGACAATTATACACTCACAGAAGCATATTAGGAAAAAACTAAAACAGACCTCTCTTTTTTTTAACGTAAAATAAAATCTGAAATGTAATCTTTAAAAATAGTTTCTACTAAGGATTAATATCAGTTAGTTAACTATTGAAAATCTACAGTTACTCAGGAGCTAATTTATCTTATTGAGGGATCACTACTTGACAATATTAAATTCTAGAAGTTTGTATCCTGACTTCTAAATCTTAGAATAAATATAATATATTTAGTACAGCTAAATAAATATGGAGTATCGCCCATTTTTAAATTCAATTTAACCTTTTGACAAATATCTTTATGTTAATGAAGTTGGGAATAGAATTGGGAACATACACATTATTAAATAAAATTAAAATGTTTTCCCGCCGAAATTATTATATTAAATACTAATAGAAACATTGATAAACGCTAACTACTACAATACATTCATACGATATCATTTATCATTTAAAGTCAACATTAATTGCTACAGTCATTTTGTAGTTGATTAATCAAATTGCTAACCTGAAGTAGTAAACATTCACAATAGTATTAACACATTCTATTGAACTTTTATGTTAGTTGAACATAGGAAAATCGTTTTGTATCCATCGTTGTAAACAGTAGTTAAACAGTCTTGTTAACATGAGATGTTAAGCCATCATCAATTATTCTTAATTTAGTATGTTAGTTAGCAAAATCTGTTTAAGATTAATATGTTTAAGAGTAAAGAACTAGTCAATCAATCAGTCAATCAATCAATGCCTGTTACTCCATGTGAAGCATAGGCCGCCCACCAACATTCTCTAACCACCTCTGTCCTGGGCTTTCTTTCTTTTCGCACTTTCATTTTCCTCATGTCTGTCTCCAATTCCCAAAGCAATGTGTTCCTGGGTCTTCCTCTTTTTGGTTGGCCTTTAGCATTCCAAGTTAGTGCTTGTCTTGTGACACAGTTTGATGGTTTCCTCAATAAGTGTCCAATCCACCTCCAGCGTCTTTTCCTAATTTCTTCCTTGACTGGAAGTTGACTAGTTCTCTGCCATAGAGGGTTGTTGTCGATGGTATGTAGCCAACAAATCCGAAGTATCTTATGCAGACAGTTGTTTATAAATATTGGATCTTCTGAAGAATCCTTTATGTAGTTTTTCAAGTTTTAGCTCCATACAACAGAAATGTCTTCACATTTGTATTGAAAATCTTGACATTAATATTGACTGACAGTTGGTTTGAGTTACAGATATTTTTCAATTGTAGAAACGCTGCCGTTGCCTTTTCCATCCGCGCCTTCACATCCGCGTCAAGCCCTCCTTGTTTGTCGATGGTGCTGCCCAAGTATGTAAGGGTTTCTACATCTTCCAGAATTTCTCCGTCAAGTGTAAATGGGTTAGTGTTTGTTGTTTTGTATTAAAGGGTCTTGCTTTTCCCTTTGTGTATGTTGATGCCTACTGCTGCCAAGGCTGCTGCTATATTGTTCGTCTTCATCTTCATTTGATGCTGTATGTAGGATAGAAGGGCTACATCATCTGCAAAGTCCAGGTCATCAAGTTACATCGATGTTGTCTATTGTATTCCGAGAGTGTCTTCAGATGCTGCAGTCTTCATAATCCAGGCAATGACCAGTAGCAAGAGGAAGGGCGACAGTAAGCAGCCTTGTCTGACACCAGTCTCCACTTCGAATGAATCTGTGGGCTGACCTTTATGCACGAATTTACAATGTAGTCTGTCGTAAGGATTTCGTATGATGTTAACTATCTTTTCGGGTACGCCGATAATTTTCACATTTAAAAATCAACAGATGTATATTCTGAAGTCAGCATGTTTAAATGCTTATTTTGATTTTATATACCTCAGATTCAGTAGCCAAATACTCAATACTGAAACATCAAGTTTTTCATTAGATTACCTATATCAATAATACAATGACGTTATATTATCAAATACATTTAATCAACTAAGTTGCTACTTATTTTATTATAATTGAAGGTACTTCGTTCTCGGCACCACGTAACTGAATATTAGTTCTATTAGTTTATCTGTCCTGTAAATTCTGTATTTTTTAAATATGCATCTATCATAAACAAGCTATTCATTTAGTTTAAACTTAACTATTTCTATACACCTAAATACATGATAATATTTGCATTTATTTATTCTTATGTAATGGATAGAATTAGATCAGTTTGATCCATAACAGTAATCATATTTCATCCATCAAGTTTCAACGTGAGCACTAGTATAAATAATTTAATAGTAAGAGGTTAGTTGTGGCAAGATTACCTCAGTGAGAAGCTTTTTGAATATGAAGATAGTTAAAACAAATTCAAGTCATCTCGTCATGATTATGTGTAGACTTTAATATTGTAAGCAAGTTAGCACGTGGCCTAAGTTGAACATTCATGTGGATTAACTGTCGTTTTGTATAAGCAAAAGTGATTTCTAAAAAAGGACTAAGAGTAGAGAATCACAACCAATGAAGTCTATTCTCCGTGATGTCGAGACTCCCTACTACTAATCCGCATCTGTTAAGCACTTAGAAACTATAATATTTATGTTGTTTAAATTGTCAGCTCTTCATACACTCATTATCGATTGCTACATCTATTTATCATTCCGAGTTATTGTAATTTTACTGTTGACTTATTGTCCTGATTTCTGTACACGACTTTCTTGGTTCAGTTCTTAATGAGTTTTGCATTCCTATTTCTTATTGGTTCTATATGTTATATATATAAACCATTTGCCATTGTCTCCTATTTTATAATGTTGTTCTGTCGTTTTTGTGCATTTGGGAATGACTTTTGACCACTCTGACAACTAATCAGCGACCTCGTATTCAAGCAGTATTTATGGTACAAACACCATTGATTCGCCTGGTTGCATGATCATTATTCACTTAACTCAGTCACCTTGTGTCCTACCATCACCAGAACACGGAGCAGCATATCAATAATTCACCTGAGATGTTTATTTTTGTAGATATTAGTAATTTAGCTAACTGAATATATCACAGATTGATGTTGGCAGGGTACCATTGAAAACCAGGGATTACTGGACAGCTGTTCCGTTCTAGTGTGGAACTCCTCGGCAGTGTGCACCCCAGATTCCACTGGGGGGTTTCGGATTGACGGCAAGCGCCTAACTCTCCGCACCACTAGGTCGGCATAAAATGGTAGAATTCCCACTTCCCTCAATTTGTGATAAATATGTGTCGCGCGACATTCGTCGATTGTCACTGGTGATAATTGTTTCACTCCTTACAAGTCTGAACTCCATCAGTCACAACTTTTCACTAGAGTTTCAGGAATATCCTGAAGTTAGTCACTAGTGAGCTCATTATTATTATTCAATTAGATACAGACCTAGTGGTGCAGAAGGTTAAGAGCTCACCGCCAAACTGTAGCTCCCGATGCTGAATCTGTGGTGGACACTGTTGAGGAGTTCCACACTAGAACGAAACAGCTGTTCAGTAATCCCTGATTTTCAATGGTACCCTGCCAACATAAATCTGTGATATGTCCAATCAACTAAATGTTATTAATTAATGTCAATATATGTATCATGAGCTTATTTAATATAAACTTTGTATAAATGGGAAGATAACTATAATTTCAATTAAATGCAATTGAATGAAACAATATTGTCAATGAATCAACTTTAAAGTATATAGACATAGAAATTTGATTAAGAATTTAATTGACAATTGAATAAGATTAATGCTTAGTTTAGATGACCTATACAATACCGATTTATTGTCTGTTGTTGTGTGTGCATAGTGAGTGGATTATTACGTTAAGATAATAGTTCACGTATATGAATTGTAACTGGAGTAGGCTTGGTATGCATATAAAGGAATAGCGAGGTGATAACGTCAAAAGCTGTTATGACCTGAACTTAGGACTAACCGATTATGCACAGGATATTACAGTAGTGAATGTTAATGAGAGTGCTAGCCAGTCTCTGTAAGTCTGCGCTATGCCTACTCAATTGTACACCCAATTAGAAGGAACGCTAACAGATGAATTAATCAGAAAATTGGAATAGTACTTCAAGCACTCCATTATACATACATTAAACCTGAATATATAGTCAAACAATTGGGAAATTAACATTAATACAAAATAAGAGAGACAGTGGTAGTGAGTTGAGGTAACGTATACACAGACAATTAGCTTAGTTCACGAATAGGAGGTCACATACTAACAGTTAATGAGTAAAACTGAAGGATAGGGTGAGACGGACATAATAATGACAGAAATAGTGTTTATTTTACACATAACCAATGTCGTTAAAGTGGTCCTCTAAAACACAGTTTCCAAAGACAGTTGTTCTTATTGAATCGACCAATATAATGAAAGACTAATCAAGGTTCATAACATCATTGAAAAAATACAAGTACTTTCAACTTATATATACAAATTCACTGCATAAGTATAGATGTCTAGTCCTTAATAGGTCAGTGGAAATGTGGTGGTATACGACACGGATGGACTGAGTCGGAGTTTTGGTGTTAACATAGACACTTAGATTTAGCAGGTACATCTAGTCGATGAATTTTAAATAGTGTGAAACATACAACTGGAATTTAACTTCCTACTCGCACTCTAAATATAATATGTGAGTGTTTGTTTTCTAGACTTTTGACTGAAATCGAGTTTTGGTCTGGCGATAAATATTCGAAAAATGGTTACTTGAACTTCACGTGACTAGCTTGTCGAAAAAGAAATCTTATGGTATTATTATTCATTCAGTTGTACGATCATGTATGTATAAGTGCTAAATTGACAACAAATAATATTCAAACATAGCAGCACATCGAGTATAAGGCAGTTGAACACAGAGGGAAATGGATGACATCTTGTAAATGTATCGATCGATTTACAAATATTAATTGTTAGAAGACAGTTCATTGGCTTAATAGTCAAGTGTTTACCACAAATATTAAAGGACCCAGCCATGACTACTTGGTCGGGTTGTGGATGATCACTGATAAAGAGAATGAAATAACTGTCCAGTGCTTTCCAGTTTTAAGGTTGTTGTCTAAATCAGACACATTTGTGACAAAAAATTTCAAGAAAATAAATCAATAATCCTAAAACCATAGTTACTCTTATTTAGAACATCATGATTAGAATTTTGAAAATGCTTTAGAAAAAAAACAGAATTTTGCAAATGATATAGAATAGTAAGGTTAGTAATTCAATAAGTTATTACATAAACAGATGCAATTCTGGAGCCATGTTTTGTAATAAGATAAATTTAAAAATGAAACGCATTAGATATGCAGTTGGCAACAGATTTTATGAAAAATGAGGTTGGCCGAGAAAAGAGGTTAATATGAAGGAAATTTGTAAAACCGAATGCAATAAAGATTGGTTAAGCCCACGGTAAGATAATCTGATGTACGAATTACTTTTGTAAACTTTGTTCTATATACACCGTCTATTACAAGCGGATACACGTAATATAGATAAACACACTTATTTTAATAGGTTAACTTTCACTTTTGTAGGGAAAGTTAAAAGACGGTTACGTTTTGATGGAATAAATAGTGATGACGGAACTTCTATGACAGTACTTGTAATGTAGGAGATGCTGTCTTACTGTAACCAGGAAGGATAATGTTTATATATATATATATGAGACTGGGTAGCATTGTGAATAAAATCACTTAAATGGTATTCTATTCTCTGGTTCGTTTCTCGCTGCTTATGATACAATAAGTGATTTTGATGGTAACCTTAACCTGTTAAGAAAAAGAAGAGTTATTTAGACCTGCACCATATATAGGATGTGAATTACATGAACGTCTACTGGTTGACATATTGCCAGATCAATCGGAGCCGTATACATAAGAAAGACAACAAACGAATAGAAAGTTGAGTCCGAATTAAGACAGAGACAGCTGAATAACTTATGGAGTAAAAACACTTAATCGTATACATGGAATTATAGACCAAAGAGTTTGAGAAAATACTAAACACAGTATAGGCTGGACTAGGGCAGTTATATGAGGAAGACAAGATAATAAGTTCGTGATGAAATTAAAGTGATTTGATAAGATATATGGTTATAACAAAAGTTCATGGAACGCTGATAGCGTAAGTAATACAAATATCTTATTGACTTTAACCCATTTACCACACACTAATATCGATTTGGCATTACTGAAAATTAGGAAAAGCTGGACAGCTATTTAGTCCTAGTATGGGACTCTTCACCAGTACTCACTATCGATTCTACCTAGGCATCGAACTCAGGGAGTTCAGGTTGGTAAAATCTGGATCGGTGTAGTTCAGACTTGTTATGAGAAAAACAGTTATTGCCTGTCACAATGGATGATTGTCAAACTTTATCACAAATTGGTGGGAGTAGAAATTCTACCACAGAACTCCTGTCCGGTGGTCTAGATGGTTAAGCATTTACCATGAGACCTAAAGGCCTTCAGGTTGGTCGCATGGCAGAATCGCGAGTGCTCACACTGTGAAGAAACATCTGTTCAGTCCTTTCCATTTTTTAATGGTACGTTTTACGGTATTATGGTGTGACAAATCCAAAAAAATAGACTTAATGCTTATTTCTGCAAAACCATATTAATTCAAATATCATATTAATTGAATATTAGGCAATTACAGTTTAACAGTACATGTCCTGACACGATAAAAAAAAATAGACCTCGGTGATTGTACTTTCAGTTCTTTGTCCAGTTACACCATTTTTTGATTCATAAAAAAGAATATATATACTTTACAGAATTAATAATGTAACACTGTGTTTCTAGATTGTAATAATGAAAATAGTTTAGGTTAACAGAGCCACATGGTCTTCTGGATTATTTAGCATGTGGTAATAAAATTTAGAATGTCGATTTTGTTCTTCTTATGACTAATCTTATCAATATACTTATATCCTAATATTGATATTCATACCGAGTCTTAAACCTAGTACCTTTCGATATGAACGTACAACACATTATGTACTGTGCTAATGAGTATTGATTACACTACATAAGGACACTTCAGTTATGTTCCCCATACAGTAATTAGGATTGACCAACCATAACCTTGATTATAAACAATAAAAAATTACAGATTATTACTAAATTAATACATATTCGTGAAGTTGAATATTATAGTTTTTGTACAGATTATACGTCTACTTTCAATACTACTTCTCTGTATGGTATTTTTCATAGCCTTTTACATTTAAGCATTATATTCGTAAGAATTCTTCTGTACATTGATAATTTACACTATGGTACTATATAGAATCCTAATTGACTATAATGTGTAATACATTATGATCAATTCGAAAGCTAATGACTATAAACGAAATATACATTCTTTTGACTTTACAATAAAATAAGTGAATATTAAGTTATTTAAATTAGTGGAAAAATGTTTACACTTAATTGTTTAAGTAAAAATTCTTTTACTACTTATTACAAATTAAGAAAATATTTTTTTAAGTAATACATACATTTATTCATCACATTTTCATGATATGCGTGCTACATACAAATAATGAATAAAGAAAACTAAGATACTTTATTTCTTTCTATTCTGAAGAGTTGCTGCATAGTGGTTAATTTATATGTTCATTAGTTACATATTCAAAAAAGCTCTATACATAGAAACAAATATAAATGTAGTTTAATGGTCAGTAAATAATCTAAATGGCTTTATTCGTAAAGTTACAAAGATAATATTATATAGCTACTAATTTAAGTAAGTAATGAGTATTACCGTTTCATATTTATATAAATGAATTTAAGTATACACAAACTGATATACAAATTCATCAATATTCTTGAGTTAGTGATACATGAATTAACTTACTTGATTACAATACATTGGTTCACTTAATTGTAATGCTCCTTCGTCTATCTCCTCCATCCAACCTTTAGGTGGTAAATAACGATACCATGTAAATGTTTTACTTGATATAGCAGGATTTGCATTAACTTTACAATCTAAAGCTGTGTAATCTTTATTTGTCTGTGTAATATTCTCTTCAAGTTTTCCAACAATACCTGCTGGATCTAATTTTATTGATGAAAGAAAGGGAAATTAGTATTAACTAGAAGCTCATGTTATGTAATAGAATGTAAGTTAAGTGATATCAAGTTAAGAAGAGTCCTTAAATTAAAAGTAGTGGTTTTCGTACTCTCCAAATGGTAAGTATTTAAAGAATATTTCAGATAAGAGTATTTCTCATTTGACATAACTCTGAGATATGAGGTGTAAAGGCGGCATACTTGAAAAGTACTTACAATGTAACAAGTGATTAATGTTGGATACTTTGTTAAAATTATTTGTGATACAGTCGATATATACTATTTTTATTACAGAAAAGTAGATGGGAACCAGTTAATAGTGCTTTGACAACCAATCAGTAGGCAGAAGATTTTAATAACAAATTAGTGTTTAGAATACAATTAGTAATCTGCGTCCAACAACCTCTTTAACAGCAACGATAGGAGATGATACAGCTCTATGGCTAGATATTTGGAGCAGTACAATGGAACAAGGATCAGCTTGACTATTTTGAGATTACGAAGTAAAAATAACTTTCAGTATATTGTCTTCAAAATCGATAACCGTCAAGGAAAACGTAGATACAATAATATCCCAAAGGGCAAACTCTTGGAATAAAAACTTCTTTACTAAGCTTGGAACGTAACTTACTGACCTATATTGCTTCAAAACTCAAGAATGTTTTCAATTGAACTATTGAAAAAACGGAGTCTCTTTTATATTTTCTGTCTCCATGTGACCGAAATTGTCTTGTTTTTTAAACACACTTATAAATACAACTAAATAACTGTTAACTTTCTTTAAGCATAATAATTCAAAACTTATGTTTATCCCTCTTAAGTAATGAAGTTATTTATTTTAAATGTAGTTGACTGATTACATAATAACTGGCGTGTTATGACAGACTAATTAAACGTTACACTCCGAAGTATTATTACCACAATAGAAGGATTATTTTAATAGCAGTCATTCACATCATCATTTATTCTAATGAAAATTTTAGGCATTCACTTTACTAAATGACACTAAATACTTTTAGAAATGAATTGGATTACAGAAGCTTAGTTAAGTACTATAATTAATCGATATCATGGATTCAGTTTGTATCTATTGTCTATTAATTGATGTTGATATTCAACAACAATAATAGATAAGAATACATAGTCTTTAAATATAGCTAGAAAGAATAAGAATACTGTTCTGTGTTTATAATTATTAATAGTAATAAGACAATGTTTCATTTCATTCGTTGGTATATATAACAACTTACATGTAACATTTAGAAAAAATGAATTTCTTGATTCGTGTTGAGAATTCGATACAATCACTGTATAATTACCCATATTATCTCGATTAATTTTATGTAATGAAAGTAGTTCACCAATAGAACCAGCAACAAATACACCTTGCCATGAATCAGTCTCTTTTGGTTCAAAAGGAATTAATTGATCATTGTAAAACCATGAAATAGATGTTACTGGAGGATTTGCATATAGTCCAAAGTCTAGATGTGTTGATTCACCTGTAGAAAAGTAGTTAGAATGTATTTATTACAGGAATATTTTATTGATTATTATATTATAATATTTGGATTATGAAGTTAATATTAAATATATAACTTATGATAAAGTCAACGCAGCCAGTAGAATAATAATACATAACTAAACCGAAATGATCTGTAAGGATTACTCTCTACGTGAATAGACTATTCAAGGTTGTATTTCATGAAATAAGATTTGATATTAGAAGATATTTATTAAGATACATACTTTGGAAACTTAATTTCTAAAACATCAGGCATGATAACTGTCGACATTTTATAAGGTCGATATATGTTTGAGATGGTTTGAGCAAGTAGATATCATTTTGTGACATTTCGTCAGGTTAGACCATTTATAAATTGATACAGTTGTCCCATATCAATACATTTTCCTCCCTGAAATATCTGTGTAAGTTACATAACCCTACTGAAAATCGGTGTAGTGTTTATCTATAAGACTCGATTTTAGAATGCAGTTGGTCAGATAAGTGAAAGCAACAAGTCTGGAAATGAAACTAACTAACTTGAATTAAGTATTTAATAAAAGTATTCTGAATTCTCACTTTATGTTTAAAAGAGTAGGACCGATAAACAGGTACTAAAGAACAGAGGGCGAATTATAGTTTCAAGCTTCTCAAGCTTAACTTGGTTTTATATACTAACTGTTTGTCGTATGTCCACTAATTTAATTGAAAGAATGATAATTAGCTACTTTTAGTAGGAAAAGCTACTCATCAGGGCCTCTTCATGGGACTGAGGTAGACAAATACAGCTAGATATGTGAACGAAAACAAAATATTATCACACACTCATCTAGTGTGTAGGTAAAAGTTTATTGTTCAATCAGAACGTAATCCAGCAAGGGGTAAAATTAAAGTCGAAGCATTTATACACTGAATAATTTTATTGTGTTGTTAACATGGGGTATTTTGTAGATTATATAAACAGTATCAATGAAATATGGTCTGGGTTGAGAAACTAACTTCATATGTAGATATTCAAGGAATAGTAATCGCCATAATTTGAATTAGTTTTAGGTTCGTCCTCACTCCTACACGTTCTTTAGCTTTGTCTCGAAAAGACTTAATAATAATCTTATTCAACTCATCTCAGTTTAAACTAAATGTACTTTGATTAATGTATATCAGTATCCATGGTCATATATTTTCTTACGTTTATCTCTTAAATACATAACACCTTTATTAATGCTAATAAAATAAAACTTCAATTGTTTGATTTTACATAGTAAGTAAAATTAAAGTATGTTAAAGACATACTACGTTTGTTAAGCAGAATGAATCAACGTGGTATGATACTCTAACATAGTGTGTGTGTGTGTGTGTGTATTTAAACTAGAATAAAATAGAACAATTTAATTATTCACTATGTTAACAAGCTATACACTTGTTTATAAAGGCAAAGTGATTTGTCTTCCAAATCAATACAAAAAAATAACAACAAGTATACTCACAAATCCTGTATTCCGATGGTTAAGTAAAGAATTTACATTATCTACCCCCCACCACCACCACCTTATTAATTAATTTCCGAAAAAAAGAGAGCATTTTGTTTTATGACTGAGATATTTTGGTATACATTGAAGAATAAAGATTGTGAAAACTTGTTATGTTCAAACAAAATGTAATCATAATAATAAAAACCATCTTGTTCCTATCCCTATTTGTATCCAATTTTTTTCTTTAATTATTTGATGGTGACAAATCATCTTGTTAAGACATATTTTTAGTAGATGTCGCCAAATATTTTACTTCTTAACTTTATTAATAATTTCGTAAACATACTATTGTGTTTCAGTACATGATAATCAACAATGTCTTAGGCAATTGATTCGTTTAATCATTTTTCATTGGGTATATAGTTATTATAATATTCTGATTTGGGATTCGCACGACTAATGTCAGTGAGTTTAAGTAGTACAGTATGGTTGCATACTTTTGGGAAAATAATAAAGACAGTTCGGCTAAGAATATTTTATTGTCGGATTAAATAAGATTTAAAAATACATTCTATACTGGCATACTTTCCATTGCGTTCCCTGGCTGACCCCATGATTCGTGGGTGGATCACATTTATGTGCTTGTATAAATTTACTTTCGCCTGTAAATCTTGTCATATTGATAGAACAAAGCAAACCTTTACTAAATGCTTCCTAACATGGCTAGTGAAAGGTGAATACAAGTTTATTACAGGCTCAATACAAGAACACCTTATGAACTCGAAATACACTGCACTTTCTCCTCCCAATGAACCTCTACTTAGCACCATTCGTGCTGTTAACGACCAAATTTAGAGAGGAGGGCACAACTAAACATCTTATACACTACTGAAACCTTAGCAATCAGATAGTTCAGAGCGAATCTTGGCATTCCAAAACAGCATGTGCAGTCCCTTGAATTTTCCACGGCGTTAGTACTTACTCCTTCAAACTACCATTACCTTTGATACTTTTCTTTAATTTCCATTACTTTGCAATCAATGTGATCAACTTCTTCTATTTTTTTGATAGTTAGCTCTAGCCTTGGTGCGTTTCTCTTTTCATCTCGGTCAAATAAATAACTATCGATCGTTATTCCAATGTGTAAATTAACTTTATTTTAGAACAAATTTCTCATCATTTTTTAAATTACGTAACACTCCTATGATTCTTTTGAAACATCAAATTCCTAAAGAACTCATTAAGTAATTCCACTCTGTTTTTTTATTAGACAAATATCATGTAAAAATGACTACGTATACGATTGTAAAGCAATAGGAGTATCGTCGGAAAAAGAATTGTCTTTATTCCTGTCTCACTGATACAACAGGCTTTCTTCCACTACTTGAAAATATTTTATATTAACAAAGAAACACAGTGGTGTTAGCTACTCCTTCTTGGGAGTATGTGTCAATTACTATGAGAATGGGCATAAATAAAAGATTTCTGGCGGCAATAAGTATATCACTTTCGGACAAGTAAATTTTTATTCAGTTGATTAGATTTATAGTTTTAGTCAGATCTTGGCAATAAACATCAGCTTCAATTTATTAGTGTAAATTCAAAATCTAAAGTTAATAGGCTTGTTTACTTGTGATGTTTTAACTGTATGAGAATGAGAAGGTCTAATTAAAGAGGATATATCTATCTAATTAAACTTATTGTTTGACAGTTCTCTAGCTAATGTCAATCAGCAAAGGAAAATTTTTTTAAATCAACTAATTACAACAAACTATTAAAATATTCAATTTTATAGAGTAGCAACACCATACACAAACCTGACAGAAACCTTCAAAAACAAGACATCAAAGGTTTAAAATATATAGTTTGCCTATTTAACAAAGTTTATTCTCCGAGACGTTAACTCCCTCAAAGCGTTACATGTAAATATGATAGAGACAATAGTGTTAAGCAGGTCATCCAGTAAGTGATTTCTGTATATTTAAGGGTTAATAACGCTTCATATATTTAACTAA
This sequence comes from Schistosoma mekongi, assembly GCA_034768735.1. Classification (NCBI taxonomy): domain Eukaryota; kingdom Metazoa; phylum Platyhelminthes; class Trematoda; order Strigeidida; family Schistosomatidae; genus Schistosoma; species Schistosoma mekongi. Next base: position 31,486,646 of record CM068309.1, read on the forward strand.
TCATATAATCGTCCACTTCATTATTTTGTGTTATTTTTTCATGCCTTGTGAGGGGAGGCGGTATGTATTGATTCCTGATAGTACTAAACCTGCCATATTATTGATCTCTAGAAAGGGTAAGAACCAAGTAGACAACTTGTAATTTATTTCTTTCAACCAACCAACATTGCAATCCATTTATAAAAACGCTAGTGGCGAATAAATACTTCTTCTAACATATTTTTCACGGAAGGTCTACATTAATACAAATACATAGTACATTAGTAATGAAATTAATACCAAAAAAGTGATGGTAAATTAGTTACTACCACTACAAAACCAATACTCTGAATACTCCAACGTATTTTGTATGATGTGTCAGCTCCGAGGATGTTGGTAGGGTACCACTGAAAATCAACTGTTACTGGCCCAGTGGTACAGAGTGTTAACCGTTCATTAGCCTGAATCCCCTGAAGCAGAATTTAAAGTGCATAGTGCTGTGAAGTCATTTACTACGACAAAACCTCTGTCCACTGCTTTATTGTTTCCAGTAGTACTCTACTAACATCAGCCCATGACGAATTCAATCAATTAAAATATATTATTCAAACAAAAAACTAAGTTAGGAAAAACAGCAGTCCTTAGGAAATCAGGTTTCTTGTAATAACAATTTCTAGATGATGAGATCAATGAAATTAGTACTTGATCGATTTGAAATGGTCTCCGAAAGACGTCTATTACATTCAAGCACCATACTGTACTTTTCAACAAAAAAGCAATGACAAAGTTACTGAATTCGCTTTTTCAAGTTATATCCTTTGATTTAAATGCTCGTTTGTCAACAGTTACATTGGAAGCATAATGAAGCGAATTTGTCAAGGAATTTTCGAATACAAACTACCAAAATTTAGTAACAGACAACTAGGGCTAGTAAGGCGTTCTATACTTGCACACCTAATGAACACGAAACACAAATATGTGTAAAAAGTTTCCTTAAAGTCACTAACTGAATCCTATAAGGCTATTCGGGAATATAGTTTACATAAACGTCTGTTACATATTTCGGAAGTTGTGGACAACCAACCTTTCAAAGTGACTAGTGTGTATGGAAGAGATGCATCTTAGTCATCATGATAGCTAATACTTGGATGGTCTACTGACAACCAATTACATCCCCACCCTATATGACTATCAACACAATTTTGATTTCCTTATCGTAACTTCTATATTTATGCTGATATTTTATGTTTACATAACAACGACATTCGCTTAACTCTTGCATAACAGTCTTGATCATTAGAGTTTTCTCCATCAATTCTTTCATCAGATATTATGTTATCCATCAGTGTATCAGTCTATGCATTTATTATTTTTTATGCTTATAAATATTTTAATTACATCACCCACTCTTATGCTGTTATAGATCACTTGTATTCACTTTTAGAAACACTGAAATTTATAACCATGTTACCTGACACACTACCACTTCTATGATATTGATTTTGTTACTAATGCAAATAATTTTAATACTACTGTAGAGCTGAGATACAAAACTAAATGAAAATAAATGTTCTTTAACTCCTTTTACTTTTTCTAAATTCACAAATGAAAACGTTATTGAAATTCTTTTATACTGATGTCTAACAGAGAACAAAGACAATTAGGCTAAACAGCGAATAACTTAGAATTGAAAACATTGTGCGAATAATCTATCTCAACAAGATTACCTTATCCTGCCTAGTTTCTTGCCCAGGTAAAGTTATATGCCTTTTTAAACCTAGTATATGTGCATTTATATATGTCATATATAAATGTCATTTTAATTGTAACTAGGTTTAATAAGTAGTAAGAAGAAATTCCCATACTACTCTTAACAGCACTTATTACATCATTTTAAACTGTGAAAAATATTTATTTATTTAAATTAGGAAAATTTATGTTGGCTGAGTACTATTAGAAACCAGTGGGAAGTAGGTAGATATTTTGTCTTAGAATGAGACTTTTCCAAGGAACTGTCTCAATTCAGTTACAATAATCAGTTGACTAGTGACTAACGTCACAATGAAAAGTTGTAAATGATAGTGTTCTGACATGTTGAGAGTACGATAGTCATCACAAGTGACAATGAATGATCATTATATTATATCGTAAACTGATTAAAGTATGATTTCTAGCAAAAGACACCTGCAAGCTTAATGGGGCCGGTAGTTAAAAGTTCAAAGTAAGACCTGAATGACCTGGATTCGATTTTTCTGGTGAGTTTGAAGAAGCAGAGATTTTCACAATAGGACTAAACAGAAGTGTAATGTCCCTTGGTTTTCAGTGGTACTCAACTAACATCAGTCTATGACAAATAGAAAAAAAAGAATTTATTTGGTTATAAAAAGGATCATAACAAAAGAAGAAAATCACCCTCTTAGTTGATTGAATTAGACAAAAATATAATCCTTCATGTAAATATGTTGTCTATCTGTTTACAGAGAAATTTAAAAACTAACTCAGTGGTTCAGGACTTGAAATGCTACTTAATTATTCGATATTGTATCAGTAATGAATAATTGTTTTATTATAGAATGATATACTCTATTGATGACTGTAGCATAAACTATCATAATAGACTTATCAAATTAAAATACATCCTAATTTGTGTTGTGCAATGATAGAAGAACAGTAAGGTTTAAATGCTTCCTGAATAGATTTCTAGTGAGTTACTTGTACTGAATCTAAAATGGAGAAAACCTATGGTTTTTCTTTTCGTGATTGATCAAGAGACTCCCAAAAACAATAAGTATCCATTTTCATGACAAGTTTGTCCATAGTGATCATCAAAACAATGCAGAATTAGGGATCACTGTTATATTATCTCATCTAGAATCAATCTGCTTTATGTCATTAAAGGAGAATTCACCGGAATAAACTTCATGTTGACAGACAGAGAGTTTTTGTAAGATCATTTTCAGCCTAACCATATTAGCAGATTTCCTATCTTTTCGATTTCTTCCGGTTGTCATTGTCCTTCGTTATAACATGGCGGCCTGTTTAAAGTTTTGGGTTTACACGTTTACTAAATATCTCAGCAAGTTACATTTAGGCCTTTTGTTTTGTCTAAATTGCTTGATCATGTTCTATAATTAGATTATCTACTCATGCACCTTTATAAAAAGTCTACGATCGATCATGAGTAATCCAGTTATATCTAAGCGAAGACATCTTGATGGCTGGCAACGTGCATTACTGAATAAATTCTGGAATATGAACATAGAAAGCTGGATAATCAACTGGCTATATTCCTATTTTTCCGTAAGAAAACAATATACTTTATACAAAGAAAAGTGCTCCACTCGTCTATTGACGAAAGTTGGTGTGCCTTAAGGTACTGTTCTTTCGACTGATCGTTTCTTATTTTTTTTTTATAACTTGCCCCCTTCTATGAAAAATACCTCTGTCAAGTATGCAGATGACCTTACAATTTGTATGCCTGATTCTTCTTCCTTAAATTGTTGTGAAATGAAGTGTTTCTTAGCGAATGGTGAACGATGGTCTAGTTTGAATGGTTTTCAAATATCAAACAGCTAATTTCAGTCTTAGACATAAAAATGACGTTTTTTTTTGTGGATTCGCACGATGTACGTGAAATTGGAAATTCTATAATTAAGACTGCATCGGATGTTACTTATCTTGCTATAACTTTTACTTCTGATCTATCTTGGTATTCGTATATTTTGCTGACATCAAAGGGAAGGGAGTTTCGCTTAATATATTATGTGAAGCGATTAGGTAGTTTAGGTATTACCAGGCATTTATTTTTGTTGACATTATATATATTTATATATCTGTTTTCAGATTTGTACATGAAAAAAATCAACTTGTTGAGACACTGAAAATTCATGCTGTGTTAAACATACTACTGAATAAAGCTATTATTATTAGTAATCGTAATCAGTAAATTGTTTTTTAGATGATAAACTTTAATATATACTTCAATAGGGTAATTTTTCAGAATCAATTAATTTATAGTTCACTTTGTGTTTTTCACTATTAATAGAATTATTATTTAATTTTCACTTTTTCACTTTGTAATGACTTGTATATTTGAATATAAAGTGTAATTATTAAGCATATATTAGTGTGGATGTGTGAAGTGGGGTTGTTTGACAATCAAGATTTCTGTTGATTGTATTTGTAACAGAATGATGTTAATTAGATGACTGATGCTGCCTTCTCATAAAGGAAGGAAGGGGTTAGAATAGGTCGTCACTAAAAATGTCACACCTCATCTTACTCAACAGATTTCCGTCTCAGGTAGTAAGGCCTTTCAAAGAACGGAGCTGACACTTCGAAAACATCCCATAACAAGGTCGTGCGTGATCAGCCCCAAGCAATTGCTCCTTGGGCTCTGCGATCACGCTTCCAGGTCACTATGACCAATACTAATCCAGTTTTCTTTCCAGGTACCTCAGGAAGTAATATCCTTCCATAGTGTGGACAGCCAGGAAGTGAAAACCGCCCTCATACCTCTAACAGTCCAAGAGTTAGACGACCGATATATTCAATTAAACTTGATGCCTATCTACACTAAATTATCTCAATCTAATAATTATTTCTCCCGCTCACATTATACATATGATATCAGAATGGAAATATTAATTATCTAGGCCTAACATATGAGTTAAGTAATACGGGTAGTATATGCTAATGATGATATCAGATGATGATATTTCAGTTTGGTTTTATAATAGAAAGTAATTACGATTGCCATTCTTGAACATTTATTCTATTCAACTAACCCATATAATGAATTTAAGTTAATTTATACTATCCATTTTAATCTCTTAAGATTTCTTCCAATGTCAATTCATGAAAGTTTGTACTACCATTGTTTTGTCTTTGTTGTCATTACTTTCTTCTTCCGGTTACCATTCCACTAAGCCTCCCATTAAACACATTTTATTATTATTACAAAAAACATTCTTACTATTTTATTTCATGTAGAATATAATTGAATTTTATATTATTAGCGGTACACTTCTACAGTTTCTGATATTTTGGAGAAATCACACAAACTTCTACTGATGTTTTAGTTGTTGTCTCAAGTAAGTTTATTAATTGTTCATATTTCCTTAAAAACTTAAATCTTTTAGTTTCATATTTGCGTAAGTGTTTTAACTTAATAGTAAAAAAAGATAAAATTGTGCATATACTACTAGTTGATTAATTAAAAGTTTAGTGTAAATAATTATTGAAATTCTATACATGCTATTGGATACAGTCATCCCCAACCCCTCTTCCAACCCCAATCTACTCCACCCCAAAAAAGTACTTTTAAAGATTTGTGAATTACAGTATTAGCATTGTAACAATTTACTTAGTGATAAAGATATTAAATAATGAAATTTTCAGATATATATAATAATGAGAGTTGATAGCCTAAAAGTTATCCAGTATGTGTTTCTAGCCACTTAAATATATAATTAAATAAACGTGGTTTGGGGAGATTGGTAATAAGTTTTAGTTGATTGAATTCAATACATATTGATGTTGCTAGAGCACCAATGAAAACCAGAGACCACTGAATAGTTGTTTTGTCGTAGTATAGGGCTCCTCAGCAGTGAAGATTCTAGATTCTGCAAGCTCTCCAAAGAGACTTCAGGTTAGCAAACGCCTAAACATCTTCATCACCGGTCTGGCATTTAATAGTAGAATTCCCACTTCCATTAGTTTATGATAAATAACGATCATCATTTACTACCATTGGTGATAGTCGTCTTACTCCTGACACGTCTGAATTCCAGGATGTTCCTAAAGATCTGATGGGAAGTTGTGACTAGTAGAGTTCAGACTTGTCTAGAGTAAGACGGTCATCACCAATAACAGCCATTGATCATCGCAAACTATATATCGCAAATAGATTGGGGTGAAAATTCTATTACTGGTGACCGGCTCAGTAATTGCAGAGGGTTAGATGTTTGCCAACCTGAAGCCCCTGATGTGAAATGTGGAGTGCTCGCTATTGATGAATCCCATACTAAGAAGAAACATTTACTGAAATTCAGACATTATCAAGTCAATAAATCGGAATGAGTTAACAACATACTAGGAAACTAAAATCAAAATTATAAATTACCATAAAAATGTACTTACACTTAATATTATGTAATTAAAATTTAATGAATTGATAATGTAATATGATTAAGTTTTCAAAAAGATCAATAAAGTTTGTTGAATAAAAAATTCTTTTAGATTAAATCCCTGTTATAGCTTTCTTGTAAAACAAAATTCATACTTTTTTTTCATTGATGATGACGTGAAACAACTTTATAAACTATTACTACATTTGTACCTTATTTCTGTTAAAGATTGACTTTAGTAAAGTATCGGTTTGAAACTTGGAACCATTAGTTATTTATTTCATGTTAATGTTGAACTTTTCAGTATAGTATAGTCTTGATTCTATCAATATATTTAATGCAAAACAATCAAATCTCTCAGTAAACAAATACAGTTGATATTTCTGAGTTGATATCCAACGGGAGAATTTTCACTTCATTCAATCTGTGATATAAAACGACGATCATTCAGTGATAATTTTTATATTAGTCTCATTTCCAACTAACCCAGCTAGTATTCTATAGTTTTAATTTATAACTAATTGAGCCTAATTTGTGGCAAATAACAAATAACAAATCAATCTACACAAAACCACATTATTAAATGAAGGAAATAGTAAAATAAGAGGTATATCCTAAATAAAACTGTAATTGCATTGCATTATAGATAATAAACTGCGAACTGTATGATACTTGATTAAAGTCTGTATATTTAAACACATACTGGTGATAAATGATCCGGAATATATTCATACACAACTGACAGAAAGAAATATGTTTTAGAATAGTAAAGAAGTTTATAACTTTGTACTTGGCATAATGATTGAGTACTGTGTATTGACCAATTTGATGCCCATCGAGTCGCAGCCCGAATTACTCATTGGCATGGGTTGCAGGCCAGGTGACCCAGAATCGAATCAGTAGGGTATAGTAAGCCCTCTCAAAGATGGGAGGCACGACTTGCTGACAGATGCTGAATGGCACAAAAGCTTAGTTTGTTGGTTCTTGCCGACTACTCGTAAACCACCTTCCATCGACAGTGGGTTGAATAATATGCATACACAGACCTTCGTACTTTCTTTGTAAGCTGTCTAACATGTTATACTTTTTTGACTTATTAAGTTATTCTCACCAATAACAGCCATTGATCATCGCAAACTATATATCGCAAATAGATTGGGGTGAAAATTCTATTACTGGTGACCGGCTCAGTAATTGCAGAGGGTTAGATGTTTGCCAACCTGAAGCCCCTGATGTGAAATGTGGAGTGCTCGCTATTGATGAATCCCATACTAAGAAGAAACATTTACTGAAATTCAGACATTATCAAGTCAATAAATCGGAATGAGTTAACAACATACTAGGAAACTAAAATCAAAATTATAAATTACCATAAAAATGTACTTACACTTAATATTATGTAATTAAAATTTAATGAATTGATAATGTAATATGATTAAGTTTTCAAAAAGATCAATAAAGTTTGTTGAATAAAAAATTCTTTTAGATTAAATCCCTGTTATAGCTTTCTTGTAAAACAAAATTCATACTTTTTTTTCATTGATGATGACGTGAAACAACTTTATAAACTATTACTACATTTGTACCTTATTTCTGTTAAAGATTGACTTTAGTAAAGTATCGGTTTGAAACTTGGAACCATTAGTTATTTATTTCATGTTAATGTTGAACTTTTCAGTATAGTATAGTCTTGATTCTATCAATATATTTAATGCAAAACAATCAAATCTCTCAGTAAACAAATACAGTTGATATTTCTGAGTTGATATCCAACGGGAGAATTTTCACTTCATTCAATCTGTGATATAAAACGACGATCATTCAGTGATAATTTTTATATTAGTCTCATTTCCAACTAACCCAGCTAGTATTCTATAGTTTTAATTTATAACTAATTGAGCCTAATTTGTGGCAAATAACAAATAACAAATCAATCTACACAAAACCACATTATTAAATGAAGGAAATAGTAAAATAAGAGGTATATATCCTAAATAAAACTGTAATTGCATTGCATTATAGATAATAAACTGCGAACTGTATGATACTTGATTAAAGTCTGTATATTTAAACACATACTGGTGATAAATGATCCGGAATATATTCATACACAACTGACAGAAAGAAATATGTTTTAGAATAGTAAAGAAGTTTATAACTTTGTACTTGGCATAATGATTGAGTACTGTGTATTGACCAATTTGATGCCCATCGAGTCGCAGCCCGAATTACTCATTGGCATGGGTTGCAGGCCAGGTGACCCAGAATCGAATCAGTAGGGTATAGTAAGCCCTCTCAAAGATGGGAGGCACGACTTGCTGACAGATGCTGAATGGCACAAAAGCTTAGTTTGTTGGTTCTTGCCGACTACTCGTAAACCACCTTCCATCGACAGTGGGTTGAATAATATGCATACACAGACCTTCGTACTTTCTTTGTAAGCTGTCTAACATGTTATACTTTTTTGACTTATTAAGTTATTCTCACCAATAAAAATATTAACGTTAGAAAACAGTTAGTAGCTCAATGCTCTTTGATTATGAATGTTTCTCAAAAATGCTGTCATTTCAGGTTATGAATTACAGTCGAATTAATTTAATAATGATGTATGGAAGTCGATAAGGCAGAGAATAATCAATTTGAATTGAGGTGGTCATGAGGATATAAGTAATAAGTTTGATTATTTATATTCGTCAAAGACTGATTTTGGTTGAATACCACTGAAAACCAGGGAACAGTGGAGTGTTAGTAATACTCAATTAACAGAAGTCTGTAGTGACAACCAAACTTAATACCAGTCTCAGTAGATCATTGAAGTAATTCTTGATTAAATGTATATTTTTATGATGGAAATCAAAATGTTTATGCCAAAATAGACTTCAACACCAAAATCATTTAAAGTAGAATCAGGAAAATACTTTATTAAGTACAACAACTTTTGATCCCTTAATTATTTTGTCCAAAGATAGTCAGTCTGATTATTAAGTTAAGAATCTGAAAGTGTCAAAGTAAGTTATTTTGTAATTTAGTAGGTAGACTTATATGGGTTAAAAATCGTGACAGAGTACTCCTTGGATAGAAAGTAGGTCAGATGTTCGATATACTGCAAGGAGTATGTAAGAAACTCAAGACCTCAATACTTTTGTCTATTTAGATTAATACAGTTTGTCATTTTATAGGATAGCGTGTATCCCGATGAATAAGGTAAGTAAGCATTTAAAATCAAAGTAACTTTTATATTAATACTCGTCCATGCGGCTATAGAGTAACTTTCCACGAGTTCCTATATATTTAGAAAAATAGTTTATAAATCTGGACAACATGACTTCTACGTTATTGGTGTGAGTTCCTGGTGAGGGATCCACAAAGTATCGGCTGAGAACGACGATTTGATAACTGTATTTAGTACTTGATAGGCACTTGTATAACCTTAAATCATCGGTGTAAATTGTTGTTCCTCTTCGACATACTTCCTCATAATCGGAATTAAGTTTGATTTTTTCCAGTCAGAAACCCTTTCAAAGTATCCTTTACCTTGACGTCAATCCCAAATACCAAATATCTGATGTAGGTTTTAATTTAAATATTACCTACTTACAGTGTATATATGCTGCATCCACGATTATATTTGAGTTTTCTAAGAACCCTTTTCCTGCAAATAGCTAACGATAACTTCTTTTTAGAAATTAGCGACAATGTGATAAACTGACAGCATTCTCAACTAAACCGTGAACAATGATCTTGGGATAAAAAATCGCCATCTTATTGGTTCGTCCCTATCCTATGGTCCTGCCATCACCTTTATTGATGCTTATCTTCAAATGCTCCTCTATATTAATACCCACTACTGAAACGTGATTTTTTGCATTTAAACGTATTAGTCTTGCTTGTTAATTAATTATGACTCTTTATGTGGTATTTACAAGTGAATCAACATCATCTGTGAAAAGCCTATAAGTATGAATTTTTTTAATCAAGTTATTCAACACTAACCTTCACGTATTACTCGTTGGTCACCAAGTTGAAGACCGTAGAATTGTGGTGCAAATGTAATATTTAATTGAAGACGATCATGCCAAATCGGTGGACCATACACTGGATTTTCTGCTTGACATTCAATAAAATCCAAGTGATAACGCCATGTTGGACGCAACCATAATTGACTTCTAGCTAACAAACCACCAGATGCTCCAGGAATAGGTTCTTCATCGGAACCTAATTTAAAAGGATAATAATTTGAAATCGGTCTTTTGAAACTATAAAGTTTAATTCATGCTGAGTAGGGAAAATGTCTATGTCTAGTAAGGAATTTCAAAATAAAAATCCAGCTGATTTAAAGTCCCTAGAAAACAATATCTCTAGAGAATCTAACATAATATTATGAAAATTCCATTCGATTATTAAACAACAGACTTAACAAGACAAATTAATAATAACGGATTACAAATTAAACTGTCTTGCAAGTAAATTTCATCATACCTATTTACATTTACAACAGTCACTTGTGACAACAAGTGTGACTAGATAAAGGTACACTAGTGATCAGCAAATTAATAGCAATATGCATTACTTGCAGTTGAGAATGGATAAGTACTTTTGCGGAACTTCAGTTTCTAGTTACTTGTTGGTGATATTTATATTCCACTTCACTTATCAATATACTGTTAGTTGTTTACCGCATGTTTTCAAAATGTAGTTTTAATCTTACTAGTCTGCTACTGTATCCATCATCTATTTTGATATATTATACCATATTAATATGATGAAGATTGGGAAGACTGCAAAAATCTTTTATGCAATCATTAGTTAGAAACTAATATCCATCTTATTTTATGCAGATTTGCGAGCTGTTTGAGTAAGATAAGTCAACCATTGGAAGCAGGCTCAGTAGTCTAAGTTTTAAGCAGTTACCTTAAAGCCGGAAGGTTGTGGGTTCGACACCCTGGTGGTACAGTGGTTGTGTACTGCTGGCGAACTTTATACTAAAACGAAGCAGCTGTTCAATGCCTCCTAGTTGGAAATAGCTGTCTAACTCAGACCAATTTGTGATATCAAGATTAAATTCCTGCATTTGTAAATCGAAAATGTATCTTGAAACAAAAATTGACTTGACCCATAATGTGTTTTATTACTCCTTCTTTGTTATTTTTTTCCGAGATCTTGTATAAACTACATAAGCAGAGCAGTTGGAATATATATGATTCAAAGCTTATTTATTAAGGTCCCTTTTACCCTTTACTTCTAATTTGTACTCTGAAAAAAATACAGTTGACATTTTACTATTGTATACCAGTAGCACAGATAAGGCTTACATAACTCCTACATTGTCATCCAAGTCAGTATGTATTGAGGTGCAGAACATCAATGAGCTAACTTTTATTTTCACAATCAAAATGAAATAAACGTACATCTAAATAACAAGCATACAAAACTTGAAGATGACACTAACAATAATTATGATATTGTGATTAAATGGATAAAAAATACAATGATTTACTCAAAAGTTCTCCATATAATGCGTAATACAAAAGGATGACAGTTGTATTGCTTACTTCATGGAGTGATGTACAGAAACTAACCACTTATAACCTCTAAGGTGACTGTTTAACAATTACCAACAAAACTTGACAGACAATGAATTCACCTGATGTTAGCAAATATTTTTCTAATTGTCATTATGTACAAATCAATGAATAATTATAAAGATAATAAAATGATTATTAATGAGTATTGTTACCTTTCAATTCTAAAAGTTTGCATTTTTCACCGTCATTTGTATTACTACTAGTTTTTGATAGTTTTTGTTGTTGTTGTAATAAATGACGTCGATAAAATGCATGCGCTGGTCCACATTGATAATGACGCCAAGTAATAACAGCAACTGGATTTGAACTGTCTGCTTGACAGTTGATTACAAGTTGTTCACCACTTTGAACTACTGACTTATCACCAAAATTAAGACTAACTCGTTGTGGTGGAAATAATACATTTAGAATTATTGCTTCACTTTCTATCCATTCATTCTCTGTTGCTGTATTACGTGCTGAACAACTGTATATGTATACATAGAAAATGAATGTTGAAAAGCATACAGTATGATGTGAGTCACATAATTATGGGTATTTTGGTTTACAAAATATATAAACACATTTCCGATAGACTATAACAATACATACATCAGTAAGTTTAAAAGAGATTTTCTATTTTTCACATTGTTGAACGCGCATAAAACAATATCCAATAGACGAGTAACATTTGAAAAGACAAACATTCAAATTATAGTACCGTTCTAAGCAATATGTACTATTGTTTGCTCCATAGTAACTCAATCCTATTCTGAATGGTAACTGTTACAAGTAATCATGTTGGTTAATGAATGTAATGCAGTTTTTTGGTGATAATTTGTGATTTATTAAGTATAATGGAATTTCCTTATGACCATTATTACAGTGTTATATACTGACTAGTAGATTTGATTTTACCACAGACTATCTCATTAATAGGTCCTCGCACATTGCTGGTTGCATAACACCAACAGCCTAAGCCACCCAACAATGACCTGGACCCTAGTTCAGTAACCCCACCACAATGCTCACCGTAGAACGAAACACAACACCAAAAAAAACCCCCCGCCTACTAGACAAACACGCATTTGATCTAAGAAATCCTTCTCCCTAAGTTGCTGATTCAATTCGCCAACTTCCCTTGCCTACGTTGTTCAATTTCCGGAGACTGTTTATCATAGAGACCTGTTGCGGATATGCGTACGGCCTACCACGAAAATTATACTACCTATCTCGAATTTTCAAGGGCCAAGAAGACCGTTCCGGACATCAAACGAAAGTTGGTAATTTACGATAGTTAGCTTCCTATCTCCTCCTGTGAAAGCCGATTTTTTTCGGAAGTCACGAGGCCGAAGCTTCTGCTGACAACCAGAGTAATAGTTTATATAGGTACGTGGAATGACTGATCTCAATAATATTTAATGTAATAGAAAATAGTATGTTATATTATTTCATGGTTATTATTTATCTTATATTGATTATCAGAAAATGTGGAGCTATTGCTATTCTTAGAATAATAATATTTTGATCGTGACTATCTAAAGCATACGAAATGGTAACCATGCTAGAGCCAATACAATCAACATGACACAAATAATGAGGCACGTATGACCTTATATCTGCCCTATATTGGTAGTCTTAAAGTTAGATAAAATATAAGGTATTTCGGCCAATTAGACAGAGTTTACTTATGTTTCAAACATTCCTGCATATAATTGTAAAGCGTAACTCCATAACTAGCCAGTTAGAGAGATGACATCAATACAAAACAAGGGCAACAATGATAAGGAAATGAGGTAACGTTTTGCGCAATCAATTAGTTATTGTTCAAAAATGGAAAGTGATACAGAAGTAGTTAATAGTTTAGATAAGACGCTAGAGCGACACATATATACAAATAACAGAAATAAGGCATCTAGTGTAAATATATAGTCAAAAGAAATTGAATAGTCATCAGGAAAACAGTTCTGGAAGTCAATCATTTACTTTAATCCACTCGATCGACTAAAAATATACCTCTAAAGTGATACTAATTTCTAATTTTGTTATTAACCTAAATAGATTAATTTTTTCATGTATACCATGCCGTAGCGGAATAAAGATTGAACTAAGTAGCTCAAGGGAAAATATTCAATCTTCTAATATTTGGTAACATTAATCATGAACACTACTGAAGTATAATTACTGTCATCACAAGTTAAACAGTCAATATACTAAGAAATGCTCTACAGTACCTTCTCTCTTTATCAATCTCTCTGTTTTCTCAAGTACATATCATATGTCTCGTTTTTATTCCACTTTCAACAGAATGAGACCACATTATCATAAACAAATACACGCAAGTGGCTTTGCAGTAAATTATGCATTACAGTAAATCGGAAGCTAATAACATTTTAAAGATAAAAATCAATTACTTTGCATAAATCTTCATTTATGCATATAAAAGTGGTTGATACAATTTATGATTACAAATTATAAGTCATTTATAATTGTCATTCAGATTACATCTAATAACAGGAAAAGCGGAAATAAAAGTCTTATATTGTATAGAATATTGACTAGAATGTATATTGGATTATTAATATGTCCTTAAAACTGTGTAGTCATTATTATTGTTAATGAAACTATAACTCATGTGAACTACAGAACAGTATAATCATAAAGAACATTATTATTCCTTGTTGATAATTATTCATATATTTCATTCATCTAAATAGGTTATCTAAACAGGTTTGTTTAGATAATTTCGATTGTATAACAAATTTTGTCCTCTTGGTTAATGAAATTACTAACTAACAGTTTTATTCTGTTAAAAGTAGTTTAAACGAAAAAAAAAGAAGAAAGGAATTTAATAAAAATACCCAGGTTAGAATGTATGTACTTATGTTTCTGTTACTGTATTGGTTACAGAGAGGATGCTTATCATCAAAACAGGCTGCAGATAAAATGATGATTTGTACTAAAATAAATGTTTGTCTATTCAGTAATAAAATACATTTGGTATACAGGATGTCAAGAGAGTGTCTTAAAGTAAAGTTGTCAGTATAACTGGCTAGTACCAAGTATTATTTAATGATGCTAAATATTCCAACTGATGGTTTTAATATTTTACTTTATTTTAAGTAAATAAACACATATTGATGTTTTGAACGTGTTCTGGAATCTTCCTATTAGTTCGATATATATTGTTGTTCTATATGAATCCTGAGTGGATCGCTTCGGTGCCGTTAAAGTTCATATGTATGATATAGATTGGATTGTGGCTGGCAATTGGATTCTAGGACTCGTGTTTCGTTCAGTTTAGGACTAGTCAGGTGAGTGTACTGAAATAGGAACTGATCAATTTCAGTCTCTATTTAGGCAATGAGTAGATTCCAAAACACTTACGAATTATATGTACGTTCCCGTACCATATGTGCAACTATTTGGCCTCAGTAACCTAGTGATGAATATAGTGGCGTTTAACACAGAACCAGTTGAGTTCGAGTCCCAGTGTGGACATTAACAATGGGATACAGGAATATCCGGCTGACGAGCCCCATATACGACAAGACTCGCCTCCTGAATTCCACTTACCAACCATGATTCGAGCTAAATCATAATCTTAATATTGTCATAAATCAATAATATCCGTCTCAAGGTGATCTATTTGTCTTGTAAAAGAGGTGTTTCGACGCTAACTACTATGCATAGCAATCTAGAATATAACAAAGTAGATAACTGCTACATAATGTATCCCTTTGTAAATGAGGACTATATTCAGATGATAGTTGTATGGCAATTGTTTTTACTAAATGGTGAGATAAAGAACTGTTCAGTGTCAGTTCAGTTACTTTATCACTCCGTTATACGTGGTACATTAGTTGTTTCAAAGACTGGGTAGAATCAAACAAATCACCACTTAATGACAGATCAGAGTGTTTAATTTCAATCTCATACCAGTTTAAACACACGAAATAGAACGGAGATTATATATGCGTTATATTACACCAATTGCTCAATCTGTTGACTGTAGTAATCATCTACAAGAAGAAATTTAGTGACAATAATTATAGTTTACTACTTATAATATTTAAATCTTATTTATCAATGAATAAAATAGTTATTTGAATTAATTAAATCCGTACACAAAATTACACTTGATTTAATTATGTTTATAATTTACAAGTACTTGTAAGTAGTATCGTTAGTTGTATTATTAGTTGAAGTAGTAATAAAGCATTAATCCACTGAAAATTGGATTGGCATTTTAATTTTCAAGAACTCTTTCAATATTATTAATGCTACAAGTTCTACTATTGAATATAACTAAATTTTATACAAGAAAACCGATAAATAAACAAACATAATATAAAAACAATCTAAAAGAATTATGTGCCGGCTATAGTTACTATGCATTTTACAAAGAGAAATCAACTAAAATAAAACGGAAATTAGTTGAAGAGAAAAAGAATCCATAACAACACAGCACAATACAACACAATCATTACCATAATAAAAATAACAAAGAAAAAACAATATTTAGAAAAAGAAGTATAACAAAAAGAAATAGTTGTTTAGTTGAAACTATTTGAGACAAGGAAACGAAAGGAGGCTAATAACAATAATAATAATAATAATAGTAATATGGTTTACAGTATTAATAATGGATGCGTTTGCGCAACAAGCATTGATTCCAAGCATAATATTAGCCAAAAATATAACAATGAATAAAGTATGCTGTCGGAATGAAAAAAAAGGCAGTATACACCAATAAAATAAGTTAATTGTAAACTTCTATATGTTGCCGTTGCTGTTAGTTTTCCATTCAGTACATTGAACATTTGATTACATTATACAATTGTATAATCTATTATATAATATATTCAATATAGTTGTATAATTAATACGCAGTTATTTAACACGTTTCGTTGAACATATACAGTAATACACCTATGGTAAAATGTTCATTTGTACATATTGTTTATTGTCTCTTCCGATAGCGTTAATTATAAATAGTATTATTATGTTATTGAATTGAGGTGGCTTTATAAAGATAAGTACTAAGTTTAGTTGTGTATACTGGACAATGAATGATGTTGGCTGAGTACTAATGAAAACCACGATGAACTGAACAGCTGTTTTTTATGGTGTAGGACTCTTCAGCAGTACACACTATTGACTTCGGAAATGAATCTAACTCAGGGTTTTAATGCGATATTATGTGTTTACTGTTAAATTAACATTATGATGTGTCGTGATAATTGGAACAAAGATACATGATATCAGCTTTGATTATGTCTAAGTATTTTTGCATATACTTAGGCAATAGATAGAAAGAATTGAACTAGTGGTTTCTCCCAGGTTTATCGTGTACATTCTTAGGAACTTATGTCTGAAAAACATTATATTCCTTACAATTGGAATGTCCAGACAACTTTTTAAGATTAAACGTGATATAAATGTCCTGGAAGCATTTAAAATTATTAAGATACAAACAATACCATTACTATTACATATTGCAGAGGTAATCGTTATCATGTGTGTGATTTCCTGTGTACTGTTGACCAAAATCTATTGGTCAAACTGCAGTGTGTTCGTTAGTCTAAATGACTATGCCAAATATTACGAAATCTAGGTTCACGATTTACTGACGGCTGTCATCAAACTATCTTCCGCTTTTAGTACAAATTAAATAAATCCAATTGTTAATAAAATTCACGACAAAAGTATACAGTTGTGAACTTACTGATATTGTGCACCATTGTCTTCTTTTTGTGGTACAATCTTCAATTTAATACTTGTTTGTTTTCCAATAACAATTGATTCACCATTACTTGTGATTGGCTTTTTATCTGTACAGTGCACATAAAGAATGTTTAAACGTTAAATCATACTTCATACTAATCTATTTATTTAATGGATATATGTATACAGTATGTGAACAACGTAGCAATCATCTATAAGTTTGTTTCTAGTGACCAAAATGTAATGCAACTTCTCAATTGATTGATTTAAATGTTGTTACGTAATCATGTAGTTAATAAATGACATGATAAAATAATATGAACTATTTCATTTTTATTTCCTTTATCTCGGGTAAAAATCTATCTATTCTTATGGATAATTGATCAGTTAGTAGTATAGATATGATAAACATGATATTATGATTGTCAGTAATGTAAAAGCTAACTTTCCACACTTTGGCGGTAATTGTAAGACAATGTCATTAAAATATTAAAAATATACTAAGTTTAGATTGTATATATTTAGTTTTATGCAAATGTAATATACTACTTAACTTCAGAATTCAAATACAAAATGAAGTAGACCTAATGAATAAGTACGTGCCAAGTGGTAGTTTTTGGGTAATTAAGGATATTTTAGTTAGTCATATTGATGATTTTATCTTGGTTAACTTTGAGAATAAAGTTATAATTAGCAAATTACACGAATTATGAAAACGACCATAAATCAAACTATACACTAATAGACAAGTAAAGATAATGATACTAGTTCTATCAATTGAATAATGATCATTAAGTTCAAGAAATACAATCACTCGTTGTATTTTATCTGTTCCGACACATAGGCACTTTCTTCATTAGTCGTATCAGGGTAAGATACACAATAGTTTGTTGGCCATAATATTTTTATTCTTTTCAAATAAAGTAAGAAGGCCACTATTCTGATAGAAAATTGAATTCAGGATACTTAGATTGATAAACTGTTCATAAGATAACGTTAAACTTCTTGAAAGATGATTTTTCAAAGGAAGTTAAAGTTGGAACATTTATAAATAAATTAGATAATAATTCCAGAAATTCTTGAACATAACTTGATTATGCATAAACTGATATGAATTTATTCTGAATATAATAAAATCAAAGAGTCAAGTAGATGTGACAGTTTTAGAATATAGAGGAAATGACTCGATTACGATAAGAAATAAAGTAAGAATGTGAGAAAAGAACTCATTAAACTATGGTCATCAATTAAGAAAGGCAGTGCTGTAGCTCCCTTTTTATTAGCATGACAGTTGAAGGTCAACCACTGGTTTCTTCTGAATACAAATGTCAAATGTTATTGTAAATACAATGACTTCAAAAAATTCCAATTATTTATACTTGTATTGTTGATTGATTATGTCAAGTGAGTTCAGTCATATATTTTGTATCAAAGAAGTTATCTTTAATAACTCTAATTTATTCATCACTACTCCAAATTCAGTTTATATAAAACTTCACCTTTGAAACAATTTGATGTTAACTAATGAACATTTCATTTTATTAATGTACCAGTAACTTATTAACATTCTGATCTATCTGAACACATCAGCTAATATGTAGGTGATATGAATCTAAAGAAATGCATTGAATGTCTTCTGAAAATACCATCGATTTATTGTATGAATGGATCTAATTGAGTTAATCCGCATTTATATCCGTCAATTTGCATAATCCTACATATGACAATCAATTGGATAATCGAAAAATTATCATATTTACTACTTGTTTAACATCAAGGAATCATTAATTTTCTACATTCTAACTACTACGACCTTATAGTCACCCATTCATAAATGTTTAACTTGTCAAATGCTTAATCAACCTACTAGACTTTGACAGTTGAAGATTTGTATTCATAGTGTATTTACCAGTCAACAATATGTTGATTTATTCTGCCGAATATAACACAGTATCATGAGCTCTTATACAATTATTTTGAAAATGGCTGTGTGTTGATGAAAATAGATGCATAGAATGTAGTACATTGTTTTAGTTGAGTTGTCTGATTTGGATAAGAGAAATGGTTAATGAAAACATATATTTTATAACTTTTGTAATATTGTTAATGAAAACAGTTATATGCCATCTGTCAATACGTTATTGTACATGCAATCAAAAGGGTGGTATAACGTGACAAGGAGTCAACAATCACAACCTATGTAGTCTATTCTTCATAGTATAGGGACTACTTACTACAAATCGGCGTCCGTTAAAATCTGAGTAACTATGATTGTAAGGTATTAATTCATTTATTTCCAATTGTCACAGGTGTTTTCCATTTTCAATCATTGTAATTTTACTCTGTCGTCTTATTGTTCTGATTTCCGTAAACAACTACCTGAGTTCAGTCGTTAGTGACTTTCTTATTTCTCATCAGTTCTGTATGTTGTGCACATAAACCACTTGCGATTGTCCCTTATTTGCTGGTGTTATTTTTTTTCTCTGTACATTTTGGGAAGGTCGTGGTTATTCTGATACCGTGCCAACAAATTGAAATTTTTGTAGTCAAGTCGTAGTTACAGTATACGTTCGATTACTTCGCTAAGACGAAAGGTCAGTATTACTCTAAATACCAAATCATCTCGTATCCTACCCACACTAAAATATCCAAGGCCATTTCAGAACCATAATCTAAGTTGGCTACTTTAGCCTTTAAACATATCCGCTAAGCATACTGTCGAATAACTTCTAATACATATTACTTCAAATGGCTTTAGTATTAGACACTTTCTTGATGCGTACTGTCACACAATTCATACACTAGTCTGAAAAATCTTATGATTATTGGGATGAATAACAACTAGAATAGTTTAGTATTCAAATTATGCCTACCTTTAAACCACTGGAGTTCAGGTAGTGGATTACCACCAGTAGTAGTACATATTAATTCCAAAAGATGTGCCATATTTACTGGTTGACCACTTTTATAACCAGTGATTTTAGGTGAATCTGGAGGATCTGCAAATAAAAACTTAGATTATAGTATTCAATCATTTAAATTGCAGATAATAATAAGCAGCACATTCAAAATTTGGCTAAATGTAGTACATTTTTTGGAAAAAAGCAAGTTAGTTTATTCTCATTTTTTAACTGAATTGCACCTGTCAGTTACAATTCGACTACGGTAGAACGTTGTATCATGACAATTCATTTTGATTGAGCATATGACAGAGACAACTGAAAAGTTATTGTCATTAACCACAGTAACAAAAACATACAAATATATCTATACACTGTGATTTCACATGTTAAGCTGTTTTGAGTTAATTACCTTAATGGATAATACAACAGATTTAGTTCCTAGTAAAGACATGAAAATTGTAATGCATTTACATTCTGCCGATAAATCATGAACAGAATGAATACTAGTTGTTAGCCAGAATATAACTTAAATAAATCAGATATTCGATATAAATATAAGAATGCCCAATTAAACATCCAAAATATTTATCTTTTATAAATCTAATACACCTAACATTCACATTATGTATTTAGATATTTATATATTTATAATTCCTCAGATTGATAATATTACATCATAATTTATATATTTAAGTTGGATTGTGACTGGCAAGCAGAATCCAGGAAGCGCGTTTCGTCCTATTTAGCAACAGAGACTGACCAGTTTCAGTCCATTACAAATCAAAGGGAAAACACAAACTTATCCTAATTACATATATATGCCCATTGCAGAAGTGTGACTGTCTAGACACAGTAGTCTAGTGGTGAAAGCGGTGGCGTTTGGAACGAAGCAGACTGAGTTCGAATCCCAATGTGAACATCAACATTAGGATGCAGGTATATTAAGCCGATGAGTCGAAACGCGCGTCCTGGATTCCGCTTGTCAGTCACAATCCAACTTAAATATATAACTTGTGTAATAACGCTATATCGAGGCAATCCGCTCAGAATGCACATATGGCAACAGAGACTGACCAATTTCAGTCTATTACAAATCAACGGGAAAATACAAGCTTATAATAATTTCATTACAGTATAATGTTGTTCTAAGGTTAACAGTATGAAATGAAAGTTAAGATTGTTCATTTCCTACGTATAAAGTAATTAAATCTAGTTTTGATAAAAATCAGTTATATTTCCTTTGATCTTATAATGTTTTATCCATTGAATTTTTACTGTCTTTTATGTCTTTTTTCTTTATTTTCTATAAAGTTAGTTGGTGTGAATTCCTGGTTTTCACTAACAGTTTACTACTTATTAGGAGACCGGTTTTCATTATTTTTTGTTATCAATTAGTTAAGTTAAGAAATTGTAATTTCAATGCCAGTCATTACATCACATTAAACATAGTAGAAAAAAATAATTGTGTATTCAGAATATCTCAAAGTGAAGTAGTAGAAGAGCCGAAATGTCTGATTATAACACATTAAACCAATACGCGTTTATCTCTTAATGACATGGGATACTATTATGTAATATCCAAAAGCGAAGAAGCCAGTGGTGTGCACCATTAAGTGAAATTTGGCAGTTTAAATGTTGAGAATTCACCTCAAAGACAAAAGATTCTGGTTTTGATCCTCTGTAGGAATGTTGGTTTACATCGTTCAGGATTGCAATGTGACAATAACAAAGCGGTCTAGTTCATCTCGATTATCAATGATTGTCTAACAAACATTAGTCTGTAATGAAAATTTTAATTACAGTAATCTCCATAGCACATGAGAATAGAATTTACTGCACTCATATGACATTTCATAAATATAAAGAATGTACATTCTATATTAGTTGTCGTATATATCAATCTGAGCAATGATGTGGACTACCTTGTTCAAAATCGTTATGGAGCTAAAATATTCCATAACGATTTCAAGAATATTTATCTTCTGAACTAAGTAGAAAACGTATTAAAGATTATTTATCACCAATGTATCGCATGTTTACACAGTATATGCAAACCTAATATTTGATAGAATTTACACATGTTTTCAATTAGCCTATAGTCTCTTCTGGCATACTATTGGCTATCAAATTTTATTTATAATGTAGTTAATAGTTAATTTCACAAGACTGATCACAGTACAATCAACCTGTAGAAAATCTATAAGAGAACCCTCGGTTATTTAATCTTTTTGTCTGTACATTATGTTAATATATAAAACCTAAACATTGAATATGCCTCTGAATAACAACCTCTTGAGATTATATGTAGATATTCTACTGTTTATTATCTCGTCACCAACATATATGGAAACAAAACAAATACTTTCTATGAGGGGGAAATTACTGATTTGTGATTTCAAACCTAGTGAGATAATACATTTGTCATTTAAATTTGTTTTGATTATGATACGGACGAAATCAAAAGAATCTTGTGAGGAACATATGGAGATTTGGCTTCTTACAGGTTCTAGGATGCTGGATAATCATGTATTAATGTATTAGAATAGAATGCAAGGTGTGTTACTAAATGTAGTCAAGATTGACGGGAATTTATTTGTGACAAATGAAAAATAATGCAGAAAGATGCGGTAATAATTAATGAAAAATGGAAATATATAATCATAATTAAGTTAAATTAACGATTGTGTGTTTACACGGGATGGTTTGATCGTAAGTCGGCTTAATTTGTTTTGAATCAATCTTTCATTTGCAACGAGCATGAAAGATTTGTCACATTATCATTCTGTTTACATTAGTTAAGTTGGAAAAGTTTGATAGTGACTGCTACTTCAAACTGGAGTAATAAAGATGTAGGTTGTTTGTTCAAATTTTTAAAGGGATTCCTCTGTATGAATAAGTTGTGCTTATTTCGATATGATTATCTTTAGACAGATTATTGTTAAAGTCGAAATCACAAGCCATTAAACGAGAGTCGAAACCAGGACACATTATTTTGATCATAATGAATGATTTTTAACCTCTAACATCTAAAGTGCTATGTGGATTGCAAACATGGAGATATGTAAATAAGTATTCTGTCAGTATCTAGAAATAACTACAAAACGAAATATTATGATTTTTAGAGAGACTTACGGATAATGTCTAAGCGTATTCTTGAGTCAATTCGTGTATCGCCCACACTCCAGACGAGACAATCTATATAACTTCTGTCATCTTCGGGACGAACAGTAAGTTGAATCCTTGATTCTTGATAAGAACTTTCACCATCAGGTGTTTTGAAGGTAACTGACTTGTCAACAAGTTGTTTGGGAGGTGTTGTAATACTATCACCAGCTGCTTGAAATAACCATTTAATAGTTGATTGGCCATAATATGGAGAAGTTTTACAAATGAATGTCTTTATTTCACCAGCACGAGCATAAGCTACTTTTTCTCGACGTCCGCTAGTATGATCATCATCAATACTACCAGTTTCCACTGAAATTGTGACATTAGCTGGTGCATCTAATAGTGAATGAAAGTGAAATATCAGTTTTTTTAACTATTAATTTTAATAAAAATAGATGAGGCTTGTAGAAATAAGAATTTCAAACACGTAAACTGGGTTTTATGGAATCAAGATCTAAAAGCCAGATTAATCAAATAATCAACGTAAAGACACCGTATTGAAAATGTATGGTTAGTCAGGTTATGCCAATTTTAAATTTTCATGCAAGTAATAATGTTTATAGGTTGTACCTTATGTTGATAATAATAAAATCGTGTTAGCATTATTGAAGCCATGAATTAATTTACACTGAATGCTGAGTTTCTGTGAAGACTTAAATCTCCTGGAAAAACACCAAAATGAATTCTAATAAATGAATAGGATTAACATTGATAACACAGATTCTATACACAGATAATTGAGCAGTTGTAAACTTTAGTTGTTTACCTTAATATCAGTGAAGTATCAAAGAAAACCGTGGAATACTGGACTGCTGTTTCATCCTGGTATGAGATTTTTCAGCAACGCACATTTCTATCACAGGATCAGGCTTTGAGCTATCAGATCTCAAGGTGAACGCTTAACTATTTGAACCAATGGGCTGGGATTCGATGATAAAATTCCCATTTTCATTAATCTGTGAGAAAGCTGAATGACCATCCATTGTCATTGGTGATCTCTTAAGCACTAACTATGAGATCTGAATGGCCTGGGTTCGACTACATGCTAAATCAAGAGTGTACACTACTGGTTTGTCCAATACTAGGAGGAAATAGTTGTCCAGTACTCCTTGGCTCTCAGTGATACCTAACCAACACTTCTCTGTAACGGGCATAAGCAACTAATCTTATTACCTATTGACACAAATTAATTTCAATTCCATTAGAAACTTTGTTAACTCAAATTGATGGTGTATTCTAAAACTCAACAACATCAGAATACCACAGAATATTTAAAAAATATATGACGTTTCATAATTTTTTGTTATTAATGAGAGCCTTTATTATAAATTATTTGTAGATAAATGGTGCATACAATTCTTCATGTTTCGTCACTTAGATTTATAATATTGAAGAAAGTATATAAAGTCTGGAAGGAATAAATATACTAAGAATATTTCAATGAAATTTTCTTGAAGTAAAGTTAAATAGTTATGCATCGACATGCATAAACATTATTAAACGTAACTAAATGTGTAGTGAGTTCTGAAGTTAGACGATATCAGATACACTCAATAGTTTTTTTGAAATGTTTGAAGGAAAGTAAAAGACCATATGATTTTAGAAATGTTAAGTGTGAATGGGATGTTATTCGAATCACCTTCATACAGACTATTGGCTTTAGATAATTTTAGAATACATGTACTCGTAATAAATAGAATATTCATCTGGTAACATCAGATTATTACAAAGGTGAGGTTTTAAATAGATTGAAAGTAGTGTATTTATGAGTGAATTACATGATTATTTTAAAAATTATTGATGATAAGTAGTAGATAACGGAAGGTTACGTAAAGTAGACAACAATAAACAGCTGGCAAGGTGAATTGCAAGGTAGTAGGTAGCAAGGTGTGATCGTAATTACATAGGAGACATGAAGGCAACCAAAGAAATCTTGTCTAAAATTAACTTGGATCAAGGAAATCAAACGACGTCTAAACAGATGATTTAAGGTAATGCATATATTATAAATGAAGTTCTGCGTTTTCACCAGATAAAGTATTCTCTCTATCTAAACACTTTTTTGGACAATGTGAAAAGAATTCATTCTAAATAGAATCCAATTACTATTCTGGAATGTCACTTCCAATGAATAATATACATTATTTGAATATGCAATCAATAATACCAGTTTATTGTATACATTTGATGATAAGATGTAACACAGGAATGTCAGAATAGAACTTAGTGAAATGCTTTATTAAGGGAATTCAAATCGATTTCTCATCCAAATCTTTACAAACTACCTCAATTAAATTATTCAGAAGTAGGACGTAACGCGCGTCCTGGGTTCCACTTGCTGGTCACAATCCAACTTATATAATTCAGAAGTAAAGCCTGAAAACTTGTATTGATTTTTTGTGAAAGCTTAATTTTGTTAAACATTCGGCATATTACTTAAATCAATATGATTTTGTACTCAGTTTGCAAAATAATCAATTATGTTAACTTTTACAAAATATATTTGGTGATATTTTTCTTAACTAATAATCATTATGAGTTAGTGGGTACATAAACCAGTGCGCTTGCAGTGCTTAGCATAAACCCCGTCTTCCGACCACACATCAGCCCCAGTAACCTACAAGGTTAGAATAAATGTGGTCATATGAAAATGTATTACAAGAAAACTGGATCATTAATGTTTTTCAATTACCATGGCAATGGAAAGTTAACTATGAGTAAAATGAATATATTTGTAAGAATCAATTACCAATACAATTCAATGTAAATGAGATTTCCTAGATCTCGTGTAGTTCAAAGTCTTAAACCTAACCTTTTGTATTCAAAAAATGTCAGAGCATAACATCAATTGCTTATTCAAATATTGTACACTATCCATTTAAGGTAAAATTCCTAATTGGAAGCCAGATTTTATTTCTAATGAATCTTCGTCATATCATTATGCTATTAAATTGTATTCAATAATTTCTCGAAAAGTCATCCAATTTACTTATGTATACTTCATATTCAGTTTACTTACAACATCACCTATAAATCGATCTGATGCTACCTAATGGATATTTCATTTATTAATGTACTAGTATTACCATAGTATTCTGAATTATTTAAAGTCACTAGTCTGTTTGTAGACAATATGAATAAAACTCAAATTCTGTCATTTTTGGCTATCATTACATATTTACATTGTTGATTGATTATGGTAACAGTAAACACTTAGTTATATATACAATTTTGACTTCTGAATTTTGATGTTTTGTAGTTGGCTTGATCTGTAAACATTCAAGACAATATGAGTTCTACCAATCTTTTCTATCTTTCATAGTACAAACTTAGAACTATAAAGTGAAGCGCTATGACATATGACTAGATTTTTTAAAAAAATTCACTTAAATTAGTCGCGTTTAAGTAATAAAATAAACACGTACAAGAAGAAACTACTTAACTGTTTAATAGAGGAATAAACATCATTCGCGAATTTATATTACATTGAATTAAAGTAAAACTAATTCGTACTCGTTAAGTTAAGAAGATCCACAGAAGACTGACTTATAATTTGTTATTTGTATTCTTTGTATATTGATATCTGCAGGGTATCGCTGAATTCCTAAGAAAACAAGACACCGGTTTTGTGCTAAATTTAGATTTCCTAATAAAGCACAATGTTAACTCTGCATAGAAATTGAGCCCGAAATTTCAAGTCTCTCAGCAATCGTTTACACATCAATATCACTAGATTGGTGTCTAGTAGAGGAATTCCATCTTCAATAAATGTCTGATAGAGCACAAAGATCATTGAGTGCATTAATGTTAAGTACCGTGTCCATGGCTTTTATTAAATCCGATTGAATTGAGGTGGTTTTGTAAACATAAATAATAAGATTGGTTTCTTATATTCCCCATATATCGATGTTAATTAGGTACCATCGAAATCCACGGGGAACTGGACATCTGCTTTAATCTAGTGCTAGACTCCTCAAGGGTGTACATTCCTCATTCAACAGTGGCTTTGAACAGAAGGCTCTCAGGTCTCATATTAACTCAACTATATAAACTACTTTGCCTGTCAATATTCAATAGTAAGATCCCCACCTGTCATCAATATATGATCTAGTACGAGTTATGACATCACGTTTGAAAGTATTTACTTCAAATAAAAGCTACATAGTTGTTTAGTATTTCCTAGTTTTTCATAGTATTCAACTAAGATCATTCTGTGAAAAATACAAACAATATTTTCATAAAGCAAAAAATTTTCTTATTAACTATTTATTATATAACTTAATGATTATAATCACTGTGATCTTATTGTTATCATTAAAATGATCCTAAAAAATCCTAATGTATTCGTATAGTGTATACAAGTTGTTTCTATATCAACAAAATTTTTATTTAAATTCTATGCAATTAAATAAAACAAAAAATAATAATAATAATAAATGATAACAAAACAGATTCCAATGAACTTTCGAACAAAAACTACAAAAAGAAAAAGAAAAGAAAGAAAATCTAATTTGATTACATACACACAGAACTAATTAAATTATTCACATTTGACTAAAATTATGTTTGATTCCATAAAGAACATTATCTAGTTAGTGAATAAAAAAGAGGAGAAAAGAAGAAAAAAGTCTTATAAGGTTGATTGATTATCAAATAGAGGTGGAAAAGTTTTCCTCTTATGTCTATTTTAATTCTGTTGAAAAATTAGATGATTGATTATGTAAAAAAAAAGGAGGGCGTGAATTGAAGAGAAAGCATGGTTCACGAGAAAAAAAAAAGAAACTTGACAGTGTATTAAGTAAATGTAAATATAATCGTTTTGGTGTAATTATTTTTAATGTCAGTTAGTTGGGAACAGAATTCTTATTAGTTTGATAATGTTTTAAGTATTGAATGTATAACTTGCCATGATCTAGCTAAGATCCATTAAGCTAATCATCACCATAACCATACAATCATTTACTTGATGCAATGCACATGTAGCTTTAACTATTTTTATGTCAATTTCTATAACTTAAGTTTATCCTATCCAAATAGTACTCTCTTTATTCACACAACGCACATTCTGAATTGTCCTAGCCAGCCACAGTGTATTTTAAACAATACTTGTGAAATATTGCTATATCGAAGTAATTCATTCAGGTTGCACATATAGTAACAGAGACTGATAAACTCCAGTAAGTAACAAATAAACGGGAAGATACAAATACATTCAAATTATATATATATATATATATATATATACGCAGCACAAGTGTGACTGTCTGGATTGAGTAGCCTAGTGGTGAACGCGATGGTGTTTGGCACGAAACAATCAGAGTTTGAGTCTCGGTGTAAATATCGACACTGAAATACAGGTACATCCAGCTAACGAGTCCCAAATGGAATGAAACGTGAATCCTAAATTCCGCTTACCTACCACAATCCATTTCAAACAAACAATTGAACTGATTATAAATTTGACTATTATTGTTATTACAATGTGACGAATTTTAATTTTTTTATTACTCACTCCATTTTACAAAGTTTTAACTAGTTTATTTCATTAAGGCTTTAATTATATACAATAGATCTAATTGTATTTTGTCACCACCCGATCTCCTATGTCACCCATATACATAGATATCTATATGTATTTGTTCAATAATCCTATTATATCAATCGTCGTTTGGCAATCTACTTAATAATCATTATTTCAACATTAAAATTGATATTTATAAATAACGTGGAAAAAAATTATTTTATCCAATTTTCCTTGAAAACTAAGTGATGTTGTATTTGCCTTAGAACTAAATGTTTTTGTGACTATCAGTTTTGAACTCATAATTGTAGAACCTGATAAGCATATAGCGAAGAGAATGCCCTTGGTTCTAATGTCTTTGTCTAAATATACTAAACCTTCCGTGGTAAATAACGAACCAACTTCCGGATGAGGAAGAAATTATGAACAGGCTCTGGAGGTAGATAGGACAGACATTGAAAGAATCCTCAGAATGCATCACAAGACAAGCGCTAACTATAAATCTTTAAGTCCTAAGACGAAGAGGAAGACTAAATAATACATTGTGCCGAGAATCGGAGGGAGATATGAGTAGAATGAAAAGCACCTGCAGAGAACTAGAAAGAAAAGTCCAGGATAAAGTTAGGGAATTCTGGTAGGCGGCCTTTGTCTACCCATTGATTGATAGATTGATTCATATACTAAAGGTTACTTCAATGTGAAGAATATGGTATCTTTTGAAATTAATTTGTACATAAGCTTGTTAAAGAGGAGACTGAATAAAATAAATCTATTAAGAAATAATTATGGGTAACTAATACTTTTTAATCAACTTATAAAACGTAAATGACTTGAGTATGACTATGATATGATCGGTAACATTTTATTAGCTGAAGTAAGTACTCTTCAAATGCAATGATTAGTATAAATCTATAAATAAAGACATAGTAAGCCTAACATGAAGATACAACCAGGACCATTTGAAATTATATGTATTTATTAAAGCTTCAACAAATAAATACAAAACCTCATCAAAACATCCAGTTAATAATATACCACTGAAATGAAAAAAGTAGTAGTTAATTTGTGTAAAATTAACTAACCAAACTATTCAATATAACTTTATATGCTTACGTTTATTCATGGCTTTGTGATACTCACTTTACACAGTAATTGTGTATCAGCAAAATTACCAGTCATCCATGAGGAGATGGTAGACAAAGAATTCTAGCTAATCGGAATAGTTTCGGTTTGACTGTGTTCCCTGAGCTGGATGGTTTAGTTGTAGAGAATTCATCATCATTTTGGCTGACACAACTCGGAGAAAACTTATGATAGAAGTAAGTTAAGTAATATTTTCCGAAAGTAACTAATAGATTACTATGTCGGTTTTGAATTTGATCGGATTTTGTTGACACTTGGTCTGTCATCTTCGCATATTTGTTTTGAATCCATTACTTCTTGACCTCATTCATAGTATTGTAGTTGCTTATCAACGTCGATGAAGTAATCTGTTACTTACATGTGAAAAAATTTACTTAGCCCACTTCTATCATAAGTTTGTTCCGGATGAAGTCGTCTAGAATGTTGGTTAAATCTCTACAACCAAACCATCCAGCTTAAGGAACTCAATCAAACCATAAGTCATTCATGTTTTATAAATAAATAGACTGATAATATTGCATTTCTCATTATCTTGTGGAACTTCAGACCATTTTTAACCTGTTATTTTCTACTTAATTGATGCAGTATCCTCCAACCAAAAGTGGTTATGCGAAGGTCATGTTGAATCGCGTTCTGAATTTTGTAAACTTCAAAGCTAAATTTAAGTGTATGTTGATTTCAAGTTAAGTATCTGTAACATGTTGCATAATATGTTATGCAATTTTACCGATCAGTCCTACAACTTATAATTTATGAATTCACTATGTATAGGTCCATAATGAAAGATTTAACTTACTTCATTTTTTAATAGTTATTTTTATTCAACAAAATTTTTGTTGTATGATCTATGCTTTCATTCATGTGATGTTATTAGAAATTAATGCGTCATTTAAAATACAAGGTATATTATAATATACTACTATAAAACAAAAGGAACAATGTTCTATGATAATCTATACTTATATCGTATTCCATATATTATACACTAGAATGAATGGAATGTTAATACTAGGTTACTTTTGATCAACTCCATGACACTGTAAAGTAACGGGAATATTCTAAAGCAAAAACCAAGTTTCTTAGTAATGTGATTTTAAGGCGCTACACCTGAGCACTAATATTATGTTGATAAACAAATTTCATCTTTTATGAAAAAACTAGGATGACTAGTGACATGTACATACTTTCAAGTTTAGCGTTTTATTTCAAATCAAGTAAATTATCACATAAATAACATCAAAATGAAGTCTACCTATTGACTGTGCTAGGAGAGTAAAGTCCAACTAGACTTATATATTAGTCAGATGAATAAAAAAATATTTATGCGGATTGCTTATTCAACTAAATCTGATAACAAGGTGACTTAAGTAACAGTAGTTGAATTTTGGCGGTTTAATAAAGATAGAAATAAAGTTTGACTCATTGTCGAACTGTATCAAAAATCGATGGAAGCAAGAATATTACCATCTAAACTTTTGCCAGTCGTGAGGCTGACTAAGTGTTAGCAGTGAGACTGAGTTTGATTTACTTGAGGAATTAAGGGTGTGTAATGTTGAAGAGTCCTACACTCAGACAGCTGATCAGTTCACTCTGGTCTTCAGTGGTACTAAATAAACATTAATCAATGACTAATATAATGGATTAAATTTGCTTAACAACAGTTGACCAGATAAATACTAATCCCTTACATATTACGTAAGAATTAAAGTGACCAATGAAGTCTATAATAATTGGAGTAAACTTAATTGATTTACGTTTAATATAAACTTTATCGGTGGCTTTAATTTGACTCAACTATAAAAACAGACTGCTGTCACAAATAAATTTAGAGTGGTTTTTGTAAACGAATGAATCAACTTATATTTGGGATATCGTGTCACAAATATTGCAGTTGTTCGCGTGTTCCTTTCAACAATTTACTTCATATAGCTATATAACTGCTCTACCATATAAATGGTGAATAGACTTTGGTGCGTAGGAGATTAACATATACAGACTAATGATTAAGTCACTTCTTGCACTGATTTACAGATTTCCAGTTCTTGGTTTACAATACTTGTATCAGGGAAATAAGTACAAGGTATCTACAAATAAATTCTTCATGGACACCATATTCCAAGAAGTTTCAAAAATTCATCAACTTTAAAACGCTGATCACTAGTTTATAAGTGAAACGACGTATGTTTAGCCCTCCAACTTGTTGATGAATTTACATGTCTATAAATTAAGCACTATTCGTTGACTTTATCATAATGACATGGAATGCTTCTTAAAAGTGATTAGTTAAACAAGTGGTTAGTTAGATTGAAGTCACTACTTCCATTGTGTACTATCATAGACATTTAAGTCACTTTGATTATCATAATTATCACTGTGTTCTCTGGTATAAATCTAAACTATTTTCTCTTTGCCTATATACATACATAAGTAGTAGGTTGAAATGCATGCATATTGAATATAAGTAGTAAACTTAATTGTAACTAAAAAAGGAAAACTTGAAGATAAATAATTTATCTATATTTAGGATACAAATATACATATTCATAATATTTTTAGATAGATGGGTGGGGTGGGGGGGGAGAGTTAGAATACGACTAGAACATCAAATTAAAGAATTACGCTTATAGGTGCGTATGTGTTTGTTTGTTAGGAGTTATCCATAGATATGTTGAAAGACAGTTGATTGTATAGATTGTAGGGACAACGGTAGACTACGTAGGATACAGGATATGTATTTGTCATTTATTGAAAGTAGTATCATCTACTTGAATAATACATTGTTTTTGCTTATGACAACTATGCTAACAAAAGTCAACTGATATGTTAATGTAGCGTAACCACGAATAATAATCATAATAGTGATAATAATAATAATCTAATAGTAACAATAGAAATCAGCAGATACTTAAAGACAAACAAGTAACACGTCTATTGAATGAAATCAAAGCGAAACAGACATTAGAACAAGCAACACAAAGTATTCCAGTTTGATTTAACTCAATAATTGCATTTATTAGCATGATATTCTATCTCTTTCATTAATTTATCCTAATTTGATGTAACAAAATAAAGTCAACTAGTTAAACAGTGAATGTATAACAGCATGATTTTGCTTAATCAGAGTGTTTAACTATGCTGGATATGAGGTACCTATGCACCAATGGCATCGAATTCTAGTTAAGTGATTGCACAAATTAACCAAATTTAGAAATGCAAAGGATTGGGAACCAAATATGTGGTGTAAATGTTGAACAAACTTAACATCTAGTAATGTTATGGATGTTTACTTCTAAGGATCTGTATATTAGAACAAAGTAGATGTCTATTAGCGCCCAATTTTCAATAAATTTGTAATGTAAGTTAGAATGTACGTCACACAATGTCGTATTCATTCGTTGCAAACTGGTCTCATTTATGTACCATTAAGAACCGGGAAATAATAAACGGCTGTTTCTTTCTAGTATTTGACATCAAAGTGGTACCTCTCCGCGATTCCGTTCATATTGGGAAAGAGTCAGTTATAGTCAGTAAATGAACACAGAGCTACACTGAAAATTGATTGGTGGAATGCCAGCCTAGTGTTGTCTATTGTTGACATATCGCCAAGAGACCTGAAAAACCCTGGATTTAATTCACAGATAAGGTTTTAAGTGTGAATAGATGAAGAATCTCACAATAAAACAAAGTAGTAGTCTAGTTTTTCCTGGTTTTCGGTGGGACAAGACCATGATCTCTTAGTCTCAAATAAATACAACACTTTTAATACTAATCTCCAGAAAATCATACCAGCTTAAATACCTCACCTTTGTCATGTAGCTCTCAGTAGCATACATCTGTGGTATTAATCTAACAATTATTACATTAGACACTTATAGAGAAAGAAATCCTCACTTGAAAAAGTTGCTATAGGAGAACAAATCTCATAATTATGCTGTTTAGATGGAATATTAACTAACAAATTGTAAGTCAGAATATTTCTTTTTTATTCAGCACAGCCTAATTTCTTATAAATTAGGACACTACTGGTAAAGGATGAGATATCAAGAGTAAATCTATATTAACTGTGTGATGTACGTGTATTCACTTGAAGCAAGAGCATGCACGCTAATCAGAATAATGACCTTTGAAATAAAATTGAGAAACGACAAACTACACAGGCTAAGACATTTACTGAAAACAACTAAATAATAAATGACAGCTTTTTTCGGTGCTAGAACATTGTATACACTTCATGTTTTGAATGGTAGAGAAACCTTAAGACCACAAACTTGATCATTGGTGAAAACCCAAATAGCTGGAGGCTACTTCAAACTAGCTACAGTGTTCGGTTTATTGGACCCTTTTCAAATATATATCTCTTTTTGTTCGAACCTATACTACACAAAGCACATACTATCATATTAACCAAACCTTCATAATTATCTGGCACATATGAATAAACAATTAATATGAATTGCACAAGGTTAACTAAAAGGGTATTACTAAATCTATAATGACGATTATTCAGGTGAAGTTAAGGTTCAAGTCGAATGCTTAACAGTAATTCCGTGATCATTTATTTCCTTGCCACAATCAATTAACTATCTATCAATGAGTACAAAGGTTTAACTGTGCAACTAGGTTGATAATTATATCAAGTTAAATAAGGCAAGTATCTATTAAAATGAATCGATTAGTCTTTTTTTGCTTTTTCTTTCACTAATCAAATCTTGTTCTAGTTAACTTATTTTGACCTATGGCTCACTTTAAGGTGTAGTGTACACAAGCATTCAGATTATTATGAAAGATGGTTACTGTAACTTATTAAGAATAGTGCAGCACAAGTCTCGTGTATAAACATCATTTCATTTATAACATGAAGTAATATTTACACTGCAACATCTGTAGACTGACAATTAACTATCTGATACTGATTAATTACTTGTGTTTTTGTGATTTACACTAAGAAAGGATTTTAGCTAGACAAAGTTTAAAACCAGGAATAACTGAATATACGTTGCGTCTTAGTATAGGATTACTTAACATATTACGTTCATAATTTCTGCTGGAGGTTGGACACATATCAGGATGCCTGAAGGTCATGAGTTTGGATTCCTAGTAAAGTTTTAGATGTTTACAACTGTGAAGTTCTAAACTAAGACAGAACAGCTTCACGGTACTTCATGATTTTCACAGGTTTAAAACTATATAGTCCAACATATATAAACAACTTATTACTACTTTTTGTTTATTACTTAAACTGTAACCCCAATTGTCTTATCGTTTACCGAGATTTTTATATCGTAAATTTAACAGACATAATAAATCAAAATATAAGATACGAAAGAAACATATGGCTTTTACATTAACGATGAAATATACTTAACCAAATTACAACAGAATGCAAGATTATTAATACCTATTGTGTAGTTTCTTTCAAGATGTATTTATTATAAATAGGCGTCTGTTAGAATATCACTTCTAAACAGTTGAGTAGTACACACAGAATGCATTATTTCCTCATGACACTTACTAGTCTCGTACTGGGCAATGAAGTACTTAACGCATTAGTAATGAATTCATGAAAAATAGCGAAAATAAGTGTTGTTAAATTAAGTTTGTTTTACTGATATGATATAACAAAAATATCCTAACTTTATATATAAACATTTGAAGTATCCAAAGAGTTCTTTGAAGCTAATCTACAGTGTCAACATAATAAAGTATATTTTATTATTCTGTTATATGAGTAAATTAACCGTGATAAACATATAGGCGTTAACTACTTATGGTATTTGTCGAAATCACATGAACACAATAAAGCATGGAGGCGATTTGATTGCATATTACACCGTCAGTAATTGTGAATGATTACTCCACGACAAGCATACAGCATTCATCAAAATAGTATTTTATATCAAGATGGGTCACTAGTAAGTAATATATCAGACAGAGTGCAGTATAAGAAAAAGAAAATGTTATAGTTGAAATGCCTTTACTCAGTTTACCCATAAGAAAATCATCGTTTCCACTCACAGACCACTTTAATGCAATAAGAGTACAGTATTTCTGACTGTATTGTTTAATAGGAGATAAATATTTTACATTGTCAATAAAAAATTATAGTTTGTAATGGCGTTGCCACTTTTAAGACACTTAAACGACGATAAAGAGAATTATTTATGTTACTGAAAGCTGTTAGGTCACTTTAGTGACATAAATTTTAGTGTTAACTAGAATTATATTGATATTACTAGTCAATACCATGAATAGTATTTCTAGTCCAATCATCTCGATTTTATTCCTTGATTTATGTTTAAGAATACTGTAAGATTGGGCAAAACGTGATGAAAGGAAGGGCATTGCCTAGGGTAACGTTGGACAAAGAGTTACAAAGCTTCAAATCCTTCTTAAATTTTGCTTAATGTTTTAGGTACTACTTTCTACAACATTATGTGATTTGACACAGACATTTAGTTCATTAGTTTAGGGATAATTTTTATTATTAAACCTATTTCTTAACATGAAACCTGAGACAAAAACTTATTTCTAACACTAAAACGTTAATTTTTACTGAAATTCTTAGTCTTTAGCCTAAAAACTAATTTTGAATACGATATATTGTCTGTGGCATGCATATGGGCTTAAAATTACCTCCGCTTTGACGCCAATAGTGTGTCTCCCATTGGTTAATTGCTCGTTCCTAGACTGTACTCATGGAGATATATCACTGGTAAAGCTTTTGCTAAATGTGATGATTTTAGTTAGATGATGTTACTTAGAGAACTACTATAAATTAAAAAGCATAAGACAACTTTTGTATCCTAGTTTAAACCACCTCAACAGCGTACTACACATCAACGTTTCGAGCCTACTAACTACAGGTTTTACGATAAACACTCAGTTTTCTTATTAAGGGATTTACATTATAAAACTTAGTGGCCTAGCATTTTTTTACTGTAACCTCAGTTATTTTTTCAGTCTTATAGGAACTAGTTTATTTTACATACTATTCTCAGTGAATACAAATTATGTTTTCATTGTAATATTCTAATCATCTTGACATATTGTATGCAAACATTTCTATGTGTAAACTACGTGTTCAGTAACAATATCATTAATATTATTATTATCATTGTCATATGTCAATATTTTTTTACAGTTGATTACATCTTGTAACAGATTGTCAAAATAGTGTGCATAAAGGAAACGGATGTGTGTAATGCATGTTCTAACACATTTGAATAGTCCAACCTACAATTTGTTTAACTACCTTTATCTGGTAGAATTTTCTTCTCTGTAAGTTGAATTCCAATGGTAACTAACACTAACAAATACACACTATGTCATTTTTTATCTAACAATACAATTTACAGGATTCTTTCCCCGCCCCCTCCCCATCCTACATCCCATATCTAAGACACGCCTATAGTTTTCATTATGTAAGATTAAGAAATTAAGTTTTCTAATTCACTGAAGATCAATGGGTTATTACTTACTCATTGGTTATGTTACCTGAGATTTAATTATTTCAATATGTCAGTGAAAAATCAACATTTTATTAAAGATGCAAACATTACCGCAATAAAGGATAAACATCACATGATTAAAAAAATGTAAGTGTTCAACTAGAACTTTTGGAAAATATTGAGTTACAGAATTTGATATCACGAATTGATCTGAGCTAGTCAACCAGTAAAACGCAAGACACCTATTTCCCCCCCCCCGGTACTGAGTGTTTTAGCAGTACATATCTGTTACCCTACCACGAAATCAAGCACAGGACCCTTAGGCTTCGCGGCTAACGCTTAACCATTAAACTACTAATCTGACATTTAGGAATTGATATTTATAACTCAGCCTTCCAATGTCAGCTCCTGGTTTCTATTAGTTGCTGATGAGTAGCAGTTGATTTAAGTGGTTTGGATGTACGAATATACTCACTTCTTTGTAATAGCTCATTATATTATCTTGATTATTCATCGTGATATTCTTTTAAACAATTCTTATAACCTTACTTTTAGACTCTCATATGAAAGTTTTTATATTGTTAGATTTAGAAATTAGATGATGGATTTAATTTAATCCTTCAGCTAGTTATCATGCATTACGGTTGTTGTGTACATTCCAGTACTTCATGGCTTACTATAGCTTACCCATTAAATTTTATGAGATAAATAACTAAGAGCACTAATTCACAATGAGGAAAATTCACATGATACTTTTCCTGTAGTTGTAAGTGATAATAGTAATTTATCGGCTGGTTTCAATTCAATACTAGAAATCCGTAATTCATGATGTATTTACAATAATTTTTCATCAATATAATATGACAACATTTACTCAAATCCAGTTAATGACTAAATCATCTCAGTCAAATCTTTTATCTTGTTCATTTATCCTTTGCGGATATTTACACCCTTCAGTTAATTTCTTCTTGGGTTAAAGATAATTTCACTTCTATATAATGAAATTCATAGAGAACTGCAGAAGTTTAACGTTTTCGTATGTTTTTCTAACAAATTGATATTATAGTTCAATTGGGGTGGTTATTTTTGTGGAGAATGGTTATTTTATTTGATTGAATACATCACAGATTTATGTCGTCAGGGTACCATTGAAAACCAGGAAGCACTGGACAGCTGTTTCGTTCTAGTGTGGAACTCCTCAGCAGTGCGCACACCAGACTCCGCACCAGGGGCTTCAGATTGACGCGAACGCCTAACCATCTGCACCACTAGGTCGGCATCCAATGGTAGAATTCCCGATTCCATCAATTTGTGATATGTAGCGCGACGATCATCCATTGTCATTGGTGATGACTGACCAAGTGGTGCAGATGGTTAGGCGTTCGCGTCAACCTGAAGCCCCTGGTGCGGAGTCTGGGGTGCACACTGCTGAGGAGTTCCACACTAGAACGAAACAGCTGTCCAGTGCTTCCTGGTTTTCAGTGGTACCCTGCCAACATCAGTCTGTAATATATTCAATCAAATTGATATTACTACTAACCGTTTCGAACGACTCATATAGTGAATTAAGATAAAGTTTCACTTAATTTATACACTGGATGTATACGGGCATCATTATACACTGTAATATTTGACTCCAACCAGTACATGCTAGTTACGATATATCAGTAGATTAGTTATCACAGTGGACACTTCATATACTGGTTAGTTGGATGTTGAGATGGCAAGTAAAATGATTCTATGGACTATATACTTAATGTTGTTATGTATTGTGTTCATAGCTTCAACATAATCTGTTAAAGGAAATAAAATTTTTAAAGTGCGTAATAATACTAAGACTATTGAAGAATAGATCTTACGTTTTACATAAATTGTTATACTTGTTAGATGAGCAGCACCAACAGGATGTCCAGTTTCACAAACTAGTTTAGCGGCATGATATTTTCGAGTAATTCTTTGAATGATCAATGTATTCACCAACTGATCTTTCTCTTTAGATAGTGTATAATGTAGTGGTTGAACATCTTCAGAAATAAAATCACCATTTTGCAAATGATTCAACTGTTCTGACATAAGTTGTTTTTGTGATGGACTACCATTATCTAAACTTTTTAGATATGCTTCAACAGATGTATAATCACTGAGTCTGGCACCGCCTCTACCACCAATCCCACTTATTCTTTGGATATCATCATCATCAACTTGACTTGATTTTATCAACCATCTCCAAAATAGTCCACCTAATGGTTTACCAGGAGGTGAAGAAACACACACTGCACGTAATTCGTCACCTTCTAAATAAACATGATTTGATTCAGGGGTTACAATTTTTGGAGGACCAGGAGGAGCTGTAAAATGTAAAATAATGTAAATGCAAAAGTCAGATATTCAGTGAACAAGTTTTTTTTCTTGAATTTTTCCAACTTCAAGACGAGTAGATTAATAAAGAGAGATTCGTAAATATTTTAATTGAAATTACATTTAACAGTACTTTATGATGGTTTAATTAAAAATCAATAAAAACAATCTATCATATGACTTACATGATGCGTTTAAGCGCCAATTTTGATTTTTTTTTTACCTAAATTATTCTAGATGACCTTACTAGACTTCTACGCATAGTTATTTTATTCACTTTCTACATTACAGACTATTCATCTCCATTCCGAAGATCGAATACATAAGAACAATATCCAACTAATCAACCTACACTATAATTCATTATTATGATTATCAAAGTGTTGAAATTAATTTCTGTTTCATTGAATTTTTTACTGTTAACCACTAGAACGTTCAATCAATAATTTTCCGCATTTTTGTTTATGAATTATAAAATGGAGTGGTGGTAGAGAGGGGGTGTTAGATAAGAAGGGGGGGGGAAAGAGAATTTAATCAGACAAATATATAAAACAAACAAACAAATAATCATAATGAAAAGAAAAAAAATATTTATTTATTAAACCGGTAAGATGAAAACTGTTTTGTTCTTCATTAAAATATGATATGAAGTTTGTGAATTATACACTCACTCATCGATAAACATTCTGAAAGTATAATGTAGAAATGAGTGATAAATAAAAAAAACGGTTTCAATAAACTGTTTATGGTTGAATTGGGATGGTTATTTTTGTGGAGATTGGTTATTTTATTTGATTGGATATATCACAGATTGATGTTGGCAGGGTACCATTGAAAACCAGGGAGCACTGGAGTTCAGACTTGTCGGGAGTGAGACAGTTATTACCAATGACAATGGATGATCGTCGCGTTATATATATCACAAATTGATGGAATTGGGAATTCTACCATTGGATGCCGACCTAGTGGTGCAGATGGTTAGGCGTTCGCGTCAAACTGAAGCCCCTGGTGCGGAATCGTTGGTGCGCACTGCTGAGGAGTTCCACACTAAAACGAAACAGCTGTCCAGTTCTCCGTGGTTTTCATTGGTACCCTGCCAATATCAATCTGTGATATATCCAATCAAATAAAATTGTTTATGCATTTTTTATTGTATATTACTATTTATCTGTCATATTATTTGATTATTTATTAAAAAAAGAACTCTTATAAAGGTCAGTTATAATTATTATATATGGATATAAAGATAATATAAGTAATGTAGGACAGTCTCTTATAGATTATACTTAGATGCTAGGTGAACT
Source organism: Schistosoma mekongi (assembly GCA_034768735.1). Lineage (NCBI taxonomy): Eukaryota > Metazoa > Platyhelminthes > Trematoda > Strigeidida > Schistosomatidae > Schistosoma > Schistosoma mekongi. The sequence goes on from CM068309.1 coordinate 31,527,889, forward strand.
AATCATTATTTTAAGGAAACCTAAAGATAAAGCTTTGAAAGATGATATATACGAAATTATTCTGTTAAAAGATAGTGTTAACTACGCATAGTATTACAAGAAAAATGGTTGCTCTCCTTGATCACACATACATAAACATAAAAGTAGTAGTGAATTAGTATGAGAGGTCTTCACAAGAATAGTATCTTGGTTTCATTATTAATAAAATGCATTACATTGATCACTTTAAAACACTGTTGATGAGGAATTCGTTCTGTCATTTATTATGTACATTTAAAATTCCTTAAACAGGTTAATATAGACATATTATGTAACAACATGATTACTTCTGAAAGCAGCAATTGTATAACTAATATGGTGTCACCTGTGATTACACGTTTTACTAACAACATATAATTTGCAATTCATAGCTACTTTGAATTGTGATTAGCTATAGCCGGCCTTTCGAATAATGCATTTTGTAACCTGAATGCACTCGTAGATTGGCATATATTCTATAATTAATTGCATATACCACTATTGTTATGTGCATTAGTGTTTCAGTCAAGAACAGACACCAATCTAATTGAAATAATGTTAAACTAATGTACAGAGAAGATTTAAAAAAAGGTTAAAATAGTACTAAAAGCATGATATTTTTATCAAACAGCGATTAATTAAAACGAGGATATAGATACTCTGTCTTCACCAGCTACACTGTCATAGGTCAATTAAAGAAAGTCAGCTATGACAAAGGGTTCACGATGGTTGCAAGATATTTAAGGAAGACCAGTTGTGAGTAATTATGAAATAACTAAAAATGTGTTTTCTACTTAAAGGGTAGATAATTTATTCAGAGCGACTATTATAATAACTTACTAAAGGAACTCAGAATTACCAATATCATACACCCGAACCACAAATCTCCATTACCTAATCATTGTATTACTTAGACCATTAAACAACAGTCATATATTTAATTTACATAGTCTTACATAAAACCAGATTTATTCTGTCATTTTAACATCTTGAATGCTTACTGGAACATAATTCATAGTACTCCAAACTGCACAATATTTAAACCATGAGATGTTTGTACACGTGTATATTTGTCAGCAGCATCCAAATGAATAAAGTAATTAATATTAGCAGTAGGAGAACTTCAACCCCTATATAAATAACTTCATACATAATAGAAATTTCGGTGGATAACAAGCTTCTGCGAAAACAAAACGTATCTCATTCGAATCTCATAATATATATCAAGACTTCACTACAGGTAGATGTAACTGCGGTACGTTGACAACAAGCCTCCATTAGATAAAAATTGTAACAGGAAAATACATCGTCTAATAATTTATTTTGTAAGGTTTTTCAATCACATAGTTTCCAATGTTAACGATTGTACATTACGAAAGCAGTAACATCGGTGTATTGATAAGAGTTTAAGACACCAAGTCGGGTCGTTAAATGTTACGTAGTGAATAGTACTTGATAAGGATGTTGTCAGTAATCAGATTGGCAATAACAAGGTTTCCAAGCGGTAATCGCTTTTCCTGTTGTATAATTGTACAAATCGTAGTGGCTCTTACAAACTACAATCTGTAAAAAGGGTTTATTAGACATATGTGGTATAATCATGAGTACCTTTGGTCGTGTTCATTTATAAACTCCATAACGGTAGTCTGCAGATGAAATTCTAATCATATGACAATTCATAGCATAAATGGTATACTGTTTATTGTGGCAAACCTATATATGAATACCAGTAAATTTGATAAAGTACTTCTGGCATGGAATTTATTCTGGTCATGTAGTGAACTAAATTTTGCACAGCACATCCTACTTCAAACGTTGTTTAAGTTGAATTGTGATTGGCAAGCAGAATCCATGGAGCGGGTTTCGTCCTAATTCGGACTCGTCCGCCGAATGTACCTAACTACGTCAAATAGTTTTGTTCATATTACAGTAAGAATGAGTGATTAATAACAAGATATTTCATTTGTTTCATAGAAATTAAAATTACTGTAATGTACTTGTTATAGTGCATACATACTAGGCTACAGACTATTCAACACTAAGAACATTTTATGTTTTCATGATTACATACAAAGGAGTAAAATGTACAAGTAACTTATATAAAGGAGTTTACTTTCACTAATTCTAACAATCTTTAGTGACAAGAGATAGGATTTGATGCTTATCATGTTATTTCTTGTATGTAATAATCTATCAAATTAATTACCTTACTTCCTTGAGTTTATCTTATTTCATGTCAAAATCATGTTTCATGTTCTAAATGATTTCATTGGAAATTCAAATAAATGCATCAGTGTTATGTGAAAGAAGTGAGGTATAGCAAGTACATTGATTAGCCTGTTGTTTAGTTTTCATCTATGAACACTAGACAAACACAACTAAAACAATGCAACAATAAAAGAACTATTGTTTGTCTAAAATGAGGATATTCCCTCTCCTCTCCTCTCCTCTCTCTCTCTCTCTCTCTCTCTCTCTCTATATATATATATATATATATATATATATATATATATATATATATATAAATTTCCGTATTCCTTTAAATCGCAAGCCGACAAAACGTTCATTTTGCTTTCATTCTGATGGGTGAAAAATTGCATCACCAAATTAAGTTGTGCTTATCCTATTTCAGCGTCATTTCATTACATTTTTAAGTTCGTTTTGGAAAGTTAGTTCATGATTCAGATTGACCTTTATTAAGTAACGATCATTACATAAAACAGGTTGGTCATCTATACTTAACATTCCTCGGTAATGCGGACCTACGTCACCAGTGATAATCGAAACGTGAACCTTTAACCATTACAATGATCTCTTAACTCTTAGAAAACTAAGGTCACGTTTAATGGTGTATATTTTGATGATTTAGCCAGTTCCATACATATATTGCGCAATCTCATCTATTTCTGTTGGTGTAACTACATTATAATCATCATGATCATGTTTTCCCACTTGAGCTCTGTAACTTGTGAACGACTTCGAGGAGTAATTTCATTTTTCCATCTCCACTGATGATGTGGGAATCAACAATTTTGAGTATTACTCCATAAGTTACGTCAGGGTTAAGCAGAAACTCTTCATGTGATTCAAATTTTTTACTGGATAAATTAATATGTTGAAGAATCATTTAAGAACGATTTTCTGTCGTTTACAACAGATGTGCTTTTAGTTAGATAAGTTTTCGTACTGATACACCATCCTTTAATACTTTTTCGGATTATGGTGATATTTAATGAATAGGGCGATACAATCGTATATAACATCATTCGATTACACCGGCTAAATTCACATTATAACTACATCATTTACTAGAGATAAATCTATTTTATAATAAGAATGCCACTGTAATAATTTCACTATTAATAATTAACTTACTGTGGATATCTACAATAATCGACACTGATAAATTACGTTTTAATGGATCATGATTTATTTGTGTTGCAGCATTTGATACACTACACACTAATTCATCACCATCTTCTAGACCAGCTTTCAAAATACTTAGACTTGAGTGTTCGCCATTTTCTGCGACACTGATAAGTGGATGCAATTTTCCCCATACTTTAAGTAGATTATCTGTAATGAATATAAAGGCACTTCAGAAATGCAAACATTATGGTTATGGGTTATAAATAAAATGATAATGACCTTTCATCGCAGTTTGTTTGGGGGGGGGGGGGGAAAGAATTATATTTACTGTTTATAAATGTACTCCAAAGTATTAGGTGATTAAGTAGTTTATTCATGGGAGATAATGTGCATCCAGGTAGCATAGAAAATATCGCATTTGCTTAAGGAAATTTTGATATACACAACATATCAAAAGATGGATTGACTATGATAAGTAATCCAATTTTTAAACGCCTTATTGCATAATAACCTTATTCATTAAAAAGCTAACTTTATGAAAAAGTTAATGACTTATGGTAAGTGACTTACTCATCTTTGCTAGCTCATTAGGGCTCATTGCTGTTTTTGGTTTCGTTTCTAAATTTGGTATTTCATGATGATTAAGTAACCATTTAAAATTTGGTGAAGGTCGTCCACCAGAAGCTGAACAAATTAAACTGATACGTAAAATAGGATCAGGTTGAGATATAATCAACTTTTTGTCTGGTAACTGTACATTTTGATATAAAATCTGTGGTTCATCTGGCTTAACTGAAAGTAAACAATTATAGTAGGTAAAAATAAACCATCTGTTATCAATTTTCAACTCTACTCAAATGTTCTGGGATATGTGGCACCATTATAGATCTTCATAGTGAGGTGACTTAAAGAATAAAGAAAATGTCAAGAAGCATGAAACCTACACATCATTTCTATTTCTATTTCATCAGATTAAAATTTACGGAAACTGTGGTCATTTAGAATTAAATTGCATAATTAATCGTCTAAATGTTGGCTGTGAAGTTTTGAGGAATAACACAGTAGACCAATCTACTGAAGCCATAAGATAGTGTGTTTATGGTGATAATAGGTCGTCTGGTGAAATCCTATCAAAAGGAGCATTGAAGTGTATCAACGTGTAAGTGACTGTAGTTACAGATGTCCATAATTTCATTTGTACTTAGTGACATAAAGTAATAGCATTAATTGGGAAATTTTTTAGTTTGAATATTGATCTTTGAATGTGTAGTATTAGTTGATTGTTGAATATTACATTACTTTGAAATAAAATACAATATAGTGCATGCTCGTATCATATAGCGTATTAGATAACTTCACCACCGTAAGTTGTTTGTAGTTTCATTTCTAGCTCAGTCACTGCAAAACTTACTGGGATATTCTAAAAGATTTACAATTAAATCTTAAACTAACTTCAATTTTCTATTTATTGATGTCAAACTTTATGATGAGATATTGCTGTGGAACAATCGTCTCTGTTATTATAAATCTGTTTTAGCAAAATAATGTTAGTTAGCTTAATGAAGTTATGAAAACAAAACTGCTATAATTAAAGTGATTTAATTTGAATAATTCAAGGATGACAACATTTCCAGAACACTTTGAATTCAATGTATTTCGTTGTATTCTCATCCGCTACATACATCCTATTGATTTTCAGACAACCCAATTTATTAATACACATATTGATTTTGTCAATTGAATTGTTTATCTGATACTTTCGATCTATAGCTGCCAGGGCAACTGAAGATTAACTATTGATTCCTTCTGAACACAAAAGTCAGGTTTCAATCTACAAATTGCAATGGCTTCAGAAAATTTTAATATAATCGTTTTACGTTGTTTAATGATGATTTCAAAAGCATTTGTTGCATCGATCACATTGTCCTGTGTCTACCAAATGTCGCATAATTGAACTTCTAAAAGTGGTTTCTTCTTTCAAGCACATGTTTTTCGAGATATGTTCAATAAATCGTAAATTGGCCCGTCTTTCTGTCCTTCCAATGTACCTGCTTTTGCAAGTACATATGAACTATTAAATACGATTGGAAGTAAAATGATGGGGATATTTATCAACTTTTGTTTGACTTATTAAACATCGTGTTTTGTAGAGCGTATCCTTGATAAAAATATACCTTGGAAACTAAGTGGAAATCAGGAAGTTATATGAAATTTTAATCTATGCTCCCTAGGTAATCTAACAATTGTCTTAGAATTCCAAATAATAAAAGACAACAAATGTTATAAACACCAATTGAATTTATCAGATTACAATATTTAAGGCATACATTAAATAGGCAAACAGTACAAATGAACTTAAATTCAAAGATTAAGGTTTTATCTTAAAAATGTGTAAAGGATAAACATCCTCTTTTGGCCAACTCCATGTGTATCTGCCGATTTACCTGCTTTCTATGAAGCAGAGTAAATTAACCACACACATCATATACTTTCTTAACGCAACTCCAAACATTTTTCCAGTATGGCTCTCTAAACGACGGTAGAAAATTATAAAATAGCTCGATTCTGGAACAACTAGTATTCACTAGTCATTTTGTACTACCTGAGGTCTCGTCCAAAACCGTCTGACAAATCAGACGGATAAAATCAATGGGTGAACAAATCAACAATTTATGCACCGCAGAGACGTTAGTTATCTACAGCTTTAATCCGTATCCGTATATGTAGCGGAGATACTTATTTTATAATGGCTCAAAATTTTAATTTTTCTACATTCTCCAAAATCAGTAATTACCTCATTAATAACTCCATGATGTTAATTTTTTCTATTTCTCACCATTTTTCACTCCTGTTAAGATGACTATTAATTTTATAACTTGTTTTACAACACTCCGTCTTTTATTCATTTACTAAACACTACATGATAGAACTGACTTTCTATTAGTTTCAATGAACTAGTATATCTTATAAGCGCGTTCTGTAAATGAATTCAATGACAAAAGATTTTCTTCATCGAATCATCTTGTATCTTTCTTTATTGATAATATTTAGTATGGTAATTAGATAAACATATAATGAGTGATTTTTTGATTGATATGATCCCATTAAAAGTAATGGATAACATTGTTGTTCATAACGATATGGAATGCTATACAATAAAACTGTTTAACTAAATTAGACCAAAGCAATTAAACTGCAAATTTTTCTATCATTTTTAAAAGTCGTAAACTAGAATCTAATTCACGTATGCAACAAATTGTAGTTGTTTATCAGCAATATTTTAATCAAGTGAACTGTCTCCGACCAGATAAATGTGTATCAGATTTCTATTGCATCCGATTTATTAGTCGTTTGAGTGCAAAAAGCTAAAGAGTTAATTTGATATCACGAAGGGATTTGACATCCTTTAAAAACCACTAAGTACTGGATAACAATTTTGTTCTAGTATCGGACTTATTGTCAGTAAGGATCCGCCAAGAAATCTATCTCAAGAAGTTCAGTTTTGTGACGAATGCTTAACCAACAGACCAATAAGCCTATCAGCATCTAACTGTTGATAATTCTAAAAACAGTTAATTTGCAAAGTATTTGTGAGTACTCAACTGTTGTCATGAGTGGATAACTGGTTCGAATTAGATGAGGCTGAATTAGATTAGTCACTAGTTATCTGATTGGACAAAACAGATTTAAATTACTTCTTAATTTTCAATAACTATCTAATCAGGGTCAATTCTTGATATCAAATTCATCAATCACAACACTAAACAATTAGAATAATTGACTTTGTGATGTATGTGAAACATTGTTTACCATGAAAGCAATTAGCCTTGGCTTATAATTCACACACTGGAAATTATGTAACACAGATATCTTATTCAAACTAATTAGTTCTAAATGCCAATAATATTGTAAGTAACTATGTAAATTATCTGCTGACTAGTAAACAATCTTTATAAGGTTTGACGTATAGTTTGCTTAATAAAATCGCATCATATACCTTAAAATACTACTTTTTCACAATGCTAATCTACCTACTTGATGTCGAACAAATAAGATGTTCAAGAAGTTTTGTATGTAGCTCAGTGAAATAGAATGTTTGGATATTTTGCATAAAAACTACACAATGTGACCATGAATGCATAAAAAGAAGAATATAAACAGGGTATTTATGAAAGTGAGCAATATGGATTGAACTTAAACCTACTAAGGACTTCTAAATAAGTTTTCCTTCGTAATAATGGATGATTGTTAACTGGAACCGGAGTAACTTGACATTCATATTCTCCAGCGTCATCACGTTGAACATCAGTGATTTGTAATGTATGTTCTCCTCGGCCAACATCACCAATTATTCTAAATCTAGAATAACCAGGTATAGATCGATCATAACCTAAAAGTTAAGAAACAATAAAATTGGCAATTTCATTATAAGATATAAGTAAAATGAAGTATACATATATGAAGAGTTATTTCAATAACTTTGTAACTACTGAATGACGTAGCAACAAGTCAGATAGTATTCACTTACCAGCTAACATTCTTTTGATTGTTCAGATGAGAACTAAATAGTTTAGACTACTATCCTTGGTACGTTTATTAACTGTTTGGCTGAAAACATGTCAGTTAACAAACTTTCAGTTCACTATGTACAATTTATATAATCATAGGTATCTTTTGAGTTAAATTGTAACTGGTAAGCGGATTCCAGGAGGCACGTTCCACCATAATTGGAATTCGTCAGCTAGATGTACCTGCACTCCAGTGTTGATGTACATGTGGCAACAGAGACTGATCAGTTGTAGTCCATGACAAATCAACGAGAAAATGCAAATACATTCTAATTTTATATAATCATCGTTTAGCCTATTGCATATGCTAATGTACATATGCGATGCTAATGTATAGTTTTACAAACACTTGTTCACTTATATACTGAATGAACTCTAAAAGCAAATGCATTCCACAAGGTGATTACTGAAACATTAATTATAACATTAAATGAAAGGATTGACTTATGAAACACATAAATGATCATAATTAAATTCCAGCGTAGATAGTAATAAGATTGTTAAGAATATTTGAGATAACATGTACTTAGTTTCAATAATGGACTAGTTTGGGCTGATACATGAATAGAGATTTATTTGCTCTATTTTAGAACTAGTCAGCAGTTGAAATTTTACTAATAAGATTACAGACTTTGATGGTTATGTCTATGTGTGATCACTTAATAGTATAATTTGACTTTAAAAAGTAGAAAATTTTGAGTATCGTACGCGTTTCTAAGGTTTATTCCAAAATAATCATTCCAGTAGAGTATTTATCATCCATCTACTGAAGTTATAAATCATTTGAAAATTGTATTGCAATGGTTAATATAAGAGATGTATAAGTGAATTGGACAGTAGGATAATGATCGTGCAAAATTAGTAAACTTTAAGATTGATCACTGACTAAATACATTAAGAAACTTTCAGTCGTCAGCCTTATTCATGTGGTTTTATCTTACTGAGGTCGTCGGCATGTGGCAGTATGAATAAGTGAAGAAATAACGAAGTTTATCAATGATATCATACGATCCTACACAATATAGTGAGAGTTAAATCAAAATAGATGTATTCTCGGTTCTATACCACTTTCCAGTCAGTCTAACTTAAGGAAGAAGATTAAGGATAATGCGTATAGCAGAAGTTAATATGTGAAGATGCAGAAAACTAAATTTATGACGCTCCCCCCCCCCCCGCCACCAAAGTATTATGTTTGTTATGTCGCGAAGAAAACGCGAAATTTGTTATGCCGCCACTTCTATGTTTTCACTGCCAGTTGAGACAAGATACGCGTGAGTTCTTATGGACCTAATACGGTTCACGTACGATCTCTAGGGTAGCCAAATTATACGCCTGATTGCTACGATTTTCTCGACACCGATTAACTGCGAACGCTACCTCGGATACTTGTACTTCTGTCGGATACCACAGCTTGTTTCCCAACCCACGGATATTTCAAAAGACTGGATTGTAGGAAGATTTGTATTGTGGAGCAAAAAAGGAGAGCCGACTGGCGAACAACGTTATATATATATATATATATATATATATATATATATATATATATATCGATTTAATTTACAGTGATGAGTCATCAAGTAATTTCATAAACCTTTAACAAATACAATTGAATGTTATTAGGACTAAAACTCACAATAATTTTAAATTAATGTAATGAGTTTACAAGTCAAGCTTACAAAAAATCAATACAACTTCTATCGCTTGATCTAATTAACCACTGTATTTTTGGGGATTATGAATCCCCAACAATGTTCAACTCCAACTACATTGGCCTATGATTTTTCTACCTCCTGCACAAGCTGATTGTAGCAAGCGCTCATTCCATAAACTTTACTTCCTCTTATCTCCATGATGTCAAATTCTTAGTTATACATTCATCTTTCTCAATTCATACCAATCTCTTATCGTGAATATTACCTAGACAATTTCTCTCTCAGTTCACATGAATCTCATATCAGTTTTATTATGATTTAGCTGACAACAATTCCCATATTTCATTAACATATTTTAGTTATTTTATTAATAATATTATCAAAACCAATCTAATTTACCATTTCACTTATTATGTTATTACATTCTCGTGATTCCATTTGTTTGTTGTATTATTAAATGTAACTTAACATAAGAATTTTTCTTGGAGTTCCCAGCTCCAACCATTTAAATAAGCTATATACTTAACAACCTAAAAGTCTAAATGCATTTAACCAGTAATCAATCTACAACGTCACTAATTTAAGATAATCAATGTCTAACTGCCAAATTGATCCTGCCATTGTGGTTCGGCAGAGGTTTGGTTAAAAAAGGTGACGGATCAGTATACTTATATTTAAAATGGAAAAGGATATACTGAAAGTGTTAATCAGCCGTTTTGAATTAATGACCTCGTTAATAACTATCTGCCATAGTCGGTCAGACTCATATTTTTTTAAATAGTTAGAGTAATGATTATATAATTGTGTTCATAAGAAATATGTACAACGGTTTTCTTCACCATGACTAACATTAGATCAGGAAAGTCATTTATAATCTTAATGACAATCCAATTAGCCTAATGTACACATCGGCTTTCTCTAATCATATCTTCCTAACTTTCGTTTTCTTTCTCAAATGTTAATGTTATCACCATTCACCATCGTTGTATTATTATTATTATTCACCCTGTAATCACGTGAACGATCTTAATAAACACTTGGTTCATTTTACTATTTCATATCATTTTATACATAACACTTAGTATTCCTTTGTCAAAACATTTGTCTTCATTTGTATTCTTAATGTTTATCTACATTTTCTACCCGAATATGTATTTATTCTAATGATGACCCCTATAACAACTACCCTAAACTTAGCTAATCACTTTGGCCTTTTAACGAATCTGAATTTACAAAATATGTGGAACCTAACGACGATTTGTCGGGAAGATTACTTTTGATTAATTTATTCATAATAAATGTGGTCGCATAAAAGCATATCATGAATTGACTGCATTAGAGATATTAACCGTTGGGAGCCAGCTCGATGTTATAATGATAAGACATTCTCTGAGTAGCCAGAAAGTCCTAGGGTAGATACCTGGTAAGGTCGTGGGTGCTCACTGTTGAAGAGCTTCATACTGTGACAAAAACAAGTGTCTAGTGCTTCCTGGTGACTAATGGTTGTTCAGACCAATTCGTAATATTAACTTAGCAATACCCAATTCTATAATCAATTTGTTTTAATATCCGTATATTTGATGACTGCGATTGAAGAATAACATGAATTCTCATATTTCACGGTTTCACATCATCTGTTTTGCCTACTGCACATCATGTTGGTGGAAGTATTCATATTATTAAACAATAATAAAAAGAATATAAGCTGCGATAGGAAGATAGATGTTTTTAATTCATGTTTCTAAGTTCGTAACGCCAACATTGACCCTTCTATCTGTTCATTCAATGTGTGCACTTTGGCACGTGCATGTAAATTAGTATGTACGATTAGCAACAACAAAATATGACATGTATTTATAAATAAGTTCAGTTAGCTTAAGAGACAGGTATTAATTTAGTAGCCGTAAAAACACTTTGCAATAAGTCCTTGATTTTGAGATTAGTGTTTCTGTTTACTTCATATTCCATCCCCGTAAAGTCGAGTTTTAGAATATCAGATTGTTTCTTAACTGTGTTGTACTTAGCCTACTTTATTGTAAACTTCCCAATCTTAGTTATGAAATTTTGCAGATAGCCATTATCACAAAGACAACGTTTCAATATCATTAATTTATTTTCAATTCTATCCTCTGTGCTCATTTGCCGAATACGATTGAATGGCTTACTAAACGAACCCAATTTGTAATTTAATGGACAGAAGCTATTTAAACATAAATATAATATTCTTATAGCTGGCTTATAAGCTAACAACTATGTTAAGGATCTCTTCATTGTTATTCAATTGTTACCTTCTAATTTATTCATATTTACATATCAGCTTAAAATTCCTCTAGTTCTACTAACATAAACTAGGCATAACCAATTTATCTCTATAGTGATTATAATTAATTATAGGTTGTATAAAGAAGATGACAAATCATGAAATAAAATGAATTCATATTATTCTTCTTACCACCTTACTATAACTCATAGTAAAAGGATTAAACTTAACATTTCATTAAATACTTAGTAAACAACAACAAGATAACAGTACTTCTGAAAGTAATTTATTCTTATTTCCTCTGGAATATTCTGTAAAGAATAAATGTACTGAACATTAGTCATTTGTTAATGTTCTTGGAATAATGATCTTTACATAAACATGTATAGATTGCTAACACTTAATTGTTTTCATGTTATTCTTGAAATTATATTATAATAGGATATAGATATATGCTAATATAAAAGTAGATAATAATAAAATTTTCCTTTTACTGGGAAATGCAACATCTGTAATAAGTATGGACAATGATTTATTGATATACAGTTAATTCCCCTGTTATTATACTCCCCAATTTGATGAATATCAACATCATGCGATTATTGATTGTTAATCCACTTCCATTAGTACTTTTTCATATTATACACATTATGGTAGATTTATAAAATGTGCATCTAAGCAATATCAAGAGCTTATACAATTCATGATTACCATATTGTTGAATTGTAACACACCTATCATGAAGTTAGTGTGGTGAATATGCTTTTTCTATTCCAAATATTTACTTGTAGATTCAGTCAAAGTCTTGATGGAATCAAGTATTTGGATAAATAACTGTGTATTTATCTTCAAACGCATCTTATCTAAAAAGATGATCTAAAAATATTCACTCTGATTGATGACAGATATCGTATGAGAGAGGATAGTCTGCTGAATGGTCTTTTAAAATTTGCTAAAATCTTGGTAAGTAGATTAATATCAAGGATTATTATTGAAATACTGCAGAAAATGCAAAGGAGATGTTATTAGCCATTACAAAACAGAATTGAGTGTACTGATCTCAAACAACAACTTAATTCTTATGACGAACTGGTATTACACGGTTTATTGTTCACAAAACTAGTCTAATGACTAAATGTAATTACCATATAAATACTCATTCTTATTTGTCTTTATTATACATGTTATATTACATAAGTATGGTAATATCAACTTTAAATGTGATTTGGAGTGTGAATAAAGCATTTGCATTGATCGTTGATTCGGTTTGATTTTAATTAAATAAACAGCTGGTGGCCTTTCTGAAAACCTAGACTACCTAGTTTGGTATATTTCCAACCACTTAAACAAATTGTTTTTTCTTAAATTAAGGTGGTTTGTGGAGATTAGCATATTCTGTTGATTGAACAAGTAACAAATTGATGTTAGCAGAGTACAGTTGAAAACCAGAGAGCACTGAGCAGCTCTTTAATACTATTATGGGACTCTTCAGGGCCCCAGTGGCTTCTGGTTGGTGAACACTTCCATTGCCAGGGAGTCCTATATTAAGATGAAACGGCTTTCCAGTGCCTGTTGGCTTTTAATGGCACCCTACCAACATCACTGTATGACGAATTCAATCAACTAAACTTACAACCTATCGCCAAAAACCATCTCATCTAAATGTCAAATTAGTAATAACTAGTTACTGAATAATTAGTCATGTGCCATTAAAATAAATTTTGGTTCTAGCGTCTGTTTATATGTGTATGTATGAGAATGTAGAGTAATAGCGGTATATACAATCGATAACTAAGTAAATGACAAATGATGTAGAATCTACTAAATTTGTCATTTACAACTAATCTCATGACAATTCATATGATTCACCACATTTTGGTTACTACGTTTATTTTTATTACACCTACAAAACACCATGCATAAGTTTCATTAATTGCCTTCTTCCAGTTTTCATTGTTGTCTGAAAGATGCTTACTCCATGCAAACTTCCGTGATCCTGAATTTCAACATTTTCATAATCAGATCAATGTTTATTATTATTTGTGTACACTGATATCAATGACAACATATTATGCATCATATCATTACTAACCTCTACTCAATCACCCATAAATAAATGAAAAGTGTTCATTTAGTCTAAAATCATGTTTGCTTGTTTAGTTGATGCTTTTATTTAACACCGTTTTTAAACTACTTAATTCATTATTTCACTTCTTTATTAGAATCATATAATAATTTTATATAAAGAATAATAATAAACATAAAGGGAAATACATTTCATAGTATCAATCATAAAGAATGATACTACTAACAATTAACTTTTCAAAGATAAATTTTTTTTCTATCAAATAAAAAAATAAACATCAGAAAGAAAAATACCAGTTTGTTATTTTATTCATATGAATATGCTTCAATAAATAAATACTCATATTGATTAACTTATATCAGTCTACAGAGGCATCATTCCATTTGAGCAAACACACACACACATACATACGTATGTATATATATATATGACAAAAAAGTAACAGAATAGCAATATATTTTGTAAGTTTTGTAATTTTGCATTGGCTGTCATGAAAACATTTGAGAATAGAAAGAAACAAAAATGAGGAGCAAATGAATGAGAGTGAATGAGTATAAGAGAGTATGTGAAATAACAGCATTAACAACAACAATAATAATAATAAACGGAATAACGTAAGCGTTAAATAAATGATAGAGGTTTTACTAAACTTACGAGTTTATACAGAATATAAAATTAAAAATTGATTATATCTAGGAGTAGTGGTGGTAGTAGTAGTAATAGTAGTAGTAGCAGTAATAGTTGTAGTATTAGTAGTTATAGTAGTAGTAGTAGTAGTAGTTGTTGTTGTTGTTGTTCTAACAAGAGAGATTGGAATTTATTGTATTTTGATAGCAAGTTATTTTATTCATATTGGAAAGAAAAAACAACGTGTATAGTCAATCCGATAATAAAAGTCATTAAAATATTCATAAGTTGTTACGTTAAAGTATATCAGACAGTGTGAATGTCATGTAATGTTGTATTAGGTTTGAATTTTATCAAAAGTATTTCCTTTAGAAAAAAGAATAATTTAAAAGTATGCAACCGACTTTTATGTTTTATGGATAAAAATGAGTTTTTTGAATGGATATCATGTACAGTATCAAGATGATTTATAAACATGGTAACAATAATCTAATTTATTCATAAAGTATCTATGACTGTCTTGTAAATGATTCATTCTGGTAAATTAGTGTTGTATAGTTACATGTAGACTTAGAAAACTCTGTATGTAGGTTATATTGCAAGTTATCACTTATAAAACTTTCATCTTCCACCTTTCACCTCACTTACTCCTGTTTAACATGAATGAGACTTAAGTTTTCTTAAGTTACCTGACAACTACCTTCAGCTGCCTTATATTGAAATATTGTCTGGTGAATGACAACAATTCTATAGGCTTCTGTAATTTGAAGCATGTATAATATTTACATATTATATAAAGAAATTTCTTTGAATTTCGTATCCTTTCCATAATCTCATCTTGTTAAAATACAAAACGGAGTAGATGAACAACCACAAAGAAGTGAATATTTTCCTTCTTTTAAAGTGAACTATAAACATATCGTTTTTCATTGTCATTTAACTAAAATTGATTACCTAATCGGATTTAGATGGCATATTTTGTCTAGCATGCAATATTTGATTAACTTATACTTCTTATATGAATGTCAAAATATATGTGTATAGTTTTGTAAGTGAGTGTAATCTTGTCATGGCATGCATAGTATAGTCTTGACTATGTATTTTAATTCTAGAATATATTTTTCATATGCACATCATTGATGTTTCGGTTGAGTAAAGTAAATTGATTTCATAGACTAAATTACTTTTCTATATACAAGTAATAATGATAACATTACAAAACACAAAAAAAAAGTTTAAGGAAAATCATTTTTGAAAGAAAATGCTTTTTCCTTTCCTTTTTCAGACTACTGGAAAAAGTAAATTACCATTGATGCAATAGTAACAGTTACATTATTATCAGAGGAAATAAACACAGTAACTTTCGTAATTGATGAACTTGTAACTAAAACATATTGAAGTTTGAGTAAACTAAACAAGCAACAGTTATAATTTAACTTCACATCAATTTTACTTTACAGATATGTTGGCAAGCAACATATTTTGCACCACATTTGAGAGAGTAGAGATGATTTGTAGCTCAAGAAGATGACTTTGTTATATTGTGTTTTCTGGGCTAGATTGTTTGATTGTAGAGGCTTCGTGGTCATTCTGAATTATTTTGTAAGATGGAACTTTTGTCAGAAGTTTACAAAAATACTTTATACTTTTATGCAAAGTTTTCTAGTCAGTGAAGGAAAAATAACTTTTAGTCAGATTAATGTCTCTCGAAACCCGGATTGAAATTTTTAGCTGTTGATAAAGATCTTAGAACGTACTCGTAACCTTTAAACAAAAAAGGTTAAACTTTACAACGCTGCCTAAATTATAAATGACAACTAGAAAACGACTAGTTTATAATTATTGTGTAAATTATTCATTGAGTTATGACCAACATCATGTTTGTTCATATCTTCTTCCTACCAATTAGTCAATTTTGTATGTGCATACTGGTTCAAGTGACATCACATCCCGTTTATAAGTAATAGAATATAGATGGGAAAAAATATTGCTTCTCGTTGGTCATGTATTAGTTGGTTGTTATCAGCAATCAGTCCCTGACGGTTTTGATCCACTATATTCCTGTTTCACAATTTACCACCAGCCTATTAGATTCGCGACTGACCTTACGATATTCTTTCACTCAGATCAATAATAGTATCTTGACACGATTGTTGGAACTCATTTACGCTAAACAAGATTAAACAAACACAATATTGACCACTTCACGATGATCAATCGATGTATTAAGAAGTAATGTGTTATGAAAGGTCCAAATTGACTAATATAAAACTACTTATATTTACTGTATTGTCTTTCATGATGTTGAACACATTAAAAAACTGTTCAACATCGAGAAAAGAAGGTTCAGATTGAACACTTGATAAGTAATTAAGGCTATGAAGTAAGTATCTCGTGAGCTCTGCCTTTTATGAATAAATGAGAGTTCCATGTTAGCAATTACTCAATTAAAAAATTAAAAGTAAACTTGAATTTAAATACTTAAGTACATGATTAAATCAAAATGTACTTAGTTAAAAGATACGAATTTTTATGGCTTTGTGAGTTTTTCATTAAGATATCCCAAAGGTTAGGCAAACTCGTAAATTAGTCCTTGTAGACTTTCAGAAATAACTTAGATTCCTATTTGATATCACGAAGTGACTTGAATTAGGGAGCCATTAGAAATTAGGAAACATTAGATGTCTGTTTTATCCGTGTATTGAATACCACAGCAGTGTTTATTCATCGCTTCAAATGGGGTTCATTAACATGATCTTCAAACTCTGTGGCAAACCCTTAATTGTTAGATAACCGAGTCAACCAGCTTCTAACTGTTGATATTTCTAACTTCAAACATTTCACGATATGTTTGCAGTAACGTTTAGTTGCATGTGAGTGGCTGAGGGTTAATAAAAAGGCTAGGATTTGTGTGCTAAACTCCGGGATCTATATTCTACATTATTCCATTGACTAATATCGACTAAGTGCAAACAACAACCGGCGCATATTAAAAGTCAGAACGTAATGTATGTGAAATATTTATTACTGTAACACCTATCGAACATGTAGTCAAAACTTAAGACACTGTTACTAGTATATTCAGGGTGTTCGATATATATATATATATATATATATAAATGCAACAGATAAACTGTCTATTGTTTCATCAACAGTTTAATGCCAGTATTATATTTGTTACTGTATCATAGAAATGAAACGTACAAACACTGATACTACAACGTCGCTCATTCTTATTTATAGGTGACTGCCTTACATTCACTAATTGCATTACGATTGTGAATTAAGCCACTAATAATCTGATAATGTTTGTAATTAGGTAATGTCTAGGTTACTGAATTTAAATTTCACATTATGAATTAACTTAAGTTAAAGAAATTCAACAATGACTTATAAAATAGTGTTCTCCAAATCTTTGTAGTTATTTTTTGTAATTAAAAAGAATATTCATCATAGATACTAATATCACTTAATTATAAACATTGTTTAAGCTTTCACTTAAGTTAAAATAGAAAAAAACTAAAGCATTTTACATTTAAATTGTTCATAGTACATGTTTCTACCCTGACCATATATATTTCTTTACTACTGATCATGTCGACAAAGCTACTAGTACTACTACTATTACTACTACTACTACTAATAATAATAATAGTAATAAAACACAACAGATCAATAAATATGTCTGAATGAAAAGCTATCAAAATTTAATGTGAAACATTCCCTTTTACATTTTTTATTTTTATTTTGTATATTTTCACTCCGTTACTAATTAATATTACTATTATTATTATTATTATTGTTATTATTATTATTTTTAATTTACTTCAATATTACTAACAATACTTTTATTTCAAAGTGACTAAGACTCTTTTGTTTAACTATGCGTATATGCACATACAATAAACAATGAGAGAAAAAATATTAGAAAGGAGAAAAACAGAAAAAAAATTAGAACAAGTATCTTAATGCATCAGTTAATAAGAATGTTTCACATTAAAAATTTATTTTCCAGTATTTCAAAAGTGTATATGTTGTTCCTTGTAACTATGCATGCATTACTTTCTATCATTAAGAGAACAGCATCTTTTCTATAAACACTATAGAATATATATACATTAATTTGAGTTGAGGAATGACTACATAAATATATGTAAACAGGAAGTACTGAAAACTGTATTTAAAAGAGTTTATAATATTGACGTCTGTCATTTGTAATCTTTAAACATGATAACCAGAAAAATAACTGCGAGTGAAGGAGGGGGAAGACGGAAAGAGATAGTGAGAAATTGATAGATGGAGAGCAGAAACTAAAGTAATCATATACTTATAGTATGTTATCGTGTTGAATGAAATAAAGATATTGATATCAGTGGAACAATAGATTTAATATTACATTAAAAGTAAATGATCACCTTCATTTTCTCTTTAAATGACAATATATTATGACGTGTAAATGAGTGACAAGTCAGTGTGTAGAAAGAAAGGAAGTTGAATTTACTGCATATAGAAATGTTAGCTTATATATGACATTTACTTAAGTGAATACATCTTTTAGTTGCATAACTAGACAAATATCTCCATGTAACGTTATATTCCGTTATAATTATCTGTAAAATACTTCCTACGTACACGTACATATAGAACATTAAGACATCTGAATCGATTTTCTAACAGTTATCAGCAATGAGATAAACGTTCATCCGTGTTATGTGTTTAATCTATAATTTACTGCTAATTAGAGTGTAAAACATAGTCATTCTTTAACTGGCGACAATTTATTAATAGTCAGTTCACTAATGACTACTAAAACTGTAAGATAATTCCTGAGTTAGTAGTGCCAAGTTTACCTATGTTCGGAAGACCTAAAATAATAATAGATGCAATTTAACTTAAAAGTGCATTATTTATTTGTGACAGCAAGTAGAAATCCAAAATATGAAACGTTTATTTAATCATTCAACATGGATGTTGATCATGTTTACTTTATAACCTTTCATCACAGTATAGTGAAACATATTTTGCTTCCCTAGATAGTGAGTTTAAAAATCGTGAATGAGTCTATTTACAAACACAATCAACTAATAACTTTAATTACAACTATTATCGCTTTCAGTACTATTGGCCGTTGAAAAATTGAACAAAACATACCTGGAAACGAGTATCGTCTGATTCTACTGTATCAAATGTCTACATAAAATGTTTAAATCAGTAAATAACCGTTAAGTTAAACCCACTCTTCACCACAAAGTTGTGTTTATAATGAACACTCTATGTTATTTGTGAAAGAATAATTATCAAAATTTTCATCAGGATAACCTAAGGAAACAATTTATGTTAATATTTATTTATTCTAAACATTTGATCTATTATGGTTAATGAAGTTCTAGTGTAATTCTATGAATGTAAAGATGAAACTAGTGATAATAATTGTCAGAACAACATATGTATGCGAATAATATTGTTTTCAGGCTTTATTCTAATATACAGTAATACTTATATAACATTTTTATATAATATTAAACCATTCAAGATAATTTATGAATCATATCGTGACAATAAGATGCGTGGATTATCGTACTATTGATCATATAGCAAAACGTGTAAAAAGTAAAATCAACAACTCCAATCTGTGTTCATAAGAACTTTGTAATACCCCCCTCCCACCCACGTCTCTTCCTTGGCCAAATATAAGTTGACAAATATTTTCGTGAACTTGCATCATCTTTAGTTTTGTGTTTGTTTTATGTTAATGATATTTCCCCCCACCCACCCTTTCGTAAACCTTTTTCATTACCTGTATAACAGTAACTTTTATTCACACACTTCCTATTAAGTAATTTTGATTTCCGAATGATTATTATTTAATAAGTTTATGTTAATCAGCTTATTCATTAGTGTTGTAATCTACTTCCAGTATTGAAATGTTTATACGAGTTGTTTTATTTTTCTTATTATCACTACTGGTACACTTGTACTCTTACTGATAATTTACACTTTCCATTAACCACGACTGATAGTTACGTAATCCGTCTGCATCGTTATCATAACTAATTCACAAATTACCTTGAATGGTTTAACACTCTAAATATTTGTGTACAATCATTGACATGTATTCGAGTAACACCTGATGAAGACCTAATCGAAAATAATATTTTTTGCTTATGTGTTGTCCTAATATACATTATGGAAATTTTTAACATGATAATTATCATACAGTCCATGTAGAGTTCGTTAGAAATCTTAAAACGAGTTGAGAACTTATCCAGGTGGACTTAGTTACTTAAAAAGTTTTCTCAATAGGCAATTTACAACGAAGTTACATACTACCTTATTTTATATTTACATTGAATGAAAGGCACCCGTTTTATTAATTAGTAACCAACATTATGAAAAATTCGTAAACATTTATAACAAAAATAAGGAATTCTTGTTGTTTACACTCGGTTGGATACTACTGAATACCTGAGAGCACCGGAGAGATTTTTGTTCTAGTATGGAACTCCTTAATAGTATGAACGCTTAATTACATAGGAGAATCAAATTAAGTGTCTTGTAGGACTCGTGTCAAATATTTAACCACCATCACCACTAGTTCAATGGTAGGATTACAACTTTCATGAATTTGTGACACAGAATGACATTTATCCAATATCATGAGTGAAAACCGTCGCACTCCAACGTGTCTAAAATCTATTAACCACGTCTAAATTACCTAAAGTTAGTTACTAGTTTAGTAATTATTTTGGCGATCATTTTTAATGTTTTGTTTTCATTTTTAATAGATTTAACCCGTCTAGGAACATTTAAAAACCAGAGTATTGAATTGCTAGTCATGATTTCCTTAACAGGACACCTATGTGCCCACCATAGGTTCAAACCCTTGACCTTCAGATCTGACGGTGTATACTTAACAACCAAAATCAAAGGTAGGACTATCATTTCAATCAGTTTGTGATGCGACACTATGATTATACACTCTTAACAGGATACGGTTATTAAAACTTGTTAATTCTATTTGATATAACACGTTGTTTTTTCTTCATTTCCGTCAAGAAATAGCGTTTTCATCAATTGTTTACAATTTTATTCAAACATCTTTATAATAACTCATAGAGGTTATCTACAAGATTGTCCGATATTTACAACAAAACATTTTTCATTCCTACTTAAACTAAATGAAAGCAAAATTAAAACTTTTTACACTGATAAATAAATATATACACATAGATTTATGTGTACTGATCAGCTTGTTTATAAACTAATGTAACATATACTACTCTATTAAAGAGTATACCTATTTATATTCTCTATCTGATATATAAAGTACAAAGTTACTAAACATTTCGATACATAATCATCGTCTAGTCAACCGCATATATATGTTGATTTTATTTATGAATTTTATTGAAATTGAAAAAAAACAATAAAAGAAAAAGAAAAAGTAAAAACAGAATGACGATAAATTATTTTGTTAAATGACAAGAAACAAATCACTTCACTGGTTTGTTACACATACACACATCTATATATTCGTATATATTAGTCTCAATAATAATAATAATAGTGTTAACTCGATTCGTCACCCCACTATCATGATTTCACAATCAGTCATTTTCTTTTTACAGATTTTTAATAGAAGCATACTCAGGTGTTGATATGTACGTGCTTCTATGTAGTTTGTTTAAATTTCTATATGGTATGATGATTATTCTATCATAGGATTATTTTAGAAAAACAAAAAGTATATTTATGTTTAGAATGTTAATGATTGATTCCGCTGAGGGGGGTTAGGGAAAAAAGGAGGTTGGACGGTGGGGGGGGATGGAAATATTCAAATGTATTCAAGCATAACGACACAAGTATACATTATCCTAATTTGTCTTAATTTAAATATTTCATGTTATCTCATCAATTCCTCCTTTTTCTTTCACCAACCTTGTTTAATTTTTATGAGGAATACTTCATTTTTACTAAATACTGTTACATTTTATCTAGATTATTCTTATTTTGACAAATTATCTACTGATAATTTAATTTTTAGTGTGTGTTAAAAATCAAACTACTACTAATAGAACTATGTGTTACTTTTACAGAGAAATATTTAATCTACGATATGTAAAGTGTTTAGGTTTTCTGTGATATTATAGATAGAGTATGGTAATTTTCATACAGTTTCGGTGTCTTGAAAGTTGATTGGATAGTTGTAGGTGAAATCAATGAAAAACATGGTCACCCTTTTTACGCATCTATCATTTTATGATCACAGACATATGTATTCCATTCGAATATGGAGAATTTATGTCTTTCGTAAAACAAATGATAAGCTAAAATGACTTAATACACATGTTAGATTATGTCAGTTATGTCCTAAAAGTGGAGTGGGTTGTATGACCGGAGGTGGCCTACCATCTTCAGCTATGAAGTATAAGGACCCTAAAATGTATTAGTTTCTACTTTCATTAAATTGTAATATGTAGTGATGATCATCGTTAATATTGGTGATAATTGCCTAACTCCCGACAAGTCTAAACACTACTAATCACGACTTCTAGATTGTGACTAACTGCATAGACATTCTGAAAGTAAACACTATGGAGATGATTAATGTAATTAAATTAAAGTGATTTAGTGGAGATAAGTAGTAAGTATAGTGGACGCCATTCGTTTATCATCTTTTTGTATTTTTTCAACAAGCTGACTTAGTAGTTGTTGTTCAAGAATATACATAAACAATCACACAATAATATCTCTTACTATCTGTAGTCATTTATGTAAGCTGTCTCCAATCTGTACCTTTCATAGTAACTGGAATAAGGTACATTTTAATTCGAAACAAACTTGAATAATTAATAGAATCACATTCAACTGTCAATTATCATACGATAATACATTATCCCGGAGATCTTTTTATGAAATATACGTTCCTTTAATAATGATGTCATAGAAATGTGAGAATTGACAATTATCTTATTCAGCTGTAATGAAGTATAAAATCTGCATTATGATGTGACAAAACGTGTTCATATTAAAACTACTGTCGATATATTGAGGTAACGAAGACTATATTCAATATTAATTACTTGTAATTTTCATATAAAACCAGGACAATACTACTTATTGTTTGTTCAAAATCAACTATTCATAGTTTTTTTATGATATGGACTATCAACTCCTTAACTTATTACATGAAAATTTACTTCGAACACAACATTACTAAATATATTTCTAATGTTGACATTATTACCCACTGTTGAGTATGTAGAAGCATATAGTTCAATGGTAGACAGACTGTTCTTTATACAGTCTAACATTTCAAAATCCAATAACCTTCAAATTTATAAATTTGCGCCGTGAACATATCAAATTGTTTAAAGGTATCTTGTTTAGTTTAATAAGCAACAAAGTTCAGTAAAATGCTCATATTTTCAATTTACATAAAAATGTATCTGTTTAGTGCTCAGTGGTTTTCAATAGTACCCTAGAAACATCAATCTGTGACGTATTCGGTCACATGAAACTTCTAATCTACAGAAATAACTATCTCAATTTAATCACAATAATCAGCTAACTAACGACTAACTCCAGGATGTTCCTAAAGCTCTAGCGAGAAATCCTGACTGGTGGACTACAGACTTGTCGGGACCGAGACTGTTATTATCAATGACAAGTGAAGATTGTAGTGCTATGTATCACGAATTGTTGAAAGCAGAAATTCTACTATTGGATGACAATCCATTGATGTAGACGGTTAGGTGATTGTCAACCTGAAGCCTATGCGGTGGAACTCAGAATGCACACTACAGAAAAGTTCCATACCGGAACGAAACAGCTGTCCCGTGCTCTCTGGTTGTCAATAGCACTCTGCCAACATCAATCTGTGAATCAAATAAAAATATGAATCTACTCAAAAATGACCATTTCAACTTAATTATATATCAATGTTAATAAGATATGGTAAGTCATTCAATAATTATTTCAATCTATGTAAATTGTCCATCAAAATGAGAAAAATAAAAGAAAACAACTGAAAACATTGATGAGCTAAAAGAAAAGCAACTATTTTTTCTTGATACTAGATTACTTCATCTTTATTTTATTGGTTTTCTTCCGTTATATTAATTGAATAAATGAATGATTGATCATTGTTTAGTTAATGTGTGTCAATTCCATCTTAGATTGATGTTATGTAGCAGATGATTAAGTCGAAAATAAAATTAATGATGAAAATGTCATTCATATTTACCTGATGAATGTGTCTAAATGTATCTGATGAAATCAGTTTCTTTGCTGTATTTTGTTTATTGTTTATAATTACTAACGGTATATTTTCTAATACGAAAAGAGTCATGTGGATGTTAGATTAGCTCAGCTATTTGGTTTATGTACAGGATTGTTAGTAATTATTGTGTAGAATACGGTGAAGTTTGGTAAAATATAAAGAGAGATAGTAGTTAGCATTAAGCTATTACATGGTATGTTATAATAAATGGAGGTAAAAGGACCTCATAACTATCTACATGTAAATTGTATTTCTTTAAAGGTATACATGATACAATAAGTACGTGAATAAAAATGTTGCAATGTAGCAAACTAATTAAATCTGGAGATATAGGCTATCACATTCCGTTTAATTAAATGAGCTTTGGTGTTAAATCAGCTAAATTAACAAGATATTTAGTGCTCACTGTTAATTAGTACCAAGGTAAGAGTGAATAGCTGTTTAGTGGAATAGCTCTTGTTCTAGATGTCCTACGATTGATGATAGTTCATGATACGAAACATTTTCATATTTCACTTTTGTGTATCTTTTTGAATTATGGTCTTAAATTTGATTACAGATAAACCTTGATATAAATTGAATTTCACAGAAAAATCTTCAAACTGTTAGGTTTTAGTTCATATATTAAATGGTATGTAAGTTCAGCTCTAACCCTACTCACTCCCCTCTATAAGCTTTTACTATAAATCTGTACACATTATAATCCATCAACTTGCCAATTCTGAATTGTCAATGTTTCAAGATATCGTGATTTCATTTTCACAGATTAACTTTAAGTACTAGAGTATTTTGTACATATCTGAGACTTACTGAAGTAAACACTCCTTCCTAATTTTTTCTGTTTTTTTGAGTTACGCTTCTGAAGGGGTCAACACGATGGAATGGTGAATTTGCATACAGTATCGTCAGTAAACCAATGTAAAGTGTATTAAATTGTTTTTTATATTTTTAAATAGACTTTTTCTTAATAAAGAAACTCATTTGATAAGGTTGCCGTCACCATTAAATATATCAAGGATTTTTTATAGCTTTCATAGTGTTCGTTTATTAACTAAGTGAAAGGTTGACGAATTAACTATGTAAGATGACTATGACCTATATTTCACTTAAATGAATGTCATGGTCTTTATAAACTTTTTGTCAGTGATAGAAGTACTCATTAATCAGTCTATGAATAATGATATAACTTAATCATGATGATTGAAATGCAGCCTTGGTGATTTTTGTCTTGTCATTGTCATTACAATGAAAGAATTGAAATTATAGATACATAGTTGAATACCAGTGGTGCAAAGAATGAACCTTCTCTGAGTAGACCCCTTGATACTATTATGGGTAACTATTGCTAAAGTGATTTGTAGAAGTCAACTATCAATATTATTCTTGAAAATCAATAGATATTGTTTTATATTCCAATCTCAGGGTCAATTATAGATCTTTGAATACTTTTGTTTTCTACTCAAGGTTTTTTAATTGGAGAGATTTTATGAACGAGGATGTGGTTAAAATGCGTATCTTTATTAAAACTGAATGTTTGAGTTAATCACAATATTTTCATTGTTCATTATATGTATTTTGACGACACACCGACCATTTTCACATTCATTTTCATAGAAGCATGAATATTGCACATTAAATTGTGGTTATTCATAGATGTATGCTACGAACGTGTCTAATATAACATTATTATTAGTTGAAGCTAAATAATAACTAAATATTCTGAGTATGATACCCTTCATGAACAACAGAATTGTTATATATAACGATAGTATTAAATGGTGAATTATCTAAAGGAAGTAACATTCGTGGTGTTTTATCTTGATTAGTTCGTCTTTATATAATATCATTTTATCATTTTATTTTTATAGTAAAGTCTAAGTAGTTTTGTGAAGACTGATTCACCAATTAATTATTTGTATTCAGCACAGGTTTGTTTCAATTGGGTACTGGTATAAAAAGAAAGATAATATAGTACAGTCACTTCGTCTTTGTATGAACTCCTTAGTGACGAAGACCAACCACGAATCCATCAGAAGTCTAATCTATAAACTTCAAGTCTTATAAAGATCGATCCCTTAAGGGATTTAGAACAGGATATAGTGATTAAAAAAATTTTTTTGAACTGACAAAATAAGTAAAATGGTAGGAGGCAAATGAAGGAAGAAAATAGTAGGTAGTAAACACTTAAGCAATAGGTTTCTTGATGCATGACCAATATGATATAGTGCAGAAGTTAGATTCCATACTAAATTATTACATTTATTGCTTTTATATAATACTTGAAGCTCTACATAATCTGCATTGTATAAATGTCTATATATTAAGTAGTTTTACTGTACATACTGATTATTGTTGAGTGAAACAAAGAAATTATGAGATCTGGTATCGGTGAGCTATGTCTTGTACTACGCCGAATCAGATATTTAGTACCCGATAGTTAATACTCAATAAGGAGCTAAATGCCAGTTATCTCAAAATCACATCAAATCAACAAGAAAGTGTGTTAATGAAACTGTGTACAATGAAGTTTAATGAATATGACATTTTTATCGTGCTTAACAAACATTATGAATTTTCAAGAATTTCAGAGCACCTCAGATGATATGATATAACCACAATGAATGTAACTAAAATCAATTTATTTATATTGTGTTGCGAAGGTTGTTCATTTTAATGTTTCACGAAAATCCAGGTGATTATCCGGCAATAATAATGAGAGTGGGGTATAAACTGACTAAAGTTAGAAATGGAGACCACTTTATGTAACTCAGTTGCGTAAAATTAAATTACACCCACTTGGCTACAAATTTTTTTATTTATTGATTTGATAGTCTTCAAGTCGGACGCAGGTTTTAAGGTGCGGTCATACATCTCAAAGAATCAACTAATAAATTATCTTGTCAGTCTTTTATGCTCATAGGTTTATCGTTGTAGACAAAATAAGATCTTTTCAAATATGTATATCTGTCTCATAGATAACGTTTTTCATGAGAACAGTACTACAATGAAATAAATTTACATTAGTATTTAGTGCATTATTGTAAGTTTCCATTGGAAAAACTACACACTGTGTACTCATTAATAACCTGTTTCAAACAACAGTTAATTGAAATGGTATATGCTGCTGATAACCAGTATCTATGTTGTACAGCTGAACTGGCGTGATTTTGTGGGAATTGGTATTAAGTTTAGTAGTTTGTTTTCGTCAGAGTGTGGTGTTAGTTGGCTACCAGTGGAAACCGGGGAGCACTAGATAGCTGTTTCCCTTTGCAACTAACTTCAGGATGTTAATGAAGTTAGTAATTGGTGAGAAGTTGTGACTGATTTGGATTTGTTGCTAACGAAACAGTTATCACCTATGACAATGGATATTCGTCCCACTATTTCACCAACTGATAGAAGTGAGAATCCCACAGTTAAACACAAATCCACTTAGTAGTGCAGATGGTTTGTCGTTCGACGCGACCGAAAGTCACTGGGTTCAATTTCTTAGCGTAATGAAGTGTGCAAACTTGGAAGACATCTCACACTGGTGAGTAACAGTTTCCCGTTACGTTATAGTTATCATTAATATCCAACCATCAACGATCTGTGACAAATAACTAAACTTAAGTTTCAAAAAATCATACAATTTTGCATTGTTGTGAACATAATAGTCAATTCTGTTTATCGTTTTACAGTGAATATTTATTCTTGTATATTTCAAGCAGGAAAAATAAAGAGAAAAAAACAACTAAAAAAACCAATTTGGCGCTAAATACAGTATCAATGTATTGTAATATTTCACGGTTGAATTTAAGACCAAATTTTTGTTAAACAAAAGAAAACATGTAACATAAATGAATTTCATAGAAGAAGGAAACAGTAAGTTAAAATGAATGCATGAATGATAACAAGTAGTCAGAAGAATATCTCCTTTGAGAATACTACATACAATAACAGACATATGTAATGAAGTGAATTTATCTTATGACTTAAGTAGTGTATACATAGAGTGAATGATACTGATACATAATGGAGTGAATTAGGATCCTAAGAATTCTACTATAGGCAGAGATCTATCAAAATAATATTAAATGATGCATTAAGATAACTGTCATTACATAACTGTAAAATAATAATATTGAATCTTTCATTTTAAAAAGTAGTGTTTATGAGTAGTTCATATGTTATATGAAGAATAGTGTAACAAGATTAATATTAGTGATTTATGTATAAGATTCATAACACCCGATCCTCAGATAGGAATTAAAACAAATCATTCAGTGAAGATAAGGTTTCATTTCGACGATTTTGTTTTTACTAGCTGTACAGTCGTCGTAATTCATATGAAACAGTGAGTGTGATAAATAGAGTTTGTTTGTTAATGCAAATGCATATAATAGGTAGAATTCATTGTGTGTATAATGGTAATAACTAGTACTACAGCTAATACAACTTAACTGAATCTTCAAACAGATTGAAAAATGGTATGGGCTTATTGATTTATTTTAATAAAGTAGTAGTAAGAATTAAATGTTAGTAACATGGACTAAACCAGGTCGGGCAACCATTGAAAACTAGGAGGCACTAGATAGCTGTTTTTTCTATATTTGAGACTCCTAGGGCTCAAGTGAGATGTGTCCAGTGGAGTTCGAACTATGTCGGGTGCGAGGTAATTACCGATTAATAATAATGGATAGTGTTAAGTATATTGCGAATTAACTGAAATTAGAAATATCAATCGCTGGATACCGGTCTAATGGTAAGTGTTTACTACAAAACCTGACAACTCTGTATTCGATTCCTTGTTGGTGTAGTGAAAATTCACTGCCGAGAGGTCTTATACTAAAATAAAATAGCTGCCTATTGCTTGCAAGTTTTATTTCATTGTTTAACGTATCATTTTGTGAAGCTAAATGTAAAACAGTAATTATCATCAAGAAAATTATGTTATATACGTCTTCTTATATTGAACGAAGAAAATGCATGCTATGAAGTCATATATTCAATGTAGGCTAGAAGATCTTCTTGAATATCTCGTACGATTTAAGAGAAATTTGTTTTAAGCACTGTGAAAATGGTATATTTTACTGGTTTACTTACTCTCGTTACCCCATCTCCCACAGTGAAGCATAGGCTGCTCACAAATATTTTCCATTGAATTCTATCCTGAGCAATCCTTTCCAGCTGTTTCCAGTTGTCGTGCATGTTTTAATTATCTGCTTCTAATTCACGACGCAGCGTGTTTTTCGGCCTTCCTCTTTTCCGTTTCCCAACAGGATTCCATGTTAATACTTGTCTCGTGATGCAGTCTGATGATTTCTGCAATATATGTCCTATCCATTTCCAACGTCCTTTTTTAATTTCCTCTTAAGCTGGAAGTTGGCTTGTTAGCTTCCATAGTAGACTGTTGCTGATGGTTCCCGACCAACAGACATTCAGTATCATGTGTAAGCAGTTGTTTATAAATACTTGTACCCTTCTGATGATGTTTGCGGTAGTTCTCCAAGTTTCAGCTCCATACAGCAGAACCGTCTTGACGTTCGCCTGAAGGTCTTTCCGGGTTACTGCTGGTCCCAAGTCCGGATATAGGAGGAGGGTTGGGCATGGGGCTAGCAACCCGAAAAACACAAACTTGCTGAAAATCACTAACCAGATTAAACATTCTAAACCATTTAAACTCTGTAAAAATGGTGGCAATCAGAAATTATTGAGTAGATGTTTGCTTTTACCTAAGGGCTGTCTTCATCAACGACGGCTCCTAGGATAAGGTCAGTGACTGGTAAATACCATTAAAACATAATTCGAACTTGAAGATGTTTTATCAGTTTCATTATATATCATCGTCGAGCTCCTTCGTCAATGCCACCTTCTTTCCATTAAATTATAGAGCGATTTCGCTTCTGTCACATGTTTGTACAACTAATGTTTCTTAAAAGATAAAAAATGTTTCATGACTAAATTTACCAGTACACAGAACATAATTGTGTTAAAGTCTCCACCTGAATTACAAAGTCTTTCTTATCATTTAGTTTAAATTTAGTGCCTTCATGAATAATATCTTAACAATGACAGTGTTACAAAGTATAAAAACTACATATGACTAATATTTAAATAAATGATGAAATATTATAAAATCTTCGAATGAATCACTTTTCATTAAGTTTCATTGTCGGATTTACTTTTTGAAGGCATCTTTAGATGCACTGAAAATTTCAAGACGCTTAGATCACTGTAGTTCGTCTTTGCCCAATAATAGCCAGTATATTAAAGTATACATTTTATTAATTAATGCATAAATACTATAGCTATACCTACTTTTAAAATGTAGACCTCACTAATTTTGCTACAGATGACACCTCAATGCCCGATAACGAACATATGACCGGAGAAACAATAACAGGTAGAGCTAAGCTATTCCTCGGCACCCCAACCCAGCAAATTAGAGGAAGAAGTCTGACGTCAGCAAAAAGTGTTTAATTTTGCAGGCAGCCAACCGGACTGACAACAAACACTAAACTCATGTGTAGATATGCAATAAAAAAGCGTCCTTGGAAGTATCACAAATAGCTTAGTAAAATAAACAACAGACCGATGAGACTTAACGTCCTACTGGATGAAAAACAGAAACTGAAGGTTAAATGATCCCATTTTGGCAGGAAAACGAGAAATCTAAATTTCCACAAATTAATCACAAAACTAACAGGGTTACTATGAAAATTTAGTGGATCTAACATCCCCAACACTACGACAACCATGAATTTTACTTTATTATCTTATTCAGTGCTGGTAACAAAAATCATGGCAAACATTTGCTAGTAACGTACATTGTATTTACTGGTCCGTGTAATTATTATCATGAAGCCTACTACGTGGTTCGTACTGTTAAACGCATATCTTATATTTTCAGTTAAAGGAGTAAGCAGACTTGTAAATAGTGCCATTATTTCATATTAGACAAATAGTAAACACTAAGAATAAAGTGGATTTCTATTTGAGTTCGATTTGACATACTTGATTTAATTTATATCTCTTGTTACTACTAAACGCAAAATATAAACCATAAGATAATTCAATACCCACTCTACATTTAGATATCAATCCAAAAAATTGGTTTATTATACAAAGAATTCGGTATGAGTGCAGCTACAGTCTGCTTCTTCAGAAGCTAATAAATTAAATGATGAATGATATATTCCAATTCTTACCACAAAAAAATATGGAGAGCTGTTTTGTCTTAGTATGAAACTCCTAGGTAGGTGCACATTGTAGATTCCGCCCCAGAGGCTTTAGCTTAATAAACGCCTAAATCTCTTCACAACTTGACCGGTATCCACTGGTAGAATTCTAACTTCAATCA
This sequence comes from Schistosoma mekongi, assembly GCA_034768735.1. NCBI lineage: Eukaryota > Metazoa > Platyhelminthes > Trematoda > Strigeidida > Schistosomatidae > Schistosoma > Schistosoma mekongi. The sequence goes on from CM068309.1 coordinate 31,560,093, forward strand.
CTTAATGCTATAGCAAATCAGCTGTCCAGTGTTCCTTGGTTTTTTATAGTACTTTACCAACATCAATCTCTGATGAATTTAATTAACTAAACTTAATACCAAGCTTTATAAATCATTTCAATTTAATTACAAAAATAACTATTGAGAATACCACCGTAAAGATTGAAAACAATCATTGAACTTAAGTTAGTAAATTTAATACAAGTCTACATGGGTGAAATTTAGACAGGAATATATATAAGTTTATTCCTAAAGTCTTCCTGCTTTCAAATAACTAACAATTCAGGAATAGATCACTGAGAGGATCATTTATTTTCACATCATTCAACAGTATGTTCAAAATGCTTCAAACAATTTATATTTCTTTTGACATTTTATTTGCTGTATCAGTGTGCATCAGTTGTGCATAGAATTAAGCTGAACGATCCTTTAAAAGTTTCTGATTAAATCACTCAAGGTAACAGTGAATAAAACTATCATATACAACTTCCAAGTCGACCAGATTATTTCACTTGATAATGCAATTGCAACTTCAAGTCAACTGTTATCTATGGAGAACATGAGTACTCAAACAGTTGATATCAGCTCATTAGTGATTAATTTCAGGATGTAATTTTCAAAAAAATATAGTGTTATGACGTGTGTATTTGAGTTCAGTCATGTTAGGTAAGAGTTTGTTATTGACCGAAATCAATGAATTAAGTTCCATAATATGTATATATCACTGATTAATTAAAGTTAGAAATTTCAGCGTTTTCATGCCAACCGATTTAATTGTTTTAGGATTAATTATTCACTGAAAAAATTGAAAATCCCTTCCTCATTTCACTGTAATAGTCGTAAATGTACACTTCTAAATAATTTCAAACTGTGACACAATATCTATCTAGTGCTTTCTATGTTTTCAGTGTTTATCAAATCTAAATTAGTTCGATACTCTAACATGCTTTCAACAGTTCATATATCAAATTAAATTATATTTATCTGTCATACATACAGTTACCTATTTTTACTTAGTAAATCACTTCGATATTTTTTTGACAGTAAAGAACTGTCAACTTGGAATAAGAAAAAACTAAAAGGTAGTGTTTCTTTCGTTCACATTTTTCACAATGATAAATCATTGATGAAACACGGGATTGATGTTTTATTTATATTATGTAATGTGCATCTGGATCACTTAATCAATAACCGTACGATGTTCAACATTCTTTTAAGCATATAGTAATTTTTTTATTCTGTATGAAATAATAACTACTGAATTCACTGAAAAATGCAGACTAATCTATTACTCAACTATTATAATAAATGATTATGAGCTATTCGTCAGGTAAAGAATAAATTAAATTCATTAAACTCGATAGAATATAATTTTACCTTAGAATATCGTTTCAACATTCAATCACCATCATTTTTCTCTATACCGAAAAATACATTGACTACCAAATCAACTAAGTGTTTTATTTATCTATCTGTTCATATTTATGCCTTAAAATAGTCTGGTTGGCATGGTTTCCAATAAGTTCGATTACTAATAAGTAATAAACAACTATATTAGGTGAGTAGATAAATTTAACTACATTTTCCTAGTCATGTTTCTTTTGGGATATCATTTAAGGAATTTATTGTATCGATTTTATGTGGGAATTAATTTTTTTCCAGCATTTTTTAAGATTTACAGTCCATTGAAAATTTTTTTCCTTTCGTAGTTATTCTATAAGTAGATGACTTCCAGTTTACATAGTATCCATGAGATTGATTGAATAAGAATATCTATAAGGAAATGCTTCTAAGCAAAGAGAATAATGAAGAAAATATGCTTTAAATTAGTAAGTATATTTATCTGTTATTCGAAATTTCTATAACTAAGCTACAAGTTTAACTGTTAAACTATCTTAGATAGCCAGTATACCTCATGGATATTTTCTTTAGTACACTTCAGAATGTCGTTATTGTTATAGCTTAGAAAATAGTAGTCTGTTGATTGTAATACGTGAGCCTGGTTCATGAATATGGCCTTACGTGCTCGTGGTCAAAATAACAACGCCAATGAGTTCCTATGCAGTCCCTGTGCGTCTTCCCAATGCTCACTTGACCCAAGGTCAAAACAGAAAGAAAGCAAACCAATGAGTCAACTAGACAAAATTGTTATATGTTTCAGGCATTCCTTTATATATACATAAAATCAGACCACACAGCAAACCATTTAAGAAGTTAATATTAATACTATACAAAGGAGATAGTGGATATGAATAGGAGTAACTTATACATAACCAACTAACTGTAATTCATAAGACTGAACTACTAACAGCAAATTTATTGAACAGGAGGATATAGGAAGAAGAAAGTAACAATGTTAGAAATTAAATGTTTACACTCCCCACAGCTAAAATAAATGAAATGGTCATCTAAAACACAGTTCTAAAAATTCGTTACTCTTCTTTTGTCATCTAACACTACAGTTATTTACGCTATAAAATACATTAATTCTGTGCTCAGTAGATAAACAAGAGTTTTTTGTCTTGTTCTTAGTACTGACAGATCTGTTTCTAATAGGTTATAATGTTGTCACTAATTTTAAACAATTATTGATCACTTCCTACCAGTTATTTTTCATACACATGATTACGTATTACTACTGATATAAGTAGGAGTTAAATAATGATTGTTTATAATATTTATTTAAATGACTTTACAGTAAGATTATCGGGTATATATTGTTAGTATTTCTAAAAGATTAATTTATGTTGGGTACTACTGAAAACTATGGAGTATTGGAAAGCTTATCACAATCCTTTTAAAAAATAGAACCTAGGACAATTAAATCTCTCACAGAATACTTAATCATCAAAACTATTGGGTACAACTTAAGTCTAAACATCGAATTCCTATCAATTTATCAGAGTTATGTTTAAGAAATCCATTCTGGTGACGAAGCTGTTTGAATATTCTGTCAAATTCTATTAAATAAATGCACAATTAAAGCATATTACACAAACATCATGAGAGTTTTGTTAACAGACTGCTATTTACTTTGGATGATAATTTACATTTATATTAATTATTAGTGAAAGAAAGTAGTAAACAATAAAAAACTTTCAGTAAAAAATATTTTAGTTATTTTAAAACAAGTGACCCTAAACATAACCCGCTCTTTTTATTTTCAAACGTATTCATTAACGAAATAAACAAACTTAACATTAGCAAATATCCCATTAAAGATAAGTAAACATTCTTTAGAAGTAATTTAATTTAATTAGTAATATTAAAGTGTTTTGATTATCAATATTCAACTAATATTTACCTATTGATAAATTGATTAACATTCGTAAAACAATGAAGAGTTTGGTTATGATAGTAGTTGTTTATTTAGTATTTAAATAAAATCTATTGTTTATGAATTATTCTCATTTATCACTAATGCTAGATCGAGGAGTATTCTATGAAAGAGTAGTGAACAACATAAAACAAAAGAATATTTCTATGCTTTTTAATGTGTGTAAACCGAATCATTGAAGGCAGTTTAGAAGTTGTTGATAAGAAGTTATAGAGCAAGAGTTCATTCTATTATGACACTGTTATCGAGGCGTATCTGTAATCCAAGGAAAGTCAGTGTTCACTTGTGGATTCAGTCTAAAGATATAATAAAAATTAGATCCAGAGATTCCTGCTTAATACCCTTAAAGAACTCTCAATTTCAACATTATGTTAAAGATGTTAAGTCACTTTGATTAGTGATCACATTGGGGCTTGATTTATAAAATTTAATCAACATTGTACATAACATGGTCGTTAACCGGTGATCATTCAAATCAAACGAAGCAAACTGTGAATTGTTGCAAATTAATAACAATTATAAAATCGCCTGTAGTAAATTCATTGTTGCTTTACTGTACTGTATTATTTTCTGTGACTAACTGATGATCAGTGATGAAGTGGACAATGTTAGTGAAGGCAATATTGTATTATAAATAAAAGATCGGTTTAAGCAATATCATGCTGTTCAGAGAACAAATCAATGTATGCGCTACACATTGACTTTGAGATTGTTTACAGTTACTGTAAACTTCTACTAACACAATGAAACGTATTATAAAGGTTATGCTCTTCAAACTTAAATTTGTTATGTTATTAGACTACTTACAAAAGAATGCATTTATACTTGATTGAATGCAATATTATTTAATTATATTCTTTTTTTCATCCTTTAAAGTTTAGTTAGATAACACATAAGTTATAAGCAATCATATCTACTGTGTCATAATTATTTACACGTGGTTTTTCAAAACAAGGTATAGTTGTTATATAATTTGGATTGTGACTAGCAAGTGGAATCCAGGATGCGCGTTTCGTCCTATTTGGGACTCATCGGCTGGATGTACCTGCATCCCAATGTTGATGTTCGCACTGGGATTTGAACTCAGTCTGTTTCGTGTCGAACGCCACCGCGTTCACCACTAGACTACTGAGTCTAGACAGTCACACTTGTGCAACGGGCACATTGGTATTAGGTATAGTTGTATTGTCTAGTGGTTAATTCTGTAGGTTTTCAATCAATGAACCACAAGTCAAAACACTAATTCACCTGTCAAAACTAGGCATACTATCTTACTATTTTATATCATGAAATTTCGCAGAAAATAGTTTTAACAAATAATATAATAAATTGTGACATTGGAACCTTCTTTTATTTCATGACTTGGCAACCTTATTCTGTTATCAAAGTTAGTGTATTAAAGTATTTTTCTACTTCTTAAAGTTTAAGCCCGTAATGAGTACAAAATTTAATGTTCAGCACTGTGAAATCTTAAATTTAAATGTTAACTTATCAATGTTTTTGATGGGTTATTAATCTAACTTAGATGTTTTTTACAGAAAACGTACGTAAAACTAAACACAGAAACAATTTTAAAATGTTTAGATTCTATAATTGTGCATTATCTTTAGAGATTTTTACGTTTGGTCACTACAGAAGAAAAATGTCATTATACGGTTAAGGAAACCGTATATTGTAAAAAGCAGTACATTTATTTTAAGCTCCAGCCATTGTCCTTTCGTCGTTGGATGCTTTTGGTTGAAATATTTAAGTCCGCCTAGAAAGCACTATCACATTCTAATAATAAAACGTTTCACAAGTGATTGCTGACCATCTTTTACAGTATATATTCTTATCAGTATATTTTTATATTGTATCTGAAATCGCCATAGACAACGATTTTTCAATTCAACGAGTTTAAATGTCATTCTGCCATATGTTGAACTCACTAACTGAGAAAATAGTTCAACAGATGACAATCAAGACTAACTAAATATGTTATGTTATAGTGATCATAATCAATTGTAATTCATAAGTAAAGTTGATGTAATACTTCAGTTTATAAAGGAAGATAACATAATCGAATATACTTCATAAGAACATCGTCAACTAATCAAGAATTAAACAAAAGTCGTTAGACAGTCAAAATGTTCTCAGCATTGATTATAAGATAAACTTTTCTATTATTTTCCGTTCAGGGAACACATCTTAATTGTTTGTAGTAATAATTTTTGTTCATGTAAATAAAACAGAATATATCTGTTTTGTAATTAAAACTTCGGATAAATAAAACAGTCAATATAGTTTCCTAGGTAGTTATATCATTGCAGGTGAATAGACTGCATAATAAGTTAATTACAAATAACGAAACTGTCATTGAATTGAGGTTTTGTGGAGAAAGGTATTTAGTTTAGTTTTTTGTATTCGTCACAGGTTGAAGTTGGTTAGGTATTATTGACAATAAAGGAGCACTAAACAGCTGTCCACTCCTAGCTTGAAACTCATAAGTAATGCTCACTCTCATTTCCGCAAGGAAATCTAACCCAGTCAATATCAGTCTGTGACGAATACAAGCAAATAAAATTAACACCCGACTTTACAAAATCACCCTAATTCAGTTACAATAATCAACTAGCTGGTGGATAGTAAAGTTTAGTCATGTCGAAAATGAGATGGCTTTTACCAATGACAATAGATGATTGTCGCGCCTTATCAAAAGTTGATAGAAGAGGATTTCTACCAGTGGATGCCAGCTGGGCCAGTAGTGCAGACATATATGGGTTAACCGTGGCCCAGAGTCTCCGCATCCAATTTCCTTAAAAATCAATAGTGTACACTGTCTAGAAGTCTCGTCCTGGTACGAACTATTTGTCTAGTAGTCCCTGGTTTTCAGTGTTACCCGACCGACATCAATCTATGACAAATGCAAATAATCACACAATATTGTCATCAAACTATACAAAATAACAGTTATTCCAAAAACGTATGCTATAATATCTGTGACATACCTTTGAGACTTCAGTGAATTTTATTTTTATGCTAAGGATATAAGTAACCTTACGAAATCATTTATCTACTTAATAGATTCCGTGTCAGTTGTTTGACGAATAAAATTGATATGAACTCTTTGACTATTTTAAGCATTTGATTAACAAACTTCAACGTAGATTATTTTTATCAGTGCACTGGATAACAAAATAAAATGAAAATTGATTTATCAATTTGTCTTAGTTACTATGAGAAGATGTACTGCATTTTGAAAAGTTAAGTAAATGCTTGAAGAGGTATTTGAGAAGTATATGTACTGTAATATTGTCTTCTTGTGTTTGTGAGCGTGTTTGTGTGTTTGTACATTTAACCATAAATTCTTAATTTTTTACATTAATACTGAAAATCGATAGTCGGATTTTTCGGCATTGATTAAGAGTAGTTCATTTTGATGTAAAACTGTTACATTTAACCAGAACCTTACTGATATAAGTACTAACTGCTGTTATCATGGTACTTTAGATTAACAGTAACTTCCTATTAATGGTAATCATATCTTTCTGGTAACTATCCTTTTCACTGTGATTGGTTGTAAGCAAGTAAGACCATCCTCTGTCTAAATTAATATTTCAATAGTCTAAGTGAATGCGGTCAATCAACAAAAGGTCATATCTGTATTCTGTGAAAGATGATAATTTCTCAAAATACTCGACTGATTATCAGTATTATACATAGATCCTATACATATAGGCACACATTTATTATAAAGTACCAAAAGCAAAATTATTAACTCAAGTAATTGCATCCTTACTGGGTTGTTTTCAGAGATTCGAATGATATTACTTAGTGATGATTTGAATGAGACATAAAGCAGAGTTTCATCAAAATTGTATCAAACTGTCATCCTCTCTTTCCTAATTGATGCTCTATAATATTGAATAACTTGAGTATAGTTACGTATCTCCATCAATCACCTATCAGTAGGTCATCGGAAACATACATCAACAGTGCTCATATGCATAATTAATTACACTGGACACCTTATTTCCGAAGAAATATGTAGCAGAATTGAATATTATACAAAAGACGACTGATTAACGATAAGAGTACTAACACAATAGATTAAACATCGTTTATAAAGCTACACTGAATAAAATTCTTTGACTTTAATTCTTCTGATATGCAAATTGTGCCTCCTCCGCTCTTCTTTCCTTCTCCAAATATACTAAGTCATTCAACTATCTAAGAATAAATTTCCTGTCTGATTATATCCTATTCATGAAGTATGTAATAATAATGACTGATTAATTAAAACAAAATAATTCATTAGTATCACATTTTATTATTATTCATTCTAAGCATTACTATATTCATCTTCACTAATTGTTTATTTAAACAGGATATGTCAGTAAGCATAAGTTTGACTGCTTTTCATTACAATAATAGTCGATTTAAAAGATGTATGCAAAGACACGCAGTGCTTCTAACAGTTTGATTATTCTTTTCGAAGAATTCTTATCTGTCAGTTAAATAGTACATGTGTTTTCTTTTTGTCTGTTTTAAGTAAGACTTCTTAACGGAGAAAATAATATATGTTCTAATAGGTTATATTGTGAATTGGATAGATATATAGAAGTAAAATTGATACTGTCGTCAAAATTTACACATCATACATTATGTCTTTATTGAATACGTTCTTTGAAGGTTGATGGTCTAATCACAGCCATATTGTTTATGTTTGGTACAATAGACAAATATGTAATAAGCAAAGCAACGAATTATGTTTTGCTGACCTAAACACAAGTCGATCATTGATAAGTATTACCAGTTATCAGGTATTACTTTACATTACTATTCATTGGAAGTAGTCTACAATCTTTTAAATTAATCAGGTCAGAAAGAGTTTTAATGATGTTTTTTTAAGTTGTACTGTTGCTACTTACGTGCACTACTAGAGGAAGGTAAATCAGAAAGATCCATTATTTCTTGTTAAGCCTAAAATATAGTGACAATCGTACTATCCACAGTTCAATATACCTTGATAATCTGCATAAACTGTCTGGTAATAGAGGCTTTAGTTCTAGAGAATAATCCTGACAGAAGATTAAAACGTTTTAAATTGTTTAAATTTAGAGTGTCAATTATCTGAACGAATACAGATATCTCGGTATAAATGGAGCTATAATTGAACAACATCCACTTGTGTTATTGTTTTCAAGGATCTCTGAGCAATGACCAGTGTTATGTTTGCTTAAATCTTTAAGTACTGATCGACTTTTGTCAATTAGTGCAGCCACCAGTTTATATGACTTGTGATATTGCTAACTTTGGTGGCAGTCGACAGGAATATTGGCACTCGTCAGTAAAGCTTACACTTTTAATCTTAGGTGAAATAATGCTCCTCTGTGGTGGCGAGTAAATCGGTGACAAGAATATTGTGTTTAAATCACATAACTAGTACTACATCCCTAAAGTTTGCAGGTATGATTTACTGATAAGTGTCAACAAACACGAGACAGAATTATTAAGTTTTCTACCTCCCCCCCCACCAAAACATTCGTTTTCCGTTTGTCAAATAAGGTAGCTACATCGAATTTGATCTCATGTAAATATTTTTTATCAATTAACATTTAAGGGCTTAAGAATGCTAAACAACAGTAGGTATTTAAACTATGAATAGTCAATTTTACTATTTTGGTCCAACTAGTATACATGGGATAGGTTAAGATAAAACACTATACTATTCATGTATCATGCACAATACTTAAAACCTTATTTAACATACGCTTGATCAGTGGATGGTTAATTTAGGTCATTAAGCACACTACAGAAAATAAATAATTTTAAAACTATTTGGTTTAGTGATCCGACAAATTCCAGCATGATAATAAAATTAAACAATTTTCTCAAAAAGAAAATAATTTGAACTTGTTTAAATATTCACCTAGAAACAATCATTATTTCCTAAGTATTGATTACGATTTAATAAGTATTATATGACCTTATTCATAGTAAAAAGAATGACCATTTTCTATGTATTTTCTTCATTGAAAACCTTCGTGACTTTACTTTTTAATGTAAATCTTGATTGACAATATACTTTTCTAATTAAGTATACAATATTCATGCGTATTTATTTTGTAGGTTAATTAATTTCACATTTTTAGCACAAACCAATACTTAAAGTGGTTACGTAATAATGTATTCGTTGTATATTGTAGAAAATTTATGCATTGTCATAGTAGTCGACTAATATCAAGTCACAATGTCTGATGTATTTTTTGTTGTAGGCGGGGGGGGGGGTTTAAAGATCCTCATGAATCTATTCACACTTACCAGTACATAGGTGTACGTTACAAGTTCAAAGGTAAATTGAAATCACAAGTATGTAATTCGGTGGACCATAGATAACCGATTAATATTTTACAATCGTTTACTCCACATTAGTGAACCATTAAAATTTGCATAGACAAGATATAAGATGATAATCTACCTGTACTGAAACGTTTCAAATGATGATATGAAGTCACCAGAGTTTCTCATTAGAAAGAAGTATATAACACAAGTGATTTTATCCGTTTATTTAGTAGGCTTAAAATGTAGTCTAACAGTTCACAATGACTAAGTATTAAATAACTATAGTCTATTAAGTTTTGTGTGTATAACAATCATTCCTTCTAATTGTAATAATATGAAATTCTATTTATCACTCCATTAGGCACCTAAGTACCACTGCTATAATGAACCTACAAAAGCAAAACCAACTTTTTGCAAATACCACTGAAATACAGATTATTTTTCATTAAAATAATTTCTTATCACTAAAAATAAGTCACAGTTTAAACGTAAAGATTAAGAGGTTACTAACCATGTGACAAGAGGTATTCAACGATTAGACATATTTTATCAACATATATGCTATCTGACTGAATTCTAAAATAACAATAAGGATATATGTATGGCGACAGATAAACCCCTAACCGCTTCTTAGTAACCAACCATCAGACTGGCTTATTTAACGTTGAAATCCAGCCTCGGAAACGTACATTGACAATCACATTCATAATAAGGCATAAAATTATGCATATCAATAACATTATTCTGTTGTTTATTTATAAAATAATGTTGAACAATGTAAACAAATGGCTTACTGTTCAAGATTAAATAGCACTTATGAGGCAATAGTCTATTCGCGTTAACAAAATGCAACAGAGGGAGAATAATGATGCAACAACTACTACATATAACTGAACAACATTAATTAGAATCATTCAACTTGACAGTCGTAGCGTATCTGAATTTGATACGTGACTATTGCATAATAGTGATAAAAAGACATATTTAATAAAAAGGTATTCAGTGTTTTCATCCCTGGATTCTCAATGGTTTGTTGTCTTAAACGGCATTTACGCTCACCTTTTTGTTGTTCTACTATCAATAAAATGCAAGTCCAATGCAACGTTAGCATCATTCATCACTCACACTGCACTAAATTATAGGCAATTCTTATAGTTAGCAACTGACGTTTACCTAGATATAGCGTCCTGGATTCAGCTTACTAGTCAAAATCCAACTTTTAAAAAAATACTTGTTATTAATAACTATATCTAAGGAATCCGCTCAGGATGCACATATGACAAGAGAGACTGACCAGCTTCAGTCCATAACAAGTCAACAGGAAGATACAGGTTCATCCTAGTTAATAAACCACCACAAGGTTTAAATGTATTTTTACCATGAGGCTCAGTCTATACAGATTTAAATTATTAGTCCTATTCTATGTATCCATTGACTGGATCATGTAGACCTCCATATCTGAGGGGATACACGAAATTCAATGGACAAGTAGGATGCAACTCGATGATTTGGACTTCACGGATGATCTAGGTCTTTTAGCCCATACTCATCAACAAATGCAAGTAAAGTCAAACAACGTAACAGCAATTTCAGCATCAGTAGGCCTGAATATGCATAAGGGAAAAAACCAGATCCCCAAATATAACACAGGGAGCACCAACGCAATTGAACTTGATGGAACAAGTTTGGAATAAGTGGATACTTTCACGTACCTGGGACGCATCATCGACAAACAAGAAGGGTTCGATGAAGGTGTAAAGGCAAGGATTGGAAAAGAAAGGGCGGCATTCCTACAGTTAAAAGACATATGAAACTCAAAACAACTGTCAAACAACCTCAAAGTCAAACTCTTCAATTCGAACGTCAAAACAGTTCTGCTATATGGAGCTGAAACGTGGAGAATTACTGTAAACATCAGACAGATACAAGTATTTATAAACAACTGCCTACGCAAGATACTGAATGTCCGTTAGCCGGAAATCATCAGCAACAGTCTACTATGTGGGAGGACAAATCAACCTCCAGCTTAAAAGGAAATTAGGAAAAGACGTCGGAAATGGATAGGACGTACATTGCAGAAATCATCAGACTGCATCACGAGACAAGCATTAACATAGAATCCTGTTTGGAAACGGAAAAGCGTAAAGTCAAATTACACATTGAGTTGAGAATTGGAAGCGGATATTAAAAGGATGAACAGCAACTAGTAACAGCTGGAAAGGGCTTCCCATGACAGAATTCAATGGAGAACACTGGTGAGCGGTTTATGCTTCTCTGTGAGGAGTAACGGGTGTAAGTAAGTAAGTATGCATGTATGTATCCATTGGCTTGTGGATTTTGCCAATTATTCACACAGTTTGATTGTTTGTTTTCACCTTCCAAATTATTTAATCACAAACTTTTGTCAAGTAATTTTTAATGACTGTTATTCTAATGTTTATATTCTCACATTATGACTTATTTTCTCTATTTACAACAAAATGAATCAAACTGTTTTCGTTATTTTTAAAACCACCAGTACTTTTGTCATCTTATCAACAACTTGTAAAATATTCAGCGTTAATTACCTAATCAGCAATGGTTTAATGGTTAGCATAGTTTAACTTTCAAACACTAAATCGTAATTGTATGTCGAATGCTGATATAATATCGAGAATTAGTTTAAATTCGATAACCACTGATTACCAGGAAGCACTGGACAACTGTTTCGTCCTAGTATGAGAATGAATTAGAAATGTCAATTATTGGGATTCAGATCAGTGATAAAGCGTTCTCCACTGAACCAGGGAACCCCATGTTCGATTGCTGATGGGTGAGGTGTATGTGTACTGCTGGAGTCCCATACTGGAATGAATCAGCTGTCCATTTTTTCTTGGTGATCAGTTGTTGTTTAATTCACACAAATTTTTGATACCAAACTACATATTAAGTTTGAGTATCTTTTTACCTACGTTGATAATGTCGTTAGCTTAATTCTATAAAACATGGAATGAAGTTGAGTACGGTTATCTATACATGTTAAACAAGCTACATCATTAAGGATTTAACGTCAAAATATTGAAGTGATGTTTTGAGTTAAGTATGAGCGTTTTCAGTAAATCTGGCTGAAAAGTTGCATATTAATCTAAAAAATGACTTCAGTGCTACCGATTAATTTCATTAAATAATAGTAACAAACAATGATTATCATATTAATTAAGTATCATTAACAGATCAAACTATGTAATTTCAGTTATATTGAGCACTGGATAAGTAGTTTATACAATAACAAGTAATATATTTGTAATATTCCAATAAATTGAAACTGAAATTTCTAACGTTCTGTGATTTCGTGTAGACTGATTCTTTGGAGAGCAAATAACAGGATTAAATTACAATTAGGGGAGTGTGTAGAGATAGTTAACGGTTAATTTCAATTTCGATATCACGAATCGATCTGAATCAGACAACCATTGATCACCTGGAAGCACTGGACAGCTGTTTTGTCCTAGTATGGGACTCCTCAACAGTGCGCATCCACGACCCCGTCGGGGACCGAACCCAGGACCTTCTGGCTCCGCGGCGAACGCTTTACCATTAGACCACTGAGTCGGATCCTAACGGTTGAATTAAATTAACAAGTTTTAATCATCCAATGGAACAAATCAAAATATTTAGTACAGTCATGTTACAAGTTCCATCATGTTGAAGTTATGTCATCACTCGAGTCGAATGTGTTACACAATGAGACATATATTTGGTCTTGTTAATTGTATATCGGTATCAAAATGTAGTGTGTGAAATAAGGAGAGTAGTGTTAATCATTTGAGAGGATCGGAACCATTTATTTATAGTCGTTCGGGTGGATAATTTAAGAAGGATGATTAACAAGGCCTTCCTCTTTATTAATTGTAGCAGAGTTCAACAAAATCTAAAATACTTCGGCTATCTGCCTTTCCCTACAGTAAGAAAATCATTTTTGAAGAATTCGGACGTTATTGATATCAATTTTATGATCGGTGTAAATAGCCTCTACTGAGACGGCTGATATGATTACTAAGAGGTAGTGTGTGTAGCTTTCATGTTTCTGGCACTAGACGTGATTTCTCTAGATGACTCATTGGTGGGGAGGACATCAGAATCTACAAAGCCTAACGTACAAACACAATTTTGTATAGTGATCATTCGAACCTTTACTTTTGTTTTAATCACCTATAGACATGTCGATTGTTTTGTAGAACACATGAATTCCATGTGTTTTCAGAGTCCTTAGCATTTCTTCTATCGTGTCATGGTAATAAGGTATAACAAAGATAATAGTCCAAAACATTTCATTAGATTTAAGGTGAGCTGATAATAGATCTTTACGTTTTGTACATTTTAATGGCATTCATTAAGAAATAATTTAATTGCCAAAATTTAATCCTATGTTCAAATTCCACTTGCTTATCATCTTCTGGTGTAATAAGTTGAGTAACTCTTCTAAAAGATTTAGACCTAGATAATCTATTTAGTGAATAGATGTATTGATTTGAAAATAATATAACAATTAGAATGTTTCGGCGTTCGGTAGGGGGCTAGATTAAGAGATTCATTCAGATTTCTTTTTACAAGACAATCTAGAAACGGTATCTCGTTGAGATCGTTTTCACTGAGAGGAGTGAATTTTATTTGAGACGAAAATATATTAATCAATTTTGAAAAAGTTTGCAAAGACGTCTTGATAATGACGAAAGTATCATCTAGATATCTGAACCAAATTCTTGGCTCAATGATGTTAACAAAAATGAAAGATTCCACATGTGGCTACAATTGGAGACGTTGGAGGATCCCACTACTACTACATTAAGTTTGTCTGAATAGTATCCGATTTAGAGATAAGTTGAATTGGGCTTATTCTATTTGTATTATTTAAGCCTACTCTAATTCAAGAAGGTTATTTATTATTCTCTGAAGAAGCGGCTTACATTAAATCGTCAATGTCGGACATTTTATATTCAGCTGATTGGAGTATTACGAGTATTTATATTAAATTATGCTAATTACTTATTCAAATGTCTACAAAATTATGTACAATTGTGAAGTGATGTAGTTACTAGTAACATGCAATTCACTTATATTTATTAATCAAGTTAAAGTTAAACTATTAGTGTTGTAATTGTAAACTACTTATAATGAATAAACTTCAGTCTTAGCAACAGCTTCAAAATGTTACACTAATAATGAAAATATAACAGATACAATAAAGTGGAATAAAAACCAGTGAACACATCACAGTATCATATCAGGGCTCATTTATTTTAATTAATTTAATTTAAGAAGCATAAACTATGAATATTGAATGTTGTATCTAATTTGTTGGTATTGTTTACTGATGCTAAATATATCACATATCAAGTTGAGACGATATTTACTGTCATCTTCTATCCTGTATGAAATCTTGGGTAATGACTTTTACCAAATATCTAGACAAGTTACATCCAGCCGATGAGTCCCAAACAGAACGAAACGCGCGTCCTGGATTCCACTTGCCAGTCACAATCCAACTTATATAAGTTATTTTTTAGTTTTTTGTTTTGTTATAATTGCTTAATCATGTCCCGAAATTGGATTGTGTACTTATTCACCTTTATAGAAGTTTACGGCCTATCTTTAGTAATTCAGTTATATCTAAGCGAAGATATCATGGTGGCTGATAACAAGCATTACTAAATAAACTCGAGAATATGAACATAGAAAGCTGGATAATCAACTAGCTGTATTCCTCTTTATCTGTATGTGAACAATATACCTTATACAAAGAAAAGTGCTTCACTCGTCTATTGACGAAAATTGGTGTGTGCCTCAAGGTGCTGTTCTTTTCCATTTCTTTTCTCATTTTCCTCCACAAAAAATACCTTTATCAAATACACAGATAATCTTAAACGATGGCCTAGTTTTAATGGTCCTTAACTTAATTTCTCCGAATGTCAAGCAGTTTTAGACATTCCAATAAAACCTAAATGTTCTAGTGAATTCTCACGATGATTGTAAAATTTGAGATTCTATAATTAAGACTACATCTAGTGTTACTTATCTTGGTGCACCTTTTACTTCTGATCTATCTTAGTCTTCTCATGTTTTGTTAACATCAAAGAGGATTTTATCGTCTAATATACTACATGAAGCGATTACGTAGTTTCGGTATTACCAAGCATTTATTTTTGTTGACATCATATATATATATATATATATATATATATATATATATCATTTTCCAGATGTGTACATGGAGAAAGAGTAAGTTATTGCGACACTTTATGCTGAAAATTCATATTGTACTAAATATACTATCGAATAAAGCTGTTATTCTCATTACTATATGGTCAATGAATCTGTTTACAGTCAAAGAGGAATCCAGTAAAAATGACACTATAAGATAGACAATATACTGTACAATTGTAATATACATAGTAGATATCTACGTATCAATGTCAATTTCAGACAATTTCCTCTATAACATGTGCACCTTCTCGTACAACTTTTCAAATTAAATATTGTCTAAATAATTGATTGTTGTGGAAAATACTACTATCATATTTGGTGGTACAGTATGTAATGTAGAAAAAAAAGTACCGAAATACTAATGTCATCTATATAAATTATACATATGGCATAAATTTGTTTTAATGAAACTAGTAAAAACACTATGCTTTTTTGACAATTTCCACAACATATATGTTGGCTACAATTACTAGGTATGTGTAGAATATATGAATTGTCATAATATTCAATGTGTGTGTTATTCATCTTGTCAAAATGTCATATAAACGTCATAATAAAGTTTAATGACAGTTTGTGTACAAGTGGCACTCGATTTCTAGTTACTTATTGTATAGTGTTAGTATTGAAATCTTTACTCTTAGTCATACTTTGAATCATTCTTGTCAAAAATCTATAACTGTTTATTTAAACAAACAAGCTTCATCACCCTCCACACCTAGAAAAAATCTAAAACAAAATTTTTCTTCCATCACCAAATTTATTAAAACTGTGAAAATAACTCATTTTTTCATTAGTCACTACCAGGTACTTATTTCAGTATTCGATTATTTTATTAATCTACGTTTATAGTAAATGACGCAAATTTACATTTCTTTCCTTTCATCATATGATAAAATGTCTATTTAGTTGGTTGAATTCGTCACAGATTGATGTTGGCAGAGTACTATTAAAATCTAGGGAGCAATAGATTGCTCTTTCGTCCTAGTATGGGACGCATCAGTAATGGAACCCAGACAACGTTAATCTATGACGGTTTCCATTAAGTAAACATAATACCAATC
The DNA here is from genome assembly GCA_034768735.1 of Schistosoma mekongi. Classification (NCBI taxonomy): domain Eukaryota; kingdom Metazoa; phylum Platyhelminthes; class Trematoda; order Strigeidida; family Schistosomatidae; genus Schistosoma; species Schistosoma mekongi. The sequence continues at coordinate 31,577,058 of CM068309.1, forward strand.
TCTGCAAACCATCTCATTTCACTTAAAAAAATCGGCTTACTAGTGACTAGCCCCAGGATGTTCCTGAACTATGACTGAGTAGTTATGACTGGTAGAGTTCAGACTTGTCGGGAGTAAGAGAGTTATCACTAATAACAATTGGTAAACGTGGCGCTATATTACAAATTGATAGAAGTGGGGATTTTACGGTCAGATGCTGGTCTAGTGAGGCAAAGTTTTAGGTGTTCGCAAACCTGAAACCTCTGGGGCGGAGCCTAGAATACATACTGCCAGGGAGTCTCACAGTTCAGACGAATTAGCTGTTTAGTACCCCATGGTTTTCAATGGTACCTTGCCATTATAAATCTATGACGAGTCAAATCGACTAAACATAATGACAATCTTTACAAACTAAGACATTTCAAAAACGTCTATTTGATTAATTTTTAGTAATTTATGCGATAGTATCCAACTACTAATTTAATATAATTAACTAAATATTATAATGTTTTACATAATCTTTAAGTAAAGCAGTAGTAACTGAATACAAAGTAATTAAATTTAATTTTAGTTGGAAGGTCATATTTTGTTTGTTTATTTATTTTCATTACACTTTTTAGATTATATGCCAAGAATATGAATAAACAGCACCTATTATGATAACATTAACCATTTGGTTGTTTTATACTCTCTGGGTTGTTTAGCTTAGTTCTAGTACACTCATTATTAATTTGTACAACACAATTAGTTATTACTCAAGCCATAAATCAGTAGACTCTCGTGATGACCCTTCCTAACGTGGCTAGTAAACATTTTCATATGGACGGGTATACTGGATCTATAAAATCAAACCAATAGACTTCGAAAATACTAAAGAATTATTTGACTTTAGGCAATCTTTGATAGTAATATTTATGAAATTAGTTTAGTTAAATGACTCTGTTTCACTCAAAGTCTTCTTTTCTAATATAAGTGAATACGTTTGAGCATTTTTGACGTAGCATTTGTATAGACTCAACAGTGTCACCTTTTGTGTTGAAGAGATCATATTCAGTTTAATATGAACCGGCTTATAATCAGTATGACTATGTAGTCTCACCTATACAGTTTCAAAGTTGTAGTTTACTCATAACAATTTATCTAATAATTGATCATATGGATAGTATCTGACGGTATTCGATAATATAAAAAGCTACTGATTTCAGTATTCGGTATTCATTGACATACAGTGGACCACTGAAATACTTGATTTTGCATTTATAAAAAAATTGGATGTGACTTCATGAAATCTTAGTCAGCATCACCTTTCTTCAGTTTACATTAATTTGCTGTAAGGTGTCTAAGCCTCTGTTGACTACTTAACATGAATCAATATGTTTCTTAGATCATCTCAAAAATGTAGAAGTAAGACAAAGAGATTTATTTCCAGAAATAATGTATATAAAATAAGTGAAATCTTCACAAGTTTATTCCCCAGAAATTTAACAATTACTAAACTTAAGATAAATATCCTGGAAATAATTAGCAATCAGCGATCTCTACTGTTATTCTGTTTGTTAAATTCCATTTCTACGGAACACCGTCTTTCCATCGTGTAGTAAGGAAGGAAAATTACTTTCTACTCGGTGCAGTCTATCTATTACCAGCATAATCCTTGTATTCATTAAGTTATTTATATCATGAGTGTATTGAATAAATATGGATTATTCCATGCTAGCCACAAAATGGAGTAACCATACTCTCATCCCGACTACTTCAAATTACTATATTCCCAACTTATTAATATGACCATTCATTTACGTTAATGATAACAGTCTTACTCCCTTTATCTGTGATCTCCAGTCACTATAACTTAAATGATTATCAAAATTAAGTTGAGGCGATCTTGTGAAAGATGGCTTTATATTTTCTGATGCATTTACTAGAGACTTGTCACACTTGCATACCATTAAAAATCAGGGATCACTCGATAGTCCTTTCCCCCCCCCCTATTATGGAACTTTTTGGTAGTGTGCTTCCTTAATTATATCAGGGGATAGATCGCTGTACGAACTCATAGGGTTATATTCGCGTACTTGATTTGTCCACTAGTAAGTCTTTCAGTGGCATTCTCAGTTCCTTATCGTCTATTTAAGCTTTATTCTAATAACGTCGTCTAAAGAGATAATGAAGACATTATGAGAAAACCACTCAGGTTGAATTATGCTTCTTAACTAAATGCTGTTATTCAAAACAAAATTTATTTTTCAATAATTTTTAACTAGGCCATTCAATTTATGTATTTGGTATGAATACAAGTGGTTTGTAATTTCCTTTTAAAAATAAGTACCGGTCTCCTTATATGTTACTAACTCTGTTCACTTAAAAGAAATTACGTTCTCATCAAGGAAAGAGCTATGTAGGAAACATTCATGCTTTCAAAATAGGTTACAGAAGTGCTAGATCGATATTAACATTCAATTTATCTTCTTTTTCTTCAGTCAGCACCTGTACTTCTTACTACCCAAAAGATATAGTGAACTAACTTAAGTAAAATTTAATCCAAATTGTTTATTCATGTTATTTTGATGATCAAGAAGAATATTGATGATAGACATAATGTAGAGACATGTCTACTTATATCCTAAATTAAGTAATATCACTTCATCTAGAAATACAATTTAACAATAAAAAAAACCACAATGGATTACTTAACAATGATTCTTATCAGTTGAAGTGATAAAACGGAATATTAAGAAGAATTAAACAATTGATCTGTTCTAGCTAATACACTACAATGTAAACGAATCTAAAATCATTAGAGCCTTTGGAGTATTTGTTAAAAAATAGTCAATCACAAACTAAACGAAGATGGACAGAAACTGGTTGTAACTTCTGTGTTACCGTCAGTATTCGAACTCATCTATTCTATCGAATTACAAAGGAAGTTTGCTAACTTAACAGTCTTTAATAAAACCTAATTGATTCACAAAACTATATCTTTTACGTATGTATATTGGTTTCTATAAATATTTTATTTCCACTGAAAGATATCATCACTTATAGTAACCAAAATACCTACCTCTATATGTGCTTATTGTATGTATGTATGAGTATAACTTCCGTATTATGCCACATAGTCGATAATACTTTATTGGTTGGTACCTGTATCTAAACAGTAAATAGCGCAATCTGAAACCTGCTCCTCAAAAATACACATTTTTCGACCACTTAATCTTTATTACAATTTACTTGGCAACTGAATATATACAATAGGAGTATCGAACCGTAAAAAATACATTTTAATGACGAAAGATTAGTTTAAGACAAACATAATCTCTTGTTAAGATAACCTGAATTCTATGAAATAAATGTGTCACATTAATTCAGGTAAGGAATCACAAAGTAATAAGGTCAAAGTTGTAAGTTTAGGACCAATATTCTTTACAGTCTATATTCAGAACGTCACGTTATTCACAACAAGGGTATAGAATACATGTAAGACTAAGTTCTTGAAAAAAATAACCACTATAAATAGCTTAGGTATCATTTAGGGTGCTCCCAACATACTTCCATTCTACTGTTTTATCGGTTGAACTTTTAGTTGTTGGAAAATTATTATAACAATAAGGTTAATTCAGTACATTTACGAATTTGACTAAAAGCCACCAGGTTGTTAATGAGTCAGTTGCTCAAATATAATAACAATAGCTACATAATGATTTAAATGATATTCTTATTACTGAAAGTCTGCTAGCCCAGGGGTTTGTATAGTCGAGTATTCGTTGAAAGACCCAATGTTCGTAAGTTTGATTCCCTAGTGAAATAAAGAGATAGCACTGCTAAGGAGTCTGGTAGTAGAGAGAAATATCTGTCTAATATTTCCCAGTTTTTAATGTCATTCAATCATGATGAGTACAACCAAGGAAATTAAAATTTTTACATTATGTTTCAAATTTTTGTAAATATATCATGAATCGACGTTTATTCGAACTGATGTCAGTACTATTTTTAGACCTCATTAAAGATTTGCATTTAAACAAAATGGATACAATGAACTAACTTACCAAGAAGTATTTTTTTAGCACGCCATTGAACTTTACCATGTTGATTCAATACAACACATTGCATATTCACTGTATGTCCTAATGGTATCGCATATTGTTCAGCAGGGAGAACATCAAAGCATTGTATACGTTTTTGACGTTCTTCTGTTGTACATCGATTTGACTGAATAACACGAGCTGCATTATCTGTAAGAATTGTAGGATCAAATAATGGATCAGACAATAATGGATGCTTTGAATTATCAGTATTTTCTAAATGCATATCATTTAAATAAGAGAATTTTTGATATTTATTAGGATTAATTACATTTAATGAATGATCATTTAAAATATACACATTAGACTTATTCTGTTTCATTAATGATTCAGATGTTGATGATAAAGCTATGAAATTTTCCAATGATTTATACTTCTTCTGTGGATAAATATTAGATCTATACGTAATACCATCAGATAAGTATAAGTTCCAATTGCATAGACTAATCATAATTAATGATAAAATATGATCTAAATACATCTTGTCTAATAAAGTAAATTAATCATATGCTTTTTTTTATTCTTCCCTAAACAATAAACTAATACTTTCCTGCTCATCACTTAAACATTATCAATTTTTTAATAAATTTTCAATGTTTATTTACCTGAAAAACTTGTTTAAAGATATAATTATTATTCAATGCTGATTGGTTAATTAATGAACCAATTAAATTTTGGGAAAAATAAAGTTGAATTTAAAATCCAATTTTAGTCTACTATATAAACACAGTAAAATAATGTCAGATGGATACTGTATATTTTATCCATTAAAATAATAAAATAAATTTCTTTTTAAAGTTTTATTAAAATGTTTATAAAGGTAAATAAACAATGAAATTTGGGGGGTGGGTGGCAGGAATTGTTTATTAAATACCTAAGAAAAAATGTAACACACTTTAGAAATGAAAATGATCAGTGATCAGTACACGTAGTCATGATAGAATAGAAATTCAAGTTAACATAACTGATGATGTAATAAAGATATATGCAATGTGTAGTTAGAGATTCTACAATAGTGAGTTAGTAACAGTCATATAATTAGTCACACAAAACGCAGTAACAAGGGAAAATTAATTAAGACTAGGTGACAGTGACCTAGATTGAAACTAGTTTATGGTAAAACTATGAAATTTTCAGAACTGAAATAATGTAATCAGTTGGCAAGCAAAAGAATGAAAAATGATGTTATAATTTATAATGTCTTCTTCGTGACCCATTCCTACTTACTATCAAAATGACAATATGGAACAAGATTAAAGAAAATGACTATATAAACAAAAGTTAGATTTGTTATTGTTACAATAATCGAATAGATAATTGGTCTATAGATGAAATGTGACGATTCGATATTCTAAAATCATAAATACTTACAAAACCACACTATTGATCTAATTCTCTGAAAGAAATGATGTCAACGGAAAGATAATTGCATCTAAAAGTAAACTTTTTTCTTTAATTAAATTACATAACTACATACAAAGCCTTGAAGCAAAAGCAAACATGATTACAAGTTAATCAAAGTATAAACCGTTGAATGATATTGATTTTGTGGGTCGATTAAGCATCAAATTCAATTGTTTGTATTTGTCACAATCAAACTTAATACCCGTCTCCACAGAATTACTTCAACCAAGTTACATTAACCAACACGAGGATGTTATTGAAGTTCTAGGAAGAGATTGTGACTGATGGAGTTTAAACATTTTGGGAGCTAGACAGGTATCACTAATTACAATAGATGATATACGTGCTGTATCATAAATCGATGTAGATTGAGATCGTCCCATTAAACGCTGGCTGGCCGGATTAATAGTTTAGGTGGTTAGGCGTTCTCCACAAGATTTAAAGTTCCTGGGTCAAATTACCTTGTAAAATCGTGGGTGTACATCGTTTGGACGTCCTATACTAGGATAAAACATCTGTTCTATTGGTAACTGAACGACAACATTCCTTAAAGAACGTAAACAACTAAAATTAATACCTGTCTCCGTAGAACCACTTCAATTCAACTGGCTAAATGATAATTAAATTTAGACATAAGCATCAGTTGTAATCCATGTTTGATATCTCAAAAGCTTACAACAAATTCATCTAAAATATATTTGTCAACGTAAATCAGTTAGTTAGATCGGACTAGTATTAATTAGTTAAGTACTAAGAATAAATAGCTTGACAAACAATATCATGCTTGCATCTCAAGGTTAATCTAATGTGATGAGGATGCTTTTGATGAATTTTGTGCACGGATTTACTAGTAACTGTTCAAAGAACATTTGAGTATCAAACCACTGTTACATGTTATATATAGTATGATATAAATTATCCTTTGAGCGTTGTATTCACATACTTGTAATGTAATTCTAAGTAGTTATATGTAATGTGGTTGGTTATATAACAATAATGCTGGAATAATAGAAGGAAAACTATATGAATGTAATGATTAATATACTGACTTTTGATTGTGGTTGACTGCCTACTAAAGGCAATCCCCTCGATGAATAGATATTAGAAGAATGAGCAACTTTTCCGTACTAAAATCATTTTGCACTTTAAAATAATACACTTATATACAAAATATTTAACAAGGTTGAAGTTTTATATAAATTGGGTTGTGACTAGCAAGTTGAATCCAGGACGCGCGTTTCGTCCTATTCGGGACTCATCGGCTGGATATACTTGCATCCCAATGTTGATGTTCACACCGGGACTCGAACTCAGTCCGCTTCGTGTCGAACGCCACCGCATTCACCACTAGGCTACTGAGTCCAGACAGTCACACTAGTGCAACGGGCACATACAAGTTTATCCTAAGGCTAAAGTTTATTGATATCACGGATATTATAAATCATTCAAGAACTAATGAAAACAAAAGAATATCGGATACGTCTATTAATCATCGCTATCAAATGCCTAAACTTAAATGATTTCAAAGTTTATCTCAGATAAGAGTGCAGGTTATTTGATGCTAGTCTTTAATTTCGATATAAATAATTTATTCATTACAGTAGCTTAAACTTTTTAGTGTATTTATCATTTTAATATCATAAACAATTCACTCTGATATACTTTTCTTGAATATTGAAATCAGTATACAATTCTTGCAAATGTTATACGCTAATTGCTTAAACACAGAAGGTTAAGAAAGCTTTATTTGCTTTAAGATGAATGCGTCAAAGCTTAACGTAACTGTCTTCGGCTAATAACTTTAGTATAATTTTATCAATCTAATGAAGGGTGGCATTCGGAAGGAAACGTTAGACCTTGGTTTTGTGCAATTTAGTACTTCTCAGCAACGCCTACCAGCACATTTTAAGTTTGATTATGCTCCCTCACACCGTGGATCCGATCCCAAGTCGCCAAGCTCTACAGTCTGCCATTCAAACCTTGACTGACTGTACTTTAGGAATGTGGTGTATACAATCGTTAATCGCCAGAGAGCGGCCAATCTAATGTCCTTAGAGCCCCCCATAGTGCCCATTGAATTCAATCAATCTAGTTGTAATGCTATCACTTGTCTAAGTGGCTTGACATCACTGGAATTATGTAGAGAATGAATGTGATAGCCTTGATGATAAATGCTAAATGACTCAAACATTGGTTCATGGTTTCCTTCCAACTACCTTTCAAACCACCTTTCTTTTCTATATAGTTCCAGCTATTTTACGTCAGTGATGCTAGGGACAATAATGCAACTCGATTGATAGAATTCGATCAACACTACAATGGACCTGATAATCTTCAAGCTTATCACTACGCTGTGATCAACCATTGTTTATCAAGGCAGCAGACAACAAGTAGCATTTGTCTAGTTATCTCTGTATGAAGCAGGACGATGAATAGTAAGCCTATGCTCTAAAATACACTATTGCAATTAGTTCATGAAAGCACTTAAAAGTATCATGGCAATTTCTGACCTGGTATATTATGACATTCATTTGAATTACAATTATCTAAATCTATTTGTTAAACATTGTAAATACAAATGGTATTTCTTAATGACACATTCGTCTTAGTTGGATGCGATGCTTCTTATTATAAGTTTTCTGGCGATAGAATTCATATTTATTATTAATCCGTTTATAGTTATCATATAAATCGTTAAGGATATCACCCATAACATATTAGCAGCTGTAGTCGTTGGTGGTATGGGGGGGAATGAGTGTGATTCCTGTAGACATTATATAATCATAAGTTTAGTGAAAAGGAAATGTGATTAATGCACTTCTAAAGTCTGTATAGTCTAAAAAGTTCTTCAAGTACTTATACAACAGGGAATGTGTTTTCTGTCGAATACTAATAGCTGCGTTCTGCTAAACTGTTTTCATAATCAATTATAATCTTATTGAAACGAATAATCAAATACATATCAAAACCATATACCTGTAGATGAGCTCTTCAATCTATGATTTCGTGGAGTAAATTATGGTTAACTAATTTTCAAGTACACCTAACGCGTCTTCTCAGATTTGAGCATAATTAAAATTTCATTATAATGTTTATAATTTTTTCGCTATACATTAGGTAGGACTGAACATCGTTATAGAATGGAGATCATGAAAATGATCTGAAGTATCCTAAACTTAATTTAGTCAACTGGCAAAGTGATTATGAAACAGGCTGTCACTTGATTGTATAATTATATAGCTTACTTTCCAACCTAGACCATATTTTATCAATATTATCTCTATGAATTATGCATTAGGATCAATAAGGAGTTACGTGTAGATGACGTAATAAGCGTGTTCATTGTGTCGACACTTTTGTCTAAGTTGTACTTCCTGTAGGATATTGGTCACATTAATCAAAACATGTCGATCCACAGGATAGATGGGTAGATGTAACACTATCTCTTTTTGTACATGTATATCTAGCTGGACTTGTTCACTTAATTGGCATAATGAGGTTTAAATAAGTAATCTTTTCTAATAAAATTAGCTAGTTATCATATCTCGATATAAATTAGTTAGCTAGTAATAAGTGGTAGGCGAATAAGATTGCACTAAGCACAGTTAGCTCAAAACTATAAATTGTTTTTTCTCGGTTGTTTCGTACATGTTCTTCGGTCCTACCTTACAATATAAACTTACAAATCAAACTTTTAAATGAATGAATAAGTATTCCTAAACAATCTCATTAATGTAATCGGTATTTTAAGTAAATTTAACTTTAACATCATGAAGTATGTGCTTATGTTGCCGTTTGAATGCTTCACTGTTTATCGTTTTTCATTGAAGTTGTTTAAATACTTTACAATCCAAACTGTGAGTCATAAAATTCCATCCTGATTCTCTTTAAAACTAAAATAATTGATACTTACATGTACTTAACTGATCTAACACTAATTATCTCATTAATAATAGGGTCTATACAGTTTATGCAAAATGTATCTTAGACAAGCTTTCCTAATAGAAGACTATATAGTTTGTCCGGTCGTTTGGAATACTAACTACGTTAGACTGTGGGCTCTAGTCTAGGTATATTGATATTGTTGTTCACTATGTTTAAACACAGATGAATTACCGTTTAAAGGAAATTATGGGTCCTAGTGTTTGCCTACTGATCTCTAAAGTCAAGGTAAAACTGTACATTTGAAAAAATTAATTGCCACAATGGATTTTGAACACATTCGACATAACATCATAGCCAGCATTTATACCGTACGGTTACTCATATAGAACAAAGTGTTATGCAGTACAAATGTATTATATACCTGTTATTATTTTTACTTTTCATGTGTATACGAATACTCGGTAGAAAAAACTAATAACCATCTATGATAACCCCTGTTACCCCAATAAAAAAATACTGAAAATAAATCAATTCATTTATCGACTGATCACGTATTCTCTTCATTACTTTTATTGACCACTAGTAATGTAATTTATAATGCCGTACGTTTTCAAAATAATCAGTAATCCAGATCAAAATTGTTATATCATGATAACTGTTTTTTTCTTTCATTGACAGATTGATTTCAGTAGAGTAATCAAATATTTTTTATGACAGACGAATGATTACTTATATTTAGCTTTTGTATTCATTTAAATGTATGCTGAAGTACTTCAAAAAGAGAATAAAACATATCTCCAACCGAAATCTACAAAAGTGTCATGGTATATTAGTAATTTTTCATATATGCAATACATTGTATGTTGCATGCAACAATGTAACGTTTTATGACCTTTAGTATATTTTCCTTCTAATCTTTATACATCTTTCGTTTTTATAAAAAAGGATTTATGTTTAAATATTCTGTGAAAACCCTATTCATATGAGAACACTTATTTTATTTGGGAAGGATTATTCAGTTAGTGAATAATACACTAACTCAATGTAAGTGACTTTATCACTTGAACTTTATTTGTAGATTACTTAAGATATTGCAAGTGAAAGTATAAAGACAAAAATACTAAGTACAAACGTTTTATTTGACTATATAGAACCAGTTAAGTATTTTACGTAACATTAATTTAAATTATTTAAGTTGGATTGCGACTGGCAGGTGGAATCTAGGACGCGCGTTTCGTCATATTTGAGAGTCGTCGGATGGACGTACCTCCACCCCAATATTGATGTCCAAGCCAGGATTCAAACTCAATCTGTTTCGTGCCAATCGCCACCGTGTTTACCATTAGACCACTAAGTCCGAAATGCCACACTTATGCAACGGGCTCACGGGTATTAGGATGAACTTGTATTTTCTCACTATGAACATCAAAATTGGAATGCAGGTACATCCAGCCGATGACTCCCAATAGGGGCGAAACGCGCGTTGTGGATTCCGCTTCCCAGTTACAATCCAACCTAAATAATGCTTGTGAATGTTTGCTATTTCGAGGCATCCCGCTCAGGATGCACATATAGCGACAGAGACTAATCAGCTTCAGACAATAATAAATCTACTGGAAGATACAAGTTCATCCTTATTAGTTGTCACATGGCGATATCCTCTTTTGTCCATCTGTCAGTATCCTACTATTTATTTACTTAATAAAAAAATATTACTCACTTGGTTTTATCCATTTTTTCCTCAAATCATTCATATGAATACATATTAAACAATCAATCCTATGTAAAGACAAACTTCACTATATTTTTTTATTTATCATTAGCTACTTATTATCATTAGAAGTAGTTTATTATGACATTATTGTTTTTTCGGTGAATAACATCAAGTATTTTGAAGATTGACTACTAGGAGTCATTATTAGTTAGAAAAAAGAAATCTGTGCCTGGAAGATTTTTCAATCCAAAGATAGATTTTTCATTTTCAAATAAAGCATAATTAACACACTAAGTCCAAGGCATTATAAGCACATCGGGGGATGAACACAGTTATCAATAATGATAATGGATGATCACGGCACAATATCACAAATTTATGTAAGTAAAATTTCTACTATTGGATGCTGGCAGACTGGCCTGGTAATTCAGATAGTTAAGCATTCGTCATGAGATCTGTAGGTCATAGGTAGAATTCCCCAGGGGAATTATAGGTAGACACTTCTTAGGATTCCTATACTAGGATAAAACACTTGTCCAGTGTTTCTTGGTTTACGGTGGTACATAGCAAACATTATTTTGTGATGACCACAAGTAATTAAGCTTAATAACTATCTCTATGAAACCACCTTAACTCTAATAAGTAGTAATTTTATAACAATATATATATATGCTACGAATATGCAGTTAATGGTTATTCCTAGGCCCGACGCTCAGGATGCACACCTGATGGCAGAAAGCAATCAACCGTATCCATGGATATCAGCGACAGTAAAATTTGAGGACTCATTCAGAACTAGTTTCTTTCAACCATGTCATATATTATGGTTAACATTAATGTACCTGCTTTAGAAGATTCATTGAAAGTTCATTGGGTTACATAAAACAACTCCATCTTAATACTTAACTTGTTATCAAAATAGTTTAGACGTATTACTCAAACTGATGTCAAAACGCCTGTCCGTTAGTGGAAATTTAAAATATAAACCCGTTACTCCGAATTCTCCTACAGTCAAGAGCAGTGGTCTTCAATGAGAGACAATATCGAAACATACCAATGAAAATAAAGCAAACTTTATCCATCAGTTGTCATACTTTAAAGTAAAGCGTTTAGCTTAGAAAGCAGAGAGAAATATATCTGAAACACGATTGTTGACAACACTGCTACTTTTGATTCTGTTCCAGGACTCATATTACCTACAGAATTCGCTAGTAACAACGTAAACCTTGAATAATGAATTGACTGTATTCATATTTCTCTGGGAGAAAGCGACGTACTGTGTAAATGAAAATGCTTCACTGGTCCATTAACAGACGTTGGTCTAATTCAAAGTGTTGTTTTCCAGTTCTTTTCTCATTTATTCTAGGTGATCAGCCACCTTCCACAAATGGCACCTGTGTTAGACATGCCTGCATCTTCATCCTCTAAGCGTTCTAAGGTTAGCGCCGTTGAAAGATAATCACTTTAGAATGATTATACATTTACTGTCCTGAAATATCAGACTATTCACTTCAGCAAACATTTTGAAAAAGGCCTGAACATACTTATCAATTAATTTATGTGTAACCATTGGAGGTTCTGTAACAAAGGCTGCATCAAATGTCACTTATCGTAGTGTAACTATCTAGCTTTCATTTGGCTTGGTTGCTGCAATTTGTGTCAATATCGAGGAACGTTTTTCATCTTTAATAAGTATAGAGACTATGAAGATTACTGCTAAACGTTTATTAATATGGTTAACGGATTTCTGCATATTACATGTTATTTTACACTTGTCACCAATCCTAGGAAAAAACTGTAATATGTAAAGAAGAGCAATGAAAGATTTTAGGAAACTAAATGGTTAGTATGAATGTTGTTATGAACACACGTAAAATGCTCCATACAACTGGTTATTATAATCCTATCGGATATAAACCATGAACCTTACTTATATCTTTTTCTATTGTATATCATTTTGCAAAAAATTTCAGCTGCATTTGAATTCATGTAAGCATATATAAGTATAATCCTCTACAACTTCGTATCTGTCTGTAGAGATTTTCAAATTAAACTTTCCATGGTCTACCACTTCACTGAATCTAAGACATGGCAAATTCACTAGATTTCTCAACTGCGAAAGGGCCATAAGAATACTGGAGTTGCTACGCAATGTGGTCATTTGGCATAGAATTAAAAAAGTTTCAACTGAGGTTGTGCTCTTACTTGTCTAGCCAACTAATAATACATCCATGAACTAAAAATTAACTGTCTTATTTGGCCAAATTCGTGTACAGTCAGCAGTTAATCTGTACATCCTAACCTTTAAAATGGGTGAACTGTTAGGTAAATATCTTACTATATTTCAGAACATCAACGTTCATAGTTTACACAAAAAGACTATAGGAAGCTCTATTCCCGTTCACTTAGTCGACACTGATTATTACGTTGATACCGAGTATTACAAATACATCTCCATATCTCCGATATACACATACAATGTAAAAAGTGTCAGAGTAAATCTAATCAGTTATTCTTTCGAAAATTTAGGCTATTTGTTGTTGCAAATGGTTCTTATTTATTTCTTCAAGATATTTTTTTATAAAATTCCCATCTGAATCTACATATATACACATCTTTGTTATTATTCATTTGAGGCAAAAAAGGAAAGAAGTAACTATTAAAGCACTGTACGCTAAGAATCCAATATTGCTTCGAACAAATATGACTAACTAAAACACATTTTTATTATCATCATTATTATTATTAGGGTAGTGACTATTTCCGTTAATTTGTAGACAAAACCCACGGCTACTTAAATATGTATGAGTAGTAAAGCTGAAATGATAAGATATTCGGGAAAATAAATATGTATACTATAATGTTCAGTTGTCTTCAATTGTACGTAACTGAGGTCAATATGTGACGAACACAAACGATACATTTAATACTTATCTCCACAAAACTACGTGGTCTCTATAATAAGGTTTTACCATTGTCTGTTTTCATGTCTATGTGGTTAATAACTTTATTTCCATTTTTACAACAAAATAATCAGATAAGTATTGTCTTTTTAAGTTCATTGAAACACATCTCCATAAAGCACAAGTAGAGTAAAATCTCTAAACAAAATTCATTTATGAAGATTACTGCCAAGTTTGAAATTTTACGACATCGCTGACTAAAATGAAGTGTTTAACTCACTGACGAAATTCACTTTAAGCTTGTATAGTCTTCTTCGAAAACAGAAATGAATCCTAGTATCAGATTCCCCATTAATGTATACACAAGTCATCTTTAGATTATATCTAAAACTTTAAAGTCCTACACTGAATGCTTTACCTTTAGTTGACCAACTAAAAGTCTAACCAGTAAGCAAATGTATTTGCGAATCAGTTCATTCTAAAAATGATATATGATTGTCTGGAGTAATTGAACTAATCTGAGCCACATTACTTATCGGAACGTTTACAAAATTAGTCATTGATAAACATGTCGTTGTTTCTAGAGAAATATACTAGTGAAAGTTGTTCAACTGGTCTATTTAATCAACTGTCACCTAGAATATGTTAGATGTAAATAAAAGAGTACAAGTTTGATCTATTCAAAAGTTAAATGAATACGTTCGCTGTTTATTGTTTGAATAAATAGAACAGATTCACTAACTTCAAGATAGTGTAGAAATTAAAACAACTGCTTATAAGAAAGGGACACAGTATTATAATGAGGCTACTTGTCAATTCATATCCATGATTTTACATATAATTAAACTTAATTAAAATATGCATGTATCTTCCCATTGATTTGTAATGGACTGAAAATGATCAACCTCTGCTACCATATGTTCAACCTGAGCGGATTGCCTCTATATAGCGATAGTACACAGGTAATATTTAAGTTGGATTATGACTGGCCAAAGGAATCCAGGACGCGCGTTTCATCCTATTTGGGACTCATCGGTTGGATGTACTTGCATCCGAAAGTCGTTGTTCACGGTGGGATGTGAACTCAGTCCGCTTCGTGACAAACGCTCTGCACCCCTTGCACAAGTGTGACCGACTGAACACAGTGCTGAACGCTGTGGCCTTCGGCACGAAGCAGAATGAGTTCGAATCCCACTGTGAACAACAGCTTTTGAATGGAGGTACATCCAGTCGATGAGTCCCAAATAAGATGAAACGCGCGTCCTGGTATTTCGCTTGCCAGTCACAACCCAATTTATAGACTTAACTAGATTGCAATTGATTGTTGCAGAGAGTATTAAATCTGAATCTGATATAAGGAATTAGCCAGAGTTAGATAACTGTTAAAAATCAGGGAGTACTGGATAGTTGTTACGTTCTAGTGCTAGCCTTTCCAGAAGCTCACATTCACTACAATACCAGGGAGTCTTGCCTGCAATCATCAGACATAGCAGCAAACGCTTAGCTGTTAAACTGACGAGTTTTCATTCAACACTTGATATTTCAAACTAACAATTAAAATGAATAAAATTCACTGGTCTAGTAGTCATCGGAACTCAATTAATTACCTCTACAAGTTCAAAGTTTACAGTGATGCCTGAAGGTCCAGAAATTGATTACCTGGTGGGGTGGCAATTGAATTACCGTAATGTTCCATACTATGATAAAACTACTGTTCATTGACTTCCGGTTCTCAGTGATGTCTGACTGAGGAAGGTTTATGATATTCAATGTATGAATACGCCTAATTGCATTTATATCATCCTGTTCGTGCTGTCGTGGACTGAAATAGATCAGTCTCAGTTGTCATGTGTGCCTCGACGGTGGTTTGCTTGGATATAGCTGTAGTTAACAGGGATTATTAAGGTTTTATCGTAACAGATAAATGAAATACTAGACGCTCGTTTCGTCATATTGAGATTAGAGCACAAACATAGACTCAGTAGCTTAATGTTGAACGCGGTGACATTAGATTAAAACTTACTGAGTTCAAATCCTGTGGTGAGGACCAATACGGATGTAATCAATGCATTCAATTGGACAGTTCTGATTAGGATTAAACGCACGTCTTGGTTTATAGATTACCAGTCTCAATGTAAATTTAATCATAAGTAGGTCGTCTGGGACATGGGAGAATGCAATTTATTTAATAACTGTTTATATATATATATATATAAAGTGAGAAAGACTTGTTGTAATTGTTCATTTTAGCTGGAGGGTCTTTGAGTCATTAACTTATTTACGAAAGATACTGTTTGTTTCGCTGCCCAAAATATCATATTATTATGATATTTGACAATAGTTATAATAACAATAACAATAATATTATTAATCAAAAGTAAACATATTAAATCATTGGTGAATTAGGTGTATATGCATAGATTGAAACATTGAATACTGAACACACACAACAAATAAACCTTCATTTGTTTATAATATAGTCAATGCAGAGAACTAAAGTAGAAGTTTGTCTAGTTTATTTACGGTATAACACATAAGTTGATTGAATTACGTGTATTGGTAACAAATGCATTAAGTTGAAGTAAAAATAATAAGAGATTAAAAAAAGATAGTTGCTTAGATAGAAGGACTTTTATATTGAATAGTACCTATTGGAATAAAACATTAGATATGCATACGTTTGAAATAAACTTAGAGCCATAAGGGAAATTGTCAGAATGTATTTAGATATGAAACAAGGGTATATATTACAGTTTGATTGGTAAATGAAGGACGTATAAGTTAAGGTGATCAATTGATCATAACTAGGATCAATGGAATACGATGTTAAAGACTTATATATACATCCATACAGATGGAAAATTTCATCTAAAATATCCTTGAAAACTTGAGAGAACTTGATCACTCAATTATTCTAATACTGGACTCTTCATTAGTATGCACTGATAACTCTACGTAAGACGGAAACACCTAATATTAGAACACTATATGGAACACTTAAATTATCACTGACAGTTTTACTCGTCAGACTCATAATGGGTAGGCGGTGACGAGGAACAAGTCAAATTCAGATTGTTTGAACTAAGTATGGATTTTTGGCGTAAGCAAAGATACACAATGCTGAGACAAAAACATGAATATACGTCATTTTAATGCTATTTAGCTATTAATTATTAACATGTTAAAATTCTCCCTCTTTCAGTACAAGTTACTATTCATTTTCAACTTCTTAAATTTGTTCTAACAAATTACTTTGTGGGACAGTTTTATCTAGGACAACTAATAGGCAGTATCTGATATTCAATTAGAGCATCTAATTTCCGAAGAAGCCAAGTATTAACTTGAAGACAATGACATTCACTAATTGAATTTCGATGAAGCAACATGTAAAACAAAAGAATTTTTGATCAAAATATCTTATATTTTATTGTATTTATTTGTGTAAGTGAACCGTAATGTTTATTGGTTACAGTCTTTGTTGAATTTGCTGAATCTTGAAAAATATAACTACCATACTACTCCCGATATTCGAAATTCTGTTAGCTAATAGTAGATATTTATCTACATCATAACTAGGATCAATGGAATACGATGTTAAAGACTTATATATACATCCATACAGATGGAAAATTTCATCTAAAATATCCTTGAAAACTTGAGAGAACTTGATCACTCAATTATTCTAATACTGGACTCTTCATTAGTATGCACTGATAACTCTACGTAAGACGGAAACACCTAATATTAGAACACTATATGGAACACTTAAATTATCACTGACAGTTTTACTCGTCAGACTCATAATGGGTAGGCGGTGACGAGGAACAAGTCAAATTCAGATTGTTTGAACTAAGTATGGATTTTTGGCGTAAGCAAAGATACACAATGCTGAGACAAAAACATGAATATACGTCATTTTAATGCTATTTAGCTATTAATTATTAACATGTTAAAATTCTCCCTCTTTCAGTACAAGTTACTATTCATTTTCAACTTCTTAAATTTGTTCTAACAAATTACTTTGTGGGACAGTTTTATCTAGGACAACTAATAGGCAGTATCTGATATTCAATTAGAGCATCTAATTTCCGAAGAAGCCAAGTATTAACTTGAAGACAATGACATTCACTAATTGAATTTCGATGAAGCAACATGTAAAACAAAAGAATTTTTGATCAAAATATCTTATATTTTATTGTATTTATTTGTGTAAGTGAACCGTAATGTTTATTGGTTACAGTCTTTGTTGAATTTGCTGAATCTTGAAAAATATAACTACCATACTACTCCCGATATTCGAAATTCTGTTAGCTAATAGTAGATATTTATCTACATCATAAACTAGGAACAGGGTATTTGAATATAAGTTGTAACCAATGAGATATGTGGGTAGGCTAAATGTAAGGAGAGACAAGTTATGGTATGTAACCATAATATCATAAACACCAATACTAAGCATCAACTTTAAGTGACGACCTCCTGCTGTTTCAACGATGTGGAAGTTATGTTCTTCGTTTAAAAATCGTAAGCGGTTTAGTTCAGAATGTATTGCAAATATACGTATGATTCTGAGTTTCATTGGTCTCTTGTATACTTTATTCTCAACTTCTACTCTTACCTTCAATTTATTTTTTCTATGTTTAGTTTTCACTCCATTCATTTACCTTTAATGATATGAAGTAGATCAATGTGGACCAATACACTATCGCAACTAGCTCTAAATTGGAAGCTTTTATAAATAAGTGAATGTCATATGATATGCTTCAGGATGTTGACTTTCAATAAACGTATCAAAATGATATGCATCAATAAAAAGGAGCATCAACTTTGACACATTATATACTATGGTCACTAATGATGTCGTAATCTGGAATATAAATGTGACCCACACAACATAATGTGTTCATCGCCTACTCATTTCATTGATAATCAGTTTGGATTTCCTGAAGATGATACATTTAATTTTTTAAATTGTTAAGTTTCAAATGTTAAAAGGTTAAAATGCTAGTTACAATGTTTGTAAACAACATCAAATTGTGTCATTCAGTAACAAACTAATATTTCATTGTCATCTTTTACCCTGGAGTCTTCTTAATTCTCACTCTCACTTGCCATTGTATCTACTAATATTCCTAATTTTACTTGAGAATACCAATTAAAACTAACTAATGAAATGAGTAATGATCAATGCCACCATATTCCTGATTTATTCTTTACTAGCAACTATTTTCATATAATTGATATGTCTGATATATGCTTGTTGTGATTGGTTAATAGAAGAATAAGCAGATAAATGACGAATCACAGTTGAATTGACGTAGTTTATGCAGATCGGCAATAATTTTCAAGTTTATTGAATTCGTAAGTGAGTGATATTGGTAGTTTACCACTAAAAACCAGGGTCCACTGGATTAGAGAATTCACTTTCAATAATAATCTCACTAGTGGTTGGTTTTAGGGTATGAACAAAGTTAGTCACTAATAAGAAGTCGTGACTGGTAAAGTTCAGACTTGTCTGGAATGAGACAGTTATCACAGTTAACACTTGATGGTCGTCCCTCAATATCACAAATTAATGGGAGTGGAACTTGTATTACTGCATGAGGTTTGGTTCTTGGAGCAGAATCTAAGGTGAGGTCTGCTGAAAAGTCTAATACTGGAATGAAACAGCAGTATAATGCCCCCTGATTTTTAATTGTACCCTACCAACATCAATCTGTGATGAATTTAATCAACTAAAGCATATGAATTGATAGATAACTGTAACTAATATATTCAGCTTTTTATTATGAAACTATGAGTCACTACTGAATATTAATGTAAATTATGCTTTGTGCTTTACTTAGCTGCTTCTTGATAAATAATTTTGACTTATTTCTAAGTAAAAGACTAAGACATAACTAAGCTATCAGTAGTAATCCTGTAGCGTGTAGTACAACAACATGAAAACATAATCTGGTCATTTCATAAATATATAACAAGAATGTTAAACACGTCTACTAGACTGAACATTTGGCAAATGTTTTGTGAACGAATAAATTAAGTGACTCTGAAATTATTTGAGTTGAATTGTGACTTGAAAGCGGAATTCAGGAAGCCTTCTTCATCCTAGGTAAGACTTGTCAGCCAGATGTACCTTAACACTACAATTGATGGGCACACTGGGATTCGGACTTAGTTCGTTTCGTACCGAAGGCCATCACGTTTACCACTAGGCTACTGAGTATAGACAGCCACACTTGTGTAACTGGTACGTATGTATAATTAGAATGTACTTGGATCATTACATTGATTCGTCATGGACTGAAATTGACCACTCTCTGTTGTTATATATGCATCCTCAGCTGATTTTCTCCATATAGCTGTAATTCAAAAGTGTTGTTTAAGTTGGATTGTTACTGGTAGGCGGAATCCAGGAAGCTATATCAAAATAATCCGCTCACAATGCACATATGGCAACAGAGACTGATCAATTTCAGTCTATGACAAATCAACGGGAAGATTCAAATACTTTCTAAGAATCTGAAATTGTATCCCAACAAAATGATTGTTCTACCACATCCACTAACTTTATGAAACAGACTATTTATTTAAATAGAGTGAACAAATAACTATCCCCCTTCTCCTCTTTTACTAAATTAGAGTTTAGTTAATTTATCAAAGTGATATTTAATCTTTATTTTTTCTCATTATCTAAAATATTTTGTATGTTACTAATAGTAAAAATCAAAGTCATTAATAAACTTTACAATTGAATAGTCTCAAGAGAATAACCTATTTCAATAGTTAAATTCATCATTACTACAATTATATAAGAGAATATGGTAATAAGATAAAGTAATAAAATGAAATGAAAGATGAAGAAAAAGAAAAGGAAGAAGATGAAGAAGAGAGCTTTTATGTGTATACACCTTCAGGTGTTTAGTTTTGATAAATTGATCAATTAATTGAAGTACCCTTGAGGATAACACGTGATCATTATTATCAGGTATTGTGATTATTCTTTCTTCTTTAACTTATTTCACTTTACCTTAAAATAGAAATGCTAAACAAGTAGTTAATGTGTGTTTACTTGTATTTTCATGATAATTACAAAATACTTTTATATTATTTAAGTAATAAAATAATAAACATTTTTTTGTTTTTTCTACTCTAATCGAAAATCATAATAGTAATAATCGAAAATTGGTTCAGTGGTCTGACAGTTATGCTTTCGGTATGAAGCTTAAAAGTTCTGAACTCGATCGCTGAAAAAGATATGTACTATTAAAATGCCTCTATAGTATGATGAAATAACTGTTTAATACTTCTTGGTTTTCAATAGTTGTCTAATTCAATCTCCATAACATTCAGTCATAAAAATTATAAAGTGTTTATGTATTGACATTCAGTTTACTTTTATTTACAATAAATAAACTTCAATCAGTAGAATAAATCAATAACTTGATTGTATTCCCAATGTAAAATGGTAGATATATTTTAGTTTATCAGATTGATACATTTACAAACTCTGTGTAACCATGGATAAACCTTAAATGAGAACAGCTGATATATAAAAATGAATGTAGTAATGAATAATTAATATACAATACATATTTGACCTGTTGTCAACATGAAAATGTTGAATGAATATTTCGTTCGAGTTAGTAAACATAGAGTACTCATTCGTGGAACTCACAGTATAAATGTACCAATTGCTTGCAAATTAACAGTGTTTTTACTTTATTTCGTCTATATCATTTATTGTGTGTTCATAGTAAGAACTGTTTTAAAATGCTAAACATTCATGACATAACACATTTCGTTTTATATCAATCTTATAATATTAGCTTAAAATCTACAGTAGTAGTGCATTTAGTTTAGTATAATATAAATTCAAAGGTAAAGGCGAAATTGATATCAGTATTTCGTGATAATGTCTAAACGAATTCATTCTGTGATGTATTTTTAGTAGACAATTAGGATTTATTAATGCGTTTTACAGACATAGAAGAAAAAGTGGTAATGGAGTAACCAATGAACTTTATTTAGTGGACCAGCTTGTAGTAAATCTGGAGAATGTATCACTTTGACTAATATTCAATATTCTTTAATTTGTACAGGAGATATATGCATGATATATACATCACGTGTAATGAAAACATGAACTTGAATACCATCATCTATCAGTTGAACAGTTTTCATCGGTCAATTAACTTCAAACTAAGACCAGAAGCAGGCTTTGTTTTTTATCTCCTTGACATGTTGTCAAAAAGGATTCAAGATAGTTCCTTACGTAAATAAAATTATAGTAACCCAGATTTGTCACAAGTAATATATGAATTTTTATACCTGAGTTCCAGTAGGCAGGATAAAAAATTAGTTCCACTCTCTTTCATTAATAACAGTGTCATCATTGACAACGAAATACTCAAGTCCCAGCAGATGTTAATCAGAAACTGTTATCAAACTAAATTCATTAGCAGTAAACTTATATCTAGACAACAAATTTTCATAAGTATCGAATTTACAGAAGACACGACTATGTAAATTTTAAAAGAATTGTTTGTCAAAATTTCCAGGAAAATTGTTTTGTCTTGCAACGCATAACAATGTTATCTTCTGCGAACATGTTATTGGTGAATGCGTTACAAATCATTATTTGTTTTGCGCACTATTTCTGTTTATTTACAAGTTTACTAGCTCTTATGAAGATAGCAACACTAATTATACCACGAGAAACTTCCTAATATACATTACTGAATGTTAAGCAGTTTTATTATTAAGGGGTGAATTTTTGTCTGCAATCAATCCATTACTGGTTATATCACTTCACACAAATCTTCTCTTAATATCACCAACGCCATATGACAACTGGGTCTAAAATCAGAATGTACTTCAAACTTGTGGATTTATAGAAGCTTAAGTAACCCGACGCTTAAAGCCTGAAATCTGGATAAAAAGTAGTACTTGCCATTGCTACTTTCATTATGTCTTTAATACTCATGCCTTAGTTCATCTACCTGATTGCTGTCTTTTTCAATTTTATTTAATTTTCCAGTTTTTATTGACAGCCAATTATTTTTCAATCTGAACTTTTACTTTATCCATGCCATTACATAATGTTTTCTCGATCATCCTAACATTTCAAATCTTTGAAAGCCATTCTGTATTTTTTTAATAGATTAAAGTATCTTATTGCAAATAACGACAGAAATACAATTTGATATCACATATTAATCTAAATTAGACAACTAGTGATAACTAGGAAGAATCAAAAGTTGTTTTGTCTCAGTATGGGACTTTCACCAGCGCTCATTAACGTTCCATCGGGGGTCGGACCCAGGAATCTCTAGCCCTGTGGAAAACGCTATCTCCTAAAACCACTGAATTGGCTTTAAACGGTCAATAATTTTAATTAGATCAATTTGCAGCCCAATGGCGGTAGTGGATGCACACTTTTGAAGAGTCCTGTGCTAAGACAAAACAGCTGTCTAGTACTTCCAGCTGATCACTGGCTATCTAATTCATACTAATTCGTGATATCATATTAACAGCAAACAATCTCCACAACACCAAATTATAAAGAAAAACAATTGTTTGCCTTCAGAAAATATCAGTTTTAGAAACATTTTCTCTGAAGTGTGTTTATTTTCCTTCAATGGTATAATGGACCTATTTCGACTAATCTAGTATATATAAACCGAGATCTTAGTTTGAAATACTGACTAGTAAAATCTACATGTAAATGATTGGCACTAAAACATACCTCATTGAATGTACAAGAATAAATTTACTTATGCTATACTAGAGTAAATTTCATTGTTAGATAAGAAGAATGAAGTTTAAAAATAAATTGTTTAACTAGGTAACACATAAGTTGATTAAGTATAATCAATATTAAGATAAAGTGAATAACAACTTGATATTTACAACTGATAGACGTCAAGATAAATGACTTATCCTATTTACGTATGCTAGAAGAGGTGAGTAATGTTGTTGTATACAGTGAATAATGTAATCAGCTTAATATATAGCAGTAACTTCATTTAAACTTTGAAATAAACAAATGTGATATACCAAGCAACTGAAAAAGATCGATTATCTTTGAGAACTGTGGTTTAGAACATTATTTCTATTATTATAACTATGAATAACGTGATCATTTCATTTCTATGACTGCTAGGTTCCCCATACCTGATCCTCCCGTTTAGTATATTTACTCTTAGTATATTTTTATTACTATGAACTACAGTTGCTGAGTTGTGTACAAGTTGTCCTCATTCACTGCTACTATTTTCTTTGTTCTATATCAATGTCAGATATTTGATTGGTTTATTGTGTGGTCTGACTTTGTGGATACATAAAGACATGACTGAAATACAATATGTTGCCGAACCTGTTTCCGATTCTGGTTCTGCCTGGTTGGTTCTTCTATCTTCGGCTTGGGAGTGAGTGGATATACGGCAAACGCGCATTTATCAACTAGGCACACCTCATTGGTGTCATAACAAAATGCCAAATACTTTAATAACTCCATAATGCTGACTATTAAAACCCGTTAAGAAACTAGTGAACTTAAAAAAATCTTATTTAGAATAAGATATCAAAACGTAGAATGGAATGTGACAATTCGGCCAGAAAAAATAGTAGCATAATGACACTTAAACCACTTATTATTGACTCATTAGTAATATGCTAATATAATAAATATGACATCATTTGATCTCAGAAATAAACACATCCCATACTGTATTAGCGAAGTACCAAATGATCATTGACTAATTACCTAATGTTCTTTTAAATAGTAGGATAATAGAGAAAGCAAACAT
This sequence comes from Schistosoma mekongi, assembly GCA_034768735.1. Classification (NCBI taxonomy): domain Eukaryota; kingdom Metazoa; phylum Platyhelminthes; class Trematoda; order Strigeidida; family Schistosomatidae; genus Schistosoma; species Schistosoma mekongi. Next base: position 31,601,836 of record CM068309.1, read on the forward strand.
GATGTAACATATCGTCATTATGTAAGTTCAAAGTATTTGAAATGGGACAGTACTAAAAATCGAATGGTTTATTTAAATAACTTACGTATATTGGTCGTCCACTGTGAGGTGACCAGTTGCATATTTTCTAAGTCCGTCTTTCATCTCTATGTAGTACCCGTAATGTTAGGAAGTGCAATTTCTCTGAAGGACTTGTGTCCAGGGTTTTCCTCTGACTATCACCCCCCCCAAACCAACCTCCGGATAACTTACATGCATTCAGTTTAGTTTTGGTTTTATAATCAATAGAAACATAAATAAGCACAGCCAAATGTCTAATATACAAATATATGAAGTAGATAAGAGAGGATCAAAACCGACTACGTTATGCCATCGAAGTTTTTTTACTAACGAAATCAACAATAATACTTGTAACTTTTATTTTCAGAAACCGGATGTTTGTTGGATCATATTATCAACGTTGTATAAGATGCAAGTTGATAGAAGTAACAATTTTGCCATTAGACTTCTTCCTAGTAGTGCAAATTGTTAAACACTTGTCATAAGACCTAAAGGCATTTTGATTCGATTCTTTGGGATGAGTGATTAGGCACTTCTAATCAGTTCCACACTAGGATGGAATAGCTACCTCATACTCTTTCTTTTTCATAGATACCCAAGGAAAATTATTTTGTGACGAAACACTGACAATTAAATATATAAGATACATTCTAGTTATTATGTCATTCCATTGATATTAAGATACTTGAGTTAAATATGAGGTAAGAACGAAATTTACATATGTAAAAATAATTGAATTTATGACTTATCGCTTGAAGTCTAAAATAGTATAATTATATCTGGAGATTGCTAACATAGTGATCATATTATGTAGCATTGCTTTTATACAATGTATTTAATGAAATGTGATTGCATTCATTCGTTCCTCGGGGTTTTTCCACCTATCAAGTGACTTATTGTTTCCATCGAAAACTATTTGAGAATAAAATTATTTATCAAAAATAGTCAGTTTTAACAGACACAAGGCCACTTGGTATAAACTGTATAAACTGTAAACAAATGTGCTAAAGGCTAATGGTAAGATTACTACTCTAACCAAGAAGAACGAGGATTAGTCATCACCGTTGGTGAAAACTGACTCACTCCCGACATGTTTCCTAATAAAAGTTACAATTTTTCACTAGAATGTTTGAAACATCTTGGAGTTAGTCACATATAAACTGATTATTTAAACAGATTCTTTATGGTTTTTGATAAGATTAATTTTGATTTGTCATTTATGTTCGTCATAGATTGATTTCAGTTGGGTACTATTCGAAACCAGAGAGCACTGGATATCTGTTCAGTTTTACTATGGCACTTCTCAGCGGTTCACACCCATAACTCAACAACGTGATCAAACTCATAGCTTTTCGGATCGAATGTCAAATAGCAAACCATCTAAACTCTTCTGAGCCAAACAGCATCCGATTGTGTAGAATTATTACTTCAGTCACTTTGCTATATAGTAGACTGATTAATGATTCAGTTTGATACCAGCTGTTTACTTAATTTTAATAATGAAATTAAATTAGAACAAAGGAGCAGTACATTCATACTTGATTCTCAGTGTTACTTAATCGGAATCAATCCATGACGAATACAAACGAGAGTTACCAGTTTAAACAAATGCAAGACTCAGTAAAGTGTCCATTCGAGGTTTTATAACTTGTTTTATCCAATAATCTAATCAAAAACACTTCTCATAATCTTTCTGACAATCTGACAAGTGATTATAATCATATGTATTAAACAACATAATTGTAGGTAGATCATAATCATTCTATGCAGATCAAGTTTATAATCTAAGTAGACGTAAACAAAACTACTTTACTTAATGAAGATGATTTTAAGCATCTCTCTAACTAAGTGATATATGAATTTATGAAATAATGTTAACATAAATAAACAAACTCAAATCTTTAAACATTACCGATATTTGATATAAGACTCTAATTAACTTTGTATTGTTTACTAAATGAAATAATCTACTAAGATAACACCAATCAATTTTTAAATACTTTCTATGTACTGACTAATAGAATAATGATTGTAAACAACCATTCTAAAGCTACATAACTGTATATTTTATGAATCATTTATTTAATAGGTGGATAAGGATTAAGAATAGTTACGACAGCTGAATATCATATTGAATAATGAAAATATTATAGTTATTGTAAATTCAGTACATTGGTACATTTAAACGGATACTGATATTTCTAAACAAACGAATAGACAATACCACAGTATATGTAACCAGTTCCCTACATCTCAGTCTGTTTTTGCATCATAAGGTAAATATAATTAAATACAAGCATTTATATCTTAGATTAGTCTTAGCTAAACGACTATTGAAAAACAGGAAACACTTGACTGTTGCTTAGTCTATAACACTAGTGTACATTCCTATGCATATACACTTAGCTTAAGCTCTGAGTTGAGCACCTACCAACATGACGACTAACTCGATATCCAACTGCTTACGTTAATAACTTCAATCAATTTATTATATTATTCCATTGTAATTAAATGATTCAATATATTTTTTATATGATTTCATTTTAAATAGGTAATACTTTATAATATGTCACAGACTGATGTTGACAGGGTACCATTGGAAACCAGGGAGCACTGGACAGTTGTTTCGTTCTAGTGTGGAACTCCTCAGAAGTGCGCACCCCAGATTCCGCACCAGGGGATTCAGGTTGACGGCGAACACCTAGCCATCTGCATCACTGGGTCGGCGTTCAATGACAGAATTCCCACTTCCATCAATTTGTGATATATAGAGCGACGGTCATCCACTGTTATTGGTAATAACTGTTTCACTCCCAAGAAGTCTGGACTCCACCAGTCACGACTTCTAACTAGAGCTTCAGGAACATCCTGGAGTTAGTAACTAATGAGGTCATTATTATAGTTCAGTAGGGATGGTTATTAAATAAATAACCAATCACCTCAAAAATAATCATCCCAATACCTTATAACTTTATAAAATCTTCATTTGTTTTTTTTGTTTTCACCAGAACATATTTTAATTAAATGATTTTTCTTTCAATTTTCCAATTTTTTCAAGTGCCAACTTAACCTTAGAAAATAATGCTGATCAGATAAATAGAGGCCTTTTATAATAAAAGAGAAAATCACTTTAACACTAAGGAGGCATTCAATAGTCAAATAGTTAGTTCATTAAAGGTAAATTTTATCCAAGTTCAAGTGGAAAAATTTATGAGTTAAGCTAGAAAATAAAATGACAAAACCACAGTAGATGTGTTTTAATTATGTTAGAATTTTATTTTATTATTTAAACTCGTCACAATTTGGTGTTGGTTAGGTGCTAGTAAACATCAGGAAGCAGTAGACAACCGATTTATTCAACTATGAAACTAATCACCAGTGTTCATCCTCAATTTCGTTGAACAGTTGAACTAATGCCATTTGTTATCATTGCGAATGCTTAACCATATACACTACTAAGCCGGCAGGCATCCATTGTTGATGAATACAGACAACTAAACGCAACACATATCTCCATATAAACTGCCTCAATAAACTTATGATAAACAGCTTATTAGTGATTAAATTAAGTTTTAATAAGATGCAGTAGCTCATAATGTACAAGACTGTCAGAAGTTAGACGGGTGGTGATTGATTAAATTCTATATAGCACGAATTGATGAAAACAATAATTTTACTATCGGACGCTGACAAGCCTGGTGACTACGTGTTTGTTGTCGGACCTAAAAGTTCTAGTTTCGATTCTGCATTTGAATCTAGAATGCACACTGCTGACGAGACTCATACTAAGGCGAAGCAGTTGATAGTGCTCCGTGCTTTTAAGTGATGCCTAACCAAAATCAATTTTTGACGAATACAAATAACTAAACCTAATAACTGTCTCTAGAAAACTACTCCAGTTCATTTGAAATTTTCGTTTCAATGTTATGATAAAGAGAAAAGCAAATTCTGGAAACAATATTTGGTGAGTTATGCGTCTATAAAAGATTTAATTGGAACTCAACCAATGACCACTATGATTACGTACATGTTGTTGGATTAAATTCTGTAAACAAGAGTGTGGGAAAAATGTAATCCCAACGAAATATTGTTTGCTACTTCAGATGTAATCATGATAAGATTGTTTTAAATTATTTTGTTTCTCTGACATAATAGGCAAAGGAACAATTGTTTATAAGTGTCCAGTACATGTCATATGGTGACAAAGCAATTCATTGTATAGTGGAAAAAGCATACTACACTTTACGGTCACTGGATTTGATAAAACAGTCATTTACTTCTTAAGATCTTCACAATATATAAACGATTGAGATAAATTTGTATTCGATGTTGTTATATTGGAGATTCAGTGTTATTTATTTATTTGTTTAAACACAATTTGATACTAGTCGGGACTAAATGCATATCAACTACACAATTACAAAAGTCATGTTGGGAAGAAAATAGATAAAGAAGGCAATCAAGGTAAAAAATAAAAGTAGAATATGATAAAATAACACGAGAGTTACAAGGCAGAATATCCAACTGGAAGGAAAATACAAACAAGGTTCCATTCCCAATAAAAAAAGTCATGACTCTTTTATGAAGGTTTTAACAGGAAACTGCACTAGATCGTCATTGGCCTTTATTATGCATCATGTCTGATAAGGTTTCATTCCACGGAATTACACTATCTTCAAGACCCCAACTAGGTGGTTAGATGGATAGAGAGCTGCCCGTTCCATACGACTTTCTTTTTTTCCATGGTGTTGTGCTGCAAACTGACTACCTGTCATTTTTTCTAACCAGTCCAAGCGTTGGTAAGTAATCCATGGTATTGAAGCAGTTTGGGTAAAGTTTATGATACATGACCAAGCAGCAGAAGCTAAGTTCTACAAGCATAAACGAAAATGCCCATCACCGAAGCGTTATCACTCCTACGCTTTACAGGCAGATATACATCACAAAGATTGCCCAATTTAACATGAACCTATTTGGCTTTATTATGCGTTGATTGATTTCAACTTGTACACCACCAACACTACTCATACAACTACTTCGATACAAAAACTTTGATACTATGTTTGACTGTTAACCACAAACAGTGAGAGCAGGTAAACACTCGTGAAAATGTCCTCGGTACTTGGAAGACACAAAGCTCAATAAATGCATCCAAAAGCTAATCGCTAATTACGAGTGACATGTATATAAGGCGAAAGGTGGGAGGTTACGTTTCTTGGCAAAGTTACAAGAAACAATATAATTTCTTTACTAAATTAGGAAATACATTTATAGTTTAATGTTTATTTCTTTCTTATCATACAATGTTTATGAAGTATATTTCCTCCTTTAAGAATAAATTGTAGCTAACTATACGCACAGCTCTATTCAATAGTGACATTTCACAAAACTGTATTACTGAAGTGAATACAATCAGTTAAACTAAGTGAAAAGTGAAACTAAGAATCACAATTCAATAGAGATAAAGTTATCATATGTGAACTCCTAAAATTCTATTAAATACCTCGATGTTGCATCACCAATCTCAGAAAAGTATTGCCTTGTGTTCGACTCTCTCTAAGCATTACTAAGTAGTACTAAAGAACTATAAAGTATTTTTTCCATGCTATCTAGTTTTCTAATCATTATCAATTTAGGCTAAAAAATATTTTACAAACTAATCTAATTTCTTCCTGATTACCATCTTAGTAAATAAGATTAATTTACTTTACCTATATTGAAGTTTATTAGAACTTTCAAATAACTTGTCGTCTAATTTGTAACTGATCAGTCGGTGAACTGGAAGATAAGTGGAGAAAAATAAATAAATAAATGATGAACAATAATAAAAAGAAAAAAATAAAGAAAAGTAATAACAAATAATTCAAAAATGAAGAAGTTACTTCAAATACGGTTTAGATGAGAAATAGAAAGAAGGACATTGATTAAAGGATATACTACTCATTTAGTTTATTACAGTAATTGTTATTTTCAATATACTTATGATCTAATTTATTTAACTCAAGTCCTTTTACAGTATGATGTTTCTTTTAGCTCTCTCTTCAATCAACTGCAGAGTTTACATATATATGTATATGCGAATATATACAAAATATATACCGTACTTTAGATGTTGAAATTATCACTGTTAAATTGTTTATTGTTGACGATAAATAAGAAATATCTTCATGAATATAAACAAACTCAAAGAAATTGAATAGAACAAATGTGATTTAATCAGAAATGAACAAGTGAATATAGATTATTGATGTGTGAAGTAAACTTAGAAAGAAGAGTTAATAAAAAGAATAATGATGATCGTGTAATTGTGAAGTAAACAATCAAAAGAATAGCAGTGTTGATTGCCTACTATCGATTGGATTTTAATTCTTCATACTTCATTAATGAACATTCTAGTTTCATTAATAGTGTCCTATTCATTTCGTTTACTTTTACCTTAAATTTAGAATTAATTTTATGTTGACGTCTTGGTGTTTAACGATAGTCATCACTTCAGAAATATCTTCATAATTACTTGATTTATACGTAATTGATTTCAATGAACTACTGTAAAATAGATTTACACCTAGCATGAAAAGACCAATTTGGCAAGCAAGCAAGCAACCACTTATTTGGTGTCATAAAATATTACTTCCAAGCATCAATTTGCACATCCTCCGCGTTCTCTGGACTGTGTTGTTTATTAGCTTGCTTCTTTTGGTTGTTCCCGATTTTCCTTTGTATTTTAATCATGCTTTACTTCTTGCCACTTCGCAACTCACCTTATATGCTGTTTACTGATTCTTCCTAATTCCCTTTGACGCTCTGCTACCTACTACTTATTGAGGACCTTATAAGTAGTATCCACCACACTAGTACTTATAACAAATCTGTCATTATGACAATTTCAAATTAGAATTAGTAGTTTATACAAATAAGTAACATTTATGTTTCAACATTTGATTATTAGAACTATTATGGATTTTAAGTAGGCAGATAGAACCCATGTAACAAAAAACACATTTATATTAATCTACTCTAATCGTTTAACTGGATTTATTGAAATTAGAAAACTAAAGTAGCACTGCTTAAAATCAATCTGTCACAAACTAATTAATAAAAAGGGTGACGAGACAAAAATTGACGTAAACTGAAAACGCTCATCGGAAGGTGATGTATGAGAGTATGGTTCAGCGAAGAGACCTGTTTTCGGAGATTTTATTTTCAAAGCTGCATAATCCTATATATATGTATATATGAGTTTAATAAAAAAATATAATTGGTTAAACATGATGATATAATCGGAGTAAGTGTACAACTAGTTCTCGTTAGAAATACTTTACTCGGGAGTGCGGAATGAGTGTCATAGAAACTGGATAGAAAATAAACCAATATATTGGGTAATTGGAGGTAGGATATTCATAAGATGTAATGTAATCAGTGTGATAAGATGAATTATGTAAAATATCTAAGTTCAGAAGCAAGCAGAAATAAGATTGTTCCAATTCAAATGAATTATATTATGTGTTGAGGTAATGAATATTGAAAATGTGTAAGATTAAATGATAAATATGATCAGCATTAGAATAACAATTTAATGATGACATAACATGGAAACTTACCAACTAGACGCATAGTAAAATGAAAAGATGGACAATTTGCTTTAATACGCATAGTGTCGGTTTCTATGTATATGATGACGGTCTCAGTAATATATAATAGTTGGAAACAGTGTTTTTCCAGGGCTTCTGTTCACTCTACATATTACGCTGAAGGATGGATCTTTACTTATTTGGTGGTAACTAAAATTCCTATTATTACGCATCTAATGCAACTATTAGTGTCTTTCCTGAATCAGGTGAGTGTTCTTGAGCACTTATTGATAGAATACACGTTGAACAGTAGCCCTCGAAAGCACATTTTGACGAATATATGTTGCTAACGCCGTCGTCATACATTGTCTGACCAGTTGTACATATTTGAAGACGGACACGCCTAAAAAAGATCTTTTGAATAAACCACATTACTGTTTTTCATTATTAAGTTTATTATGCATTTTTGACAATACTACACTTTCCTCATATGTGTAACCAAAGTAGTATTCAAACCTTAATCTAAACTTTAAACAAAATGTACCTTATTTTAGTGGTGTAAATGCTTACTCAAAATAATCGGTGCTTTTAATGAGGTTATGTAATGTTACAGTCAGCAACCCACAAGAATAACAATTATCGATTAAATTCAATTGATACTAAAATATAATAAAACTTTAGTAATTAGTGATAACTGATTACTTAATCTAGTTAAAACAAACAACACATTAACACGAACCAATACACAAGCACACTAATATTCATAGATGCAAACATTTATAGATTGTGCTAACCATCATAAAGAATGTGCTGACGACTAAATAGTGTGGTGTATATTTGGCGTAATTAAACGTGCATATTATTGTGAATATTGGTGAATTTGAGTGCATTCCATTAATGTAGGTTATAAATCTTGGTAAACTGTCAATAAACTAACCTGATAATACTGAGTAGCAGGTTTGTTGATTACATTCCAGTTTTTCAGTTAAAGCTAATTTAATTTGTTAGAGAAAGAAAATTAAGTGAAATTGATTTTAATTAGCCAGATGTCGTTTTTTCCAATGTTAAAGAAAATGAACATGTTAATTATGCATCGTAATGTCACACGCAATGGGGATTTTATCATCTTTTAAATGCAGTAGATGATCACATATCGTTGATATACTAATTGCCTTCAGTGATTTTACAAATATGAGTCATGGATTTATAAGTATGCATCATGTTATCTATGCAGTTATTAATTGATTGTAAGATAGTAACCTCTTTATACATTCAACCAGTTGTGCATGATTTACTCCTGACTACTGGGTTTCTGTATATCAATATTAATGAAATAGTTCGGAAATTATTTCTTTCAACTGTGGATGTACAAACAGAAATTGACATTAAATGTCAAGTGTGAAATGTTTTGAGTTCTTTGTTTTATCGGTGACAGTCTAATATTAGTTCTTAGTAAATTTGAATCTTATTGACTATATCCAAATGAGCGTATGAACATTCAACGGATAACATACATTTAAAAAAAATATGAATGAATGAGAAAAAAATTATCCATTTAGAAAGAAAACAAAATATACAATATCATCTATCCAGACTTTTGAATTCCAACATACAATACAGTTAAACTACTGAAATAGTAGTCAAGAAAGGTTATACTATTATACATACGATGTTTACGACTTATCAGTCTACTTATACCTTATATACCTAATTCATTAGCTTCCTGTTTTATTTTTTAACACTTTAAAGGCTTATATTCACAGACATATGATTCCAAACGATATCATCTATTGCAAGCAAACGTGGGCTATAATCCCACAAATACTATGCATTCCTATTTCCTAAAACGTTTATTGTAATCTAACATAGTTTAATTAATTTCTAACTAATTCTGTTAAATATAATCAAGTAAAGTGAAATATAAGGTATAGTGAATTATGATAGTTTTATGATGATAGATGTTAAGTTTATTTGTTGACTGAGGAGTCCCATATTGGGATGAAACGTCTGTTCAATACTGTTTAGTTTTCAACGGCACCCTACCAATATCAATCTGTGATGAATATAGACAAATAGAAGATGAAAATCTTTATTATTTTAGTGATGCAATAAAATCTATAGAATTCAAAATAGTCACGATTCATAAATAATTAGTGACCTATAAATAATGAATGGTATATTGAGAAATTTCCAGCCGAAGAGTAAATTAGGAAAAGACGTTGGAAGTGGATAGGACATACATTACGCATACCATCAGACTGCATCACGAGACAAGCATTAACATGGAATCCTGTTGGGAAACGGAAAAGAGGAAGGCCAAAGAACACACTGCGTCGAGAATTGGAAGCAGACATTAAAAGGATGAACAGCAACTGGAAACAATTGGAAAGGATTGCTGAGGACAGAGTTAAATGGCGAACCCTGGTGAGCGGCCTATGCTCTTTAGCGAGGTATAACAGGCATAAGTAGGTAAGTAATATTGAGAAATGAAGAATGAATATACATTAGATATTATGATTCAATAAGGTGACCACGTATATGGAACATAAAAGTTTTTGTTGTAATTATTCGTTTAAACTAAATTTTGAAAGAAAAAAATTGTTTGCCTATTTGTAACCATATTTCAAACGCATGTTAATTCATACCTTAATATGACATAAAGAGTATCTTTAGAAAATAATGGTAAGTGCAATGTAACAACAATTATCTTTAGTATTATATATGTTAGATTGTGACTGGCAAGTGAAATGCAGGACGCGAGTTTCATCCTGTTTGGGGCTCATCAGCCTGATGTACCTGCATCCCAATATTGATATTTACAATAGAATTCAAACTCAGTCCGTTTCGTGTCGAACGCCACTGCATTCATCCTAATACCAGTGCTCCCGTCGCACAAGTGCGACTATCTGGATTCAGTAGTCTAGAGGTGAACGCTGCGGCGTTCGACACGAAATGGACTGATTTCGTGTCCTGCTGTGAAAATCAACATTAGGATGCAGGTACATCCAGCCGATTAATCCCAAATAGGACAAAACATGGGTCCTGGATTCTAATTTCCAGTCACAATCCAACTTATACAATACTTGTGAATAGTTCGCTATATCAAGACAGTCCGCTCAAGATGCACATATAGCAACAGTGACTGAGCAGCTTCAGTTTATAACAAATCAACGGGAGTATACAAGTTCATCCTAATGAACTTTGCATTTTTGTTAATAGTGGAATCCAACAGTCACTTTATTTATTGTGTTTAGGATTATTGAACTGAATGTAACCACAATACTAGTGTTGATTTTTATACTGCTACATCAATTCAGTATGTAATCCTCTAAACTCCGAAGCAATATCACAGCAATTACTGAATACATAGTACCACTGTATTTATTGCTAAGAATTTCAATTTCTTTTTCCTAATATTTTAAGAATTCACTCTGAATCTACATTTGCGAATAGAGACTGACCTCTTACAGGCCTTAATGTCGATAAGCAAAAAATGCATAACGTTGCAGTAATTTGATCTGACGGCGTATGCATTCTTTCGCCCATATTATTATGTCCTGAAACTGATTAATCTTCACTGTCATATATTCAGCTTAAATTTTCTTAAAACAACACTAGCTTATAAGTATGTCAAACGTCGGATTGTGGTAGATTAGTGGAGCCAAAGTGGAGGGTTTTACGTTACTTATGTATGCATAATTTCAAAATCTTTATAAATTCCTGTTAGTTCAAGGGATATTTACATATCAACTGAGTAAGCGTAACTATCTCTATTAAGCAGATCAGTAGACAGCAGAGCGGAGCTTGATTTAAATGGATCGACTTTAAGTTCGACATGCCATAGATGCATACAGCTGGTCAGTTAGAAACAGAACGAAGCACTTGTTCAATGGTCACAGGAAATTGCACAAATGTAATTTTAAATTCATCAACTATCATAATGCCAAAATGTTTACTTCAATGATTCATTAATTATATGGAACTTCATTAAACTATGCAAAAAAATACAATGCAATAAGAGGTAACTAGTGAAGAAGCTTATACTAGTACTCATATATTTTATCAAAAACTTTCCAAATATTCATACACTTCTTTCTCTTTGTTTAAACTACAACCTTTATTTATATTTTTCATCCTTTCTTAAAGCTCTTACGTATTCATGATAATAACTATGTTCCGCTTAGTATTACTGCTTCTTATATTATTCACTGAAACTTTTAACTACTCACCCCACAATCAGGTTTACATTCCAAGTAATGAGTCTTTCCCATTTAACCTTTAACTACATTTATCATCAGTCCACTCACAGTCTCAGTAAGTAACGTCAATTTTTGTGCATTTTTCCATAGTAAATTTAACAGTTGTCACATATTTCCTATACTTGATTACTTCTTGGTCTTCCACTTTCATCTATTCTATATATTAATAAATTAAACTTTTAATAAGAATTATTAATGACTATTAAACTAATGATTGTATTCATGTTACATTTGCATATGGTAAAGATATGTAGCCAAGGAAAATAATTTCAGTTAGATTTGATTCACTGATTTAAATGATCTGCTTGTGAAGACTTCATTTTTATTTTGGACGATATCATTGGTGCAAACTTCAGATTGAAGTGAACTACAGGAATTTATTCCCAAATGATTAGCAATTTGAACTGTTGATATTAAATATAACTACTTGGTTTTCAAGCTTATCTTATATGAACAACATCCAGTCAAATGACAATGAATATTTCGTAATTAAACCATCCAACTCAGAGAACGTATCAAATCAACAATACACAAGTAAAAGATTTATCTGGATAATTTAGAGCATACAGAATAAAGTGCATTCACTGCATTCAGCACAATTTTAACTGTTCTTGTTTGACAATCATTGTATACGTAAAGTAAAACATTGTGGATTTTCAAACTAACCGGTTTCATACTCTCTTCAATTGACATTAAACTATCATTAAATCTCTGTTTAAAATTTCAATTATAACATTATCCTCATTATAATTAACTTAGTAGTATCTGATATCATATATTACTGTCTATGAATTCATTTCATTCATCTGTTAACCCTTAAAGTAAACTCTAATAAATCAAAGATTGTAACAGTTTATGTATTATTACCATTCCATTCTCTACTACATTCATTCTACTACTACAATTGTAACATCTGACTAGAACAGATTTCATGAATGAATAACCATTACAATGATTTATATTATTATCTTATTGTAAATACTTATCTACTATGCAATATAAACTATGTTATGATGAAATTAAATCAAAGTTTTTTTATTTTTTCTATTCATTTTTCTTTTAATTTATTTTTCTTCTATTTTTTTCTCCCATTTTCTTCATTTGTCTCATTTCTCTGTTTCTTTCATTCATCTTTAACTTTGTTTATTTTTCTTAATGTCTAAGTTAACAATCATTTACAAAATTCAAGAGTACTTCAATTGAATGTTTCAAGAGTGAATAAGAATGAAGAAGATGAAATAACTGGACAAAAGTTTAATGAATTTATTTTTCGCTTAAACATACTGACGATAATGACGACGATATTGATGATAAAAGTATCAATGATAATTGCAAAACCTAGAAATCATAAATAATGGTAAAGAAGAAGAAATACTTACGATAATTCATCCATAAAATAACAACGATTTTAGATGCTACTAATCTTGGTGTCTTTTGAATTACACTTCAGGGATATAAATATGTGGGGTATGGATACAAATAAACGAAAGTGGAAGTTCTTGTCTTGGACTACAGAAAATTTAACTTTTTTCAATACAGTATGGTATGAATAGACAGATGATTGATAATCTATAAAATACTTTATGTGCCTGATATGAATGTTACTGGATTATCTCATAAGGAAAGCGTATCTTTTGTGCAATGACTCAAGCAAATTGTATTTGGCTTATACAATTTTTATTGCACAATAATCCTAGTGAAAAGTAGTCGTTTTCCACAGATAAAACATTCACTGATGAATCATTCATATGACCGATTCAGCTTTCCATTTTTCATAATCTTTCGACTTGGGCCACTAATCAATCAACACTAACACGGAAATTAACCAAATCTAGCAATTGGTATGAAAATAGATGGGTGTTGTGATAATTGTTGAGTGTGAAATTGATATCACGAAGTGACCGGAATTAGACAACCGTTGACCAGCACTGAACAGCTGTTTCCTCCTAGTATGAAAGTTCTCGACTGTGCGTATCCAAGTCCCAACCAAGGGTCGGAAGCAGAATGCTTTGGCTTCACACTTAGACCACACGCTTTGCAACTAGACCATTAAGTCGGCTTCTAACGATTGATATTTCCAATCCAGTCACGTTGTAATACTTTTGGGTAACTTTATCCAGTGCTATTGGTGGGTAGCTCCCTCACTCCACTGACCAAGCCTTCTCTGTGGAACTCTAGAAATTACCGCAAGCAGTTGGTCACTAGTGGGCTGGTATTGTTTATATTGGTGATAATAGAATAAAAAACAAGATCAAAGGTCACATTAAAGGAAGACCAAATCAGAATGCATCAACGTATGATGACAACATAAATATGGGCAGCTGTCAATCAAACATCAAGCGCGTAGAACATGTGGTCAATCAGTTATGAAGAATTTCCAAATACTCAATTTGATATGAACTACGCTTGTCATCTCATGAATACTGTTGGTGATATTTAAACAGATAAACGCCAGGATATTTAACACAAGGTTAAAATACTTTATAAAACTATAGTTACTTACTTAATTAAGAGACGTAAAGTTATAAACCCAAAAGATCTAGTCAATGTTAAACAATCTTCTTAATGCTGATTACATATGTATCTATAACGTTTCTAGATGTTAAGCAGAATAAGTTTTAAATAGTGAAAGTTTGTAGAAAAACTTGCTGCTATAAATTCATCTATGAGTATTGAATTGATCATAGCCTGTTGGTAAATGATGTATTTCTTTCAGATAACTAAATTTTAACGTTTTCCAGTATGTGACATCTGTTTTCTAGAAACAAAATTGAAAATTTAGCTGTCGTTTCAGTTAGTAGGATAACTCAGACAACAGTATTAACTTTTTATCTCTAGGTATAATAAAGTTAGATTAGTAAGGTGCTTCATAATCACACTTCAGTAGAGAACAGATCACAAATGACTGAAATGAATACTTACTTATGTAGTATTTTTAGCCAATATCTGAGACAAAAGAATAAACTGCATTAAATTCTCTGGTAAATCTAGTTTCCATGAAAATGTCTAGTGTCTACAAATGTATTTTTTAATAATAATATACAGCAGTCAATGACGTAATTTATGTTAAGCTAATTATATTCTGAAACTGTTCACGTTTACTTAAAGGTTTACTGTTAAAAAAAAACAAATAACATCACTAAAATCAGCATGTTTAGCTTAATGGTGCTGATGGTTAATTATTCACCGTGAGACATGAAGGCCCTTGACAGATTTTCTGGTGAATTCGAGGATGATTACTTCTAAGGAGTCTCATGCCACAATGAAATAGCTATCCAAAACCCCTCCGCTTGATTTTTGGTGGTACCAAACTAACATCTATTTACGACTAAAATAATCAACCAAACTTAATGAGTATATATTTAATACACATAGTCATTTGTTTGATATGAACAATATTGGGCTTGACAGATTATTTTGACTGAAAACATGTATTGTAAACATTTGTATCTAGCTGACTATGAGTAATTTTACTTAGTTTTGTCTTATATTTACTTCGCACAACCTGTGAGTGTATTTATCACTAACAGCATTTTCTCTATGATGTTTTGATACATAATTAACACTTTTATGTATGAATGTCATCAAATACTTTGACAGTACAAATATTAATCAAAAAACATATAACTTACTGATTCAAATGTATGAAAGGTGTCAAAATGACTAGTTACATGCTTCTAACCTACTCCAACTTGTTATAAGCAACTTCGTCATATACTAAAGACATACAGTCATTATATTTATTTTCATATCACAAAATGGTTTCGGTCAGACAACTGATGAAGACCAGAAAGGACTGAACAGCCGTTTAGTTTAGTTGCGGGACACTTTATAGTGTGCTTTTATGACTCCACTAGCCTGGGGATGGATAGGGTCATACAATTTTATAGTATAGTAATTAGGCTACAAATAATAACGGTTTAAGGGTTTAGTATCAATAACGAATCCTGAGGGTCCTGGGTTGGATTTCCTGGTGGGTTCGTGTAATACGGAGTGTTCCATACTTAAAAGGGATATCCAGTGATTCTTGATTTTTACTAGTTATCTAACTTAGACCTGTTGGTGAAATCAAATTATAATTAAATAATTTGAACAACACTTACTTAAATTAGGCCTATTTTGCGCTGCAGAATGTAAATACATAATCAGCAGTTAGGAAAGAATGTGAAGCATTGACTAAATAACATTTAGTTTTAAATATACCGTAATTGAATGAATCATATATACCCTTCAGAAATGTTATTAAATTACAGCAAAACAATTAGAGAAACTAAGTGTAAACAGATTATTCGAAGGATTCAATACAACTTGAATAAATCCAACAGTAGTGTAATGAAAAAGCGTTTCTACGGACTAGAATCAATCAACAGACTGATATCAACATTTTAGTAAACACCTCTAATCATAAATAAGCATAAATTCGCCAAGTTACTTAATCCGTTATCTACACTACAATTTGATCTCTGAAAATCTGTCAACAAGAAGAATTCATATCAATAAAATTATTCAAGACTGTCAAGTGTAATAAACGTTTATATTGAATCATTACTTATCATTTTAAGAGTACGTGGAATTCCAAACAAGTGAATCGCATAAGAGTATATACAACATCTCTAACATCATCAAGCTAGTCAATAATTTTATTTAGGTTATTTAGTAAATATCTAGGATAATTGTAATTATTTCTATATGTTAATATATGAAGTGACTTATAGTTTAGACAGTTGCGATAAAAATTACGATAGAAAAACGAGTTTTCAGGGCTCCCAACTTTTAATGATACACATTCAATTCCAATCTGTGGTAAATTTAATCAATAAAACTTTATACTTATTTAGTTAAAACAACCTCAATTCAATTACAATAATGAGCATATTAATAACTAACTTCAGGGTGTTCGTAGACTCCTAATTAGAACTAGTGACTGGTACAGTTCAAGCTTATTCGAAGAAAGACAGTTGCCACCAATGACAGTGAGTGATCATCAATCAATATCATAAGTTAGTCCAAGTGGAAATTCTACTATTGGACTCCGACAGCTTCGTTAACGCAGGTGATACGTGATGGCTTTATATTCGATTTCTTGAAAGGCTTAAGAGTGCCTACTGCTGAAGTATTCAATACTTGCACTAAATACCTATCTAGTGCTCATTATTTTTAAGTGGTATCCAACAAAAACCAATCTGTAGCTAATGCAAACAACTTATCTTAGGACCTATCTTCACAAAATCACATCAGTTCACTAACTCACATGGTTTTTAATCGTCTAATAAACTATATAACTCCGCCTGTAGCTCTCCTAGGGTTACTGGTGGTCCCAAGCCCGGGTAAAGGAGAAGGGTTGGGCATGGGGCTAGCATTCCCATCCCGTAAAACCCAAGCTTGCTAAAAAAAAAGGCTAACTAGATTAAGCAAGCTAAAGTAATCAGCTATATAGTTACACCGTCTATATTTAGTAATCCTTAGCGATATATACCCGAATCTAAATATAATTTTGACAATTTTTATAATTATAATCAATTTACATATGCAAAGTATTCGCTTTAAGCATGACATAATTTAATGTATCTGAAGAAAATACCATGTAATCTAAGTTGACGACTATTCTATAGGTTTCGAACTTATAAGTTTCCCAGAAGGTTTCGGAATTTTATTCATTAACTGATAGTGTTAATTAATGAACAACAGTTGACGTGCATATATATTTATTATTTCATTTATACATTTTGTTTGTGAGAAAACTGAGCCCTATCCATAGTTTTTTCTTACCATCTTATATCAACGAACTGAAGAGTACAAAGATTTCCAATTAATTAGCATCATTATAGTTAGACATATGATGAATGTGGATAATAAAGTAGATATCATTAGCGAAGTTTCCATTTGTACTAATAACATTATAAACAAGTTCCTTAAAGTTAGTTATTTCGTAATCAATCTCATTTGCATATTTCGTTCCTCAATAAATCTATCTTGTAATAAGATGACATGATTTATACCTGCTACATAAAAAATTACAATTTCTGTAGTGTGTTTTATTTGCAAAATGAATACAAATTAGTACATACATAGAGGATACAAAGTACATGAAATGAAGTGGCTTTAATCTACAGTTGCATTACATCATTGTGAATGTACTCAGACACATATTTACAATCTTTGTAGCAGAATAGTTGATACACTCGTTTTAGAAACATACAAATAAATACATATCGCAGGTACCTCTGTCCGATGAGTCCCAAATAGGACGAAACGCGCGTCCTGGATTCCGCTTGCCAGTCACAATCCAACTTAAATATATAACATATCGCTCACTTAAAAAGATGTAATTCAATAAAGCATAATTTACTCACTTCATAAATTCTATATTGCTATTTTAGTATGTATACTATAAAATGTACAGTTTCTATAGATATAGATAGATATATTCTTATTCCTTTTTGCTTGTTATGAATAGTATTTGTATAGTTTTATGAGTACAAGACACTTTATATAACTTATATGCTTTTCTTAATGTTCAAAAAGATTAATTCATAAA
The DNA here is from genome assembly GCA_034768735.1 of Schistosoma mekongi. Classification (NCBI taxonomy): domain Eukaryota; kingdom Metazoa; phylum Platyhelminthes; class Trematoda; order Strigeidida; family Schistosomatidae; genus Schistosoma; species Schistosoma mekongi. The sequence continues at coordinate 31,620,264 of CM068309.1, forward strand.
TACATATAAAAGTGATTTTATTATTCAGATCTGTGCCAAACATAGTCTGATTACAGAATACTTAACACCATAGTTACTATGATTGAATATTGTTAGTCTACTTGTAAAAGTAATAGTTACAACTCTAAATCATACTGCATATCATCATCATCATCATCATCATCATCTTACAAAACAGATTATTGCAACTTGTGAACAACACCATACAATTTATTCCTAATAAATAATCTATGCTTATTTATTAGAATCATAAATATAACTTTATTATTCTGTCAAATAAATAGATACAAAATGACTAAAAAACAAATAAACAATCTATATGTTAATCTATTAATCACCTTAGTATAATAAACTATACAATTCATACATGTGCATTCTACAATAGAAAATAGTAATAAACTCAATTCAATTACGTAACATAATAAACTAGTAAGAAAATCTAATAAGACTACATCTCATTTGCATTCTAGTAAATAACTTTTTATAATAATTTATGAGAGATTCATCTCTAATAAGTAATGATAATAACACTTAAGTAGTAGAAGATTTCAGTTAAATAGATGTAATTGAATAATGCAGTTGTATACAATTGATGAGATTCAGTTATTTGATAGAGATGAAAAAAATAAACATAACCAGACGTAAAGTAAAGAAAAATGTCGCAGGAAAAGAATATTACTTCAATCCTAGTAATAGTAATGGTAATAATTGTTAGTAATATTGTAAGCTAAGCTAAAGGCTTCTAAATACACTCATGATGATAGACGAATACTCTATTGAATATGGTTCGATTGTCATTTATATAAATGAACTGAATTATCTGTAACTCACTCGTTAATATCATGTTGATTATTTAGTGTATACAATCTTTGCTTAAACTCATTGCTATCCAACTAAATTAGGTCTCTCATTCACTTTAGTTGGTGTAGAAATATAGTAGTGAATATTTATTAAAATAAAGATATTTGAATGAAGAATATTCTTCTGTATAAAGCCTTTAAAGAGAAATGGTCATAAAGCCTATATACAAACACATCCAGAAATGTAAATACAAATGCAATCCATTTAGGAAGCAAAAATCCGCTCTTCATGTAACTGTCATTTAGAGGTGGTGAACTCTGTGAAATGTTAATGCTGTGGTAACTCAGAGCTATCCGATGAACATTCAACGCAGGAACAACTCAGCTGATGTATTTTACCCCTCCCCCTTCGATGGTGACACTGAGATCAAGAGATAATTTGTCTTAGCTTACTAACACATTATGTATTTATTAATAATAACTGCTCGTGTGAAGCGAATTACATTTAGAGATTTTATGGAAATTCACTCCGTACTAATAAGCACCTTACAGTATTGTTAAACGAAGGGTATTGTCAAAAATATCAACAGTTCGGTTTTAGCCATCTTAGTCCGAATGGGTCTTGCATCGAGCAAGAATCAATCATTTACTATAATTTATTTATCTATGAAGACCAGTTAGACTCATGGTCATTAAAACAGTTAATGTAATAACCATACTGGCCAAAAAGCACTAGTTCTGAACACAAAACGAATCATTACAGCTTCATCTTTTTACCGATGATCCAATAATTCATTTTTCACCTTAATTATACAATGACTTAATTGGTATAATATATGTACAGCCTATACATTTTGCATATAACACCATATCTTATCTAAATATTGTTCTATTTGTTCGTGTCAAATACAAATTTCCATACAATTCTTAGTGTTATTAGATATGTACAAAAGTGACAAAGTTAATTACCACTCACCCAATTTAACAAATTCTTACTTAGTCGTTATCATTTTTTAGTCGCTGAGTAAACACTTCTTTTATACCTTATCAACTATATATCTGTATACAAATGATTGATAATCATATTGTTCCAATCCTCGTATAAACGTATCCAAGTTGAATAAGTTACATGAGAATATTATGTCAGCATGTACAATTGTCATTTATAACAATCTGAAATCCATATACAGTAATCGATTATGTACAAATAATGTTTTTCTTCTTGTGATCATTAACTTTTAACTTATAATTGTAAAACCTAAAGTAGAAATTTATTGAAAAAATTATTTTTTTACACAATGGCATCTTCTTCTTTAATGTATGTCAAGTACTCGATACTTTGAAGAGACCTTTCTCTTATTTCACCCATTAGACTAAGTATCTTTTGGTTGACATTTAAATGAATTCAAAAGTAAAGTTAAGTAAGAAAGACGATATTCTTTTAAATGAATTGAGTTGATTATACAAATTCTGAAAACAAACACATTATTCTGGTATTTTAATTGTGTTGTGAAGATTGCTGAATATTAATTTTATCTCGTGAATCGACTTGAATTAGGTAATCATTGACAACCAAAAATCTTTGGAGAGGTAGATCATCTACGTATGAAACAGCAGTTTAAATCTACGTCCCAACCAGTGGTCGAAAGTAGAATGTGATCAGTTGAAATCAACCATGTCGGGTATTAAGCAGCTACCTGCGGATGTCAATGGTTGACGTCGAACAAATGTATTGTAAATTGACTCAGTTAAAAATATCAACGTTAGACTCCAGTCCAGTGGTGAAATTTTTGCAGCGTAGCTTGATTGTCCTGAGTTTCAGTCTTAGTAAGGCTATGGGTGGACCATGCTAAAGATTCCTATTGTAGGAAGTAACAGCTGTCGATTGATTCCACGTAGTCAATGATTGTCTAATTTGGATCAGATCGTGACTTCGAATTAAAATCATTCGACTAATTTTTATTTTAAAATTAATTGTATTCTATCTATTTTAATCTAAATTAATTTTTAGAAAAAAGGTTACATGCGGGATAGAATATCATATAGTCGACAAGTAGATGCAGACTTAGAAAACGAGCAGAATTATTTGTCACTGAATAGTTAAACTGCCAATATTTATAAGAGCATATGCTGTATATGTTACATTGACTAAGGTTATCCACAACACTCAATTTTTTCAAAGTGTCTTACCATGAATCTCTTGTTATTTTATGAGGTATGAGAAGCATGCTACGAAATCATTTTTATCAAAGCTATCATTTTATGCAGTAACATCTAGTATAATTGTGTACTTTATTTGGCACAACTGATTGCATTAAAAGGAATACACTCATTTCAGATCGTTGAAGATTACTACAGTAGGCTGAAATATAAACGTCAGGTACCTATAACATGGGTAGAAATACGATTCAAGGCGCTGGGAATCATACATACTTTATCAACGCTGTGAATAGTCGTTCTGTAATGTGTCATGAAACATTACTTAACATATAACCTATAGGTCAATAATTAGAAACTGAACAGTTTTATTACTGTAAACTATTATAGCAACAAAATTTTTGTTATTATTTCACTATTTACTAATAATATTTATACATTCATGACATAAAAGACTATGGATATCTTGAACAAAGGCCTAAAGTGTAATTTGTCAAAACATATGAAAAAAATGCATCCAAGTCCAGAACTTCTTATTAGTAGTAAATGTTTTATTGAAAAGTGTTTTATTGATTCATATCAATAAACAATAAAACATAAGAAAACATGTGACTGTCTGGACACAGTAGCCTAGTGGTGAACGCGGTGGCGGTTGGCACGAAGCGGACTGAGTTCGAATCCAAGCGTGAACATCAACATTTGGATGCAGGTACATCCGGCCGATGAGTCCCAAAAGGCGCTTCCTGGATTCCACTTGCCAGTCACAATCCAACTTAAATATTTAACATGTGATTGTGTTTACGGTTTACAATGAATAATACAGTCAACTGATGTATAATTATCTTTGCTATTATGATAGAGAATTTAATTTATAAAGTAAACATGAAATAATCATCTTAATTTAGTTTCAAATGTGCATGTTTATTATCCAAATGAATTAATCTATTAGTGTAATTTTTGTGAATCTGAACTAGTTTGCCTAAATCTATCAGTATAACATAATAACTCATATTCTTTGTAATTTCTACCCTTCTCATAGTGTACTCACATGGTTAATGCTATAGACTATTTCATAAACCACTAGTGAAATTATCTGAAATTATATATAGTGAAATTATATATATAAATGTATGGATACTACTATCACTCGTCACACTTAGTCAACTTCCTATCATGGCAACACGTTAAACCTCCTGACTTGATTGAAAACTTATTTTATAAACACTTTTAAGTAATAACTTGGATATGCTTAAACTCTAATCATCAAGTTCAGTATTTATGTGATGTTATTGTTATCATCCGGTTCTGACCAGTTGTATATGATTTAAACAAATGTTGAATAAAATCTCCATGTGATACATTAGTTATTTATTTTTCTGTGCGAACATGATATCTTGGTTTCTTAACTAATGTTGTAATGGTTGGAAATCGCTATATTCAATCTGCCATTGACCATACCAAATTCATTTATATATCCTGTCTACATTCCCTGTGGATTCCAACTAACACTATTTTATGTAAGTTAACTATTCATTTATAAGAATACTTTCGATTTTACGATTTATGTAAGTAATGTAATATCACCTATTCTCTTATCTTACGTCGTATCTATGATCTATGCATTAATTATTCAGTTGAAACAAATAATGAGTCACGTCATTTCGATTAATAGACACTTTCTTAACAAGTTGAACATGCCAGTACATCTACGTGTATTCTGTGATTAATTTCACAGTCTACTAATATTATTATTATTGTTTTTATCATTATTGAGTGTTACGTTTTTCTTCACTAAATAGAATACTAAGTGGATAATTTACTTTATACATGTATTCCTAACATGCTTACTCATTGCATGTCTAAAACTTAATTATTCAAGCACTTGAAATGTAAGAACATCTATATTTCTATACATATAAACAGACAATTATAGTGATGGTTTATATGAACTCTGTTAAAGAAAACACAAAGAAAACACTATGTATGTTTTAAGTGTTCTAATTAGTAGTATGTAGGATTTATTAATTCATGAGTCTATGTAACAATCAATATCAGCATTTACACAGTTTTCATTATTAATGTTTAGATAACATACTTGTTGTTGGATGGGTCAAGTGTTACTATGTGATTCCATAATTGATTGAATGTAGATCTTTGTCAGTATTCATGACGATACAATAAAAATTACATCTATGAAATATACATTATTCACTTCAAATATTGACAGTCTGTTTTTTTTTTCACATTAGTACAGTGTTTATTTTATTCAACATGTATATCAGTAAACAGAAATAAAAATTCATACAGTATAAATCAACAAATTATGGGTTGTCAACTTTCACTTTTACAGCACTCAATAAGAGTGTTTGGAGAGTGTTGTACTCCAAAGTAAACTATTAAAAGGAACTACTTTAATTCAACGGTAATGATAACAAGAAATATAATTGTACCTGCTTGAAGACTTAGTGTTTTTTATGTGTATAATGTTATATACTAATTCATATAATGAGTTGTGTGGTGTTTACAATAGAATAGTAATAAAAAATTCATAGATGTGCTAAATATTGGATTGATTTAAGCATTTCCATCATATCATTAAGTAAGTTTCGTTCAAATTAACTCCTCATTAAGACTTAACATTAATGAACACATAGTTTCATATATGAGTAAGAAATCAACACCAATCACTTGGTGATGAGTAAACTATTAAAATAATAACAAAATAATAATGCCAAACAGTCAGATTACATAAATGCTAAACAAAACAAAAGCGGTTTGTTATCTGTCTCTAAGCTTTGTGAATTCGTAGAATAAAAGATGTAAAGATAAAATTAGAGGTCAGTTAGTTATTTGACTTAATCACCTAGAAATAAGAATGATGGATCAGCAAGACAAACACACGTTGAATATAAAAGATAATTGTGACCAATAAATCGGAATGATAGGAGAAATTAGAAAAGGTAAGGAATAGAGTGTGACAAATGAAATTAGTCAACCAGTATCAATTTCATTTAGAACTTTCACAAATAGATCTTCTATCAACTTACTGTTATAGTGCATATTTAAAATGTATTATAGAGGATAATCTAAGAAAAATGATTGAACTTTTAAAACTATTTTACCAAAGAATATTTCAAATATATTGATTTCTTGAGTATTAAGCATCGTATTATTGTTAATTTCATATTCCCCTAGTCCTCATCAACGATTGATCCATTAGGGTAGGACTAAATTATAGTGTCAGACTAATGAAATTTTTGAACTAATCCACATATTCTCATAGCACAGTTAGTATGATTGTAATGATTCTATAGAACATACTTCGTCATTTTGAAAAATTTGTGTTGACAACGTATCATTGAGGTTAGTCATTACTTAGTAAGTAAATATTTTGAAGTTTCAGGCTGTAAATGGTTAAAATACCATGACAATACAAATGTGACAAGTCAAGATCATTAAACTAATCTCTCAAAAGTAGCACTTATAGTTTAGTCCTACCTCCATTAGTTGCTAATATGTACTTTCATCAAATAGAAACTAACTATTTATATACCCAGTACCACATTTTTGTATTATTAATTTATTCTTTTTGTCTCGATGTTGTTTGGCTTGAGTTTATATATGTTTCACTGAAAGTGCATAAAATACAAATATGAATTCGTAATTCTGAAGTGGTTAACTAATTGTTATACTGTTTACCTTACCAACTTAGGAATGTCATTAATGAGAGATAGACCTACAGGATTAAGAATATCAAGTCTTCGTTTAACAGGTATTATATGCGTAAATAAGTGATCATTTACTTTCATTGGCTAAACTGATAGATGTTATCTAATGATTAGTGCTTTGTTTTACAAGAAAGGTTATGAACTTACACTAATTATGTATTAGGATAAACTTGTAGTCTAGTGGTGAATGCGGTGGCATTCGACACGAAACGGACTGAATTCGAATCCCAGTATGAACATCAACATTGGGATGCAGGTACATCCAGCCGATGAGTCCAAAATAGGACGAAACACGCGTCCTGGATTCCAATTGTCAGTCACAATCCAGCTTATAATTACACTAATTATGTTTTTTCCTGATAAGATTATCATCTTCAACCCTTAATTAATATTTAATAAGCTGTAAACATGAAACTTTGAAAGGTCATAGCATTTACAGGTATGTATATATTACAATATAACTAATTTACCGTAGAAGTAACATGAAATAGATGATTACTTTGAAAATCTAACTTCATAACAATGATAAAAGTTTTGCTAAATCAGTGGTGTATTGCATTCAAACTAAGTGTTTACTGGTATAAGTTGCGTTAGCTATGAACAAATTTTATTAGCTAGGTAAATGAATCGATGAGTAAATTGGCAGAACGTAGTATATTTAGTTGATTGTATTCGACCCAGAATGATATCGGTTAGGTATGACTATAAACGAAGGATAACTGAACAACTGTTTTGTCCTAGTAAAAAACTTCTCAAAAGTACAAATTCTGAATTCCGACCGAAAAACAAACACAGGGCCTTCAAAAATCACTGGAAATGCCTAATCACTTGCACTAATGAATTATCCAGCTTCGAACTGTAGAATTCCGATTTCAATCAATTTATGATATGGGTCGACAATCATTCATTGTCTTCGGTGACACTATTTCACTTCTAACAAGCCTGAATTCTATTAGCTGCTACTTTTCATTAAAAGTTCATGAATATCCCGAATTGAAAATAAAGCTAGGTGGTTATTGTAACTGAACTGCTGTAGTTTTGTAGAATGCAATCAATTTAACTTAATTCCTATCTTTACAAGACAGTCTTGATTAAAAAATATAGTGTATGAAGAAATGATGCTTTAGTGAGAAATCATCTTTGGTTTAGGGAGTTTCTTTATCTTTTCTATAAGAAGTCTTCTATTGTATTGTAAACTACTTCAATACAGGTCATCATTATTAGTTAATAGAAAAACAAGTCGAATACTTCCTGCATCCTACTCATGTTTCAAATTTAAATAACACTTTACCGATAGAACCATCTAGTGATAAAATGATAACAATCGGTTTGAGCTTAAGCGGTCGTGCAGAGAATGACATTTAATTGTTTTTTGGGTTCACTAAAGATTTGTTTCAGTTAGATGCCAATTAGAACAAGGGAATACTGATAGCTGTTTCGAATTGGTTGAGATGAGTCAGTTCTCTGAAGACTAGTGTTTATGTTTGTTCTTTATATTCGTAACAGACTGATCTAGGATGAGTAACCAGTATACATTGGATAGCTATTTCGTCCTACTGTAAGACTCCTCAAGTTTATCACTTAATATGAGGCTGAAGAATAACATTTTATGGAATTCTGACCCGTCACTACGCAAGGTGACTTTTGTGATAGCAATCTTCAAGTAAACCTATTGAATGAGTGGGTCGACAAAATAATACATGTAAAGTATAAATTTATCTCTTACAAACCACTTAACTTTGTAAATTAGATCTCAAAGTCTACTTAACTATGCATGGTAAGACCGAATAAAAAATTCATTACCATGTCAGGCTACAAGAAGTTACTGATATGTAATAAATGTAAGATGATATTTGAGATCAACAAGTGTATATCTACCAAAGGGAAAGATATCTTAAATGATAGTAACTACTTTGAGTTGTTTCATTAACTACTTGGAAGAAATATTTAAAAACCATCAACATCGACTGCTGTGACTTTAAAATCTATTTGTAATACTGGTAATAATGACATGAGAATCATACTTTTGTTTTATTAATAATATTTGAATACTGTGTACATTTTATATTACTACCAAACACATGGATACCACACTGTTAATAATAATAACAATGGGGATTCTAATGATGCTTGTGCTAAAATGTCCATACCAAATATTACATCGTTAGTTCTATCTACAAAATAATTGTTTGAGTCAAAGCTTAAATGATAATTTAATAAATAACGACAAATTACTACAAATTTAATTTATTACGTAATAGAAAAGACTTTTTTTAGTTACTTTTTGTTTCAAATGTTTCACTAGAATAAAGAAAGTGATAATTTAAACACTTTGTTGCTACCTTTCTTTTCACAGTTAGAATGGTAGGTTTACAAGTTTGTTTACGTACAATTCTAGAATCCTTATAATGATTGTTTTAGTTTACTGATAGTTGAATCGAAGAGTAGTGTGTGATAACCAATTTGCCCTTATGAGAGATAAATATTGTCGGTAATCTGTGATATGCAGTTTTGATTTTGATTGTTTCCTAATTGTTTCAATTGTTTGATGTCAAAGATACCTACTGACGTCTGTTAGCAATATGACAACAATAAATATTAAGGGAAGACAAATGAAGTTATAACATGCAGTAAGAAACCAACTATTGAACTCGTTTACATTCATAATAAGTATGTTATAAATGTAAGATACAGTTATAATTGAATGCAATATAAATGTGTTTGAATCTTCCCGTTGACTTGACGTGGAGTGAAATCTCTGTTGTCATTTGAACATCCTGAGAGGATTACCTTAATACAGCTATAGTTCACAAGTATGACCTAAGATGGTTTGAATGTTATTTAGGTCATGACATAAATGTTTATTTAAAAATCTTTCCGTTATAATTTTTAATACTCCACAGCCTGATCGGTCGGTTATGGAATGAAAAACAGTTTTACACATTTAAATGAACACATGATATTACAAAATAATCATTTCATGCCAATGACTTTATGATAATTCGATTTTTTAGTCAAACCTATCTGGTTAATTGTTACTTACTTTACTTACGGATGACCAAATTTTGATATTTGTGAACCTTATCTTATATAAACTTTATGCTTCTTTTTAAGTAATAGAATCATTCGTAGATTATGTTAAGAATTTCGAAAATACACAGTACCTTGATAATTGCCAATCAGTATACGGACACGTCTGCCCCTTAACTACCAGTGAACCCCCAAGCCGGAATAGAGAGAACAACCATTTATGAGCCAAACAGACACAATCCAATCCAACCCAATTCTGGTCATATTGTATTTCATTTATGCCTTTATATATACACAAATTCAGACCACACAGCAAGCCAATTAGGGACTTTACACTAATGCGAATCAGAAGAATTTGTAGTAGTGAATGAGAGTAACTTGTACGCAACAAATTAACTGTTGTCCATAGTAAGAGACAGTATAATAACAGCAAATATACTAAACGGGAGGATAGAGTAAGGGGAACATAACAATAATAGAAATGTAATGTTTACATTACTCACAACCAGAATAAATGAATTAGTCCTCTAAAACACAGTTCTTGAAGTTTTTCACCCTTCTTTAGTGGTCCGACATAACATAATTTATTGGTTGATTTATTCTAAGCAAATATGGAAAATAATGCTTTGTCTTAGATACTAGGAAAAATTACGCATAGATAATGTGCTAACTAAACTTCCATGAATATCATCCATTTAATCATTTCATTTCAGAATAAAGTTGAACAAATAACTCAATTGTAGTTGATTCACACACAAAGAGTAAAGAATGGTATATTAGAAGTTCTATTCTACGAAATGATACATTAAACAAACTCATGATGAAGAAGTGTAACTCATTCCTGGTTAAAATGTGTATGCCAATTGCATGAAATAAAGGAATTCCGTTACCATAAAGATTACATTATAATTTTAAAGTTTATTTATAAAATAATAAGTACAGCATCGGTTTTTTGATAACCAACAACGTACCATAAAATTAAAATATATATTAATTTGGACTTCAAGATTGATATCTCGATCAATGTCCTAAAGGACTAATTTACAGTTTAAGTACAAAACTGCTTTCTGGTTAACTAAATTTCAAGTATTCAATAACAGGTGCTTATTGATACATGTTTAAGTAAACTTAATAATTTCAAGAGGACCTAATGAACAATTTAGCTCTATATCATCGTTCGGTGAAACTAAACTACACCGACGACTTTGAGGTACCTTTTAGCCAATGAGAATGCACTGGAAGATAAAATCACTATTTATTATGAAAAACGAAATTGAAAAAAAACAATTACATATGATACACTGTTTTCATATGATATATGAACTTTTGGAGGAATTGTCCCTTTCCTAATGTTAGGTCGTAAATACCAAGAACCTACCAGTAAGTTTAACGCAATTATGACTTATCCATTCGGTTTCTACAGATCTTCCTCTATTATATTTTTTATTTCTAATGGCTGTTTCATCGATTTCAACGATTATTCCGATACCTCCGAGTGACAGATTTAAGGGGAACATCATTTCTTAGCATACGTCTCTACAGTGCTGATACCATTCCACTGCTGATACTTCGCTTACATCTGTAAGAGACGATGCCAGCGTGACAGGCAACTGCATACTCCACAATACAGCCAACATGCAGGTTTGCCTCAGTGTCAGTTTAGACTTACTGATAAAACTACCTGTTCTTAATGACTTTTTCGGCAGCAGCCATTGCAACGAAAAGTTACTCCATCTCGACCGTCTGTGGATTGTATTTGAGTCATATTTAGGCCACAATCACAAATGAACTCTCTATGAAGTAGTCCGAGAGCTTGTAGGTTAGAAATAATAGCTTCTTCATTGAAAGTTCCAATAAGCCGATCCAATGTGAGCATTTTGAAGTTGAATGAGCGCGACTCATTGGCCATATCAAGTTCGTTGGCGTAGTTTAGTTTTACCCATCGTTCAAATGTAAGTAATCATATTTAATATGAGAATTTATTAACTACAATCTTAGTGAATAAACTCATTCTCCGCCATTATTTAAAAACAAAATTTTTTCAGAAGTCTTGCATTCACTATGAACCAAAGTTTGGTAAATCTGATTGTTCTATTTTAGACGAAAATTCCAATAAAATGTTAGCCCAAATGTCTTAATATTTTTTCTTGATGTGACATAACAGTTAAAATATGTTTTTTTTTAATTTGATATGATTAGCTGGTTTAAATTAAACAATTATTGATCACCAAAAAGCACTGAACAGTTGTTTCGTTCCAGTATGATACACTTCAGAAGTGCGCATGACACTCAGGCCTAGTGAAGAAATATCAACCGTTTTGAACAAATTCAACGGCCTAATAGCAAAGCGTTTGCTGAGGATTCAGATGGTTCTGGGTTCAATTCATGATGGAGTCACATATGCGAACTTCTGGAGAGTCCTATACTCGAACAAAATAACTATCTGCTGCATCCTGATGATCAGTGGTTACTCAATTCAAACCAATCTGTGATATGAAATTAAAAAGTTTAACAATCTCCACAACAACGAATTTCAGTTAAAATTGTTTTTAGAAGGAGGTCAAAATGACTAGAAATGTAAGAGCTGTCAGAATGTCTGTCCGTTAATTGCAGCATAAAGCTATAAATTTTAGGTAAAAACAATCAATGAAGAGACATTTAGTAAAATTCTAGAATCCATTAACATAACAAGAGTATTAGTATTAACTATTAAGTTGTTAAAACTTAATTTCTGGGAAAACTGATTCTATTCTAGATCCCTCTTAGCAGTATAATCGAGAATGTAAATTTCTTTATGTTGACGACATACTAATTTGGTCTAACTGAATACATATCTTAAAGTCCTCGGTGATATCGGAACTACTTATGGATCGTTTCAGATATTAAAGTACTATTCACAATGTCGTAGCTAATAATAGCTATCAACAAAGACTTATCCAAATTCAGTAGTGAATAAAAATAACTGCAAATCATAAACTTAGGAAGTGTTGTAATAGGATATTGTAGAAATTGTAAACATATGATTCAGTGTAATGAATTAGTCTGATTTAATTTGGATTGTGATTGGCAAGTTGAATCCAGGAAGCGCATTTCATCCTATTTGGGACTCATCAGCTGGATGTACGTGAATCCCAATGTTGATGTTCACACTGGCATATATGGCAACAGAGACTAGCCAGTTTCAGTCCATTACAAATTAACGGGAAAACGCAAGTATATCCTAATGAATTAGTCAGAGTTTGACAACCACTAAAATCTAAATAGCAGTGGACAGTTGTCTCATTTCAATATAAGGCTCTTAATCGATTCGCATCTATGATTCTAGGCCATGGAATCAAGCACAAAACAGGTTTCACGTCGAACACTTCACCGTTAAACCACTAAGTATAAGCTAACTATGAAACAGCTTATTTATTAAAAGGCATATTAAGACTTTTCCGTTTATGTTCTATGCATTATTATGCTCAATAAATTATACAAAATGAATGTTTTGTCAGTTACTAAGTAAAACATTAAACAAATATAATTATTTAAGTTGTCAGGTGTACTAAATAATTCTTTTTACTTAATTATTGACTAAACAACAGGAAACTGTTGCTTCTATTAAACAAGCATGAATGCCATAACGTGAGTTCATAAACATAATGATATAATAGAAGTAATCATATCAATGATAATGATTACAAAAAGCGATAATTAAATAACACATGAATTATCATATAGTAATATAAAGGAAATTATAGTGATTTATCAAGCGGTCTAAATGAGCAAAATGATAAAAATAAAATGATATCAGTTAAACTCAATAGAAATTATTACGCAATTAGGTTTCCAAAAGATGTATTCCATGGCAGAGTTTGAATAGTTGTTCAAAATGAAGACATTTGAACAAAGAATGTTATTTCTAATAAGTTCCTATTAGGTTCAACAAATGTGAATTCAAAATTAATGATAAAAAATAGCTAATTCCGAGTTACAAAAGTAGAACTTGGTACATGCGACATCGGTTCAAGCTGTGATGTCCCAATTAGCAGAAAGAGAATAAATTGTCGGACCAAATCCCAGAGTAGGGGAGGTAGTAATAGAGTTATTATTAACGGAAAGGAATAGAGATCGGAGATAAGATTTAAGAAGATATGATTCAGTAAAGAGAAAATTGTGATAAGTTCAGAAACTTAGAATTTGGAGGAGGTTTAGGAGTAGTCGCACCTTCGCCATTACCAACGTTTGTGAGCCATATCACCCAAAGTCTCTAACCATTCGTGACGATCATCACGTGGACCCCAACCAGGTGGTCTGTACCTATTAATATGGCTCAGCCCAATTGTCAATGACTTCATGGATTGGTGCCATGTTTTGATTTGGCCGCCCCTAGCATTCTTTCAGCCTACAGCTGCACCAGACTGTACTGCTTGTCAGGGTTGGTGGTGGTCAGGCATACGTAACATATGTCCTAATCACCTCAGCTGATGAAAGTTTATTACTTCATCAATAGATTTACCATACTTACCTAGTACTCTATTCCTATCCCACATATTGCTTACTCAGTGGTTCCAGCAAACACGAGCGATATTTCGAAGTCATCTATGATTGAATACTAGGAACCTACGGATATCCTCTATCCTTAGTCGCCATGTTTAACGTCCATAATCTGAGGTTCATGCATTGTTTAGATATCAAGGGTCACTTCATATGAATTTAGGATTGCGGCGTAAATGCAAATTATTAAAGCTGAGATAATAACTATCGTGTAACTCGCTCAACTTGTATAGGTTTATACGATAATTGGAATAACAAGATTATAAATTAAATAAATAGATACGTATATGATCTATATGCAGAGGCGGCAGTGACAAAATTACCGTTGGATCGTGTTGTTCGTCAATGACCTATTTCAATCAAGTGCTGTAATCCTTGATATCTAAACGATGTATCTACCTGAGAATTGGCTATTTTTTGTGATCATTAATTTTGAACTCATAATTGTAGAATCTGATGAGAATTTATAGGAAAGAATATTCCTTGTTCAAAGTCTTACGTTTGAGAAGCATGGGAATATTTGAATAATTGGATAGTTGTTATTTTTACTATGGAACAGAAACATCTTTCAGAACAACTAGTTTACTATTATTTTACCTTCAAAAATACATGCTTTGTAACTAAGACCGAGTATAAGTATTTTATTTTGTTGATAATTAAGTAGATTCATGCTGAACAGTTAAAGCATTCGACAAATAGATGAGTAAACATCACTACTCAGTAACATACTAGTAAACGATGTCATAGTAACGTCATCTTTTGAAATGATGGAGTATATTTGTAATTGAAGTAAACGATATTGCTATTATGTTCTGGAAGCTTAATAGTTCAGTTGCGCTTACATTAAATGGATTAGAGCATTCTGATTACTAACCATGAGTTATACTTCAGGAGCTTAGCATACTCACCATGCATCAAATCAGCTTGCTCTTATGAATTTGTATCCAACTGTTACTTTCCATTTGTTATATTATCTGTATTTGCTATTTGTTTCTTCTGCCTTTGTCAAGATAATTCTTAATTATATGACCGATTAAATTCATTCACAGATTGATTAATATTGATATGCATGGTGATTGAAGATTAGCGTGAACTAATGCATCTATAAATTCACTACCATGCCTTAGATATACTCTCTGGGATTATTTTGACATATTTATTAACTAACTCTTGCCCGTAGATATTTAAAGCCATTGATATTATTGACGAAAAATAATGTCTTCTCATTGAAGTCTATGTTCGTATATTCTTGTGTGAAGAACTAACAATCGGAAGGAAGCAATAGATTGTTTTGTAAAATTACATAAAATGATAAAAAGTGTATTCTTAAATATCTAATCGCATATTGTTGTTTTCGTCACTGTAGGTTAGATCCGAACTATATTTTGGTTTATCTTCTTATCCTCCACACATCCAACATGCATTGTTTCACTGTTCACAACTACCACTTACACTATAATCTGTATGTACTATCTATATAAATGTTGAAAGCACTATCCATCATACTCACTGCCTTCAGTCGAACTGTCGAGTGTGTCAGCTTGCTGATCTCCTCAGCCTTAATGTAGCTCTGTCTCACAAAATTTGGTCCATCATACTTGTAAATCAATTTCAGGGGCTACCATATGTTTACACCTTGTACACCTTGTATCTATTTACAGATGTAAACAAACCTAAGCAAATTTCACTAAATTAAGACATATTTATATCCTCCCGTTGGTTTATTATGAACTTAAGATAATTGGTCTCTGTTACTATATACACCTGTAGTTCATGAGTAAGTACACCCAGCTGACAAGTCCTATAAAAGATGAAATATTTGTACTGGTTTCAATTTGCCAGCCATAAGCAAACTTAACTCATACTTAACCAAGCTTCATTTTGAAATCATCATAAACTTTATAAGACATATGGAGATTCGTATATAGGATAAATGATTCATTTTAAACTATTGTGATACTATTTGTATATATATATATATATATATATATATATATATCTGATTTAATTATCCACATCGCATGTTTGTAGTGATATTATGTAGATAAGAACTTAATATTATCTCCCCCCCCCAATCCCACTAGCAACAGAAACTGTCTCGTATGTAACTTGATATATTCTGTCTTTCTTTATGTTAAACATTACATATCGTCTATTCATCATCTGAAAATATTGAACTAGTGTATACAACTAGGACAGTTAAAGGTATGTTGTCATAGTGTTTAGCCTTCCTGTTTCTGATTACTAATAATGTTGAATTTAAATAATTTGTAGAATTTGATTTCATTATAACAATTACTTCAATAAGAGTTAGGCAATATGTATTAATACTACTGATAACAATAATAATAGTAGGAGTAAATCTTATTACTTGTTACTTCTTACAGAAAATGATATCAATAACTATCAGTTTATTCTATCTAATGTAGTTAAAGTAAAATTTTTATAACGAATGTTTTCAATAAAGCGGATATCTATAAAGAAAACACAAAACTTATAACAACTAAAAAAATTCTAATAATATAAATCGATGGTTCATAGTTTACATATAAAATATCATTGCATCTTACGACGTTATCAATAACTGAATAGTATATTTTACTACACTATTTAAGTGTATATTATGAGACTCGAACTAGTAGATGGTTGCTTCAAACTGGAAAGAATTTTCCACTAAACATTTGCAGAATGTCAATGCATCTTGTAGTCGCTATTGTCACATTTGAAGTAAGGAATTGTTTGAACCACGAAATCACTTAAACACATGTTATGACATTTAATATCTGGATTCGCAAGCACTAACTTAATGTTCGGTGGCTTGATTTAGCACTGAATAACATTCTTCGCCAGTGTGTTATTGTTTGACTGCGTTCGCTGGGCTGGATGATTTGATTGAAGAGTATTATCGTCATATTAGAGAACTTTATCTGATAGATGTTTGTATCATTAAAGTCGTCCAGAATGATTATGTAAACTCCACAATCAAACCAAAACCGTCATCATTAGCTACAAATATTCTCTACCATCAACAAAGTGTATCTGTGGCATCTGAAGAAGTGGGCATCACAAATATTGGCAACTAAAATAAATTTGTTTTTTGGCAGCTCATAAACATTGTTGTAAGGATGCCCAGTGACGTCATTCAGTATACATTAGTTTCTGTTAATCACTGACTAACTAGTTCACCATGCTACACACCGGTTCCAAATATAAAAATTTCTCATTCTAAATACATTCACCACAACCTATCGACAAAACGAATTTACTCTTAGTATTTGTATTTTTACTGTCCTCATACTGTACTCACATTGTTATTGCCATTGACTATTTCATAGACCACTAGTGAAATTATATGCACTCTGAATATATGGATACCACTATCAATCATCAAACTTAGTCAACTTCCTTTCATGGCAACACTTTGAACCTCCTAACTTTATTTCAAAACTTATTTTACAAACACCTTTAAGCGATAATTTGGATATCCCTAAACTCTAGTCTTTCACTTCAATATTTATATGGTGTTTTTGTTGTTGTCTTGTCCAGTCTAGTTGTATATGATTGTGAACGAAGGGCGAATGGAATCCCTATGTGATAAAGTGGCTATTTATTTCTCTGTACGAACATGACACCCTGATTTCCAAACTAGTGCGGCATTAAACTAAACTCCATTACGTTATTAACGGTACTAAAATGATTCATGATAGTGTATTTCTGCCACTTTTTACATGTGCTTCAAATTTATTGCAGTACTGTCCAATGTTCCCTGGTTTTCAAAGGTACCCAACCGAGATCAATTTGTGGTGTATAGAGACAACGAAATATGTCATTATTTGGTAATGATTATGTTTTTCTGTAGTTAATAGAACTTTTAAAATAAACTATTATAACTCTCCCAAAGAGTTAAGTGTCCGTACAACCTTTTGATTATCTTTAATATGCTCTGCGGGATGAGTTAATAACTTCGAATTTGATTATCTACGTTTGAACTGATGAATTCAATTGATCTATATGAACCAATCGATAAGGTAATTCACGTTTTTAATGCAATTCATGATAATGTATTCATCTGTTACTACGGTAATCATGTTGAAGAAGATTTTTAACTTTTTCAGCCAGACAAATTTACGTGTCTTTTTATTTGCTTACCTAAGGCAATAATTACTAAAATGTTTTAGTATGCATGGTGAATTTAGTTACTTATATCTAAGCTGTGTTAGTAGATATAGACTCCTTAGTTGGAGGACGCGAGTTTATCGTAACTAATAGTAAGAGACTCTGGGTGATATGACTCAAAATTAGTTATAATGACACATATGCTTTCAGTCTTTATTTTCTTTTATATCCTGAGCTTACAATTGTTTTCTATCATTGCATGAATTATTTCCTCCTTCTCGTAACACATTCTCTAGGCTACTATTTATTTTTACTATCGGTTATTTTGTATTGACTGACAGTCAATACAAAATAACCGATAGTCAATATAAAAGTCAAAATTTTCAACACAAATGTGAAGACAGTCCTGTTGTATGGAGCTGAAACTTGGAGAACTACAAAAAGTACCCTACAGAAGTTACAAGTATTTATAAACAACTGCCTGCGTAGGATTCTTCGGATCTGTTGGCCAGATACCATCAACAACAACCTGTTGTGGCAGAGAACTAATCAACTTCCAGTTGAGGAAGAAATTAGGAAAAGACGCTGGAGATGGATTGGACACACACTGAGGAAACCATCAAACTGTGTCACAAGACAAGCACTGACTTGGAATCCTAAAGGCCACAGAAACAGAGGAAGGCCCAAGAACACATTGCGTCGAGAATTGGAAACAGACATGAAGAGAATGAACAGCACTTGGGAAGAGCTAGAACGGAAAGCCCAGGACAGAGTTGGCTGGAGAATGCTGGTGGGCGGTCTATGCTCCACTTGGAGTAACAGGCATTGATTGATTGATTGACTGATTATTTTGTATTGGTAATGGTAGTGGTATTCATTATGATGTGACAAAAAAATGTCGCAACTTAGACTGGTGTACAAATGTATCAGGTACTGTGTAGTACATTACTAAATGACTGATTAATAAAGATGTATTTAGTAGTCTTATTCTGTCGTCACACGAACTTAATAAGTAATAAACATATGTGACAGAGAATAAATAGAGAAATTATGCAACTAATCTTTCGCTTTGCAACGTATTTACAAAAAAAGGTACTATAAAGTACAATTTACTTTTTAAAACAAACGAAAGTAAATAAATTCGGTTCAAAAAATACAAACAACATTAGTAAGTGATATAATGTGACGATCATCCATTGATGTTTTTTAATAACTTTTTCATCACCGTCAAGTCTGGACTCTAAAAATCGCACCTTCTCACTTGAACTTTAAGAGTATCCTGAAATAAGTCACTAGTAAACTGATTATTGTAACTGAATCCAACTGGTCATGTTGAAATAAGTATTAAGAGTAGTTGTTTTTATAAGTCGAGATAGCACGCTGTCAGGGAGTCTCATAATAAGACGAAACAGCTGTCCAATGTTTTCATGTTTTTCAGTGGTTCCCAACTAATATCGATCTGTGACGAATACAAACAACTAGACTCATCACCTAACTCCATGATAACACATCAGTTTAGTGACTTAATTAACCACAGATGGGAAGACTGTAAAGAATGTGCTGAAGTTTTTCTCAATCCTAAGGTCAATAGTAAGGTCACAATGAATGCTAATAAAAGTAATAAATTATAAGAAAACTTGAAAAAACAGAATAACACAAAATTAACCGCGTTCCAAGAGTCCCTACATCATAAACACTAATATGTTCACTATATTCCTTCATAAATCCATAAATCACTGTTATCCTTATTCATTTGGATCGGTTTAAACAAATACGGACGAATCGGTTTCACCATTGATCTGCGTGAGATATACATGATTAGTTCAGTTGTTGCATTAAGGCTTGTAGATAATGTTTGGTATGTTCCTTTGCATAATTCAGACTTATGTTAATTCGATTTGTTTATTTTTTATTTCACTAGTGAAGCGACTTCAATTAAAATAGCCAAACTTTAGTAATCTGAAGCTTCTACACATTAAGATTTCTGCGAATATATATTAGTGGAAACCATAAGAAGATGAATAGCAGTTTCCATGTAGTATTGGACTAATAAGTTCTGCTTCACAGTCATACCACGGAATAGAACCCAGAACCTTTAGGTCACATGATGAATATCTAGACATTCTTTTCATGTAATTGGTAGGTTTCCTACTTTGCTCAAAGTCTTTGGTCTAATTTTCCGGTAAAATAAAGAGTGGGCTCTTAGATATTTTTTAGTTTACAATGTATCTAATGAAGATTTATCTGTGATGAATCCAAAAGATAAACCTTAAACATAACTATGCCTAAAACTGCTTGAGCACAGTTATCTCAATTTCCCCAAGTCAACCACTGATGATTATATATATTTCTCTATATTATCTTTATTATTATTATGAGTCTCGTAGATACAGGAATCATTAAACTGACTTTCATCTCTCTCCTTATTTACTTGTTATTAACTATTTCATATTATTTTGTACATTACAATTTCATAAATGTCCACTACTTCTTCTTGGAATTTCAGATCCCAATGAAAACGCAAAGAAAAAAATATCATTGACTCATCTTTGTTTCTTTTTGGAGTGATAAGTTGAATCAAGATTGAAATATAGCTGACAAATGGAATCCAGGACGTACATCTCCTTCATTTTTGGGAATCATCATCTAAATATACTTGCACTTTATTGATGATGTACATACCAAATGTAACATGTGTCCTGGATTACATCTATTAAATGTTAATTCAACTTTAATCATATTTGTAAATTACAGTTATAACTTGATAATTCATTTAAGACGTATATATGCCAATAGTATGAAATGATCCATTTTAGTCTATAATAGTATCAATTTTCTAAGAATAATAATATCAATATTTACTTACCAAAATCAATAAAGCATCCAATTAACAATGTTATAATGAACATGTATATTTTGTATTGATTAATCCATAGGATATTTTTCCATAATAAATTCAATTTATACATAATTGTAAATTGTTGTTTTATAAATTGAATTGTTAACATTTTTCTGTTAAAAAGAAATTTTTTTTTTAAGAAGTTGCTGAAAGGATGGGAAGTAGTATGTGTGATACACTTGGCCAATAAGTAAATAAAATGAAACTATGTCGTAGTAGATGTTTGATTTCTTTTATTATTATTATTATTATTATTATTACTTATTTGATTTTCAATATTGATTATTTGATTTATTGAAGAAAAAATTGTTTTCTATGATCAGTTTGTTACATGATTCCATAAAAAGATCACTATTCAATGAAAACATCAATGAAATTGATCTATAGATTTAATAATAGAATAACAGAATTCAATTATGTTTCATTGAAATTTGATTTTCTTTTAAAATGAATCTGATAAAAATAAAAGTGTAAAGAAAAGAAGAAAAATTCAATAAGGAAACCAATTTGATTATAAACATGAAGATAACTGAAATTGTGAAAATGACCAATTGATCAAGCGATGATTTATCTGGCGAAAACAGAGTGTATCATAAAATATTACATACATTACTTCCAATCATCAATTTGCACATCCTCTGCGTTCTCTAGACTGTGTCCTTTACTAGCTTGCTTCACTTGGTTGTTCTCGATTCTCCTGTGTATTTTCATCATGCTTTACTTCTTGCCACCTAGCAACTCGCCTTGTATGCTGTTTACTGATTCTTCCTAATTTCCTTTGACGCTCTGCTACCTACTACTTATTGATGACCTTATAAATAGTATCCACCACAATATCACAATGAATAAATGAATGTTAAACATTGTACACTGACAAGTTAATCTAAGATATGATATTGAAGTTTATATTTCATAGAACAATAATGATAGATAATTTATTTAAAAAAAAAACTACATTCTAATATTTATGAAGTCATTGATTCAGTTGTTTTAATACATTGAGATATGATTATCATTATGTTTAATTGTTGATATGCGCTAATGAAGCGTTTCATATTCGAATGAAAAACTTAATTAAATGATAATCATTTCTTAAGTAAACATATTTAAAGGAAATAATAAGTTGTTAATTACACTGATTATATGTAACTTATATTGACTTAAAAAGGGATTAAAGTGTATACTGCTGTAGATGTAAATTTATTAGCTGTCAATTAAAGCATTCATTATGATAAGGGACTATTGATACAATTATTTGATCTGTTAAAAAGATTAATGTGAAGTTAGTTACATGTATAAATTTTGCTTAATTGTATCAAATAATATATGTAATTAATACTGTCAACTACTAAACAAAACATTCTGATGCCAATTCACTACGGAAAGTGTACTTTTATACCACGTTAGACTAAAATATTGCCAAAAATATGCAATGATCAAGGTCAGTGTATATGATGCTTAGTATTGGAGTATTGCGGATATATTTATAAGCGTCAGTCTATAATCCTTGACTTTTGACACAAGATACATCTCAAGTGATATATGCTTAAATTTGGTTTTGTTTAGTTAGAGTTCATCTTGATTTCATGCACTTATTTGCATTTAATTGATCTGTTCGTCATTAATGAAAACCACGGAGCACTGGATAGTTATTTACACTTAGCATAGGACTCATCCACAGGATAAAATGGTTACCTAGTGCTCTCTATTTTTAGTGATAACTAACGTGTATAAGTCTGTGGTAGATAAATGTAACAAGCAACAAATTATAATTGGGTGTTATGGCGATTGTTTAATGTTAATTTGATATCACGAAATGTTGGCAGGGTACCAGTGTAAACCAGAAGGCACTGAACAGTTGTTTTGCCCTAGTATGGACTTCGCATCAGTGTGCACTTATGACTCCAGCAGAGAATCGAATTTAAGACCTTCAAGTATCACAATAAACATTTGAGAATCTACACCTTTGGCCCTCCGTCCAATAGTGAAATTCCTACTTCAATCAATTTATAGCACAGCTTACTTATCAACCATTACCACTAGTGATCACCATTCCATTCCTGACAAATCTTATCTCCACCAGTTGCTTCTTCTCTCTCAAACCTTAGGAACACATTGCAATTAGTCACTAGTAAGTTGATTACTGTAACTGAACTAAAGTAATCTCTGGTTTTTGGTAATAACCAACCTATTCCAACCTGTGACGAATACAAACAGCTAAACTTAATACCTATCTCCTCAAAACCATCTCGGTGATTATTCGATCATTAAAAATAGAAGTAAATAAATCTTAAAGGACCAAACGAAAATGTCAGATAAAACAATAGCATTTGAGACCTACAATACAATGAGTATTGACGTTGGGTAACTCTTAAATATTACTTACGATTACATAGATAAATATTTTTTAATTTCATAACACTTCTGTTATTAATTTAAAGGTGATTGTTTTAAAACAACAGTGAATCATTCAAAACATCTCAAGAAAGCATTAAACAAGCCAACTGATGTTTGTATCAATATTAAGTATAAATTCTTTTTGTGTACCTGTTAAATATCTGTTTTACCTCTTAACAATGAACTTGTACATTAATCAACTAGTTTATCATACCGCACTTATTACAGTACTATAACACAATGTAAATACTTTTAAGATCATTGGTGCTGAAAGCAACAATAAACTGTTGTCTTGTTAATATCTCTAATTGTCTAAGACATGATAAACTTTACGGTTTATAGTAAGTAATATATATGTACAATCCGAATTACTAGAAACTTCCTGACACTTCGTGGCTATAATTTAAGTCACTTCTTCAAAGAATAAATAAGTGAATAAAAATAGCATGAGTTTAAATATTACAGTGGAACAAATTAAATCAAACATTAATTGAATCACTAACCAAAAAAAACCGGTCTGATCATGTAAATGACAGATATGTTAGAGGTGAGATCAGTGTATGTGTACTTATGCGAATAAAGAGGGAATAGATCAAGTGGACGATAAATATTAGTGATACGTAAAGGTGAAGTTAATTTGTGTCCTTCTTGTGTGTGATTGAATGTATTGGTAAGTTGTGTTAGTGTTTGGAAAAGTGACCAACTTAAAAGAAACGTTAAGCCATCTTTTTCAGTAATGCATATAAATACATAAAAAGCCTTAGCAACTTGCGTTTCTTAATATTTGGGGAAACCTTTTGAATAAATTTTGATGTTTTTAATGTCGATTTGTTAGTTGTTGAAAATAACATGCACTTCTACAATCGAGTTTTTTCAGGATTTACATGATTACTAGGTGGTCTTATGTGTAAGTCAGAAGACCTTTGGCTCAAATTAAAGTTTCTTGAAAGGTCTTTCCAATGCTAAAATAGTGTCATAATCGACAGAGCCTAGTCTGGTGACGCAGCTTTATATGGAGGTGAAGTGAATCTTTCCTGTCATTACATGTAATAAACTGCAAAATGTGCTTATTGCTTTGTAAAACAATATCTGTTTAGCATAGTTTAGGAACTCCTGGCAATGATATTTGTGAACTTTATTCATATTTACCTTCGAAAGTTTACAAGACGACTAAGTTTTACTCTTAACTCTTTCTCTGAAATTAACAACAATTATATAGTGAATGGTAAATGCACACTTTTAAGTCCGAATCAATAGATTCATTACAATTACATTTACCGGTCACTAAAACGAACCATGTTAACTCGAATCAACCTCAGAATATAGATAGTTTTAAGTAGAACTTCATAATAAACACTAGTGTATCATAGTACGATATGTCGCTGTTCATTTCTTCATTTCTGTCATTTTGAAGTTTATTTTCAGTCACTTTCATCCTTCATTCTCAATGGGTTATAAAATACAATCAGATGTCAATGCTTAACATAGAAAATAAAGTGAGAAATACGAACAAGTAAAAACCATAAAAAACAAAACGTCAAGAATAAATACTTCCTTATTGATATGATTTAGAATTTCTTACAGACGTTTTAGTTGAAGTACGTTATATTTGTAAGTAAGCATACGTTTGAATGTACAGTCTACGGAAATACTATTTACTTATTTTATTGCACTGAAATAAAAATAAAAATAAACAAGTAAGTTATAAGTGAATGTGATCATGCCAAAATATCGTGAAACATTTCTATCTGGTTTGTCTAATGTGTTCTTGTGTATTAGTGTTGTATAAGAAGTTCTGTTAATACTTACTTACTTACTTATGCCCGTTACTCCTCGCTGAAAGAGCATAGGCCGCTCACCAGGATTCTCCACTTAACTCTGTCCTGAGCAATCCTTTCCAATTGTTTCCAGTTTCTGTTCATCCTTTTAATGTCTGCTTCCAATTCTCGCCGCAGCGTGTTCTTTGGCCTTCCTCTTTTCCGTTTCCCAGCAGGATTCCATGTTAATGCTTGTCTCGTGATGCAGTCTGATGGTTTGTGTAATGTATGTCCTATCCATTTCCAACGTCTTTTCCTAATTTCCTCTTCGGCTGGAAGTTGGTTTGTCCTCCCCCATAGTAAGCTGTTGCTGATGGTTTCCGGCCAACGGACATTCAGTATCTTTCGTAGGCAGTTGTTTATAAATACTTGTATCCGTTTGATGATGTTTGCAGTAATTCTCAGAGCAACTCCTTGGGTGTGAGGAGGATTTTCCTCTCCGTGGCCGGAGTATAGTAGCATCTCTCCCGAAGCCAATGTTTTCTCTCCAGCTTGATTTGAATGGGTTTCGCTGATTCCAAGTATTGTCAAGTTGTATCTCCTCATTTCTGCATCGGCCTCATGACTTCCGAAGAATTTCGGCTTTCATCATGAGGCGTCATAAATAATCCTTCTACTCCCAGGGCAGAGTTTAAATGGTTTATCTTGTTTAATCTGATTTGCGTTTTTTACCAAGCTTGGGTTTTACGGGATGCGGGTGCTAGCTCTATGTCCAACCCTCCTCCTTTACCCGGGCTTGGGACGGTCAGTAGCCCTAGGAGAGCTTCAGGCGGAGTTTCTGTTAATACAATATATTAAGTATAGACATTGTGATTTATTCGTAGGATTATGTAATATGTTTGTAATAATGCAATAAACAGTGATTACTGATGTTTCGCAACTATGTATAACCACTTCTTTACAGTATAATAAATAAGTGAACTAAATTAACGTAAGTTTAAATAATACAATGAAACAATCAAATTGTAAGTTTGATCGTGTTCAAGTCATGTCATTTGGGCTGAAACTGTTTCATGGTGTAGTTTTGTTGACTGTCAGCCGAAAAGTATAATGTACTGTGTGAAATCCAGTGAATAAGGCGATAATTTGTGTATGTATTTAAACATGCCAGAAATTTGATACAATTTAATTGCCATTGTTTGGCTATACAGTCTATGTAATATAAACAATAAAGCCTTCCTTTCTATTGAAGTTAGTAGGCTTTAGATAAATGTGAAATACCTCAGCTACTTTCCCTTCAATTATAGTTAAAAAAAACCATTCTGAATAATTTGAATGTTATCGATGTAAATTTTATGATTAACATAAATGGTATGTGTTGATATTGTTGAGTTAATTTAGAACATTTGAAAGTCTACAGGATTTCTAGGAGGTGTTTTGTGCAGCTTTCATGTTGTTCGACGATACACATGATTTTTTCTAAAAAGGTCACCAGTATAGAAAACAATCTAACGTGTAATCACAGTTTTGTGTGGATGTGAAGGAGATTGTGTTTTTGGTTCTAACTTCAGGTACCTCAATGCATGATGGTTGCATTGCAGAAGGCTTGAATTGTACGTTGTTTCTGAATCCTCTGAAACACTTCTGTCTTGTTATTACATATTGCAAATATAATGCTTCATTCTACAAACTACCTGTTGAATGCTGATTTTATTCAAAATTACTAAGTCTAACCCTGATAAGCTTACAAAAATCATTTATTACTTCAGTGTGTAATAGAAGCAAACTGAGATATCACGTTGTGAAGTCATTCTTTATCCTAGTTATGTAATTTATTTGAGTAGTACACTCACAAAAATCTGATCTACAATGTATTTGGCAAAACACTTACTTATGAAACTAAGGGGAAGAACTAAATAAATTAAAACATAAATTTATATCACTTCGATCAATAAATCAGAGTTTATTTAATGTAAATTGAAAATGTACTAAACACATTTAATGAACAAATGGAGTGAACTATTCTTCAGATAAAGTTTTGATAAATTATCATATTGCTTCTAATCACCATAACAAAAAGTACATTTGGTATCGAGGGGATTGTGAACTGATGCTTTTGAGCCTTATATGATTAAATCGAGCTTAATTATTGGCAGCCATTAGTTTCTGAATCTACTCAGCAAACGTTTGTATCACGTTGGGCATCACTATTGTTCAGAAGTATATTGTGTTTAATTACTGTACTCTTTTAAACTTCGTATACAAATCGACATTGGTGAAGTAAATAATCGTATTGTAACGACGGGTTAATAGTCAATTTTGGACTTCTGTAATATTAGTGATTGTCGATACAAGATTAAGAAGAAGTATTTGTTGGACGACGAAAGAATGGCGGTAGTTTTATAAATCTTTCAGAAGCTTTTTACTTGTGACAACAATCAGTAGATCTGACAGCTTGCTCTAAATAAATATGATCCTAATATTATTTAAGTTTATTTGTTTTTGTAATCACTAGTGAGTCACAAGTGTATAACAGTGAAATTTGTAACTTATGAGTCAAGATTTTCAACTAAGTTCTTAAACCAGAACTGAAGATACAAAATATTAATTTATCATTCACCAACTTACTTTCTTTTACATCGTAGCATCTACCAGGTAATATCAAGTCGACATGCTGGTAATTTACACAACTTCATAGTCAACTTTGTTTCTCTTGTTAGCCATTGAACTACTCATAATTGTTATAACTTTATGTTCCATTTGATTCTAGACTAATTAGAAACTAGCTGTTTATGAACGATATTATCAGAAGATACAATACCCCATATTTAATAATACTTATCTGTATTACTTTAGACATAATGATGTCCAGAATCTTGTTCTTATGATGATTTAACAACTTATTGTATCTACTGTGTATACGTTTATATATTATATTTCATTAAAGTTTAGAAAGCCATGAAGTATCAAAAAAGAACCTTTATACTGAAAGGGAGTTTAATGAGCAACTACATTTTTGAAGTTAGGGAGGGTGGTAGAATGACAGCCAGAGTAGAAGAAATAGTCAGAATGATAACCGTGTAAAGTTTAAGGTTACAATTATAGCGAAGTGGTGACTGCAAAAGAGTTTTGACCTCTCCAACTATATGATGTAAGGTTCCGTAATACAAAAGCTTAAAGCTCCGAAATTATGGTATATTTATATTCCCCTTTTAAATAACTTCCCATGGTAAACTGCATTAACTGAGTTTACAACATGTTCATTAATTTATGAACTGCGAATCTAGCCATTGGAAAGTTAGTAATGTTATTGACAATAGCATATTATTATAAACACTTATGCTACCATAATTAGAAAACATTTTGCTTCATTAGCTCCAATGTGAAGACTTAGTCAGTGAAGTTTAGTCGTGTCTGATGTGGTAGTTACCACCTGATGAAGTCACGCAATATATGTAGCAAATCGACTGGATTTAGAAGTATCAAACATTAAATACAGCCTCAGCCTTTAAAGGATTCACTGCTCGTACCAAAATGTATACAATCTAGGATTGATTCCCTCATGGGGTAGTCAATGGATAATATTGAGTTTAATACATCAAACAAACAGTTATTCAGTCAGATTTCGTTGGCTTACAATAGTTGTCCAACCAAGATTATGTGCTAATATCAAATTAAAAATTCACAAATCTGTACAACACTTACATATAATAAATATATTCATCCGTATATCTACATTTCAGTCAAGCTAGGATATATCAATAGCTTACTAGTTAACATTATTTACAATGAACATGATTATTTTGTTCTACTCAACAAATATCTCGTCTATTTTTGCACAGAATTTAGTTGCCTCCCTTATTCAATGTATCAGTAAACCAAATAGCTAATTAATGACTAGTTTAGTACTCTGAATGAACATCTAAATCTTAAGTATTGTATGGTTTTAAAGAAGGCCAGTTTATAAAGAGTAGGTTAATATGTATAACTGTTAGTAACAACTTCTACCGATATAAACATAAGTCACTGTTAAATTTTTAGTAGATGTCTTAGTAAGTAACTTCATCTTCATTCAAAAGGGTAAATAGTCAATGGGAGTTATCAATACTTTTAATAATGAGATGATATGCCTACCAGTTAAGTATGTATGAAGCTTCCTTAGGTGTTAGTACAATTCACTGATCATGAGCTATAAATGGTTAATTAGGTTGGAATACAGAATGACATTGAGCTTAGATGGATTAACAGCACATATATTAAAAAATGACATAATTTGGTTATATTCCTAAGTGTAGTGTCATACAATGATACATGAAACATCAGAAAATATCACTAAATAAGCCGATGTAGTTCAATACAGGGCACCGTTGATTGAAATCTTACGGAAATTCACAGGTCAATAGACTTCTCAATTTCCTTTTCTAGATGTGATTTAATTAAAGTAAATTTCTCAAAAAACCATTCTAAATTCATGTTCACCAGTAGCTGGTGATCCACTCACATTGAATACATTCAACTAACATCTTCAATGCATCAATGTGACTTTATCTTACGGTAGTGGACTCAATAATTAGTGTGTTTTAGTTAAGAATGAAGTGAGTTTTGCTTAGATTGGCTTTAGTTTGTTATTTGTAATTTTCATTGATTTTTCTCATTTTAGTGACATTTGTCTCACTTACCCCCCACCTGAACATGAACAAACATCACTAGCCATGACTTCTACAAGAATAACATCCAGGAGACAATCACTAATAAAAATACGATGATGATTATTGTGTGTTATGTCTAGTGTACATATATAATACCTACGTTTGATCTATACATTTATGCCTCAATTACATTGGATTCATGATTATGTGCTGTTGAGATTTCAACATTGCCTTTCGTGATTATATATCTTGTTAGTATGCTTACCAATCTACTACTGGTGAAATTCAGTATTCAACGGTTACAGTTACAATAGAGCTCGATAATTACAATCAAATTTGGTCAATTTTTCCCAAATTTGAAATTCAATTCTTCTATTGCTTTTCTGTCTATTTGAAAAAAATGTTTGTTTGCTAAGATAGATTTTCCTGGTTTTATTGAATACACATGTATGCTGTTTGGCGTCACTTGAAACATTTGTCACCTGAATATTACATAGTAACTATTTGATTCGAATTGTACTAATTGTCACAGTCTAAAATTGCCAGCCAAAAATTAGCGTAATAATTCTATGTTTATATGCGTAATTGATTGATCAACATCGATATTTATTTAAATTTATCAACAGACAATATGCTATAAGCTACTGAAACGTCGGATGATCTGACATCTGAGGGTACACTAATGTTTTAGAAATAGTCTAAGTCAGTGAAGAATAAACTATTAAATTCACCCAGATTCTGAATAGTTATCCGTTCAAAATCAATTTATGATGTAAATCGTATTCGAATAGAAAAATCTCTGCTGATCTTTCATCACTTATTGTCATTATACTAAGAGCATACAATCTGTTGCTTCAATAATGCAAACTTTATCCAATAATTGAAATATGCGAAAAACTTCTATGTACCTACATTTCACCAGTTAATGAAAACCAAAAAAAAATTGAAAAAATTTTGATAATCCCTGGATAACTTACTTGAAATATTTTAAAACACCATAGTCAAATTGTTATGTACAGTTTGATAGCACTAAGCCTTTTCTGTTAAAAAGCATTTTAAAAGTTAATTCTGTATGCTTAATATTAGAGAATTGGGGACAGCCTTTATTTTTCAGTGAGATTTTGTCAGTATAAAGAAAGATCTCGCATTAGAGTTAACTTATCAGTATGCTCACATGAAACATATGTAAACACTTCCTAATATCAGCTATGAAATACCACAAAGTTTTACAATTAACCTATGAGTTGATTAACGTAAATATCTATCTATTTCTTGAAATATGTGCGGAATTCCTTGTATTAACTTTAGCAAATTAAATACTTAAATTGGATTTTCAAAGAAATCCGGTGTAAAACTGTAGATCACTGTTAACTGTCTACTGTGACTTAACAGAAAATTGTTTATGGAATTTCGTTTATATATATGATTTATCCTTCTATAGATGTATCTGATTGACGTTCTACACATTTATAGCAAACATGTAACAAAAGACAATATTCAAGAAATCATTTAAAGAACGAATATGTCATATGAAATTAATTAAATTCAATTTTAAATATCAACAAAAGAAAATTACTCGTTAATCAACTGAATGACTGTCATAAAACGATTGGTAAATGAATTAAAATGTTAAATACATGATTTAAGTTATTGTGAGAATGTCATAAAGTGGAACCAGTTAAATCTACTAAATAAGTTTCAAATATGATAAAAAATAAGTTTAGTTGTTTGCATTCTTTATAGACTGTTGTCTGTTGGGTACCAATAAAAGTCAGGAAGCACTAGACAACTATGTCATTCTATTAAAGCACTCCTTAAAAGTATACACTCTCTATCTCCTCTCCTCCGAAGAAATCAAACTCAGTAAACCGGTGGTATCCAGTGATACAGATAGTCAAGTGTTCGTCGTTAGACCTGAAGGTTCCAAGTTTGATGCCTTAAGATAATTGAGGCTGAGCACTGTTGAAGAATCTCAAGCTAAGTCAAAACAGATGCCTAGGCTTCGATGGTTTTCACTAATACCCAACCAATATCCGTCTGTGACGAATATAAACACATAGCCTAAATTCGAATACATCAATTTCCACTTCTATTAAATATCTAACAGTATAATGAATTTACTTAGTAAAATTTTCAATAAAAAACAAAGTTCAATATTTTAATTTACTTACATTATTTAACTTTAATCTGATCCATAAACAACGTATTACTTTAGTACATCCATAATCAAATAATTCATAATACTATGAAACAGTTTTCCAGATGTAATTATCAACAGTTCCAACGTTAAAAAAAAAACATAAATACACTCAATAGTAGTATAAATTGTTTAGTTGTTTATTTTTTTTTTTGCTCTACTTCGTAATGTTTCTATGCCCAGCTTGTTATAAGCAGACTTTTCTTTTAACTTTTATTATAATCAGGTCATTTCCGTGTTTATAAAAATATCATAAAATGGTAATGCATTAATGAATTATCTTTAATGTTATCATTTCTATTTATTACATATCATTTAATTTTGTTTACACCTTTGTAAATGTTTCATTTATGTTGTATGTAATTAAATGTGTATGTAGGTGATTTTTGAACCAGTCATTGTTGTCGTCGTCTTGAATTCATCTTCAATTGTCTACTCATTCATTCATTCACTCACTCACTCACTCACCTGTCAGTTGTTTTATGTCATTTCCTCTAAAATGCTTTTGATTTAAATGAGATTACATGCAAATAAATAGATACACTCAAATACATACATACATACACTGATACAAAACATTTCTGAATTAAAGTTCTTGTATACCTTGACTAATATGCAAAATAGAATATGGTGCCTATCCATTTTCTTTTTCTTAAATTATGAATTTTATTTAATCCAAGCATAAATAAGAAATGCTTGGTTGGTTAATCGATTAGCTGACTGATCAGTTGGTCATTTGTGTGACTGACTGAAAGGCTTCTTTAATATTATTATTATATGTGCATTCATGGGAAAGAATTTAAATGTTTTAGAATTATTACTAAGATTATTATCATCATCTCCCCAATTAGCGTAACAAATATTCAGAAGTTACAACTTTTCTAAAGATTAATAAAGTTAATGTTTAAGGAAGTTAGATATCATGGAATAACCTAACCATTAAAACATATTAAATACTCGGTAGATATTTCGTCCAAGTGCAAGGCTACTCAGCCTTTTAAAGTTATCCCCCCCCCATCCTCACTGAGTTGCCATATATTTGGGCTTCACTGAGGGTGGATATTATCTTCAAGTCACATAACTGCTATTTGATAGTTTACATTTCTAATGTCAATTATTTTATAACAGAGTATAATTTCATTTATATCGACGATTATGTGACTGCCACACATCGATACTTTTAAATTTCACTTGACACATCTCCTTAATGAAGTCCATGAATCTAGTCACTAGTGTGTACCCATAACGATAATTATTTAATTTTATACAAATGTAAAGATGTTTTATTCCTACAAATGATTTTGTGATTTTTACTTTAGATACCACGACGATATTGTATATAAATATTTAATAACATTCAAATGCTAAATAATCATGATTTCCCTAGTTTTAATGCGACACCATGACCCGTAACACTTAAACGTATTATGGACGAGACGATTGTGTCCAAACGTCATTTCATTACTGCCAAGCAATATTAAAAATCAAATGAAGTTAGAAATGAAAGCTAATGATTTAAGTAAAAATTATGCATTCACCGGTAAACCTGGCACATAGTTTAGTCCTTCAGGTAGATGCTGAAAAGTCTCATACATAAAGGAAATAACTATCTAATTGTTCTTACATTTTATTGGTTGTAAAGTTACGAAACTAATAATTTTTACAAAATACCATAACAGTCTGTCAGTTACAACGTAGAACGTGGTATATGCGTGCATCAGTTCATGTTGCTATGCCTGAATTAGCAGATAGACATTAAATTGTCTGATCAAGTCCCAGAGTAAAGGAAATAGTAACAAAGTTAGTATTGATGGGAAGAAATAGAGATCGGAGATAAGATTTAAGAAAATATGATTCAGTAGAAAGAAAATTATGATAAGTTCAGAAACTTAGAATTTGGAGGAAGATAAGGAGTGGATGCATCTGCGCCACTGCCAACGATTTTGAGCCATATCACCCAAAGTCTCTAACCATTTATGGTGATCATCACGTGGACCCCAACTAGGTAGTCTGTACCTATTAACATGGCTCAATTCAATTTTCAATGACTTCATGGACTGGTGCCATGTTTTCGTTTGACCGAAATTCCAAATACAAGTTTTAAGTATCATTTAAAAATAACACAGATAATATGGTCGCTGTACTGTATAAAGAGAAGAGTTAACAGGTTATTGACAGTAATGAAGGTAGTTATACTGTAAAATAAAAACAATTTTGTACATATTGGCGCTTTTTAAAGTGTAGTTTCTTTTTTGAATATTTTGTTCATCAGCCCTGGAATAGGCTTGATATGAATATCACAATATAAAGAAAGAGAACCTAACCAAATCTATGAGTGAAAAGTTAGTAACAGCTGACATTGGTTAAACTACAGGCTTTATCGTTATGTTCGAAAGAAAAAAAGTGTAAATTACTCTGTTCCGATCCAGTAACTTTAGTCCATTAAGTACGACGATAATGAACTAACGGTCTTGGATTTGATATTATATTTGATTTTTTCAGTACATATGTGACCTGTTTAATACTTTTGCCTTTCAACTGTAGAAAAGTTGAATTCAGTTGATAATGAAATATTCCTGTTTTTTTGAAATACAATCCAAGATACTAATAATAGATTTAATTTTTTGACAGAGGATTATATCTGGAATCCGGTATGGGAAACAATGGTCTTACCACTAAACGGTTCATATATCGACTGACCTTTATTTAGAGTAAACTGGTTGAGGCATTCACTGTCTTGACATCTTGTGAATTATGTCGTTCCAGTACTATGGATCATATGTCAGTGCGAACAATTGACAGAATGATCAAGAGAATTTTGTTAACACTGAAAATTTAACAACATACATTTGGCGACTATTTAATGGGAATGTGATGTACTTGTGATTTTCATCTATCCCTTCATTGTATCAGACCTTATTTTTAGAAATCAAAGTGGATGATATAAGCTTACATGTAAAACTTACAGAATACATAATACGAGTTTGAGTGACATCATGAGTAATTTGACGAGAAGTATTTACAAACTGTAACGAATGCAAAAATCTCTGTGTATCATTATTATTTATTCCTGCTTAACCTTTTACACTAGAAAATTGCATAAGTAGAAGCTATATTCCTTGTAAATCAACAGAGGTGATTCAGGCTGGTTTGAATAAAACCCAAATTACCTATGACCATATCATGGGTTAAACTTCAGTTTACACTTGACATCATAGCAACTCCTAAGTTGTGTAGTAAACATCATGCCTCCATCGTTATTCGCAAAAGAAACCATATCAACTGGGAGAAGCGATATTTTGTATAAGAATAAACTCTGGGTTCACCTAAGTATGCTTGAATACAGATTAAAAGTGAGAGAACACAGTATATTATTACATACATCAATTGAACTGGGAAAGCAAAATAATCCTCGATCCAGGAAATTCAAAGTTTTCAAGAGAATTTCCTGGAGCATGGCATTCTGACCGATTGACAGTCATCAGACATATCAAATCCTATATTAGAAAATGCAATCAACCTCAAGGTCACAGGTCAAGTAAAAAAAGGACAATATTAAGTGAACGTATGAAGACAACCATTCGGACACAAGATTATCAGAATACACTTACTAAATACTTGTTAAACGCCCTAAATTCAGCTTTTAAGCAAGCCTCAGGTTGTCATAAAATAAGAAAACAAAGGCTCTGTAATCAAACCAGGAAGTTTAGACATCAAAAGGACACTAGAACAGGCTATTTGTAAAGACTAGTACCCTAACTATTACCTAATGTAATATAATTGAAATAGTATTCTATGGATAAAGTAAAATCATGAAAAAATAAAAAAAATAATGAAATTATAAAAAGATTGATCGTACTTATATGTCAGGTCAATAATTTAGATGGTCTAGTGAACTCGGTGTTGAACCATTAAAATGTAAAGGTTATATAGATCATCATGATACTCTACAGTAGGTGCCACTGATATTTTCAAAAAGCATACAAATGTTATAACATTAAACTATCCAGATTGAAAAATGTAGTAACCATAGAATGATGGTATTCACTGCATACCTTCAAATGTATATGGCGATTAAAATAAACAACATTTTGGAATTCCGCAGACCAATTGTACGTTTTTAACACTAGTTACTCAATACTTATTACTTTTAGAACTCGATAGATACACGCTACGCATACAAAGCACTAATTAGATTATCTAAAATAAAAGTGTTATTGTATAACAAAAGTTTATCATCAAGAACTTAATGTTTAGTATTCATACAGCTTCAATATAGTATTTTTAATTGATAATAATTATCTCACTTCTGAATGTTTCATTTACGTTTGTCATTCAACAATATTCTTAATCTATTATGATGGATTGTGTCTAGGAAATTCACCATGATAAGATGTTAAACACCTTTAACATTACATTACTGAAGACTATCCAAAATTTTATAAGTTAACGAAAGAAATCTATTATTTCACTGAAGATGAAAGTAAGACACTTTTATTGAGGTGGTTCGTTTTTTAAGTTTGTATTCTAATTCCTTAAAACCACCTCAATTAAATTATAATAAATAGCCCATTAGTGACTGACTTCAAAGTGCTTCTAAAATTAGCTGATTATGAGAAATTGAAACTTGTAGGGTGACATAGGTTGAGATAGTCATGACTAATGATAATAGATAACCATCGTGTTAAATTATGAATTGTTGGAAATAATAATTCTATCATTCAACAGTGGGTCTATGTCAGAGTTAGAAGATCGTTAAGCGTGAGATCCAAAGGTTCTAGGTAACAAACGTTAGAGAGATCATGAAGGTGTACAGCTAAATAATCCTACAGTATCATGAAATAATCGTTCAGTACTCTCTGGTTTTCATTGGCAGCCAATCGATATCAATCTGGAAGGAATAACATTTTCTTCAACGCGGACTCATTTACATTCGTGTTTATAATCATTTAAACCACCAGAAATTATAAAATGAATTGCATCATAAAACGTGGTATTAGGGTTGAATAATAGTCTCAATGTAAAAGAAAAATAATAACATGGAGTTTATAGTCCACTTGATAAATGTATAGATGAGAAAGCATGAGCTTCAGAACATGAAGTTATGAAAATAAGGTTTAGTGCATGACGAATTCAAGAAATTGAAAAAGGAAAATGAAGATTGAATTTAACAACCATGATAAAGCGAAACATCTGATCTTTCCCTTGTGTACACCGAGTCAAGGTTTGAAAATGCAAACAGTCAACACCTCGGTGTGTTTTCTATGAATCTAATGGTTTTTTTCACAGATGATTATGTTGAAATTTTCTGAAGAAGTTTAACCAGTGAATATCAAATATTCTCAAAATTGAGCTATTTATTGCCAAGCTAGAAAATATTCGGAGAAGTATTTCAATAGTAATCAATTTGTGCAGCTGATGAAATCTGTCCCACACAAGTAAGTTAACTTATACATATACAAAGGCTTAGCTCAATCCAATTGTTTATCCTATACACAATTGTAAGAAAATGAGTAGTTTAATTGTATAAAACGTTTTTATAAAGACTTTAAAAATCGAATTTTACAAAGACCATTGCCTAATCATTTTTAAACTCAATGTTGCTAAAGAGAGATTGTTTTGGTTGTATGAACCTTTATGAGTATTTCTATGTAGGAATTAGAAAGCATAGCTATTTCTGCTTAGTGTTTGATGAAAATGAACTTATTCATCATCTATTTTACCATCTAAGTAAATCCGTGTAGTACAGTAGAATAGCATGAATTGACTTCTTTCTATTGAATATGACTGGAATTAACGAAACTCCAAATATGGGTAAATCATCTGCTACTCGTTTCTTATCAAGTCTACTGATTCAGTCATTATTTTTATTAGTATCAATATTATTTCAAATGAAAACACATAGTAATTAGGATAAGTTTGTATTTTCCCGTTGATTTGTAATGGACTGAAACTGGTCAGTCTCTGTTGCCATATGTGCATCCTAAGCGGATTGCCTCAATGTAGCATTATTACACAAGTTATATATTTAAGTTGGATTGTGACTGGCAAGCGAAATCCAGAACGCGCGTTTCGTTCTATTTGGGACTTATCGGCTGGATGTACCTTCATCCCAATGTTGATGTTCACACTGAGTTGAGTCCCAAATAGGACGAAACGCGCGTCCTGGTATTCCGCTTGCCAGTCACAATCCAACTTAAATATATAGTATATTAGTATATTAGTATATTATATATAGTTATATATATATATATATATTATATATAGTATTTTATCATTTATTACAAATATCAATTTCAGAACAATAAATTGTATGAAAAGATACATTTTATACTACTTATTTTACTACTTAAAAAATAAAACATGTTATTGGTAAAACTGACAACATTTTAAACATTTTTTTTATATACATCATTAGATACTTGTAAAAATATCATGATTAGAAAAGAACAGAATAAAGTCAATTCAGTGTTGTTTTTTTCTTTTGTACATTTTAATGCTTGACAATTGATCAATTCATTGTTGATAGACTATTGAAAATACATGTGTAACAAATAAATGATTATCACGAAAATTTCTTAAACATTCACAATTTGTTTAATGCACTATAATAATAATAATAAATGATAGGAAAGAAGAAAAATGGGAACACTGGAAAATCTAAAGAAATGATAGAAAGTATACTACTGAACAAAAACAATTGCGTGTACTTATCATAGAAAAAAAACATGATAAACATGATGTCAGTTAATAAGAAAAAAAAACAACACTATACATTAGTGTACTTTAATATTTAACATGATAAACATTATGTTTTTGTTTGATCAGTTTTATTAACAAAGTCATATTAGATTATTTCATTTTACATTCAGTATTAAATAAGTAGTTGATAGAAAAATAAGTAATATATTTGTGATAATGAAAAGAAATTGACATTGCTGACTTGAAGCAATTTAGTGAAAGCTACTTCATTATTGAATGATAAATAATAGAATTAAATTAACATAAGTTTAAATAATTCAATGAAATAATCAGATTACATGTTTAATCAGGTTGAAGTCATGTCATTATGGCACAAATTATTTCAAGAGAGCAAGAACAAATATTTGTGTAGAATAAAATGAATTCATTTTATTTCGTTGATTTCTCATCAGCTGCATACAACGTAGAATGATACTGCTCTTACAAAATGAATATTCGAAACGAAGTTTAACCTACTCATGAGAATGTTTGAACTTAGTTGAAATCAAACATGTTAGACATGTGAAAATAATTAAAATGTTAGAGAAAATGCTAGAACCACATATATCCGATACAATGAAAGGTCTAATTTAATTTTGATATCACGAATTGATGTGAATCAGACAACCATTGATCACCTGGAAGCACTGGACAGCTGTTTCGTTCTAGTATGGGACTCCTCAGCAGTGCGCATCCACGACCCCGTCGGGGATCGAACCCAGGACCTTACGGCTCCGCGGCGAACGCTTTACCATTGGACCACTGAGTCGTCTCCGAACGGTTGATATTTCCAATTCAGCCAATTCGTGATACATTGCGCGACCTCCTCTATGCCATTGGTGAGTTACTGCCTCACACCCGACACGGTTGAACTCTACTGGTCACGTGGATGCGCACTGCTGAGGAGTCCCATACTAGAACGAAACAGCTGTCCAGTGCTTCCAGGTGATCAATGGTTGTCTGATTCACATCAATTCGTGATATCAAAATTGAATTAGACAGTTAACTATCTCTACAAACTCCCCTAATTGTAACAATAAAAAGTACCAGAAGATAAAATAAAGATTAGAGTTCAAATGATTACATAATAAGAGGTGGTTAAAAATATTTGAGAATCATGTGAATTAAGCTCAGTTCTTAAACTTAAAATGACCTAATTATACACAAAAGTTGAACTTAACCATCTAAAAATTGGTGATGTAACGAAGAATGTGATCCGAAAAAGAAATAATAAATGAACTAGGAAATGAAAACTATTTCATAGTGTGGTTTTGTTAATTGTCAGTTGGTATGAAGATTGTGATGTGTGAAGTTAGGTGAAGTATGATGCAATCTAATTATGGTTGTTTGCATAGATAGTCTAATTAATATGACTATTAAAACTGTCTTTTTTATTGAATATAGTAGTCTTTGGTGATATGTGAAACACTTCAGCAACTCGCGTCTCCTTATTAGTTAAAAAGACCATTCCGAATAATATGGATGTTATCAGTGTAGATTTTATGATCATTGTAAGTAGAATGTACTAATATTCTTAATTTGATTTGCAACTTCTCGAATTCTGTAATATTACTAGTAGGTGGATCTATGTATTTTTCATATTAATTACCATTAAATATGGTTTTATGCGGAGGTGAAGCGGATATTGACTATTTTTCTAATTTAAGGTACCTCAATGTGTGTTAGTTGTCTTGTAGAACAGTTAGATTTTAGTTTACTTAAGAATCCTATGAAATTCGTCTGCCTTGCCATCATATATTACAAATATATTACTTAATTTTTTAATTTTTTTAGATCCAAAGTATTTATACAGCATCTAGTGATTGTCTGCGACATAAACCAAATTCTTCTGACGAATTGACACAAAACTGAGAAAGAACTAAACATCTATATTATTCTATTTTTCAATGCTTTATGGATACTAAATGACGACTGTAATACATAAAGTGTTTCATATCTCCTATCGAGCTCAATGCATTTGAAATAGTGGGTCACTAAAGGAAACTCCACGCTTTAAAATTTAGTAGTTTCCTGAAAAGTTATGATAATTGTTCAATAATTTCAATGAATAAATTGCTGATATAACTTTTTTAGTCACTAGGGTATACACGATATTCTATTAATTAGAATATAATTTTTCATGTTATTGTCACCAGTGATACTGAAATGGAACAGTGACAGACTTAATAAACCAGACGCTTATAAATCACCTGATATTACAAACGTTCATCTGCAATCTTTATAACCATACAAGCATAATTCTCTAAGTAAAGAGAAAGAAACTGCTTTATTAAAATTAATAACTTCAACGAAATGCATCAGTGTACTTCAAACATTGATTACATCAGACTTAATTCATTTAATCATTTTACCATTCATGAAATACGAACATCAAATAAGCGGACTTCAAAAAACGTGCATTTGTTACTCTGTCAAATAGCATGGAATGAGTTTTCTAGATTGTGGTAGTAACTAAGTCACACAGAATGTACAGTCAATATCAACTCACTAGTAACTAGTTTCTATAGGTTGTTACTGGATCTCTAATGAGAAGTAAAGTTCAACAATGTCAAACTAATATTAAAGGATGAGGTTGGAAACGTCAGCCATTCGATAAGCTAGCTAAAGGTTAGCTAGAGGTTTAAAAGTTGAACGTTCGGGGCAAAATTTGGATGCGTCCACAGTGCTTAAGAGTCACACACAAAAAAAAATAAATGATCAATGCTCCTTTATTTCCAATGGCTGACTATACTAGGCTCACTCTTGAAATCCAACTCATGTTTATGAGAAAAATGCTACATTACGACTTGATAACTTGGTATTCATTAGAACAAAGATGTATTCCTTACATTGGTTTTATAGTCACGATCATCATCTATACTCATATCCAAATAAAAATTAACAAAACTCTTGAAAGAACATGCCATGATGCGTAAAACTATTACATGCCAATTTAACAACTGTAAATTATATTTCGGTCAGAGTCAAAGATACTTGGCTTCATGAATATCAAGTGGTGTGGGATAGTCGATACTGTCTAGCTTCAGCACTTACAATTAATAAGTAATAAGTTAAATGTTGAAGCAAACTGATCAATGAGAAGTGGTAGCGCGTACAACAAGACAGAATAAACCCACATGTAAGTACTAAACACACCTATCAAATTTAAAACAGCCGACGCTTTTGCCATATATGAGTTGCTGATTCACAATAGCTTTAACTCTAATTTTCCGAACTGGCGGATAATACTGAATGCTATACCTAATAAGGCCCCAAGATCAAAGTTGATTTAGTGTTCAGAAAATAGAATATTCGTTTTCCAACAACTAAGGAAAGTATATCTAGTAGTTTTGTTTAGACAGAGAGACAGCTAACCTTTAAAAATTCCTGTACTTCTTTTCCTAATTTGGCTTCCTCTATACTGATCATCTTAGGATGGCTTTTTTATCTTTGATCTCACTAAATATTAGGTTAAATTTTGGGATGCTATTGATTACTAGTATGAATCCAATTGGTCATTAGTTTCACGAAGCTTATGATAGAACTATACAGATAGAACATTTCGTTTACTAATACAAGAACACTGTTATCTAGAATGTCATGTGGAAATCAATTGGCAGTCATATTGCATTGATCCCTTTATAAAACTGACCGTTGAATCTCAACTGTATGTTAGCAGTACAACTTAAAAATACCTCCTTCATGGGATGTTTTGAGAGGCGAATGTTAAGATCATTAATTCCAATGTGGTCGCTATGATGAGTAAGTAACATATTACTCGGAG
Organism: Schistosoma mekongi; assembly: GCA_034768735.1. Lineage (NCBI taxonomy): Eukaryota > Metazoa > Platyhelminthes > Trematoda > Strigeidida > Schistosomatidae > Schistosoma > Schistosoma mekongi. The sequence continues at coordinate 31,663,058 of CM068309.1, forward strand.
TAGCTTTCATTCACTAAACAAAGATGGGATGTTTATGAATAGTGATTATCATCAACGATTTCTACTTTAATCTCTCCTTTACCTATGCCTGTACAATGCAAGAATTGAATTGTATTTCTGTGAAAAATGTATGATATTTTATTCGGCTAATGTATATATATATACCAATGATGTTAAACAGTCATAGTAGATGTCAACTAGTGTACAATCCAACTTACTGAAAGACAGGTGCTTTGAATGAATCGATGATGATAACTACTGTAACATTTCAGCTACACATAACCTAGTGTTTCATGCAAACTAACTAAATTGACGTAGTTTGCATACATTTTGAATTCGATATCTTATTTCCTGAATTATTACATTATGTCGTTTAATTAGTACTTGAATCAGCCGACATCTCTATACAATGAAACTTGATTGTAACTATTCATTGTGAACAATTTTAGTGAATACATTAGATTTGTTTCTTTCCAAATCTACGCCAAGCAAACATGGTCATTATTATTGTCACTCCCAAGAGATCTCGTTCACAATAAGCAAATATATATACTAAAAAGTACTACATATCACATAATCAACCAATTTGTCATATTAAATTCAACAATCTCCACGACAACCAATTAAAATCAATTTCAGTCCACTATTGACCAACTTCTGGAGGTAATCCATTGAGTTCTAGTAAGAAGATGTGAACAATGAAATTCGCTCATGTTGAGTGTGAGGCAGTTACCCACCAATAATAATAGTGTTCACACTGATCGTAAAATTGGTTGAGTTGAAAATATCAACCGTTGGAGGATAGTTGGCTCAGTGATCTAAAGGCTGGGCATTTTTTACTAAGCCTGAATGTCATAAGTTTGATTCTCTGGTGCCATCGTGGATATGCACTGGTGGAGAGCCCTATACTAGGACAAAACAGCTGTTCAGTGTAAATTCCTGATTTTAAATGGTTGTCCACAACATCCACTTACACAATCAATAGATAAATAGTTTAGAAATATACTATCAATACAAACATGAATTATACCTGTCCTAAAATTGAACATACTTTAAATAACAGGTATTCCAAAGAAGTATGTTACTTTTTCATAAGAAATTTCCTGACCTGTGACAGGCAAATTACTCTATTCTAATACTAAAAACTAAACTGAATCCCACTGAAATTTGTAATTCGAATTAATGTTAAAAAGAAATTTGCAATAACAGCCTAAACAATAACGTGTAATGTACATGGTTAAGGCGTTTTATATTTTTTGTATCACACTTCACATCAGGATAGTGAATATGTGCTTAAGTGGTTCAACAGAGTTCTGTTCGTTTTAAACTTAAATATGATTTTAAAAATTCATCCTGGTTAAATTAACGTTACTAAATATTAATTGTAGTCATTTGTAGTCTTATATATTAACAAATTAGCCAAGCTAATTTGTTATGATTGAGCCTATGAACACTGTAAACCCTATTCTAGATTGTAAATGAATTTCGAACCGTAATTAACCGTAACCATACTGTTCCAAATCAGACAGTTGGAATAAAAAACACGTTATTACAATACAATTTATAATTTTACTATTAACAACAGAAACATACAAAGTCTAGAGCAGTACAGTAAAATATATAGACAATAGCTAAAGTTACACTGCTAGACGGTATCAACTCTTAGCAGTAACAAATACGATTTGCTCAGTCAATCCTAAAACCAATGTCGGCCAATAATGAAATTTAATCTGACTAAACATTCAATAGTATCAATATCCCAACTTCATTGACATATATCAACAACAAGAAACTGTTACTAATGTCCTTTCACATCACTTAATAAGTCGCTGCTTGTAACACCATATGGAGCATAAGCTGCCGACCAGCATTCTCCAACCAACTCTGTCCTGGGCCTCCTCTTCCAGGTATTCTCTATTGCTGTTCGTTATTTTTATGTCTGTCTCCGATTCTTTACGCAATTTGTTCTTGTATCTTTTTCTTTTTATTTTGGCCTTCAGAATTTTAAGTTAGTGTTTGTCTTGTGACACAGTTTGATTATTTCCTCAATGTGTGGCCTATCCACTTCCTGCGTCTTTTCCGAATCTCTTCTTAGGCTGAATATTGGTTGGTTTGTTCTATGCCACAGAAGTTTGATACTGATGGTATCTGGTCAACGAATCCGAAGTATCTTACACAGACAGTTGTTTATAAATACTTGTATCTTTTGGATGACGTTTTTCGTAGTTCTCCATGTTTTAGCTCCATACAGAAGGACTGTCTTCATATTTATACAGGAAATTGTAACTATGTTGTTGGCTGACAGCTGGTTGGAGCTCTAGAAGTTTTTCTGTTGTAGAAATGCTGTCTTTGAGTGACGATCTACGTCTACACATCTACAACAAACCTTCCTCGTTTATCAGTGATGCCCCCCCCCAAGTATTTAAAGGTCACCACACCTTCCAGAGTTTTCCCGTTAAATGTAATTAGATTGGCACCGGTTGTTTGGTACATACAGATCTTTGTTTTCCGCTTCTGTGTGTTTTGACCTAATATTGACTGCCAAAGCTGCCGCCACACTGTCCGTCCTCACCTCCATTTGTTGCTGTGTGTGAGATGGAAGAACTAGGTCATCTGCAAAGTCCAAGTCATTCAGGTGCATCTATGTTGTTCAGTGTATTCTGTGATTCCCTTGAGATGTTGCAGAATTCATTATCCAGTCAACCACTACCATAAAGTGAAAGAGCGAGAGTAAGAAGCCGTGTCTGACACCGACCTTTACTTCAAACGAATCTGTAAACTGCTCTCCATACACGATTTTGTAGTGTAGTCCGTCGTAAGAATTCTCCATGACATAGATTATTTTCTCCATTACACAATAACGTCGAAAAATTTTCCTGAATGATTTCTTATCCACGCTGTCAAATGTATTCTCATAATCAAAGGACTTGGTGCGAAGGGATGAGTTCCATTCAATTAATTGTTCAAAAATTATCCGTAGTCACAATTTGGTCGATACACGATCGATCCTTACTGACTCCGGTTTGTTGATCTCAAAGCTGGGTATCTATTAGATCTTTCATTTGGTTTAATAATACTCTATTGAAAACTTCTCCCGGTATGATAAACAGAGTGACGCCTCATTAGTTCTCGTAATTGCTTAGATCTCCTTTCTTTGGTATCACGCTAAGGCACACTTCTTTTCAATGCGTTGTTACTTGTTCATCCTCCCAAACCTATTTGTAGCGAATGCGGAACATCTTTTTAGTCGCTTCTATATATGATTTCAGTGTCTCGCTCTGCTGGTCTGTTGTCTGACCCCGTTGATTTACCACTCTTGATTTATCGAATGGCTATTTTGATTTATTCGATTGTTGGTGGGTCGGTGTTTATATGAAGATCCGTAGATAGTGCTTCGATGAATGGTGGGTTCAGTGACGTTGGTCTATTCAAGAACTCTTCAAAATGTTTTACCAGCCTGTTTTGTTGTTCTTGCATTTCAGTGATTTGTATGCCATCCTTGTTTTTCATTGGCTGTTCAGGATTAATGAATTTTGGCTAGTCTCTTCACTGTTTCATTTAGATGATTAATGTTTCCTTCTCTTACAGCATTTTTCTTGCTTTTCCACGCATTTAGGAACAGCATTAGTGCCACTCTCTGTGTGTAGGTCGTTTTCTTCTTCGTGGTCGGAATATAAATGCTCTTTTCTTGAGGACAATGTTTGTTGTCTAACTTGTAACCGATCGCTTCGTTTATTTCACGTATCTTCAGGCTGAGTCTTTTCATTTCTTCAGCTATTGGCATGCTTCTTCTTGTCTCCCAAATCGTGTAAGCATTCCATGTACCTATACAACTAGATGCTCTGGTTATCAGAAGGAGCACTGGCCCCGTGATTTCCGAATAAACTCGGCTTTCACCACGACGCGCCATAATTTTTCGAAATAAAGACTTTCCAACTCCCTGGGAAGAGTTAAAATGGTTAAATGGTTTTTACTAGTTAGCGTTTTTTTGGAAGGTATTTTTTTACAGGATGGCGTTACTAACTTCATGTCCAACCCTCCTCCTTCATCCGGAATTGGGACTGGCAGCAACCCTAGGGGGATTCGAGGCGTAGTTGTCTTTACACATGCTAGCTGCTAATTGAGACCGACGCTCCAATCTATAATAGTTTGTTGACATATAAAGTGATAGATACTGGGGTCTAAGTTTCAGCGTTATCAAATTTTAAATACTTGGATACAGGAACATTCATTTAATGAGTCCAAAACATTTTGAACGTCGCTATAAACAGAATTAAAACGTTATGCATAAATCGTTAAATTGTAACTTTTATTGCATTTAATAATAAATTGAGTTATTATTCGTAAAGCATATTCTTGGATATGGTTTGCAAGATAGCCAAGTGTATTTTTAACTGTTTGTAATTGTTCGTGTCTTGCCAGATGATATATTTTATTCTAGAACGGAGAAGAGTAAAAGAAAAGGGCGAACTGACAACCAATTAGGCACACTAAGTGCATCTACATTTAACAATGAAAGAAACCGACAGGAAAAATAAATAACGCAAACATGAAGCAATGACAGTCTGATAGTCGAAACTGAAAATTGAAAAAGATGTGAAAATTATCACAAGTTGATTATAGTCGTTTACTCTACAATTTTCTACCTCCTACGAAATAGTAAAACACTAAGTGAAGTGAGAGGTGTTATTAATAATAATAATAATAAGTGTGTCTTCAGTTTAAACTCTTATCCATCTATTCCATATCATCACAAAACGTCACACTTATAGTCTGACTTATAAATGAATACATGAATCATTACTTAGTGAATGAGTTGCATCATTACAATGAATACTTTATTAAGCAATTGCGCCATAAGAACACTAATCTATTGAAAGTTACTAGCATTTGGACCCTTTTGTTCTCGTAATTTATTCTTTACATACATTCTAATTTACATCAAGACATGTATTTTATCTTTTGATTTTTAGATAATTTACATTATTATTGTGTATTCACCTTGATTCTATATTATATCTATGTAATAAGAGACTGGAATACCTAATGAGATAACTACATTAATGAAATATACAAATAAGTCCAATAAGATACCTATATGAATACATCCATTAAGCGTAAACATAGAGAATGTCACTTTTTAACATTATTGATTTATATACAAAATGATTTACATATTAAGTTAACTAACTAACAAACCTTATCTGATAGGATCGTATGTAACAAGTTTAACCAAATGAATGTTTGTATGCCATGTTTTCAACTGACACCAACGTAGTAATGTCAGATTGTTAGAAAATAATAAACAAAGAACACAAACTAGTGATTAAGGTAATGTAAATTATGCAGCTTAATGGTACAGAAAGCTATATTTATTGAAATAAATTAAACTACTAGTTTATTGCATAATAAGTAATGGCGTGAGTACGGTATTCATCATTGTTTCTAAACGCAGTTAACAACTTACTTGAATATTAAAGTTGTAAATACACACGCATACATTTACTTTATAAACTGAACCCATCGCAAGCAGATAGGCGTTTCCTTGACTACAAAACAACTTAATATATAATGTTTTAGTAACTGTGTAGTTAAAAGTTGCATACAATCAAATATTAGATACCAATCGACAGAATAGCGCAGTATAATTTTTAGTTAGTTTAAGTTACAAACGTAAACTAATAGATGCAAGAACAATAAGCTGAATATCACATATACTTTCCTTGGTGAAGTTGTGGATATTGAGTCCAATGATAGAATGAAACAGTTATACTGTCTCTGGGCTTTTAACGGTTGTTTAGTAAAGGTTATTCCATAATGTAGAACTATAAGATTCCCCCCACTGTGAGACAATAACAACTGTTTCGTATGGAGGGAAAACGCGAATATCTGAGTTGTTTAGTAATAGTGAAATGCCTGTTAATTCAATTAAAATCAATTTTAAACAGAAAATGCTGGTTAGTCAATGTCATGGAATTCAAATCTCCACAAATACAATTGTTCAATGGTATCATTTGCCTACATGGTATTGGCACATTAACACACTATAATATTTTGTATATATTTTATCATCTACATCATGTTAATCTGTGTCATAGCATTTTATGTCACTGAGGATCCTATCTATCTGATGGTATTAATTTATTTTGTTCCATGATTGTCATAGGAATATTGTCAAAATGGATACTAACTCAAGTCTATATCAAGACCAGAAAAATCTAAGATCAACCCTCGTCTATTTAATCGAATCCGTTGGATTTAATCTCGGAAACTCAGACGTATAATTACAAATGAATTATATTTGGTCACTGCTTACCATGACTTACAATTGTATAACTCATTGAATAGGCTACTTATTATTAATTATAAACCATTCCAGTTGCGTTGTGTGTTTAATTCTGGCCTTCTCGAGCACTTTGTTACATATCCACCTATCTTAGTTTCACAGAAATTTCATATCATTCAATATTAGCATATTTACCTTGGCGATATTTAACAAATTACCAGTTCTAGTCACATGACTTAACTATGGTTATAATGCTTAATAACTCAGTTTTCCACAAAATAACATTTCTACTACTATGCATTACATTTAATTAATTCGTTTTATCATATTAACTGTAACTTAACATATTACAGGGAATTTTTTTGAATGATTCTTCAGATCTTTGAATGATTAACCTTAGATCTATTTAAACGGCATTCAATGTAATTATTCGCTTGTTTTATGCAAATCATTGTCTAATTCAATCACAATTGATTTACATATAATTTGTTATTTATATTCGTCATATTGATCTCGACCGGTTATCAATTAAAAACACTATAAACTGGTAATCTGTTTCATCCTAGTTTGTGACTCGTTAGCAGTGTATAACTAATACCTGATTAGGCAATCAAATACAAGACCTTTAGGTTTCAATGAGGATGCTTAAATACAAATTCGGAAGGCGTTCAAAGATGGACTTTCTACATTAATTAACTTGTAACGAATTAGGAATATTAGTCATTGACTACATTCCTTTTCTCTAACAGTCACGAATTAAAACTAGTACATCCGAAATATCATGAATATAGTCACTGATAATCTGTCTATTCAAGTTGAGTTTTTGTTTTTAGGAGTGATATTTAACCTGATATTTGTACCAATTCCTGTTTATGTGATGTGTTCAATGACGAGGAGTCCCATATTAAGAATCAATATTTAACCGATTTACTTTGGTGTTATATATTATATAGTCACTATCAATCTGCGAAAAATACAAACATAAAGTTAAATGCATAACTCTACAAAATCCAACTCAGCTGTCAATTATACATGCTTAATATGGTCATAATAATACTTTAAGTATGAATTTATTATTATAAAGCTTGTTGTTATTGAAAGCATCTGATTGCTTGCTTTTAAACGTTCTATTGAGTCTTTAAATCTACCTTAAATGAAGTAAATGTATAAATTAATAGACGACTCAATCAAGTGACTAAAGAGTCTTTTCAAAACTAGAATCACATTTAAACAGAATTGTCGGTGAATGATCACTAGTAAACTCACTGATTGTTTGAAGTATATACCTCTATAGAAATTGTCCCAACATTTATTTGGCAGTATAAGTATGATATATTGGATGGATTTGTCGATTCATTGCAATTAAGAATGAACTGAAATTTATAGATTGTAACGTGACTTTTGTATTCAAAAGGAATCAGTAGTTAATCTTCACTTGCCCTGGAAGCAATAGATCGATGTTATTATTAGATAAACAGTACAATTGACAAAATCAATATATGTATTAATAATAATTTGAATTAACTGAAATCAATAGTATGTATGTAGCTAGCTGAGAATGCAGTGAAATGCATTGAATTCAAAGTATTCTGCAAATGTTGCCGTTTTTGCATTATTCAAAAATATAATTTATGAGGAATTTAGTCAAGTACTTCAAGAATGCATTTACGCTAATTGAGCACTCAATGCAATGGAAGATTCTACACAAAAGCATTATATTGCAAACTAAAAATCACTGGATAACAGTTGTGAATTAGAAAAAACGACTATTTATCATTCATCGTCTACGCTTTTACCAGTGAACAAATCCAAGAGAAAAAAATCTTCTCTGTAAGCAAACTTAACGGTTTACATCATTATTTCAAACAGTCCGCAACACTTGGTGACGTAAATGATTGGTAAGTACAGATGTCGTTGAACCACTACCCATTAGAGGTCTAAAATTACCTCTGAAACTCATTTGCCAGTGAGCTTATTTTAGTTACTATTGAGTATTGTGGAAATTATTGTTTATGTAGTTTCATATCACGGACTGGTAAAACACTGTACAAATCACTAGTAATACCTGTAACTGATTTAGTGTGTTAAGTGAAACGAAGTTATTCTTCGCTTTTAGTATCTGAGACTTTTGAAAACGTATATACTAGTATGCAAGGGCATATTTGTACTTATTCAAAAGTACTCTTGCAACGTAAGTGACTAAATGTATCAAAAATAACAAGGAAATATACTAATCAGTTGCTAAGTTCATTGGATTTATGAAATATTCGTTACTTTATAAAACCGAGTTCAGTAGATAACATAACAGCCTAACGAAGTTTACAGAAACTCTATGAAGTTTGTCATTTCTGTTCATTTTCAGATCAATCTGATATAAAGATGAAGTCAATCAATAAAAACAATTAAGAACATAAAAACAACATAACATAATTCATTTTAGATATAATGTCAATTCACATAGTCTTTGAATATTAGTAGAAAGATACCATTTTCATACTACATCAGATGCTTAATTAATCTCATCTTTTCATTCGAACTCAGTGTAGTTGTATATTATTATCATGTTCAGTTATGATCAAGTATAGATTCATAAATAGTCAACACATTAGAATTTCATAGTCAATCCATAATGAAGACATACCAACAAACTAATATATAACTAATACTAGTATTATATAAGTTGGATTGTGACTGGCAAGCCGAATCCAGGACGCGTGTTTCTTCCTATTTGGGACTCAACGGCTGGACGCACCTGCATCCCAATGTTGATGTTCACACTGGGATTCGAACTCAGTCCGTTTCGTGTCGAACGCCACCGCGTTCACCACTAGACTACTGAGTCCAGACAGTCATACTTGTACAACGGGCATATTGGTATTAGGATAAGCTAAACAATGGGAATATACAAGTTTATCCTAAAACTAATACTAGGTTTTTCATTAAAAAATATAATGAGAACACGTTTTTGTCTACTGTTTAACTTGATGACGGTTAATCAATACATACAGATTCTGTAAAACTTTATGATAAAAAAATTCCTACAAACATCGAAATACTCAATTTAATTTGTACACACTTACACATGTTCGCATTAACCTACATAGATATTCACCAGTTCAGTTATATACACATCATGTATGAAACTGTATTTACTTTAGATAATTGGAAAATCACAATGAACACAACAAATAGAATGAAGACGGAATAGATTTTGGGAGAAAACAAACAACTTTATAATAATAATAATAATTTATTTTGCTAATCACTTCTGTTTTCTTCTTTTTAAACAATGACACCAAGAATAATGAAGAAGTCACTTAAAACTCTTTTTTAATGAATGACAAGTTGACAGACAGAAGAGAAATGTGTATAAGCGATAATTAGTTAGTTGTTAATGAATACAGATGACAACATTATCTATATCATCATCATCATCATCATCATCATCATCATCATCATCATCATCATCATCATCATCATCATCATCATCATCATCATCATCTTCATCATCATCGTCATCGACAGCAGCAGCAGCATCATCCTAGAAGGATAACAGTCGTCCAATCCTCATTAGAATTCTTTGTTTTAACGATGGTGTAAACCGTTTTCATCTGTCGAATAGCCGAATAGTCAATTAAGCTGAATATTTATTAAATAGGAATGATGTAACTATTAGTCACAGAATAATCATTTTAATAGTTTTCTTCAGAAATTGGTACAATATTTATAACGAATATAAACAACGTAGCTAGTTGAACTAGGATGACATCATGGAGATAGATATCAAGTTTAGTTATTAAAGTTAGATTGTGACTGGCAAGTGGACGTGCGTTTCGTCCTCTATGGGACTCATCTACTGGATGTACCTATATCCCAATGTTGATGTTCACAGTGGGATTCGAACTCAAATAGCAACACATATAGCAACAGACACTGGCTAACTTCAGTCTATAACAAATCAACGGGAGTATACTTGTTCATCCTAAAATCGAGTTTAGTTGCTTGTGTTCGTCACAAATTGATATCTGTAGGGTACAACCGAAAACCAGTCAGAATTGGAAATCTGCATCACTCTGATATGAGACTCCTCAGTTGTTCATACCCCCAATTCTGTGCAGAAAACGAACCTCGAGAATTGAAATCTGTTGACGGATGCCTAACCATCTACACAATAAGCTGACGTTCAATTTCGAAATAGTAATGAGGTTACTGGTCCAATGCATATATATATATATGCTCTGCATAAGGTAACAGGCATTGGTTGATATTTATAAATTTAGTTATGTTCTGAGCAGTATATCTCATTCGATAGCGTGCTTCATCCACCTTCTTAATACAAATGATATGAAACCTCTAGCTATTAAACTTTGTTACTCATTTCAATCATCACAACTTTAAAGACTTTTTAGTTATCTGATCATAGCTACCTCAAATATTCAAATGAATAGTGTCAGTAATTAATTATTAGCCGATTGTTGTGCGACATATCTGTAACAACCGTGTAATGAAGCATTAAATACGGAAATATTTATTCCCCTGGGGTCTAATAACACTAACTAGAGATAAGATAAGGAAAACTTGTCATAGTGCTATACTATTTATCATAATAACTTGTGGAAAATGGATTGGCGATTCCAAACAAATGAATAAGCTATTAGATATCTGATAACCTAGACACCTATCATGTACGTACTACAAAACAGAACGGCTTTTTCCTCATTGACAAAAAAATAAACTGGGAATTTACTATCTCTCTTTTTACCTCAACATTTGCTCTTGAGATCATTTTGTCAGGTTTAAATCTAAATGGTAGCTAAAACATTTTATTTGTCCAAAATCACGTCAATAACATTCTTATGCAATTTGTTCAATAATGGTTTAGAGATGGTGTTAAAATCTGTATGTTTGCTTGGTACCGGGGCAATTCTTGACCACTGGAACTTCAAACTTTCTCAACTTTTAGCTGCCTAGTTTTTAAAATGTTTCTACTATCATTTTAAAAATGTCTGTTTAATACTCATATACCTTCATTTCGTTATAATTTGACATAAATTACACATAATCCTAGAGATCACTATTAAGATATGAGTTATTACAAATATATCAGATTAAAAAGATATTTCTTATCTGGATACATTTAATAATTTCAAATCAATTCTTAGGCTTCCTACTGACTGAGATACATCGGCAAAATCTATTGTACAGTGCTTAAACATGTGTCATCTAATGCCTCTTTGCAGGAAGTATAATAATTAATTTTTAAAGTAATGATTTATCTTTCCCTGAACAGGTTCTGTTAAACTAAAAGATCTTAAATGCAGTAATCCATACCGTTAATTGAATTCTACCAATAACACTGAAAAATTATCTCTTGTCGATGTAGCTTAACAGCGTAATTCATTACTATTGATGTTACGGATGTTAAAACTAGTCTGAAATCAAATACTTCTTCCTGATTACCTTTAACTATATTACTACGTTGAGTCAGGTAAACTATTAATAGTGTTAAAGCTTAGTCACTTAGTTTCCATCAATAGTTAGAATAACATACTATCCTAAGGTAGGCACTACACAGTTTGTAAATAAATATACTTGGTTAGAAAAAATGACTGACGTAGATTTAAGTCACATACGTTAGACATGTTTATTAGCACTTACATCATTATATTAGCTTTCCACTACGTAGATATTACGTCTATATTTTTAGATGTTCATTTGTTTGATGAAATGAAGTGTTTCACGCCTGTCATTGTTTATTTACTTCAGGAGTTACAGAATTGTAATGGAAATAAAGACGGCTTAGAAGCAGGTAATCTGAAACAATAGATATGTTTTAAACAATTGATAGATTGTTTATGACGAAATGAGGTAGTTTCGTGAAAATTAAGTTGTATATTCATCAAAGACCGATGTCGATGTGAGTGCAAAATTCTACCAGTGAACTGCAATCCAGTGGTGTAGATAGTTAAGAATTCACTGAGAGATCTAAAGTCTCTGAGCTCAGCTCTGTAGTGGGATCATTAGTGTGCACTGCCTAGGAGTCTTGTACTGGAACAAAACAGTTGTCATAATCAATCACTACTATAAAACTTCAGTAAATTCTAATGGTTAGACAACTTATATTTTGATATCTAACAAGTATCATTAGTTTTAGTTATCACTATTCCTAAGTCAAAATAGGAATTTCTTGGCTAACGCTTCCAAATCACAGCGTAAAATCTGCTGAATCACCTAGACTGGCATGCGCATTTCAAGTGAATGCGATAAAATTCACTCAATATTAAACAGGATCAGATATACATAACATTGATAGATTGTTTATGACGAAATGAGGTAGTTTCGTGAAAATTAAGTTGTATATTCATCAAAGACCGATGTCGATGTGAGTGCAAAATTCTACCAGTGAACTGCAATCCAGTGGTGTAGATAGTTAAGAATTCACTGAGAGATCTAAAGTCTCTGAGCTCAGCTCTGTAGTGGGATCATTAGTGTGCACTGCCTAGGAGTCTTGTACTGGAACAAAACAGTTGTCATAATCAATCACTACTATAAAACTTCAGTAAATTCTAATGGTTAGACAACTTATATTTTGATATCTAACAAGTATCATTAGTTTTAGTTATCACTATTCCTAAGTCAAAATAGGAATTTCTTGGCTAACGCTTCCAAATCACAGCGTAAAATCTGCTGAATCACCTAGACTGGCATGCGCATTTCAAGTGAATGCGATAAAATTCACTCAATATTAAACAGGATCAGATATACATAACATTGATAGATTGTTTATGACGAAATGAGGTAGTTTCGTGAAAATTAAGTTGTATATTCATCAAAGACCGATGTCGATGTGAGTGCAAAATTCTACCAGTGAACTGCAATCCAGTGGTGTAGATAGTTAAGAATTCACTGAGAGATCTAAAGTCTCTGAGCTCAGCTCTGTAGTGGGATCATTAGTGTGCACCTATTTTGTGTCGAATACATCCGACATGCTATTAAGTAATCGAAGTATAGTAGAAATTGTCTGATTACAAAATACTGTTTAGCTTGCTTACTTGCCATCACAATACTGATTAAACAAACAGACAGGACGAAGATCTTATTTTATGGTATGGTAAGTTGGATCTACTTTCCTTAACGACACGTGGACTAAGTTCACTAAACAACAGTACTAATCACATCATTAAAGTCATTATCTCTATTAACATGATCTGCTCAATTCTGATCACTTATAAATTAACATGAATTGTAAATCTTACTATTTGGTGGGCAGAGATTCTTGAGCAGTTTTATTCTTTTTCTATATTTGCCTGAGATAATTGAAAAGTTTAAAGCGTAAACTATCAACTATCTCAAATAAAACGTAATTTGTAAACAAACGGATTGAACGTAAAGGGTTCATTTAGAAGATCAGAGTTTTTGGACCCTTTGTAAGCATATTAATGCACACTGCTGAGGAGTTTCATAAATGGGAAAAGCAGCTATCTGTCGTAAATTTAAACAGTTGTCATAATCAATCACTACTATAAAACTTCAGTAAATTCTAATGGTTAGACAACTTATATTTTGATATCTAACAAGTATCATTAGTTTTAGTTATCACTATTCCTAAGTCAAAATAGGAATTTCTTGGCTAACGCTTCCAAATCACAGCGTAAAATCTGCTGAATCACCTAGACTGGCATGCGCATTTCAAGTGAATGCGATAAAATTCACTCAATATTAAACAGGATCAGATATACATAACATTGATAGATGCTCAATGATCAATCACTAAATGAAATCACTAACATTAGAATCATTTATTCTTTATAAATCGTTAATAATAAAAATTATTATTAAGACGGTTTGTGGAGATCGATATTAAGTTCAACTGATCAGATTTGTCATAGGCTAATGTTGGCAAGGTACCAGTGAAAACCAGGGAGCACTGGGAAGATGTTTTGTCCTAGAATGAGACGTAGCAGCGGCGCGCATCCTAGATTCTGCCCTAGAGGTATTAGGTTGATGAACGCCTGACTCATTGCAGCACTAGACTGGCACCCACTTGTAGAATGATATTCGTGCTATTTTACAAATCGATGGAAGTGCGAATTCTACCATTGAATATCAGACGGCCCAGCAATGCAAAGGTTTAGGTGTTCGTCAACCTGAACCCCCTGGGGTGGAATCTAGGGTGCTTATTGCTGAGGAGTCCTATGCTAAGATGAAACAAGTGTCCAGTGCTCCCTGGTTTTCAATCATATCCTGCCAACATCAAACTGTGGCGAATAATAATAATAATTATCATCAAATTGTTCAAAAGTATTTGGTTGGTTTTACTTTGAATATGAATGATAAATTTTATTGGCTGTAAAACGTTAGATTTTTAATTGAATCAAAGTCTACACTGAATCTGTTATGTTTTAAATAGGAAGTAATAAAATCTCACACATGAAAATTTTTTTGATAATTAAAACTCAACAGAAATACATTGGCAATGCATGTGGAATAAACTTTTTCCTGTCACTCGTACACGACTTAGTAGGTAACTTGATATGATACATAAATAAAATGGTCATGATAACAAAGTAATCACTAATACACTAAATTATGTATTAAATGTCAGAAACAACTTCGAATTTGACCTGAGTTAAAAAAACTAGTAAAAGGCCCAGAAAGTATTGAACAGTTTCGTCGTCCTAGTATGAGACTATTAGCAGTATGCATACACCACTCACTAGGAAATTGAGCTCAGGGACTTTAGGCTTTAAGGTGAACGCTCAACCAATAAACCACTAAACCAGTCTAATTTGATTGGTTGATATTTCTAACTCAAACAATGTTTGATATATTTGTACCATCTCATGCATTACCATTAATGAGAAACTGCTTCACAGTAGACATGAGTAAAATCCACAGATGATGTCCTCTCATTAGAACTTAAGGAATTACCACCAGAAGTTTGCCATTAGTGAGCTGATATTGATTTTCTTTGGGTGTTATGAAGAATATTTAATATGACTTCACAAATTAGTCTAAGCTAGCACTCTGGACAAGATCCAAGAAAGGAGGAACAGAAAGACAGCGATTAATAACAGTCGGACAAGAGCAGAGAAAGCCAAGGCACAGGCCGAATACACCGTAGTCAACAAGCAAGTGAAGAGGAGCATCAGGTTGGATAAACGAAAATTTGTTGAGGACCTAGCAATGACAGCGGAAAAAGCTGCAAGAGAAGGAAATATGAGGCTCTTATACGATACAACGAAGAAGTTAGCTGGGAAATTCAATAAGCCAGAACGGCTAATCAAGAACAAGGCTGGCAAACCAATCACTGAAGTGCATGAACAACGGAACAGGTGGGTAGAACACTTCCAAGAACTCTTGAATAGACCAGCCCCACTGAACCCACCAGTCATCGAAGCAGCAGCCACGGATCTCCCTATAAGCACAGACCCACCAACAGTCGAAGAAATCAAAATGGCCATCAGGCAGATCAAGAGTGGCAAGTCAGAAGGACCAGACAACATACCAGCGGAGGCACTGAAGACAGATATAGAAACAACTTCAAAGATACTCCACATTCTCTTCAGGAAGATTTGGGAGGATGAACAAGTTCCAGCAGACTGGAAAGAAGGGTATCTCATCAAGATACCAAAGAAAGGCGATCTCAGCAATTGTGAGAACTACAGAGGCATTACCCTACTTTCAGTACCAGGAAAGGTCTTCAACAGAATGTTATTGAACAGATTAAAGGACCCAGTCGACGGCCAACTCCGAGATCAACAGGCCGGATTTCGTAAAGATCGATCATGTACCGATCAAATCGCTACTCTACGGTTCATTGTTGAACAATCAATTGAATGGAATTCACCACTTTACATCAACTTCATCGACTATGAAAAAGCATTCGACAGCGTGGATAGGAGAATATTATGGAGCCTTCTACGACATCACGGCGTACCCGAGAAGATAGTCAACATCATACGAAATTCTTACGACGGACTACATTGTAAAATCGTGCATGGAGGTCAGCTCACAGATTCATTCGAAGTGAAGACCGGTGTCAGACAAGGCTGCTTACTCTCACCCTTCCTCTTCCTACTGGTCATCGACTGGATCATGAAGACTGCAACATCTGAAGGCACTCTCGGAATACAATGGACAACATCGACGCAACTAGATGACTTGGACTTTGCAGATGACCTAGCTCTTCTTTCTCACACACATCATCAAATGCAGATGAAGACCAACAATATAGCAGCAGCCTCAGCAGCAGTAGGCCTCAGCATACACAAAGGGAAAAGCAAGATCCTCCGATACAAAACAGCAAACACTAACCCAATTACACTTGACGGAGAAATTCTGGAAGACGTTGAAACCTTCACATATTTGGGCAGCATCATCGACAAACAAGGAGGGTCTGATTCGGATGTGAAGGCGCGGATTGGTAAGGCAAGGGCAGCATTTCTACAACTGAAAAACATCTGGAACTCAAGCCAACTGTCAGTCAATATTAAAGTCAAAATTTTCAACACAAATGTGAAGACAGTCCTGTTGTATGGAGCTGAAACTTGGAGAACTACGAAAAATATCCTACAGAAGATACAAGTATTTATAAACAACTGTCTGCGTAGGATTCTTCGGATCTGTTGGCCAGATACCATCAACAACAACCTGTTGTGGCAGAGAACTAATCAACTTCCAGTTGAGGAAGAAATTAGGAAAAGACGCTGGAGATGGATTGGACACACACTGAGGAAACCATCAAACTGTGTCACAAGACAAGCATTGACTTGGAATCCTAAAGGCCACAGAAACAGAGGAAGACCCAAGAACACATTGCGTTGGGAATTGGAAACAGACATGAAGAGAATGAACAACACTTGGGAAGAGCTAGAACAGAAAGCCCAGGACAGAGTTGGCTGGAGAATGCTGGTGGGCGGTCTATGCTCCACTTGGAGTAACAGGCATTGATTGATTGATTGATAGACAACCACTGAGCAGCAGGAAGCGGTGTACATTCGCTGCGTTCTAGAATGAGACTCTTGCAAGTGCATATACTCCACTCACTAGAGAATCAAGTTAGCGAAAACAGTCTTCTTGGCCAGCGCTTAACAATCAGACCAATGAGTCGACTGACTCTGTTTCTTTGACAATTAAACAAACATATACCATTATGAATGATGAAGTCAAGAAATAAAAGAAACGAATCACAGAATCCTATGGTAATATGAACTATTTAAGATATTAGTTTCAGACTGAGGAACTTTACAATGACTGTATAATTTAGTCAAACTATTTAATATAACTAAAAAGATTTGCAGATTGTAAGTGGTACTTGTGGAAGGTATATTGGGAAGTTGTGTTCGTTTAAGCTCAATGGTTAAGTTTTATTTTTCTCTTTATGGTTCTAGACAATGTCATTAGGGCTTAATTTGTGTAGAACTGAGTGTTTTCTTTAGTGTATAATAAATATTCAAAAGAGCTCAATAGCGAATTATAACAAATGAATTAGTATTTTATAGAAGTTGGTCTTTATCTACATATGGCTTATAAATCAGATACTCGTATTAATTCCTAAAAATTTATAGCAAATTATGTTTAACTAGATTAAAATGATTATGGGAATTGGTATGATAATTTGCCTACGAAACCAATTCTTATTTCCAAAACGAACTTCAGAAGGTTTTGGAAGTTTGTCACTAGTGAGAAGTCGTAATTGGTGGGGTTCAGATATGCTGGTAATAAAACAATTATCAGCTAGTTATATCACAAATTAATGGAATCGAGAAATAGACTACTAAACCCCGGGTTAGTGGCTCGGGTGTTTAAGCATTTACTGTGAAACCTGAAGGTTATGGTTTTGATTACTTGGTATCTTATACTAAAATAAAACAATTGTCCAGTTCTTCCTGGTTTACATTGGCACCCAACCGACATAAATTTGTGACAATTCCGAATAACTGAACTAACTGCCTTTCATCAAAAGAACCACCTCAATTCCACTTAGGTAAGTACGTTTGATATAGATTGTCAAGTAATATAGTCATGACTTTCTTCATAAAAGGGCTATTACACAATAATGAAAACCATTTATAGACATATTAGGGTAAAAATAAGTTTTTCTTAAAGAAACTACCATTCAAAGTAATGAATAGATATTTAATTAATAAAAGTATACTTAGTATTTTTCTTTTAATTTTCTTATCTTGTCTAGTGTATTCACGCATCTAAGCATCTTTGAACTTAATCACGAATTTATGCTTTCAAGTAGTGATAAAGAGATTAAAGTAATGTGAATTGTAACTGAAGAAAGTCAATAAGCATAAATAGATGAATAATATGTGGGATATTAAATTTCCTTCAGATACTTTTTTTGAAATTTTCAGTATCATGTTTTCTTAAAAAAGAAATTATACATTAGGTACGTCATTGGATGATGTGGAGATGATTAAATTGAAATTTGAAATCACAAACTGATCTGAGTTAGACAATCATTAAAGATCATGAATTGGTACTGGATAGCTCTTTCATCTTAGTGCTAGACTCTTCAGTGGTTCATATCCATGACTCACTGGGAAATCGAACTCAAGACCTTTAGGCTTCTTGGTCAACCTTTATCCGTTTAACCAATAATTTAGTTTCCAATAGTTAATAATTCTCACTTAGTCGATTCGCGATATACTTGCATGAAGTTGGTGAAATATCTAACTCTAACACACTCCTACCTTGAATGCCCAATAAATGCCATTTTGTTTAAAGGCTACTATTGGACGGTAGTCATTACGACGAATTAATTAATCTACATTTTGGGACTTGTCACAAAGCATGTGTCATTGTGTTTATAACCATTTCTATTATTATCATCTTGAATTGTAGTCAGCCTTGCATTAATCAAGAAGCTTGACCAGGTTAATGGAGTTGTCATATGGTGTGTCTTACACGTAACCATGTGTAAGTTTAGCAATCGCTCCTCACCATTTATTATGTAATATAAATTAAGTTAATAGTTAAGCCTACGGTAAAAATCATCAAGTCAATTCCCTTAGGTATGTAGTGCAAAGGTAGTTGAAGTCCACACACAGAATTAAAGTGAAATAATATCACAAGCCTAATTGGATTGGTCTATATATCAAAAGTTTAAAACGGAATGTTCGTAAGCGAAAAAATCAAGATGTCATGTTTTTTGCGAATAGAATAAATGGATAATATAGCACATAGAAATTTCATTCGTGTTTTATGTAAAATCGTATACAACTAGAGTGAAGAAAATAAAGACAGACAGGACAGATCAATGGCAATAATATCCTAGTGGTAATAAACTAAATGATATGAAAAGATGGGATTTGAACCAAATATTACTTAGAACGGTATATAAGATATGTTTTCAACAAGGTAAGAGAAGGGTATTATTATTATGAAACGAGGTAAATAAGTATGCTGAATGATAATAATATCCACTAATAGAGTGAAAAATAGTTGCTGACGTTAACAATATGAGTACGGTAGTAGAAGAGTAGAAATTACTGTCACGTTATATGAATAGTGGGAGTGAATCTATTTTGTAGATAGACTGTAGTTTACTGCTTCCAAGTTTTCAAAAATTCACTTTTAAAGTAAGTTCTATGAAGTATGGAATAGTAGTGAGGAAGTTTTACTTTAAAAGTTGAGTTACGGAGGTTGCATCAACGTGCGCCTCCAAATGTGATTTAATTAGTAAAAGTAAAAAATAATTTATTCATCATCAATGAATAAGCAATAATCAGATTGTAAATGAGCATTGTGGAGATCATTAAACTTGAGTCCAAAATCTAAGTCACAAATCGGTCTAAGTTAGATAAATATTGAAAACTAGGAATTGATACTGGACATCCCTATCGTCCTACTATGGGGCTCATCAGCAGTGTATATTCACGAGCCCACCAGAGAATCAAACTCATGATATTCGGACTTCAAAAAAAGCCTAACAATTAAACCACTGAGCCAGCTTACTTTCAGTTGTTGATATTTCTAATTTAATTAATCTCATTCATTATAATTGATGGGTAACAGCCTCATACCCTACATGGCTGAAATCCACTGATCATATTTTCCCACTAAAACCCAGAGAATTATTTCCAGAAGTTAGTCGAGCTGATACTGACTATGAATGGATGTTGTGGAAAATGTTGAATTCAAATTTGATATCACTATCTGGTCTGAGTTACTCAGTTACCCACCGATAACGGTGGATGTGACGAATTGTTTGAATTAGAAATATCAACAGTTGAAAACTTGTCTGCTCAGTGTTCTATTAGTTAAGCGTTCATCAAAAAACCTTAAATGTTGGGCTTCATTTGCTATTGGGTCGAGGATGACCACTGCTAAAGAGTCTCACACTTGGACGAAACAACTGTCTAGTGTTTCCTTGTTTCCAATGGTTTTACTCAGACCACTTCTTGATAACAAGTTCAAATAATTAGATTTACTTTGAAGAGTTAACTCCTGGCTTAGTTTGTGAGATGTTAACTTGTATTTTTATCGTTCACATAGAATCTGTGAAACAATCGACGTCTTCATGTGTCGTCTCAAATCATGTGAATATACACACGTCTACTCTTTCGTTGTATTACTACTTGCCTCAGTTGTCAAATACACTTACCAAACACACAATCACCAGTATAACTTTTATGAATAAACACGTAATCAGGATTTGTTTTACTGCTTTTTCATCTTTGATTATTTCGATTTTGAAAGTTTTCCTGAAAAAGCTTGAAATAGACTTCTTAGGATTAGAATTATTTCTTGAATTTCCTATCGATGGGATTTTTTATTAAATATGAGTTTATGTAATTGAACTGAGGTAGCTTGTTAACGTAGTTTTGTTGTTTGTATTCATCACAGATTTGTTGGGGATGTTAGATCCCCAGAATTCTCTTAGTAACCTGTTATTTTTGTGATTTATTTGTGTAAATTTAAATTTCTTATTTTCGCGCCAGAAATTCCCCTTTTCACCTTCAGTTCGTGTTACCCACTTAGTGAGACGCTAAATCTTATTGGTTCGTTGTTTATTTTAGTACGCTATTTGTAACATTTCAAGGACGCTCTCTTTTTTTGTATATATACGCATGAGATGTGTGAATGTTTGTTCGTTGCCGGTGCTGCCTGTGGAATTAAACTATGCACACTTCCAACGTCTTCTACTACCAACTGGATCAACAGAAACACTTTCTTCCACGTTAAAACATGTCGACGTCTCAGGGTAAACTCATCAAATGCATTTACCTTGAACGTTGAAGCCTTGCTAACTCCAAAAAACGTTTATGAAACAGTTCCAGATGCCTACTAGAAATCTTAACACCGTCAAATGATCCTTCACAGAAGCGGCTATCAGAATCACATGCACATACCCATGCGATTCCCTCTATTTCTATCAATCAATTCATTTTGCGGGGGGGGGGGGGGGGAGGTATTGGGCTGGTAATTAAATCTGATTCCTGGTGGTAAGAAATACAAAGACTTGTTCAAAGGTTGATCCTAAAGAAGTGATGACGCAGTTCCTATCCAGTTCCCCAGTCGCATTAACATTGCCGGTGCTTAATGCCCATTGAAATCTCTTGCTTGACAGAAGTATCTCTGTCCCATATGCCCTAGTATTGCTCGTGGTCCGGAGAAAACAAGTCTCACGGAGACTTTGCACAATCTTCCCAGATGTAACATCATTTTTTTCTAACCCGCCTCGGCAACAGATT